>JAIOJX010000025.1:44177000-44777000 GCA_022376925.1 Tragulus kanchil
GACTACTTGACAAGTGAAGGTTTCACTGATGAGTCCAAGCCACACACAAGGCAGAGGCAGGATTAGAAACCAAGGACCCGGGACCTTCACCTCTAGGTGTCACTGACCATCAGTGCTGCCCACTTCACTCCAATCTCCAAGAAGGGCTATAAAACCTGCACTGCATCTATCCTACCCTCTGCAAGTCTTTCTTAAAAAGTTTGCTTGTTGAAGAGAAATAATATTTTGGCATAATTTTTTTCAAAAATATTTTTCTAGATGCCTGCTAGAAAAAAAAAATGTTTTTTTCTTAAATGATGTAGATACCTACTTCATTAGTAAGAAATGTCTCAAAACACAAGCTCCCTCGTGGAAAGAAAATGGGACTTATCTAGCATGTAACAGGTATTCAATAAACATTTGTGGAAGAAATGCATAGACTATACCTGTTTGTATCTCACTGCTAATTTAATTTGGGGGTTAGCTTTGTATCATCCTCCTCTTGACCTCCTCATTGTTTACTGACTCTACTGGAAACCAGCAAGCAAATCAGATACATTCACTAATAGTTACAGTGCTCATGAAAGGGATCCGTGGCAAGATCTGGCTCATTTGAATGTGTGGGATAACCTGGGATCTGTGATTTTATATACGTAGGTGAATGAAAATGAAGATGCAGTGTTGATTCTCTGATAGGCTGCCAAAGTTCCCTTTTTAAAATTTATCCACCACTTTATATTCTACAAGCACATAAAACTTCCTATTTTTTTGTTTTGTTTTGTTTTCAGAATCACTTTGCTTTTTTGAATGACAACATTTATTCTCTGTGATTTTGAACCTTACCCTCTTCTTTGCATTTTTCTCTCCAGAGAAGGTTGTCTTCAGCCAAAATTCTCCAGTAGCGACACGTCTGAGCCGCTTGCAGCAGGTCTTTGGGTTCCAGGAATGAAAGCACATAAAGTGCCAGCTATGAAAAGAAAAGGCAGAGCATACCATGCATCTTTTCTTAATTATAAAAAAATAAGTTCATTATTCTCTATAGGATAAGTACTTATAGATGGATGTAACATACTTTTACATTCTAATTACTAACATTATGGAAGGCAGTACCTTCTAATATTCAATTTTAACCAGTATACACCAAATGTAAGCATCCCCTATTGGTTTTTATGAACTTCACCCCAGCAACTCCTCACCTCTCCACGGACTACTTATTATACCCCTCTGCCTCTTCTCTTGCCTTGCTCTCTTTGCCTTTGATATATTTTTTACCTCATTCATTCTTTAAATTTTAACTTTTTCTTTCCTCACAAAAATATAATTTCACTTAAGAAACGAGGCTTCAGAATCCTTCGAATAGATGTAACTCATGGCTCTTTATCAAAGTGTTTGTATCACAATTATAACCTTTTCAAACATTTACACCCTTCACCCGTAAATGATAAAAGGGAGCAACGATTAAATTGCTCCGCAGACTAATAGAAGTGACTGGGTTCTAATTCCTTACACTGCTCAGGGGAATTTTCCTGATCGGCCAGATAGGGTTGTACATTTGAGCTAGGTTTGAATATATCATGTTTTAAAATTTTTATCTGCAATACTTGCAAACCACTAATTTACTTCCAGTATGTAAAGTCAAATAAATAAAAGAAAAGGTAAGGGGGAATGACAGCTTCTGACTATGCTCATTCAATGAGCCTCACAAATCACATAAAAATTCAAATTATGATATTAGGACAGAATGATCTACACAGAGCAATAAAGTTGGCTTTTCATGTAAACTAAGTTGTAGATTAAAACAAACTATCATTTAAAGGGCCTTTTTTGATGCTCATATAGGGAATAAAAACATATTCTGAATATGTTTTTGATATTAAATGGGAATTACATGAAATAAATGATGTTTTCCCAATGACCTTTTATATAGAGAATTCATCATTAATCACATGGTTATTGAGTACAATCCATATGGAAAGAACTTCAACCAGTCAGTATTCAATTTAATACTCCTATTGACAAATGGCTGTAAAAAATTTTTTGTGGAATAATTATTTTCGGTCTATCAGAAAAGACCATTCAGTATTATATGCAGAAACTCATTTAAAATAAAAAGGCATAACTACATTCCACAATCTATATACATTTCCGTCCATACATAAACATATATGACTTGATAATATATTTTTTAACAGATAATTTCAAAATTAAGGGGTATATGAAGTATCAATCAATCAAAGCCCAGGCATATTTCTGAGGGTCAGTATAACACCATACTATCAGTCTTCTATGTAAAATTGACATTTAACATAGAAATTACCAGGCACAAAGTTGTATTTGTGGAAAAGAAATGCTATTTAATGTTCAAGATACTTAGAAGAGTCACATGAAAAAGTCTATACTTTAGTTACCAAGCTGAAGCAGAACACAGGTAATTTACAGAAACATTCAATGGATCATCATTGCTAAGAAACAAACCAAGAGTGACTCAGATTTCAAAAGTTTTCCCCAAATTAATAGGTAGAGTTTCCTTCAATACTGGGGATGAAGGTATCACCTAGTCTGCAAGCATTGAAAAGAAATGTAAAGAAACACTCAGATACTAAAGAAAGTTGAGGTGCTAACTCCACAGATAACTGGCACGCTTCCTGTAAAACAGCTCAGGCCCCAACTCAACCATGAACTTCAACTTATTAAATGCTTGTCTATTCCATCAAAGCATCCTGGTATTCTAGAAAATACACATAGCAAAACAGAAAAACTATGAGTATGAAAATCAGAACCAGGGAATATATAAATCAGAAAAGGTTTAAACTACAGGAGAGGCAGAACACAAATGTACTGGCAACAGTATTCTACACGGTTTTTTTAATTAGGTTGCTAAGCAAACAGAAAACAGCAGTTACCTTGCTCCCTACAGGGCACAAGGTTCTGTCATGTAGGTTTCCTTATGGCAACAGACTGTAGGTCCTGTCCCAACCACGCCTCTACCACACTGAAGAGGGGGTTACACGTTTCTGGGAAGCAAGTCAAATGGTCTAGCTAATGCAATTTTCTATTCATTTGTATCAAAGGTGAATTCTAGACTAGCAGTTTTTCCTAAGGACTACTTCTTTCAAAACAGATAATTTTATTTTCCTCCAACCTTTTGAAAATGGAAAAATTTTGGATAATTATTTTCGGTCTATCAGAAAAGACCATTCAGTATTATATGCAGAAACTCATTTAAAATAAAAAGGCATAACTACATTCCACAATCTATATACATTTCCGTCCATACATAAACATATATGACTTGATAATATATTTTTTAACAGATAATTTCAAAATTAAGGGGTATATGAAGTATCAATCAATCAAAGCCCAGGCATATTTCTGAGGGTCAGTATAACACCATACTATCAGTCTTCTATGTAAAATTGACATTTAACATAGAAATTACCAGGCACAAAGTTGTATTTGTGGAAAAGAAATGCTATTTAATGTTCAAGATACTTAGAAGAGTCACATGAAAAAGTCTATACTTTAGTTACCAAGCTGAAGCAGAACACAGGTAATTTACAGAAACATTCAATGGATCATCATTGCTAAGAAACAAACCAAGAGTGACTCAGATTTCAAAAGTTTTCCCCAAATTAATAGGTAGAGTTTCCTTCAATACTGGGGATGAAGGTATCACCTAGTCTGCAAGCATTGAAAAGAAATGTAAAGAAACACTCAGATACTAAAGAAAGTTGAGGTGCTAACTCCACAGATAACTGGCACGCTTCCTGTAAAACAGCTCAGGCCCCAACTCAACCATGAACTTCAACTTATTAAATGCTTGTCTATTCCATCAAAGCATCCTGGTATTCTAGAAAATACACATAGCAAAACAGAAAAACTATGAGTATGAAAATCAGAACCAGGGAATATATAAATCAGAAAAGGTTTAAACTACAGGAGAGGCAGAACACAAATGTACTGGCAACAGTATTCTACACGGTTTTTTTAATTAGGTTGCTAAGCAAACAGAAAACAGCAGTTACCTTGCTCCCTACAGGGCACAAGGTTCTGTCATGTAGGTTTCCTTATGGCAACAGACTGTAGGTCCTGTCCCAACCACGCCTCTACCACACTGAAGAGGGGGTTACACGTTTCTGGGAAGCAAGTCAAATGGTCTAGCTAATGCAATTTTCTATTCATTTGTATCAAAGGTGAATTCTAGACTAGCAGTTTTTCCTAAGGACTACTTCTACACAAGAGAAGTTCTCAAATTGAAAATTTATTTCAGATAATTTTATTTTCCTCACCCAAACCTGTCATTTCAATGAGTTGCCATCTTTTCCTTTTTCACTATAACTTATACACAAGACCACCATAGTACAGAAATGCTATTATTTCAGTGGATTAAACTAATGAAAGAAACAAAGAGAATAACATGCTGGACTGAGCCTATGTTAAGAATTTAGGTTTTGTTGTAGATCATCAACTGTACCACAATGCTCTTCTTGGCACTTATGAAGTAAGGGCAATGCTCTTTATCACAAGTCTCCCATCTGAAACTAGTGATATTTTTGTCAAGGTTTGTGAGATTAGTAAGTAAATGTTGGTAGAGATCTTTGAGTTCTGTTGAAAGGTATAAGAAAATGATTAGAAGTTCATTTCCTGACATGAAGGTAATAATACTGTTTTAAATGATAGTACTTAGTCTCCAATAAGATGCTACCTTCCTTAAGGACTTTAGAGCTATACTATTGTTTCTCTATATGTAAAAATAAGCATTTTTAAAAAAATAAAAATGTTTTTTCCAACAGTTAAAGTTATATTCAATATCATGTGATAAGCTATAATGGGAAAGAATATGAAAAAGAATGTATATGTATGCTTAACTGAGTCACTCTGTTGAATAGCAATAATTATCACAACATAATTCAGCTCTACTTCAATAAAAACAAATTTAAAGGTTGGGGAGGGGTGTCATGCTAAGCCAGGCACATCTACTCTCTATCTAAAACAATCTTCGAACAGGTTTAAACTACAGGAGAGGCAGAACACAAATGTACTGGCAACAGTATTCTACACGGTTTTTTTAATTAGGTTGCTAAGCAAACAGAAAACAGCAGTTACCTTGCTCCCTACAGGGCACAAGGTTCTGTCATGTAGGTTTCCTTATGGCAACAGACTGTAGGTCCTGTCCCAACCACGCCTCTACCACACTGAAGAGGGGGTTACACGTTTCTGGGAAGCAAGTCAAATGGTCTAGCTAATGCAATTTTCTATTCATTTGTATCAAAGGTGAATTCTAGACTAGCAGTTTTTCCTAAGGACTACTTCTACACAAGAGAAGTTCTCAAATTGAAAATTTATTTCAGATAATTTTATTTTCCTCACCCAAACCTGTCATTTCAATGAGTTGCCATCTTTTCCTTTTTCACTATAACTTATACACAAGACCACCATAGTACAGAAATGCTATTATTTCAGTGGATTAAACTAATGAAAGAAACAAAGAGAATAACATGCTGGACTGAGCCTATGTTAAGAATTTAGGTTTTGTTGTAGATCATCAACTGTACCACAATGCTCTTCTTGGCACTTATGAAGTAAGGGCAATGCTCTTTATCACAAGTCTCCCATCTGAAACTAGTGATATTTTTGTCAAGGTTTGTGAGATTAGTAAGTAAATGTTGGTAGAGATCTTTGAGTTCTGTTGAAAGGTATAAGAAAATGATTAGAAGTTCATTTCCTGACATGAAGGTAATAATACTGTTTTAAATGATAGTACTTAGTCTCCAATAAGATGCTACCTTCCTTAAGGACTTTAGAGCTATACTATTGTTTCTCTATATGTAAAAATAAGCATTTTTAAAAAAATAAAAATGTTTTTTCCAACAGTTAAAGTTATATTCAATATCATGTGATAAGCTATAATGGGAAAGAATATGAAAAAGAATGTATATGTATGCTTAACTGAGTCACTCTGTTGAATAGCAATAATTATCACAACATAATTCAGCTCTACTTCAATAAAAAACAAATTTAAAAAGGTTGGGGGAGGGGTGTCATGCTAAGCCAGGCACATCTACTCTCCTATCTAGCAATACTTCTTTTCCCTCCAGCAATCTTCAAAGGAACATTTAATATAAGAAAACCTTTACTGCCCTGGTTATCAATAATTTATGCCCAATTTTTAGATTCTTAAGAATATGTTTTATATTCTTTAGACTTTAAGCCATTATTTTGTGTGTGTTACATAAAGCTACTATGGAAATCCAAATAAAGCAAAAACCTCACAATCTTTTGAGGTAAGAGAACAAACTAGTCTATATTAACAAAAATACTACTTTCTAAAATATGGAGGATTACCAAGGAAAACTATGAAAAATATATCAAAGGTGAACAAATATACTTTCAGTCAAATACATATCAAAGCGTTTCCTATTATTAACATCTGTCTGGAAGCAAAAGAGAGCTTTACGTGACTTTCATAAGTAAATCTATCCAAAAGAGTTCAGTTTTAGAATGAGCCAGTAAGAACAATAAAAAGTTTTTTGGGAACAATGTCATTTTAAAAATCACTCCAAAGAAGCAACATTTCAGGAAAAATATATTGTTTCCATTCTGCTGTTTTCCCTAGAGTTATGCTTAATTTTATATATTAACTATGATGAAACCATTTTATTTCTATCCAATGTGATATTATTACCAAGACTATGTTTAACATTCTTTAACACCCTTAGGATATATAGAATGCTTATCTGAAAAAAAAATATCACCTTCCTTTCTCTTCAAATTTGAAGCTTCAGGACCATTTGCATAATTTATGTTGGTAGAGAGTAAAAAAATAACTTTGTTTTAAATGATAGTACTTAGTCTCCAATAAGATGCTACCTTCCATAAGGACTTTAGAGGTATACTATGGTTTCTCTATATGTAAAAATAAGCATTTTTAAAAAAATAAAAATGTTTTTTCCAACAGTTAAAGTTATATTCAATATCATGTGATAAGCTATAATGGGAAAGAATATGAAAAAGAATGTATATGTATGCTTAACTGAGTCACTCTGTTGAATAGCAATAATTATCACAACATAATTCAGCTCTACTTCAATAAAAAACAAATTTAAAAAGGTTGGGGGAGGGGTGTCATGCTAAGCCAGGCACATCTACTCTCCTATCTAGCAATACTTCTTTTCCCTCCAGCAATCTTCAAAGGAACATTTAATATAAGAAAACCTTTACTGCCCTGGTTATCAATAATTTATGCCCAATTTTTAGATTCTTAAGAATATGTTTTATATTCTTTAGACTTTAAGCCATTATTTTGTGTGTGTTACATAAAGCTACTATGGAAATCCAAATAAAGCAAAAACCTCACAATCTTTTGAGGTAAGAGAACAAACTAGTCTATATTAACAAAAATACTACTTTCTAAAATATGGAGGATTACCAAGGAAAACTATGAAAAATATATCAAAGGTGAACAAATATACTTTCAGTCAAATACATATCAAAGCGTTTCCTATTATTAACATCTGTCTGGAAGCAAAAGAGAGCTTTACGTGACTTTCATAAGTAAATCTATCCAAAAGAGTTCAGTTTTAGAATGAGCCAGTAAGAACAATAAAAAGTTTTTTGGGAACAATGTCATTTTAAAAATCACTCCAAAGAAGCAACATTTCAGGAAAAATATATTGTTTCCATTCTGCTGTTTTCCCTAGAGTTATGCTTAATTTTATATATTAACTATGATGAAACCATTTTATTTCTATCCAATGTGATATTATTACCAAGACTATGTTTAACATTCTTTAACACCCTTAGGATATATAGAATGCTTATCTGAAAAAAAAATATCACCTTCCTTTCTCTTCAAATTTGAAGCTTCAGGACCATTTGCATTGAGACTTATATTAACAGAAATGACATTTTATATTTTCTTCTTGGCTGATCTATACAAAACTTTGTTAAAATATAAATCATGGTAACATTGATTATTTAATGTTATTTTATTTCTGTTTGTTGACAAGAATGTAACTATGATGTCTAAAACATCAATAAAAGAACTAGGTCTAAACTATGTCTCATTGATGCAGTCAGGAATGCACAAATGAACATAATCTTTGATAAAAAAATCAAAGATGTTTTATATTATATAAAGATACTACAAAAGAAATGCTCTAAGAATGTAATTGGTATGGGAAATCTGCATGTGTGATGGGGTAGAAAGGGAGATGAATAACAGAAGATATAAATGTGAAATGTATATACATCAAAACAGTTATAGAGGTAACTCACAGAGAAGTCTAATCGAATAGAATTATGAAACTATTAGTCTTAAAGGGACTTAAACAAACAATAAAGTAAGAAAAAAATATTGCTGTTTTAATAAAATCAAAATTAAAAAATCTACTAATGTAATGAATACAACAAGACAGCTAAAGGTTGGACTTCAAATAAGCTGGGAAAAAAGTAAAGGAACAATCAAATTAATGAAACTCAATAGCTAAGTCTCGTATATGGCTTACTCTAGTGGTAAAAAGAAGACCCTTACTCCGTTAGTATACTTTAATCTGAAAATTATATTAAGCTTATCATTTACAGAGCCCTTTAACATGAATTAAGCATTAAACCAACAATACTGAATACTGTAATAAGCATGACAACATCTAAAGAGGGCAGCTGTTGATTTATAGTCTCAAATAACAGCAATGAAGAATATAATTGATAATCTTACCTCTTTAGGGAGCAAGGAAATGAAGTCTCGTTGAAACTGGGGTTCTATCACTTGCATCATATGTTTTACCTGGGTTGGTTCACAACTATCAATAAGTTCATCTAGAGCAAGCAATTTCTCTGGTCCACTCCAGCTCTATCAAAGAGGAATTAGAGATTTTTATTATTTTAATAAATGTCTCAAATTGTAAACTCATCAAGGAAAATCCATATCTACACACAATAGAGAAAGTGGCTACTTACAGTAGAAGGCACTGAAGGGATAACCATTCAGTCTCCTCAAGTTTACTAGCTACCGTTATTTTGTAAAAACTTTGACAGAAAAATATTTTTGCATATTGTTATGACTGTAATGTGTTCAATGACCACCAAGATACTGGTTGAGAAATCAAAATTTTATTCAGGAACATTGGTTTGTGCTACTGAGTAAATAGAGAATTTTGACAAATTGCTTCTTTTTTCTTCCCTTCCTTTCCAGTGGGCATCACAAAACTTCAAGGCACTCATCTGAGAGGAGACTGACCGCATGGACTAGAGAAAAATTACTAACTGGCTAGACTGCACATCTAACAAGTGTCTTCCACAAATTAAAGGGGCTTTGATTTGCTATGGGAAAATCATTTCAAATAAAAGACAGCAAACAACAGCATACGGTAACTGACTTTAACAGTAAAATCAGAATATGAAGAAAGGTTAAAATAAAAGACAATAAGAAATAAAGTATACATTATGGAAAACCAAAATCAATTATACCTCAAAAATAGGAGCTCCTTTAACTATACTAAAGGGGTTTAATTCCCCTCCTCCTCCTGTGAGGAACTCCTGCACAGGAATGCCATGATTCTTAAAGGAAAACCATCTACGTGAATCAGATATGGCTTACTCTAGTGGTAAAAAGAAGACCCTTACTCCGTTAGTATACTTTAATCTGAAAATTATATTAAGCTTATCATTTACAGAGCCCTTTAACATGAATTAAGCATTAAACCAACAATACTGAATACTGTAATAAGCATGACAACATCTAAAGAGGGCAGCTGTTGATTTATAGTCTCAAATAACAGCAATGAAGAATATAATTGATAATCTTACCTCTTTAGGGAGCAAGGAAATGAAGTCTCGTTGAAACTGGGGTTCTATCACTTGCATCATATGTTTTACCTGGGTTGGTTCACAACTATCAATAAGTTCATCTAGAGCAAGCAATTTCTCTGGTCCACTCCAGCTCTATCAAAGAGGAATTAGAGATTTTTATTATTTTAATAAATGTCTCAAATTGTAAACTCATCAAGGAAAATCCATATCTACACACAATAGAGAAAGTGGCTACTTACAGTAGAAGGCACTGAAGGGATAACCATTCAGTCTCCTCAAGTTTACTAGCTACCGTTATTTTGTAAAAACTTTGACAGAAAAATATTTTTGCATATTGTTATGACTGTAATGTGTTCAATGACCACCAAGATACTGGTTGAGAAATCAAAATTTTATTCAGGAACATTGGTTTGTGCTACTGAGTAAATAGAGAATTTTGACAAATTGCTTCTTTTTTCTTCCCTTCCTTTCCAGTGGGCATCACAAAACTTCAAGGCACTCATCTGAGAGGAGACTGACCGCATGGACTAGAGAAAAATTACTAACTGGCTAGACTGCACATCTAACAAGTGTCTTCCACAAATTAAAGGGGCTTTGATTTGCTATGGGAAAATCATTTCAAATAAAAGACAGCAAACAACAGCATACGGTAACTGACTTTAACAGTAAAATCAGAATATGAAGAAAGGTTAAAATAAAAGACAATAAGAAATAAAGTATACATTATGGAAAACCAAAATCAATTATACCTCAAAAATAGGAGCTCCTTTAACTATACTAAAGGGGTTTAATTCCCCTCCTCCTCCTGTGAGGAACTCCTGCACAGGAATGCCATGATTCTTAAAAAGGAAAAACCATCTACGTGAATCATTTAAAATGGTAAGACTTCCCCGTGAAAAAATCAAGTAAAACACTTAAGTAACTGAAACATCCCTGAGCAAGCTGACATAGTACCTTTATGAATTATTATATCCATTTTGGAAGTGGGAGAAGAGAGAACAATGGGTGAGGTTTGGAGCTAGAAAGATCTGGATTTTGACATTCCATTTCTTGCTCAAACTAGGAACCTGGATTTTATAACACGTGAAATAACAGTTGACAAGTGAGATATTTTGAGGATACTAGAAGCCTTATTTAGGATACTTTTTAAAGTTTTTTAAAAAATATTAACCTCTTCAGAATCTGCAATGAATCTCCTCTCTTCTTTTTCATCTTAAAGTGTAGACTACACTAAACTAGCAAACAATTCAGTAGTGCTTCCATAGTACTACTACATAATAATGTCACAAACATTATCTCACTTCATCATAAAAACCCTGGGGAATATCCCTATTTTTACCTTCAAATATGAGGAAACAGAGGCTCTACTAAGCTATATCTTTTCTTTTACTTTGACATGTCATATACCCAGAACATTCTACCTGAGTACCCACTGTGTACCCTTTTTGGTTAGGATGAGGATTTATACATAGATATTAAAAATACTCATAAACATGTATATGCACAAACATGACCAATTAAAAGTAGTTAATTTGAAGTTTATTTCACTCTGTTTTTCTCACATAGCTTCAAATCCTGGCTCAAAACTTAACTCTTTGACAAATTTCAGACCAATTAATTGCCACTTATTCATAATTTAGTAACAATACTATAACCTGAGTTACTGATTTGTATTCCTCACAGGAAAAGAGGTGTGTTCTTACTATATATTATTCTTCTCCATCTACGTTACAAGGATTCATAGACACTAATATAAAAACATACCCATTTTGGGTGACGGATAACTATGCTGACTTGATTAAAATGCAGCTTTAATTAAGTCACCTGATAGAATAATTAAATATCTTAATTTCCCTTGCATACTAAAGGGGTTTAATTCCCTCCTCCTCCTGTGAGGAACTCCTGCACAGGAATGCCATGATTCTTAAAAGGAAAAACCATCTACGTGAATCATTTAAAATGGTAAGACTTCCCCGTGAAAAAATCAAGTAAAACACTTAAGTAACTGAAACATCCCTGAGCAAGCTGACATAGTACCTTTATGAATTATTATATCCATTTTGGAAGTGGGAGAAGAGAGAACAATGGGTGAGGTTTGGAGCTAGAAAGATCTGGATTTTGACATTCCATTTCTTGCTCAAACTAGGAACCTGGATTTTATAACACGTGAAATAACAGTTGACAAGTGAGATATTTTGAGGATACTAGAAGCCTTATTTAGGATACTTTTTAAAGTTTTTTAAAAAATATTAACCTCTTCAGAATCTGCAATGAATCTCCTCTCTTCTTTTCATCTTAAAGTGTAGACTACACTAAACTAGCAAACAATTCAGTAGTGCTTCCATAGTACTACTACATAATAATGTCACAAACATTATCTCACTTCATCATAAAAACCCTGGGGAATATCCCTATTTTTACCTTCAAATATGAGGAAACAGAGGCTCTACTAAGCTATATCTTTTCTTTTACTTTGACATGTCATATACCCAGAACATTCTACCTGAGTACCCACTGTGTACCCTTTTTGGTTAGGATGAGGATTTATACATAGATATTAAAAATACTCATAAACATGTATATGCACAAACATGACCAATTAAAAGTAGTTAATTTGAAGTTTATTTCACTCTGTTTTTCTCACATAGCTTCAAATCCTGGCTCAAAACTTAACTCTTTGACAAATTTCAGACCAATTAATTGCCACTTATTCATAATTTAGTAACAATACTATAACCTGAGTTACTGATTTGTATTCCTCACAGGAAAAGAGGTGTGTTCTTACTATATATTATTCTTCTCCATCTACGTTACAAGGATTCATAGACACTAATATAAAAACATACCCATTTTGGGTGACGGATAACTATGCTGACTTGATTAAAATGCAGCTTTAATTAAGTCACCTGATAGAATAATTAAATATCTTAATTTCCCTTGCATACATGAATAGCTTTACAAATATTTTTTGAAATGTTTATGGTTAAGTACAGATGTAGGATCTTCTATGTTAAAAAGACAGAGAAAAGTCTTTTAATATATTACTTATATAATTTATATATATTAATTAATTACTGGTTACGACAAATATTTCTAATTAAAGGTTAACATATATACATGTTTAATACTTCCTTTTTTTCAGTTAACATATTATTACTGTTGGAAAGGAATAGAAAAACAGTATCAATACATGGTACGCAAGTGCTCTGTGTGTATGAATGTATATGTGCATGCTCAGTTGTGCCTGATTCTTTGAGACCCCATGGACTTGTATCCCACCAAGCTCCTCTGTCCATGGGATTCTTCAAGTAAAATATTGGAGTGAGCTGCCATTTCCTCTCCTGAGGATCTTCCCGACCCAGGGATTGAACCTGTGTCTCCTGCAAAGTTTTTTAGCAGCTGAGCCAGCAGGGTAGCCTCGAACAAATAAAAAATATCTTTTTAAGGATTTTAGGGGTTGGTGTATACAATGTAAAGAGTCAGAACAGGAGATATGTAACTAACTCAGATTTTAGGTAAATGTTAGAAACTGTGCCAGAAACTACTGTATATTTAAGGCAAAGACCATGATGAAAGTAATGCCTATATAGCAAAATGCTTTTAAGACTTTACATGATATTTTTCACCTTAAACATTTAATACGTTAAATAAAATTTGACTCACATTTCAATTTGAATTATATATACATTCAGCAGATGTTACTTTGTGACATTTTACTGAAAAGTAGATTACTGACAAAGGTTAAGCTGTATGTTACAAAGTAAATGAGACTGTCCTCACTGATCACACACAGTCCAATTAAGCCACATCTCTTCCATAGCTCCAGCAATGGTCTGGACTGCATGGGCCCTGGCTTTCCTCTCTCCGGCCAGGATTTCTTCCCTGAATTCCAGACCTGTATATAAAATTGCTTATTCAACATGTAGTCTTAGATATGTCATAGAAACTATGTCCCTGATCTTTTTCTTCAAACATGCATGCCCACAACCTTCCCATTTCAGTAATATGTAACTCTTATTGTATTAGTTTGGCCCCAAACCCTGTAGTCATCCTCAACCCATCACTCTCACCAGCAGACAGTTCCGATCCATCAACGAATTCTAAGGCCATCAAATTCAAAATACACCCAGCGTTTGAAAATTACTGCCCTGGTCTAAGCTACTATTGTCTCCCACCTGGGTTGTTCCTATAGCTTCTTACCTGGTCTTCCAGCTGTCCCTCTTTGTTCCCCTAGTTCTAGTCTATTCTTACTTGGTCTTCCAGCTGCCCTCATTCACTGTCCTAGTTCTAGTCTATTCTCCCCTGAACGGTTGGAGTGACAGTGCCAAGTCATTCCCTCTTCTGCTTGAAGCCCTCCAGCAGCCTCCCACTTCACTCGAAGTAAAACCAGTCTTCAGGGGCTTCCCTGGTGGTCCTGTGGGTAAAGAGTCCGCCTTGCAGTGCAAGGGGCACTGGTTTGATCCCTGGCCTGGGAAGATCCCACAAGCCGCGGAACAGCTGGACCAGTGTGTCCAATTAGGAGCCAGTGCTATGGAGCGCATGCGCCCAGAGCTGGTGCTCTGGGACAAGAGAGGCCACTGCAAAGGGAGGCCCACACAGGCCAAAGAATAAAGATGGATGAAAATAAATAAATAAATAAATAACCAATAAAATAAGCCAAAAATTAAAAACAAAACAAAACAAAACAAAACCAGTCTTCATTCAGGTCAGCCCATGAGGCTCTAATTTCCTATTCCTTTCCCTTGTTTACTCCGCCTTAGCCAGAGATCCTCTTTCTGTGCCTCAAGCACACCCAGGCTGCCCTGCTTCCAGGCTGTTTCACTTGCAGATCCCTAGACTCCTCTTTCCCTGGGCACCCACATGCTTTACTTCCCGACTCCCTTCTCTGACTCTGTGCAAGTTTCAAAAACTGCAGACCAGTTTGAAACCCTCTTCCTTTCCTGACTAGCATTAAGTTCTCCAGAAAAGGGCTTTTTGTCTGTTTTGCTCATTATTGTATCTCAAATTAGGGCCTATGACAGATACTCAGACCTGTGCTTATTCAACATGTAGTCTTAGATATGTCATAGAAACTATGTCCCTGATCTTTTTCTTCAAACATGCATGCCCACAACCTTCCCATTTCAGTAATATGTAACTCTTATTGTATTAGTTTGGCCCCAAACCCTGTAGTCATCCTCAACCCATCACTCTCACCAGCAGACAGTTCCGATCCATCAACGAATTCTAAGGCCATCAAATTCAAAATACACCCAGCGTTTGAAAATTACTGCCCTGGTCTAAGCTACTATTGTCTCCCACCTGGGTTGTTCCTATAGCTTCTTACCTGGTCTTCCAGCTGTCCCTCTTTGTTCCCCCTAGTTCTAGTCTATTCTTACTTGGTCTTCCAGCTGCCCTCATTCACTGTCCTAGTTCTAGTCTATTCTCCCCTGAACGGTTGGAGTGACAGTGCCAAGTCATTCCCTCTTCTGCTTGAAGCCCTCCAGCAGCCTCCCACTTCACTCGAAGTAAAACCAGTCTTCAGGGGCTTCCCTGGTGGTCCTGTGGGTAAAGAGTCCGCCTTGCAGTGCAAGGGGCACTGGTTTGATCCCTGGCCTGGGAAGATCCCACAAGCCGCGGAACAGCTGGACCAGTGTGTCCAATTAGGAGCCAGTGCTATGGAGCGCATGCGCCCAGAGCTGGTGCTCTGGGACAAGAGAGGCCACTGCAAGGGGAGGCCCACACAGGCCAAAGAATAAAGATGGATGAAAATAAATAAATAAATAAATAACCAATAAAATAAGCCAAAAATTAAAAACAAAACAAAACAAAACAAAACCAGTCTTCATTCAGGTCAGCCCATGAGGCTCTAATTTCCTATTCCTTTCCCTTGTTTACTCCGCCTTAGCCAGAGATCCTCTTTCTGTGCCTCAAGCACACCCAGGCTGCCCTGCTTCCAGGCTGTTTCACTTGCAGATCCCTAGACTCCTCTTTCCCTGGGCACCCACATGCTTTACTTCCCGACTCCCTTCTCTGACTCTGTGCAAGTTTCAAAAACTGCAGACCAGTTTGAAACCCTCTTCCTTTCCTGACTAGCATTAAGTTCTCCAGAAAAGGGCTTTTTGTCTGTTTTGCTCATTATTGTATCTCAAATTAGGGCCTAGCACCTGACAGATACTCAGTAAATATTTGTTGAATAAATGAATGAATCCTCAAAGAGTCAGAAAATACTGCACCAATGCTATCTCAAAACTGTTGGTATCACTGGGACTTGCTTGCTTAGTCTGGTTCCAAAATTGGTTCCCAATTTCAACACATATGTGATTTAGCAGCAAGGGAAGGATTATTAACTTGAAAACTTTACAGTTAATGATCATATTAAAAAAATAACAATAACCCACACCAATCTTTTTTTTTTTTGTGGTGGGGGGGGTGGGGAGGAAGGGGGACGGGTGGGCTACTTCTATTGGTCTTTCATTTCTCTATTTTCATCTGTCTTTTTGTTCTTTGGCTCCTGTGGGCCTCCCATCGCGGTGGCCTCTGTCGTTGCAGAGTGCTGGCTCTGGGCTCATGCGCCCCCAAGCTCCGGCTCGGTAATTGGACACATCAGTCCAGCTGCTCCGCAGCACGTGGGATCTTCCCAGGCCAGGGATCGAACCGGCACCCCTTGCACTGCAAGGCGGTGTCCTTACCCACTGGACCACCAGGGAAGCCCCACACCAATCTTTAATGAGGTCTAGAGCAAAGAATATGAAATTGGGGATCAGGAAACCAAATTTTTAGAGAAGATATTGTCACTAATTAGGTTATAATTTACTTCTGCAGGCCTTAGATTTTTTATCTGAAAAAAGTGCTGGAAATTCTGATGATAATTATTTTATTTCTACTCTCAAAAGTTGTTGTTTTGGAAAAGAAAAAACAGTTTTTCCTTTAGTCTTTCATGGTAGGTAGTTAGTGGGAACATATTGTAGGGAATAGGAGAAACATTCCAAATTCAGAAAGGATCAAGATAAACAAAATTTAATTTGTGGACAAAATTAAAATGTAAACCTGAAAGTTCCCCCATGAAAGTGGTATTTGATTTCAGGCGATTAGAGAGTACCAGAAGGTAGCAGAGAAGAGTAAAAGGAGCCCTGAACTATAATCGGGGGCCTGGGTTTCACCAGTAAACTCACTGTGGAACTGCAGGGAAGCCCCTTAATTAGTCTGTGTCTCAGAGACCCTCCCTTTTGTATAATGAGGGGCTGGGCCAGACCAGTGATTCCCAGGAGTTGACTGTGTGGTGCAAGAATCATGGAGTCCTCCAACCCACCATCAAAGAGTCTGGTTCAGTGGTCAAGGTGGGGATGAGGGCATTTTATGCTTTAAATAACCAACTTATCCCAGTACTGATGCGGGTGATTCACAAACCAGCAGTGGCTATTAGTCAGGATGATCCTTGGTAGTGTCTTATGCAGGTACATATATTCTATGACCTTAGGCAGTCCAGCACCTGATTTCATGTGGTGAAGAACTAACTTCTCTAGTATCTCCAGAAGATGGTTATCTAGTAGGTTTGAACCGTTCTGGGACTGGAATACTTACTATAGCCATTCTTCTCTGGGTCAGTTCTAATTGTCAAGTTCAATTTATATCAACATATTACTCAGAGAATATGATCCAGGTTTTGTTTGCTGAAGAAACCAAGAATCAGTCAGTCTGATCCTACTTTTATATGGAAGTCTTCATGATGTTAGACAGAAACAACATTTTCCCTTAGTCTTCTCTGGCTACATACATGACCTTCTTCAACTCTTTCTCACCCAACAGGACTTCTTGATTGTACTGTTTCCAATACAACAGCAAAGTAATACTGAGTTCATTGACTTTGCCACTATTCTGTTTTAATATTTTGTTGATTTCAAAAATAAAAGAGATTGAAATAAGTTTAAAAACATGTACAATTTCTACATGTTACCATAAAACTATTGTCACTAATTAGGTTATAATTTACTTCTGCAGGCCTTAGATTTTTTATCTGAAAAAAGTGCTGGAAATTCTGATGATAATTATTTTATTTCTACTCTCAAAAGTTGTTGTTTTGGAAAAGAAAAAACAGTTTTTCCTTTAGTCTTTCATGGTAGGTAGTTAGTGGGAACATATTGTAGGGAATAGGAGAAACATTCCAAATTCAGAAAGGATCAAGATAAACAAAATTTAATTTGTGGACAAAATTAAAATGTAAACCTGAAAGTTCCCCCATGAAAGTGGTATTTGATTTCAGGCGATTAGAGAGTACCAGAAGGTAGCAGAGAAGAGTAAAAGGAGCCCTGAACTATAATCGGGGGCCTGGGTTTCACCAGTAAACTCACTGTGGAACTGCAGGGAAGCCCCTTAATTAGTCTGTGTCTCAGAGACCCTCCCTTTTGTATAATGAGGGGCTGGGCCAGACCAGTGATTCCCAGGAGTTGACTGTGTGGTGCAAGAATCATGGAGTCCTCCAACCCACCATCAAAGAGTCTGGTTCAGTGGTCAAGGTGGGGATGAGGGCATTTTATGCTTTAAATAACCAACTTATCCCAGTACTGATGCGGGTGATTCACAAACCAGCAGTGGCTATTAGTCAGGATGATCCTTGGTAGTGTCTTATGCAGGTACATATATTCTATGACCTTAGGCAGTCCAGCACCTGATTTCATGTGGTGAAGAACTAACTTCTCTAGTATCTCCAGAAGATGGTTATCTAGTAGGTTTGAACCGTTCTGGGACTGGAATACTTACTATAGCCATTCTTCTCTGGGTCAGTTCTAATTGTCAAGTTCAATTTATATCAACATATTACTCAGAGAATATGATCCAGGTTTTGTTTGCTGAAGAAACCAAGAATCAGTCAGTCTGATCCTACTTTTATATGGAAGTCTTCATGATGTTAGACAGAAACAACATTTTCCCTTAGTCTTCTCTGGCTACATACATGACCTTCTTCAACTCTTTCTCACCCAACAGGACTTCTTGATTGTACTGTTTCCAATACAACAGCAAAGTAATACTGAGTTCATTGACTTTGCCACTATTCTGTTTTAATATTTTGTTGATTTCAAAAATAAAAGAGATTGAAATAAGTTTAAAAACATGTACAATTTCTACATGTTACCATAAAACCTAAGTCCTCCAAAAGAGTCATTTTTACTGCACTTTTAATTTCAAAACAGAAGCATTTTCTGCTTTATCACTGAAAAAAATATCATGCAGTGTAACAGGTATTTTCAAAGTATATCACAGTTTTAATACAATACAGACTGGCTTTGATTAAAATAACATGAATACTGCTACTCTAATGACATTTGTATGAAGCTAGTTTACACAGCCTCTTTTTAGACCTGAGAAAACTTAAGCTCACAAAGGCTACGTCTTTTCTTGAGTTTCTACTGTATTTTCAAGCATAGCTTTAAGCACATTTACACAGTTTCTCTCTTTTGACAACTTTTTAGTGTTATATCTATTTCACAGAGAATGAGAACAATGGCAAGAGTGGTTACATACGATCAATGAAATTACCCAGTTATTAAGAGGCAAAGTCAGAATTTGTACTAAAAGCTTTTTCTTCTAAGTCAAAGTGCTTCTCATTATGTCAGGATACTTCTGAAAATCAATTTCAGAGAATGTTAATGTGTCTTTACTTAGTCTAATACCTGTAACCGAAAAACTATAGAAACACTCAAATGCCATAAATAAGACCAAAAAAGAGAGAGACCAATCCTCTCCTCCCAAATTAGCAATCTGAAAGTATCAATCTTGGGTTGCCAAAAAAAAGATTCAATGGCAACTGAAAATTTAACTGGTACACAATTTCTGGACTTTTAAAATTTTGTTTCTAATGGACACTTCTATGTTCGAGTAGCATCCTGTTTCAATTTCCTTTTATCTAAAATGGTGTATCATTTGTTCTCATTCAATTTATAAATTGAGTACAGAGTACTCTGTCAGAATAGATGGAGCTGGACCAAAACAACACTGGATCACCGTCTTAGGAGCAATCTCAGAACAGTAAGGGGACAAGCTCTCCCATTTCGCTTGTTATGCCACAGAAAAGTCATCATTAAATGCCCCACAGCACATCTGCAGAAATCATGCCAGTTTAATTATCCTTCAACTATACTACATAGGTCAACTCATGACTCCCCCACTTTACTATGAAATTATCTCTTTCCAAATTCAGCATTAAAGTACTGCAAGCCTTTAGGCAAGTGATTCATTCCTAGTTACTCTGGCACCAGCCCTGAAAAGAAAGGGCAGTGGACCACAATGAGGCCTTGGGTGCGTCGAGGCAGATGAGGTACTCAGAGGATTAAGGTCTTGATCTACCCATCTAGCTGACTTTCTGTGCTAGTAAAATTTACATAGCTGTGTAAAAAAAGTATATAGTATTATACCTGTGGACATAGTCTGTATGTTATTCCAATTAACTAAGAATAAGATTTCTTTATTGTATCTACTTCTCCTATGAAAAGTGATCAACAGGACTTTTTTATAGGACAAAATGTAGCTTGACATCCTTTAGTTTACTGAATCTCATCATTTATGAAGTTGGGATCCATCTAATAATCCATGGTCTGATGACATACAATGTGTGACAACACGAGGACATTTCATTAAGAAAAGCATGAGGGAGCTAAATAAGCAAACATTGTACAAAGGACTCCCTAAAACACGCTCACTGCAAAACAAAACACAAATGCCCCTCACGATAGATTAGTATCTGAGAGTTCTCTTAAAATTGGTAAAAACCCTAAATAGCTAGCAAAGAATATTCTGGAACTCTGAAACATTGGGGAAAGAAAAGGTCCACAGTACATACAGAATAAATCTCAGTCTAGACTACCTCTGATAAGCTTTGCATATAAAATAAATATTTTGGCAGCTACCCACAGTGATGATAAAACTATTACTAATACTGTGCTTTTCCACGAGGTTGGTGCTTTCCTATAAAAGTGACAAGAAGTCAGCGCTGCATGCTGTCGAGTCCTGTCCTGCTCACACTTATTTGTGTGTGTTAGCAGGACAATGCAGATTCCTATTCCTATCTCCTTGGCTTAATCAGAGATGATACAATCTTTAAAGCACTTATTCAAGGTGTTGTGAGTGCCTTAGTTCTTTTCACCTCTCATTGGTGGGATACATCTCTTTAAATGCCCCACAGCACATCTGCAGAAATCATGCCAGTTTAATTATCCTTCAACTATACTACATAGGTCAACTCATGACTCCCACTTTACTATGAAATTATCTCCTTCCAAATTCAGCATTAAAGTACTGCAAGCCTTTAGGCAAGTGATTCATTCCTAGTTACTCTGGCACCAGCCCTGAAAAGAAAGGGCAGTGGACCACAATGAGGCCTTGGGTGCGTCGAGGCAGATGAGGTACTCAGAGGATTAAGGTCTTGATCTACCCATCTAGCTGACTTTCTGTGCTAGTAAAATTTACATAGCTGTGTAAAAAAAGTATATAGTATTATACCTGTGGACATAGTCTGTATGTTATTCCAATTAACTAAGAATAAGATTTCTTTATTGTATCTACTTCTCCTATGAAAAGTGATCAACAGGACTTTTTTATAGGACAAAATGTAGCTTGACATCCTTTAGTTTACTGAATCTCATCATTTATGAAGTTGGGATCCATCTAATAATCCATGGTCTGATGACATACAATGTGTGACAACACGAGGACATTTCATTAAGAAAAGCATGAGGGAGCTAAATAAGCAAACATTGTACAAAGGACTCCCTAAAACACGCTCACTGCAAAACAAAACACAAATGCCCCTCACGATAGATTAGTATCTGAGAGTTCTCTTAAAATTGGTAAAAACCCTAAATAGCTAGCAAAGAATATTCTGGAACTCTGAAACATTGGGGAAAGAAAAGGTCCACAGTACATACAGAATAAATCTCAGTCTAGACTACCTCTGATAAGCTTTGCATATAAAATAAATATTTTGGCAGCTACCCACAGTGATGATAAAACTATTACTAATACTGTGCTTTTCCACGAGGTTGGTGCTTTCCTATAAAAGTGACAAGAAGTCAGCGCTGCATGCTGTCGAGTCCTGTCCTGCTCACACTTATTTGTGTGTGTTAGCAGGACAATGCAGATTCCTATTCCTATCTCCTTGGCTTAATCAGAGATGATACAATCTTTAAAGCACTTATTCAAGGTGTTGTGAGTGCCTTAGTTCTTTTTTCACCTCTCATTGGTGGGATACATCTCTTTTTAAAAGGTCACAACAAAAACTTAGAATTCTAAGGGCATGTGTAGGAAAAGATTGAAATAAAATTAAAAAAAAAAAAATCATGACCCTAAGGTAAAAGAACTGAGACAAGGAGAGGAAAATAATTCTTACAGAAAGGTAAGTGTAATTAACAAATGACTATGAAAACAAAACAAAAAATCTTTGTAACTCTAGTGGCTCATAACATTATAACAGCAAAGCATAATATTCATGCTCCAAAGGCACAGATTTTCAAGTTCAGTAACTGCTGTGCTGGGTTGGGAGAGGCAGACCTTTACACTGGCTCCACCCATCAGTTGCCAGTAATGTCCTGCCCTCGAACCTCGGAGTTGTAACAGCTAAAAATGTTTCAACCATGGTAAAATTTACACCCCGTGGAGAAGTGTTGCTCTAACCTTTCAGTTATCAACTGGAGAAAAAAAAAAAAGGTTATTCTAGTTCTCTGAAATCACCTGAAGGGTAGAAAAGAATTTTAAAAATCTATTTTAAAGAAACACTGATTCAAGTATGTTTTCCAGCTACAGAAGAAGAAAACTGGGACATTTAGTTATTGCCCAGATATTCAAAATATTGGGATTTATATAATGGGCACTTAAAAATTCAAAATATACAAAATTCAGATAATATCTTCTTTTTCAACCATTATTCCTCTATGCATTCATAAAATACCATCAATCAAGCAGCCAGATGTAAGGAAATATATAATCATCTTACACCAGTCCAGTGGCTTATAATCAGATACAGCTTCACTTTACACAGTTTATATTATTTACTATTTACAAAGAATAATAAATGAAGTATTTAATCTGTGCCAACTACTTTTCTAAATCCAAATATTTCTAGGCATTATCTCACTAGATGAAGAGATAAATCAACTTAATGTCACTATCATGAGACATATAATTCATAAGACCCAAGGTTTGGTTATAATGAATCTTCCTGGTAAACTTGCCAAAACTTTATATGCCAGTAAAATAAACTAATCACAGTTTTGAGCACAACCACATGAGCATGATAGCGATGAAAAGAAGGTGCATCAGCTCGTGGAGGCTATGAAGGTGGCAGTGACGGGTAAGTTACCACCAGAGACTAGTTCTTACCATACTCCTAAACGCTTAACTTCCAACCAGTGCAGGTTAGAAAACAAGTACGTCCAGTAACACCAGAAACCCAAACGTCGGGGAGACAAAGAAAGGTCTTATTATCTAAAAAGCAATAAACAATGCAAAAGCACACTTATACAAAATAAGCAATGGACCCTCCTGATTAATCTGCTTAAAAGCTGAAGTGAGTTCCCTTTTGCCCCCCCTTTCAACCCCGTTCATGCTCCAAAGGAAAACAGAAATTTTCAAGTTCAGTAACTGCTGTGCTGGGTTGGGAGAGGCAGACCTTTACACTGGCTCCACCCATCAGTTGCCAGTAATGTCCTGCCCTCGAACCTCGGAGTTGTAACAGCTAAAAATGTTTCAACCATGGTAAAATTTACACCCCGTGGAGAAGTGTTGCTCTAACCTTTCAGTTATCAACTGGAGAAAAAAAAAAAAGGTTATTCTAGTTCTCTGAAATCACCTGAAGGGTAGAAAAGAATTTTAAAAATCTATTTTAAAGAAACACTGATTCAAGTATGTTTTCCAGCTACAGAAGAAGAAAACTGGGACATTTAGTTATTGCCCAGATATTCAAAATATTGGGATTTATATAATGGGCACTTAAAAATTCAAAATATACAAAATTCAGATAATATCTTCTTTTTCAACCATTATTCCTCTATGCATTCATAAAATACCATCAATCAAGCAGCCAGATGTAAGGAAATATATAATCATCTTACACCAGTCCAGTGGCTTATAATCAGATACAGCTTCACTTTACACAGTTTATATTATTTACTATTTACAAAGAATAATAAATGAAGTATTTAATCTGTGCCAACTACTTTTCTAAATCCAAATATTTCTAGGCATTATCTCACTAGATGAAGAGATAAATCAACTTAATGTCACTATCATGAGACATATAATTCATAAGACCCAAGGTTTGGTTATAATGAATCTTCCTGGTAAACTTGCCAAAACTTTATATGCCAGTAAAATAAACTAATCACAGTTTTGAGCACAACCACATGAGCATGATAGCGATGAAAAGAAGGTGCATCAGCTCGTGGAGGCTATGAAGGTGGCAGTGACGGGTAAGTTACCACCAGAGACTAGTTCTTACCATACTCCTAAACGCTTAACTTCCAACCAGTGCAGGTTAGAAAACAAGTACGTCCAGTAACACCAGAAACCCAAACGTCGGGGAGACAAAGAAAGGTCTTATTATCTAAAAAGCAATAAACAATGCAAAAGCACACTTATACAAAATAAGCAATGGACCCTCCTGATTAATCTGCTTAAAAGCTGAAGTGAGTTCCCTTGCTTTCAACAGCATTTTTTACCGGAGATACACTTCACCAACATACATTCACCACTTAAATGCACACTCCCAGGCTCCCAGCACAGCCCTCTTGCTGCGTCACCACCACTGTCCAATTCCAGACCACTCCCGCCACCTCTGACAGAAGCCCGGTACCGAACATCACCTGGTCATCACTAATCTACTTTCTGTCTTGAGGGATTTGGCTTTTCTGGATATTTCATATAATCGATCATTATGTGGCCTTTTATGTCTGGCTTCCTTCATTTAGCATAAGGTTATCAAGGTTCATCCATGGTGTAGCATGTTCCTTTTCAGGGTTGAATAATCCCTTATTTTTGCAGCAACTAAGTGAAGCATTTCAAGTACTGTGTTTAGACATGTCACCTGAAACATTTTCAGCCATTCCTGGAGGCCCGTAGGTGGCTGCACAGATGTAATCCGGCGTCGTTGTTGCCCCTGGCCATTGGCTGCTCTCAGGTCTCCGAAAGTTGTTGGTGTTGCTGAACATGGTACAAGCCCAGTGGTACTACAAAAATACAAAGTGGAACCAAAGACAGACATTTATTAAGAATTACAGGCTCTAATAAGAATGGGATGATACAGCATATTTCAAACATCAAATTATTATTTTTATTTGCTTATTCCCAGAGAGCAAGGACACACAAATCGTATTCTGCTATTCTTAGATAAATTTCCTCCCTCCTACATAGCCAGCTGTTTTTATCCCAGCACAGCTAACTGCCACCAAATGGTAGAATCTCTACGACAAAACTGTAAGTTGTTGATAACACACAAATAATGCTAAAATACTTCCTCAGAAGATTCAGGTTCCACCTGTCTTATGGCAGGTCTTCAGGAACATAATTAAACAAAAGTTGAAATTTCTTTCATGAAAGTGGCAGTGACGTGTAAGTTACCACCAGAGACTATCTTACCATACTCCTAAACGCTTAACTTCCAACCAGTGCAGGTTAGAAAACAAGTACGTCCAGTAACACCAGAAACCCAAACGTCGGGGAGACAAAGAAAGGTCTTATTATCTAAAAAGCAATAAACAATGCAAAAGCACACTTATACAAAATAAGCAATGGACCCTCCTGATTAATCTGCTTAAAAGCTGAAGTGAGTTCCCTTGCTTTCAACAGCATTTTTTACCGGAGATACACTTCACCAACATACATTCACCACTTAAATGCACACTCCCAGGCTCCCAGCACAGCCCTCTTGCTGCGTCACCACCACTGTCCAATTCCAGACCACTCCCGCCACCTCTGACAGAAGCCCGGTACCGAACATCACCTGGTCATCACTAATCTACTTTCTGTCTTGAGGGATTTGGCTTTTCTGGATATTTCATATAATCGATCATTATGTGGCCTTTTATGTCTGGCTTCCTTCATTTAGCATAAGGTTATCAAGGTTCATCCATGGTGTAGCATGTTCCTTTTCAGGGTTGAATAATCCCTTATTTTTGCAGCAACTAAGTGAAGCATTTCAAGTACTGTGTTTAGACATGTCACCTGAAACATTTTCAGCCATTCCTGGAGGCCCGTGAGGTGGCTGCACAGATGTAATCCGCGTCGTTGTTGCCCCTGGCCATTGGCTGCTCTCAGGTCTCCGAAAGTTGTTGGTGTTGCTGAACATGGTACAAGCCCAGTGGTACTACAAAAATACAAAGTGGAACCAAAGACAGACATTTATTAAGAATTACAGGCTCTAATAAGAATGGGATGATACAGCATATTTCAAACATCAAATTATTATTTTTATTTGCTTATTCCCAGAGAGCAAGGACACACAAATCGTATTCTGCTATTCTTAGATAAATTTCCTCCCTCCTACATAGCCAGCTGTTTTTATCCCAGCACAGCTAACTGCCACCAAATGGTAGAATCTCTACGACAAAACTGTAAGTTGTTGATAACACACAAATAATGCTAAAATACTTCCTCAGAAGATTCAGGTTCCACCTGTCTTATGGCAGGTCTTCAGGAACATAATTAAACAAAAGTTGAAATTTCTTTCATAAAAAGGGGCGTGAGGCTTATTAATGCTTTAAAAAATTCATAAGGATGAGTATGTTCAAGTATTTTAGGCATTTCCCTGGCCACATTATTCCTTAAGCTTGCCCCTGATGCCTTCTAAATTATTTATATGTCTTTTTCTTCAATTTTCTATTGTTATTAATAAGCTTAGTCTAGATAATATTTGATAGGAGCAAGCCTTGATCAGAAATGTATTTACTCAAATGTGTAAATAGTAAGATAGCAAGCACATTATATTATAGTATAGTATAGTATATGCACAATTAAATGAGATCATCAGAATACTTTTATCTAATAACTTAAATTTTGAGACAAGTAAAAATACACACATGCACCACAAACCTGAAATTTAATTCATTAAATTTAATTCATTCTACCACTGATAAAAGAAGTAGATACTAACCACCTCTATTTTAGAGACATGACAGGGAAAAAGGAGCAGAAAGATACAATTAACAAAACTACATTGGTAATCTTCGGTTTATTGAGCTATGACAGTAGTGTTTAAAATCCAAAGAACATATAAATTGTATCCCAATAGCTAAATATCAAGGTCTGAGAAATTACTAATGAAACAACTCCAATTCTTTTCTATCTAGCATATCTCATTATTTGCTTAAAAATGCATCTCAGTTGCCAGATTATATAGAAAAAAACTTCACACCTACCACTTTTAAATCTTTTATCATCATACATCTAAGATGGCCTCTAACATGCAATAATCAAACCTATCTTTTTCTATCAAATTTTAAACATAAGTTCTATTTTCTCCTCTGAAATGAAGTAGGATGAGATTATAACTTAAATTTTCTCATAAATGATGAAAATCATAGCTTCATCTCATTATTAGAAAGTCTTTCAACAAAATTAAAGAACATCAACAATATACTGACCAAGGACACACAAATCGTATTCTGCTATTCTTAGATAAATTTCCTCCCTCCTACATAGCCAGCTGTTTTTATCCCAGCACAGCTAACTGCCACCAAATGGTAGAATCTCTACGACAAAACTGTAAGTTGTTGATAACACACAAATAATGCTAAAATACTTCCTCAGAAGATTCAGGTTCCACCTGTCTTATGGCAGGTCTTCAGGAACATAATTAAACAAAAGTTGAAATTTCTTTCATAAAAAGGGGCGTGAGGCTTATTAATGCTTTAAAAAATTCATAAGGATGAGTATGTTCAAGTATTTTAGGCATTTCCCTGGCCACATTATTCCTTAAGCTTGCCCCTGATGCCTTCTAAATTATTTATATGTCTTTTTCTTCAATTTTCTATTGTTATTAATAAGCTTAGTCTAGATAATATTTGATAGGAGCAAGCCTTGATCAGAAATGTATTTACTCAAATGTGTAAATAGTAAGATAGCAAGCACATTATATTATAGTATAGTATAGTATATGCACAATTAAATGAGATCATCAGAATACTTTTATCTAATAACTTAAATTTTGAGACAAGTAAAAATACACACATGCACCACAAACCTGAAATTTAATTCATTAAATTTAATTCATTCTACCACTGATAAAAGAAGTAGATACTAACCACCTCTATTTTAGAGACATGACAGGGAAAAAGGAGCAGAAAGATACAATTAACAAAACTACATTGGTAATCTTCGGTTTATTGAGCTATGACAGTAGTGTTTAAAATCCAAAGAACATATAAATTGTATCCCAATAGCTAAATATCAAGGTCTGAGAAATTACTAATGAAACAACTCCAATTCTTTTCTATCTAGCATATCTCATTATTTGCTTAAAAATGCATCTCAGTTGCCAGATTATATAGAAAAAAACTTCACACCTACCACTTTTAAATCTTTTATCATCATACATCTAAGATGGCCTCTAACATGCAATAATCAAACCTATCTTTTTCTATCAAATTTTAAACATAAGTTCTATTTTCTCCTCTGAAATGAAGTAGGATGAGATTATAACTTAAATTTTCTCATAAAAATGATGAAAAAATCATAGCTTCATCTCATTATTAGAAAGTCTTTCAACAAAATTAAAGAACATCAACAATATACTGACCAAGCCTCTAGACAGACATGGCAATCAGTATGTTGTCTGGTTTTCTTTAGTAAGATTGTGTGTGAAAAGGTTAAAAATAAAACTTTCTCCTTTGCAGGTACTTTCTCAATTTAAAAAAGTGAGCAACTGAAGAAAAATTTTCACTAAAATGTTTTCTGTGGTAAAAATTCAGCATTCATTTATAAACGGCCTTAAAAACAACTGAACCATTTAATACTTTTGCCCTTGTATTAACCATATTAATAGAAGACCAAAATTAGACAGCTGACTGAAAAATAGTATACTTAAAAAAAAAAACAGTATACTTTAAACATTAACTTCAACATCCTCATCCAAGACACAGTTTATCAAGACTAGTACAAAAAAGAAAAACTGAAGTGAAGTTTCACCTGTCTATCACTTCATACAGTGAAACTGTCAAAAGGCCAAGCCTAAGTGGGGGGAGGCAGGGGTGCAGATAACACGGGGAAATCACAACAGAAAGCATTTCCTGAATTACCAAGAAAGAGCCTTATTCTTCTCTTCTGCATCATTTTTGTATTTTTGGTATATAAAAGTATTTTAATTATCATGATTTCTAAACTTCACCAAAAAAAGCATCTAAAAGAAATACTTTCCAGAACTGAATGAAATAAACATATAAACTGTTTCCCTGGGGGAAAAAAAATGCAATCCATAACTAAATTTAATCACAGAAACTTATGTCTGAGCAATGTTAATTGTATTGCATCTTAAAGAATATGAACAATTCTAAATCAAAATATTGAGGGGAAGAAAGCAATGCCACCATCCAGAAGTTCTTGTGGTTTCTGTATCTACCTTTCCATCAGTTATTTAAAGAAGTGACAATAATGCCAAAAAGACTCATAAAAAGCTTTTAAGACGCTTTTTTCATTTAAATTTTAAAATCACTCCAAATGACATCCAAAGCCAAATTTTAAACATAAGTTCTATTTTCTCCTCTGAAATGAAGTAGGATGAGATTATAACTTAAATTTTCTCATAAAAATGATGAAAAAATCATAGCTTCATCTCATTATTAGAAAGTCTTTCAACAAAATTAAAGAACATCAACAATATACTGACCAAGCCTCTAGACAGACATGGCAATCAGTATGTTGTCTGGTTTTCTTTAGTAAGATTGTGTGTGAAAAGGTTAAAAATAAAACTTTCTCCTTTGCAGGTACTTTCTCAATTTAAAAAAGTGAGCAACTGAAGAAAAATTTTCACTAAAATGTTTTCTGTGGTAAAAATTCAGCATTCATTTATAAACGGCCTTAAAAACAACTGAACCATTTAATACTTTTGCCCTTGTATTAACCATATTAATAGAAGACCAAAATTAGACAGCTGACTGAAAAATAGTATACTTAAAAAAAAAAACAGTATACTTTAAACATTAACTTCAACATCCTCATCCAAGACACAGTTTATCAAGACTAGTACAAAAAAGAAAAACTGAAGTGAAGTTTCACCTGTCTATCACTTCATACAGTGAAACTGTCAAAAGGCCAAGCCTAAGTGGGGGGAGGCAGGGGTGCAGATAACACGGGGAAATCACAACAGAAAGCATTTCCTGAATTACCAAGAAAGAGCCTTATTCTTCTCTTCTGCATCATTTTTGTATTTTTGGTATATAAAAGTATTTTAATTATCATGATTTCTAAACTTCACCAAAAAAAGCATCTAAAAGAAATACTTTCCAGAACTGAATGAAATAAACATATAAACTGTTTCCCTGGGGGAAAAAAAATGCAATCCATAACTAAATTTAATCACAGAAACTTATGTCTGAGCAATGTTAATTGTATTGCATCTTAAAGAATATGAACAATTCTAAATCAAAATATTGAGGGGAAGAAAGCAATGCCACCATCCAGAAGTTCTTGTGGTTTCTGTATCTACCTTTCCATCAGTTATTTAAAGAAGTGACAATAATGCCAAAAAGACTCATAAAAAGCTTTTAAGACGCTTTTTTCATTTAAATTTTAAAATACCACACTCCAAATGACATCCAAAGCCATTTTTAATTGGCTGGGTAATGGACATTAAGTTAGCCTAATTAGCGTGAGAGAGGGAAAAGTTTTATACTGATGCAAAATCCAAAAATGATGGAATGGTGCAGGAAACAAGACTACAATTGTATTTAGTTGTTATGGAAACTATTCTACTGGTGTAGAAATGTATGTGTTAAAAACATAAGACTTACAAAGCAAATAAAACGGGGTTTCTAACATAGCAAGCTCATGAAATAAAGATTTAGTAAATGTGAGGTCTATTTCACTGCTACTAAATGTATCTTCAGTTATGCATATAAAACTAGCCACCCTCGAACAGCAGTTGCTATAGAAACAAGATACATATGCTCATACCCATATTTTAGAATTTACTTTTTAGAATTCCTTCAAAAGTATAATTTAAAAATTTTGTTGATAAAATAACTTCTGCTTCTTTCTTACCTCAATGTATTAGTAACAAAATGCAGTGGTAGTCATTTTTCTCCTTATTTAAACTATATGTTTCCCAATTTTCAGTGATTGCAAAATGTGTTAAATAGTCACAGTACTAGTGATATTATAATTCTATGAGAATAAAGTGAATGAATAGCTTTTAGAATCATCAACTCTTTAAAGAAACAAGAGAATCGGGAGAGAATCAATCATTATACTTAATATTACCTTGTATATTCTGCGACTTTACATGGTTTCTTTCCCAAAGAAAAAGAGCGGACCTCAGAACCATGGTCCAACTTTCTTTTCATCTATAAGGTAAAACAAATGAGATATGTTTTAAAAAAAATCACCTGTCCAGTTATTAAGTCTTAACGTTAGCATCAGTAATACTGAAAAGAAAAACCTTAAATTTTCATATGCCTGCAATGTTAATTAGGCATAGTTAATTCATATAGAAAATAAATGTTTCACAGTTTCTTCTGTTAGTTCTACTTTGTTTAGTCTTTACAAGACTAGAAAAGTGAATTTTTCCCCGAAATGTTTGTCCAGAAGACATGTATGGTGATTTAAAAATTGATACCCATTCTACATATTCTTTCAGAGTAATATACCTTTCACATTTTCTGGTTTAAGAACCAACACAGGGGAACATGTCAAGTTAACCCACACAGAACAGGACCACATTCAACATGCTGCTCTTAGTGATCTTCAAATGATTTATGGGAATGGCATTAAGTTAGCCTAATTAGCGTGAGAGAGAAAAGTTTTATACTGATGCAAAATCCAAAATGATGGAATGGTGCAGGAAACAAGACTACAATTGTATTTAGTTGTTATGGAAACTATTCTACTGGTGTAGAAATGTATGTGTTAAAAACATAAGACTTACAAAGCAAATAAAACGGGGTTTCTAACATAGCAAGCTCATGAAATAAAGATTTAGTAAATGTGAGGTCTATTTCACTGCTACTAAATGTATCTTCAGTTATGCATATAAAACTAGCCACCCTCGAACAGCAGTTGCTATAGAAACAAGATACATATGCTCATACCCATATTTTAGAATTTACTTTTTAGAATTCCTTCAAAAGTATAATTTAAAAATTTTGTTGATAAAATAACTTCTGCTTCTTTCTTACCTCAATGTATTAGTAACAAAATGCAGTGGTAGTCATTTTTCTCCTTATTTAAACTATATGTTTCCCAATTTTCAGTGATTGCAAAATGTGTTAAATAGTCACAGTACTAGTGATATTATAATTCTATGAGAATAAAGTGAATGAATAGCTTTTAGAATCATCAACTCTTTAAAGAAACAAGAGAATCGGGAGAGAATCAATCATTATACTTAATATTACCTTGTATATTCTGCGACTTTACATGGTTTCTTTCCCAAAGAAAAAGAGCGGACCTCAGAACCATGGTCCAACTTTCTTTTCATCTATAAGGTAAAACAAATGAGATATGTTTTAAAAAAAAAAATCACCTGTCCAGTTATTAAGTCTTAACGTTAGCATCAGTAATACTGAAAAGAAAAACCTTAAATTTTCATATGCCTGCAATGTTAATTAGGCATAGTTAATTCATATAGAAAATAAATGTTTCACAGTTTCTTCTGTTAGTTCTACTTTGTTTAGTCTTTACAAGACTAGAAAAGTGAATTTTTCCCCGAAATGTTTGTCCAGAAGACATGTATGGTGATTTAAAAATTGATACCCATTCTACATATTCTTTCAGAGTAATATACCTTTCACATTTTCTGGTTTAAGAACCAACACAGGGGAACATGTCAAGTTAACCCACACAGAACAGGACCACATTCAACATGCTGCTCTTAGTGATCTTCATTTTCCTTTAAAAATGATATTTTAAGAAAGATAAAGAACATTCAAAATTTCAGAATTATAGTAGAAATTAAGTCATGTGAATTCAAAACACATTATTAGAAAAGGGCAAAGAGAATAATGCAAATAAAATGCTCTTGAAAATTAATTATGACAGGGCATAAAGCAATGACTGTGGGCAACGAGGACAGTACCAAAAGTAAATCCATAACAAGAGGGAATCCTAGAGATGATGCGAGAAACGCAGGAAAAAGCCATCCAGTGACAGTCACACAGAATATACAGCTCTGCTGACAGATACTCACTCAGGGCAAAATACTCTAACTTGAAAACTAACAGAAAAACAGAAGAATGAGTTATGCATCTTTTAAAGGTATATCCAACATCTGTAGTTATTGAAAAGTTATAATGAAAAGTTATTTCATTATGCTACATAGATATGTAATGCTGTAAATATATTCAGAACTACATTTTGTCATCATCAATATTGACATTTTCATTTTTTATATTTTCCTATTGATTAATGGAGGTCATCTTGCTATAGATATGTTATAAGATGGGATAAGATTCAACAACCTATATTTCAGTAACTTTTCTAAGATTTGTGCCTGCTAATTAATTACTGCATTACTGATAATGACAGGAGGGGGGATCCCCAGAGTGACAGAAAGTTATCCTCATTTTAACATAAGGTGAAACCCTTGCTTTGCAATAGCCTGATTTTCTTACCTACAGCTTCACATGGGAACATCCCTAACAAAAAAATCACCTTATTAAGTCTTAACGTTAGCATCACTAATACTGAAAAGACAAACCTTAAATTTTCATATGCCTGCAATGTTAATTAGGCATAGTTAATTCATATAGAAAATAAATGTTTCACAGTTTCTTCTGTTAGTTCTACTTTGTTTAGTCTTTACAAGACTAGAAAAGTGAATTTTTCCCCGAAATGTTTGTCCAGAAGACATGTATGGTGATTTAAAAATTGATACCCATTCTACATATTCTTTCAGAGTAATATACCTTTCACATTTTCTGGTTTAAGAACCAACACAGGGGAACATGTCAAGTTAACCCACACAGAACAGGACCACATTCAACATGCTGCTCTTAGTGATCTTCATTTTCCTTTAAAAATGATATTTTAAGAAAGATAAAGAACATTCAAAATTTCAGAATTATAGTAGAAATTAAGTCATGTGAATTCAAAACACATTATTAGAAAAGGGCAAAGAGAATAATGCAAATAAAATGCTCTTGAAAATTAATTATGACAGGGCATAAAGCAATGACTGTGGGCAACGAGGACAGTACCAAAAGTAAATCCATAACAAGAGGGAATCCTAGAGATGATGCGAGAAACGCAGGAAAAAGCCATCCAGTGACAGTCACACAGAATATACAGCTCTGCTGACAGATACTCACTCAGGGCAAAATACTCTAACTTGAAAACTAACAGAAAAACAGAAGAATGAGTTATGCATCTTTTAAAGGTATATCCAACATCTGTAGTTATTGAAAAGTTATAATGAAAAGTTATTTCATTATGCTACATAGATATGTAATGCTGTAAATATATTCAGAACTACATTTTGTCATCATCAATATTGACATTTTCATTTTTTATATTTTCCTATTGATTAATGGAGGTCATCTTGCTATAGATATGTTATAAGATGGGATAAGATTCAACAACCTATATTTCAGTAACTTTTCTAAGATTTGTGCCTGCTAATTAATTACTGCATTACTGATAATGACAGGAGGGGGGATCCCCAGAGTGACAGAAAGTTATCCTCATTTTTAACATAAGGTGAAACCCTTGCTTTGCAATAGCCTGATTTTCTTACCTACAGCTTCACATGGGAACATCATAACACAGCATGCTACACTGTAAATACTAAAGGGAACCAATAAGACTAAAAATTTTCTTGAATCACATTCTAGATAATAAAAACTTTGTTTTTCTCATCATGAAGAAAGTCTTCTAGAAAACAGGGATTATGTGACAATGTTGGAGGGAAGACGTGAGGATACGATAAACTCATCCACAATTTATACCTTAGTTCATGAAAATACCGATGGCAAGAAATGGAACTGGTCTTATTTCAACCCTTCAGAAGTTTCTGTTCTCATAACACTGTTCTAAAGTGATTACTCTCAAAACCCATTATTTTCTTTCTCCAAATAATCTTAATAAAAAGCAAAAATAAATACCTCAAAACATAGACAGCCATGTGCTTACACATATATAAATTATAGACATACACACATACATAAAAATTTACCCATTGGAAAGGTCAGTCAGTACATATTACCTTAAAAATCTATTTTTAATAACTTCTGTTGATTCTTATTTTCAAAATTATGATGATAAACTTTGATATTTATTGTAATTAGGTCTGCAATACTGGCTTTCAGAACTTCCCTGGATATTTTGTAAATACATTGGTGCAAATGGCATTTGCCACTAAAGGCAAACTTTATTTCCATCTTAGAAATCCTTCAGTGAATAAAAATACCCAAAATTCATATCAAGAGAACCACTGAGAAAGGAACTGCAAATTCAGAATATTTGATAAAATAAAGCACCTTCTGTATGACTATGTAAGTCTTTTAAATATTATATTGTTTACTAAAAATACTGACTTTAGAACCAAAAATTAATTCTGCAATTTTGAAGGGGTGCAGAAAGTCAATATAATCTCTTTAGATAGCAATCCCCAATATTCTAGTGATTCTATACTTTAAGAGAGGCAACTAAAGAAAATTTTAAAAGCCTATATACAAGGTATAGAAAGATTAAAGGCAAAAAAGGTTCACTGAAAGCTAACTAAGGGTAGAGTATTTCCAGGTCAGCATTTAACGGAGCCACGTTGCTAAAGTCTGAATATATTTTTAGGGGAAAAATTCTCAGTTAAAAGACCTGTTTTATTTTAAATGTAAAGCTTTTTTCAGCTCACGCTGTCTTTCCATTATTTGCTTACATTCACAGTATAAAACAGAATACCAGCCACCCAGCCACCCACCAAAATTAGAGGATACTGCAGCCATCTCTGATGATACAGATTTTCCTTCTCAGGCAGGCACACACACACACAATCACACAACACAGGAAGAAAACAGCTTACTTACTTTGTAAAAAATCATTTTTAGTGTGCCGTAGAAACCCATGTTTTCTGGATTTTTCCCCTTCAGTGATTCTGTGCCCCCGTGTGTCCGGCTGCTTGGCAGTCTCTGACAATATAAACCTTTTTCAGGTAGGTATGTCACAGATTCTAGTGTGGACATGCTCAGGCACGTCAGAAAAGGAAGATTAGGGAGCAGAACCGGCAACAAAACTCCACAGTAGAGGCAAATGCAGCTCAGTATCAAACCGCTTCTCGGGACACACATACATACATGCAGCTTGACTGAGGAGAACTCGAGGGAATAATGAGAGAGAACCGAGAAGATTATTGGAGGAGACTATGCCCTGTCAAAGCCTGGACTGAACAGATTCCTCCCTCAGCAGCAGAGGGATCAGATTACATCTTCCCTTGAACACAGAATGGTGCAGTCCAGGATTCAGCAATGCAGACTGCACATCAATTATATGGTGATCCGCTCCAGGGAACCCGTAAGCACACAGCGCGCTGAACAGAGGGAGGAGGTGGGCAGGAAAGGAGACCGCCCCCACGCCACAGCCCCATCTCTCCCCTTTCAAACTTTCCGGAGGTTATTTTTGCATTTTGCAAAACCTGCATTTTTGAAGAGTTTTAAATGGCAAGCATCATTTCTGCCAATAAGTCCTTTCAGAAACATTTTGAAAACGGACTATATTTTCATAAGGTCCTCCCAACAGAAGCAAAGCAGTCTATGCTCACTAACTGCTACCCTATTGCAGTCCTGGCACGGGCTTATCAGATTTTGCAAGTGGCCTGAACAGTCCACAATGGGCAGCTGCAAAAGGAAGAATCAGCTATTCTTTGGGGCGATTTACAAAAAGGTAAACCAGTTTGGAACATACCAGCATTTGCAGCAATTATGTAATAAGTAATATTTCAACCTGTGTATTTCTTATATTAACATTTAATGTAAACATTCCTTATGCTTTTCTATTCCATTCATCTAAAACAGAGTCTTCAAAAAAATTACCACACAGTCAGTCTTTACTAATCCTGAGAATATCCTTCTATGATTAACAAATTAAGTATATAAAGCCTGGCTGAAAGGTGGTATTTCTCCAAAGAGAACAAAAACTGTGCTCACTGGAGAGTCTCATAATTACTTGTTCATTTAATCTTGAGTAAATAGGAGACTTCTACCTCCAAACTTATCTTTACAGTATGTATGACTTGTCATTAAAAAGGTATTTTATATAATAATAAGAGGCAGCAAAGTTTGCCTGAAGGCAACCTTTTTCTTAGAATGACTACTACACACGTCTAGCTATTTCATCTTGCAACTTGCTACAAAACTAGCTTCGGAGGCAATTATGAGATTCCTTGGACTAGAAAGGCCCATTATTAAGGGTCTAGTTAATTAACTCCTACCATCCCCATCAACGTTCTTTATTACAAGTAAACTGTGTCCCTATAGTTATTTAAGTACTTAGAAGGTTTCTTCAGGAGAAAGGAAATAATATTTTGACTTAGTACATTTTAATACTTTTTGCTATGGTAATAAATGACTTGTTAGAAAACTGATTCTAAATACTGCATAAAGTTGTATCAATTTTTAAAATAAACATTCATCTTTTTAATTAAGACATTATTAGAAAAAAAATAAGTGAGCAAAATGTCTTTTACTTGAAAAACATTAATAAGAAAAAGAAAGAAGGGCTTCCCTGGTGGTCCAGTGGGTAAGGACAGTGCCTTGCAGTGCAAGGGGCGCCGGTTCGATCCCTGGCCTGGGAAGATCCCACGTGCTGCGGAGTGGCTGGACCGATGTGTCCAATTACCAAGCCAGAGCTCTGGAGCGCATGTGCCCAGAGCTGGTGATCAGCCAACAATTGGGCAGCCTGCAAAAGGAAGAATTGCAGTCCTGGCATTCTTTGCAAGTGGCCTGAACAGTCCACAATGGGCAGCTGCAAAAGGAAGAATCAGCTATTCTTTGGGGCGATTTACAAAAAGGTAAACCAGTTTGGAACATACCAGCATTTGCAGCAATTATGTAATAAGTAATATTTCAACCTGTGTATTTCTTATATTAACATTTAATGTAAACATTCCTTATGCTTTTCTATTCCATTCATCTAAAACAGAGTCTTCAAAAAAATTACCACACAGTCAGTCTTTACTAATCCTGAGAATATCCTTCTATGATTAACAAATTAAGTATATAAAGCCTGGCTGAAAGGTGGTATTTCTCCAAAGAGAACAAAAACTGTGCTCACTGGAGAGTCTCATAATTACTTGTTCATTTAATCTTGAGTAAATAGGAGACTTCTACCTCCAAACTTATCTTTACAGTATGTATGACTTGTCATTAAAAAGGTATTTTATATAATAATAAGAGGCAGCAAAGTTTGCCTGAAGGCAACCTTTTTCTTAGAATGACTACTACACACGTCTAGCTATTTCATCTTGCAACTTGCTACAAAACTAGCTTCGGAGGCAATTATGAGATTCCTTGGACTAGAAAGGCCCATTATTAAGGGTCTAGTTAATTAACTCCTACCATCCCCATCAACGTTCTTTATTACAAGTAAACTGTGTCCCTATAGTTATTTAAGTACTTAGAAGGTTTCTTCAGGAGAAAGGAAATAATATTTTGACTTAGTACATTTTAATACTTTTTGCTATGGTAATAAATGACTTGTTAGAAAACTGATTCTAAATACTGCATAAAGTTGTATCAATTTTTAAAATAAACATTCATCTTTTTAATTAAGACATTATTAGAAAAAAAATAAGTGAGCAAAATGTCTTTTACTTGAAAAACATTAATAAGAAAAAGAAAGAAGGGCTTCCCTGGTGGTCCAGTGGGTAAGGACAGTGCCTTGCAGTGCAAGGGGCGCCGGTTCGATCCCTGGCCTGGGAAGATCCCACGTGCTGCGGAGTGGCTGGACCGATGTGTCCAATTACCAAGCCAGAGCTCTGGAGCGCATGTGCCCAGAGCTGGTGCTCTGCAACAACAGAGGCCGCTGCGACAGGAGGCCCACATGGGCCAAAGAACAAAAATGGATGAAAACGGACAAATGAAAGACCAATAGAAGTGGCCCGCCTGCTCCCCTCCCTCCCCACCCCACCCCCACCAAAATAAATAAATAAATAAATCTTTTAAAAAAAAGAAAGGAAAAAAAAAACATTAATAAGATAATTTAAAATTTTATGAAAATGTACATCTTGGGTCTTCTCTTGAAAGTTATATTCTGTGTATTATCTTTTTTAAAAAATCTCTTTCCTGGCTCTTAAACTAATTCTTACCCACTGAAACAATATGTACATGTATTCAGCAAAAGCTGGTCTTCTAAATAAACAACTAACTTACTTCAAAGGAAACTGCCTTTTAAAAAGAAATCTTGTCCAAAAAATAAATAAATAAAAAATTCCAACTGTTAGGAATGGACTCATAAACCCTTTTATTAAAGTTTTAGAGAACTCAAGATTTGGAAAAAAAAAAAAAAGGACCTCTCCCTATTCTGGAATATCTGAACAAACAGTAAAATAAACACCTGAAATTTCCTGTAAAAGCTTGTCAGAGGACAAAGAGACTACTTACCAATCACCTTAATAGTATATACCTTGACTACCATTAAAATTATGTCCTATCTCTAGTTAAACTAACCTTATCAAATTAGGTCTATTCAGTTGAGGACACATACCAACTTTAATAAACCAGGAACAAAAACGGTCTCAAAATCTTAGACTGTTAAAGAAGAAAACATATTAACTTTGTATATTCAACAGGATGCTCTTCTGGCTTCATGACTACTATATATGGCTATGAAGTTATGGGAAAACCTGATTCCCACAAATGCATGTTTATATGTAGGTATGTATATCTATGTTTTATTTTTGAACCACCAAAATATTTGTATAGCTTAAAAATCAAAATGAAATATAAAAAGTAAACACTGAAAAGACTTTCCAACACCCCCAACCACCTATCTACTATGGTTCCCATTTGGAAATGACTTTCATTAGGTTATCATTTAAGTGAGAATTATATGTTTGTAAATACTCATGAAAACTTAACTTTTCCAAATATTTAAACAATTTTCCCTAATATCTTGTTTACAATGTTAATTTGATCTACAAAGAAAGGGTTTGTCAAGGAAAAGCTAGTCAACCAAGTCTGTAACTAGATTTCAAATTAACAGAATAAAAATGATTTTCAGTATTCTCTCAGGTACTAGTATGAGGGCTTCCCAGGTGGCTCAATGGGTAAAGAGTCTGTCTGCAATGCAGGAGACACAGGAGATGTGGGTTGTATCCCTGGGTCAGGAAGAACCCCCAGAGGAGGCCATGGCAACCATTCTTCTTGCCTGGAGAATCCAATGGACAGAGGAACCTGGCAGGCTACAGTCCACAGGGCCACAAAGAACACAACCAAAGCAGCTGAGTACACATTCACTGAAGTACTACTGATGAAAACTGTGATCTATTACATTATTTTCATCAAAATCTATATATGAACAAAGCAAATGAAATCATTCTCAAACTCCTATTTCTGAGAGTCTTCACTAAAATACAAAGGTTTAAAGCTTTATCCAGAGATTTAAGTTTTTTAGTAATATGACTGAATTAACTAGTAAGTGCACTGAAAAATCTAGTCAGTTAACCATGATAGCTAAGAAAATACTTACGTTTGTCATCCACATTTTATAATGTCTCTAAGTCTTCAATATATTTTCACTACAATAAATCTTCATATAATATAGGCTAAGCAATAAATTTACCATTCTATAAATATTTTACTACAATTTCTATTGAAAGAAACCCCAAAAAAATCTCAAAATCTTAGACTGTTAAAGAAGAAAACATATTAACTTTGTATATTCAACAGGATGCTCTTCTGGCTTCATGACTACTATATATGGCTATGAAGTTATGGGAAAACCTGATTCCCACAAATGCATGTTTATATGTAGGTATGTATATCTATGTTTTATTTTTGAACCACCAAAATATTTGTATAGCTTAAAAATCAAAATGAAATATAAAAAGTAAACACTGAAAAGACTTTCCAACACCCCCAACCACCTATCTACTATGGTTCCCATTTGGAAATGACTTTCATTAGGTTATCATTTAAGTGAGAATTATATGTTTGTAAATACTCATGAAAACTTAACTTTTCCAAATATTTAAACAATTTTCCCTAATATCTTGTTTACAATGTTAATTTGATCTACAAAGAAAGGGTTTGTCAAGGAAAAGCTAGTCAACCAAGTCTGTAACTAGATTTCAAATTAACAGAAAAAAAATGATTTTCAGTATTCTCTGAGGTACTAGTATGAGGGCTTCCCAGGTGGCTCAATGGGTAAAGAGTCTGTCTGCAATGCAGGAGACACAGGAGATGTGGGTTGTATCCCTGGGTCAGGAAGAACCCCCAGAGGAGGCCATGGCAACCATTCTTCTTGCCTGGAGAATCCAATGGACAGAGGAACCTGGCAGGCTACAGTCCACAGGGCCACAAAGAACACAACCAAAGCAGCTGAGTACACATTCACTGAAGTACTACTGATGAAAACTGTGATCTATTACATTATTTTCATCAAAATCTATATATGAACAAAGCAAATGAAATCATTCTCAAACTCCTATTTCTGAGAGTCTTCACTAAAATACAAAGGTTTAAAGCTTTATCCAGAGATTTAAGTTTTTTAGTAATATGACTGAATTAACTAGTAAGTGCACTGAAAAATCTAGTCAGTTAACCATGATAGCTAAGAAAATACTTACGTTTGTCATCCACATTTTTATAATGTCTCTAAGTCTTCAATATATTTTCACTACAATAAATCTTCATATAATATAGGCTAAGCAATAAATTTACCATTCTATAAAATATTATTTCTTGTGCTAACTGACAAGCTATAAGTCTTACTGAAAATCCATTAGCAAGGGGGATGACTAACAATTAAGTACGGATTACAGCCTATCTGCTAATTCAGACCAAGTGGTCACCTCAACACAGATCCACTGACCTAGGTCTGTGAGGAATGCATGAAAGCAGTGGCTTAAAAAGAAAAAATAGCATAAAGCTATGAACATGTACTGCCCCAGAGCATAGGCCTCTGGGAAACAATGGTAGAAGAATGATTAACTTGTGAACTAGCGCTGGAGAAATGGTTCTTTCTGAGCAACTGGTGGTGATGACAAAGTTTTCAGAACGGCAAGCTGTGGTTATGGGCAGAAACAGAAACTGAGCTACAGGTAAACAGTGAGAAAAAGACAGACAGTAAACCAATCTTCACAGGATCATGTGTCTTCAGAGAAGAATGTATCTTTACACAGGGTGTCAACAGAGTACCTTCCCTCACTTTGACTCTCAGAGTTCATTATCTCCATTTAAAATGGCAGTAAACAACAAAACCCTGTAAAAATAAATAATACTAAATAAAAACAAACAAACAAAATAAGCAAAAAGTAAATATAATACAATATGTTCTTACATGACACTTATCATGCCACGACTATGCTAAGTCGCTTAGTCATGTCTAACTCTTCGCGACGCCCCAAACTGCAGCCTGCCAGGCTCTGTGGGATTCTCCAGGTAAGAATACTGGAGTGGGTTGCCACACTCTTCCCAGAGGATCTTATCATACCTCATTGTAATCATTTTTATACATCTGGCTCCCCTTAGCCATTTGAAGGTAGTAACAAGTAAGCTTATATCAAAAAAAATTTTTTTGAACAAAGCAAATGAAATCATTCTCAAACTCCTATTTCTGAGAGTCTTCACTAAAATACAAAGGTTTAAAGCTTTATCCAGAGATTTAAGTTTTTTAGTAATATGACTGAATTAACTAGTAAGTGCACTGAAAAATCTAGTCAGTTAACCATGATAGCTAAGAAAATACTTACGCTTTGTCATCCACATTTTATAATGTCTCTAAGTCTTCAATATATTTTCACTACAATAAATCTTCATATAATATAGGCTAAGCAATAAATTTACCATTCTATAAAATATTATTTCTTGTGCTAACTGACAAGCTATAAGTCTTACTGAAAATCCATTAGCAAGGGGGATGACTAACAATTAAGTACGGATTACAGCCTATCTGCTAATTCAGACCAAGTGGTCACCTCAACACAGATCCACTGACCTAGGTCTGTGAGGAATGCATGAAAGCAGTGGCTTAAAAAGAAAAAATAGCATAAAGCTATGAACATGTACTGCCCCAGAGCATAGGCCTCTGGGAAACAATGGTAGAAGAATGATTAACTTGTGAACTAGCGCTGGAGAAATGGTTCTTTCTGAGCAACTGGTGGTGATGACAAAGTTTTCAGAACGGCAAGCTGTGGTTATGGGCAGAAACAGAAACTGAGCTACAGGTAAACAGTGAGAAAAAGACAGACAGTAAACCAATCTTCACAGGATCATGTGTCTTCAGAGAAGAATGTATCTTTACACAGGGTGTCAACAGAGTACCTTCCCTCACTTTGACTCTCAGAGTTCATTATCTCCATTTAAAATGGCAGTAAACAACAAAACCCTGTAAAAATAAATAATACTAAATAAAAACAAACAAACAAAATAAGCAAAAAGTAAATATAATACAATATGTTCTTACATGACACTTATCATGCCACGACTATGCTAAGTCGCTTAGTCATGTCTAACTCTTCGCGACGCCCCAAACTGCAGCCTGCCAGGCTCTGTGGGATTCTCCAGGTAAGAATACTGGAGTGGGTTGCCACACTCTTCCCCAGAGGATCTTATCATACCTCATTGTAATCATTTTTATACATCTGGCTCCCCTACCATTTGAAGGTTCACAATTTTCTAAGACATAGTACAAAGATGACACGTAACAAGTAATTAACAATTTTGAACAAACTGCCATATAAGCAAACCATTACAAAAAACATTTTTCTAAAGTATAACTATATACCTAGTACTAAACTATATTTATACTTAGCGCTAAAAGGTCTAACTATTATAATTAGCAGATGCTACTATTGGTTCTTTGCATTACTTGGCCAACATTTAATTTTTTTATTTCTATTTTATAACAGTAGGATAATGTGTTTATATTTGTATATCAGTGATTTTCTCTATTACTATTATGACAACATTCTTTACGCTGATGTTACATTAGGAATACCACCTACCACAGTTAGCTGTCTTGCCCAGGCACAGAATTTAGATTAGAGACAGTCAGGGATTTCAGCATCACAGAAAGGAATGCCAAGCACGCTTTAGGTTGAAACAAACTCTTTAAATCTCACTAAACCTCTGTCACTGGGGTCCTGGGGTACAAAATTCCTATTAAAAGGTTCATAATTGATATTGACAAGTTAATAAACATATCTATTGGAGGTACAGTATCTATTAAATAGGATGCATGCCCAGTACCTACAATTTCCCTAATACAAGTAGGTGGCAGTACTGATCAGTAAGCTATTCTCAGATTTATTCATTCATTAAACATTTATTTATACATACTGTGTGTTGGGCACAGGACAGTACATAATTTAAAAACTGCCCCCAGATTGAATCTATGGTCAATTTAAGACAGAGGAGGGTAATATCATACCCATGTCAAGAGTACCTAAAAGTTCATTATCTCCATTTAAAATGGCAGTAAACAAAACCCTGTAAAATAAATAATACTAAATAAAAACAAACAAACAAAATAAGCAAAAAGTAAATATAATACAATATGTTCTTACATGACACTTATCATGCCACGACTATGCTAAGTCGCTTAGTCATGTCTAACTCTTCGCGACGCCCCAAACTGCAGCCTGCCAGGCTCTGTGGGATTCTCCAGGTAAGAATACTGGAGTGGGTTGCCACACTCTTCCCCAGAGGATCTTATCATACCTCATTGTAATCATTTTTATACATCTGGCTCCCCTACCATTTGAAGGTTCACAATTTTCTAAGACATAGTACAAAGATGACACGTAACAAGTAATTAACAATTTTGAACAAACTGCCATATAAGCAAACCATTACAAAAAACATTTTTCTAAAGTATAACTATATACCTAGTACTAAACTATATTTATACTTAGCGCTAAAAGGTCTAACTATTATAATTAGCAGATGCTACTATTGGTTCTTTGCATTACTTGGCCAACATTTAATTTTTTTATTTCTATTTTATAACAGTAGGATAATGTGTTTATATTTGTATATCAGTGATTTTCTCTATTACTATTATGACAACATTCTTTACGCTGATGTTACATTAGGAATACCACCTACCACAGTTAGCTGTCTTGCCCAGGCACAGAATTTAGATTAGAGACAGTCAGGGATTTCAGCATCACAGAAAGGAATGCCAAGCACGTTTAGGTTGAAACAAACTCTTTAAATCTCACTAAACCTCTGTCACTGGGGTCCTGGGGTACAAAATTCCTATTAAAAGGTTCATAATTGATATTGACAAGTTAATAAACATATCTATTGGAGGTACAGTATCTATTAAATAGGATGCATGCCCAGTACCTACAATTTCCCTAATACAAGTAGGTGGCAGTACTGATCAGTAAGCTATTCTCAGATTTATTCATTCATTAAACATTTATTTATACATACTGTGTGTTGGGCACAGGACAGTACATAATTTAAAAAACTGCCCCCCAGATTGAATCTATGGTCAATTTAAGACAGAGGAGGGTAATATCATACCCATGTCTGACTCTTAGAAGTTACACTAAAATTAGTTCAAAATTTTTTTTTGAGAATATGTAAAATGAAACAAGGTGAGCCAGGTTTAGTTTGAAATTATCATCTAAGTAAACATATGCTAAAATACTACTATATTCAAAAATATACCAAACACTATAAACTGTGTATATATAACAACTCTGTTTAAAATAATACTTGTTGGGAAGTAAGGGGATGCTTACAATAAATAATATAGAAAATCCTTACCTGAGTCAATCAAAATGCAAATCAAAATATCATAGCTCAAACTGGTCTAAAAATGTTTTAGAAAGCTACAGCCGTACAAGTGGTACTTAAGATTTTTTTATTTTCCTTGAAGTTTAAAATTATTTATAACTTTCTTTATAAAAATGTGGCCCCTAAGAATCTGATACAAATAAATTACAATAGAGATTCAACATAAAAGTTTGTTTTTTTTTTTTTTTAATCCCTTAGTTTGGGTCAAATTACTGATCGTATAAACATATACACAAACATATGTATTTACTAATATGTAAATAGTAAATATATACACATACAGAATTTCACACAATAATGCAAGTTAAGAGTTCTATTTATCACAGCCACAGAAGAAAATGATGAAGATGCCGGCCCTGCTTGCTTGTTCTTCTAAAATTTACATTGTTATAGAGCTGTCAGAGACTTAATACTCGTACCAAAACGTGACTTACAATACTTCTCTGTAGACAAGCCACATCTGCAGTAACTTGACAAGCTCGGTAAGTCACTCTGGAGTTTATCCTGAATTATCTAAAAAGCAATTAATCTTTAAATCTCATGCTTTAAACCCAGTAAGCAAAATAAACCACTAGTAAGCATCCTGAATTCCTACCTGTCAAATTTCCTGTCAAATTTTCATTACAAATTTTTTGTAGTAATCCCTTTAATAAAGTAACAAAAATATCATGGGAAACTATTTTAAAAAGGTTACGTTCAAGAAAATAGAACAGCAAGTATGGCCCAGGAATGAATTAACATGGAGAAAGAATGAAATCAATTTTCCCACCAAGTGCTGCTTAGAACCACATTCGCTCTGCTTTATCTAATTTAATATTTACTGCTGTTGTCTTTCAGGTTCAAATATATGTATCAATCTTGCCTTTTAATAGTAAAATAACCTTTCATTTTAAGGACTGCTTAAAATCCTGAAATTAATTTCTTATATTAGCTATTAGTCATAACTAAAAAGTTTTGAGAAAAGAGATAAGGCCTAAGAAGTAAAAAAGTTATATCCACTGAACCAACAAAAAACTGTTAATAGCTGAAAGCCATACAGGGCAGAACTAGAAGGGATCCTGGAGATAACATAATCTAATAATTCCCCTTCATTTGTGGAATGAGGCTAAGTTTTGGAATTCGAGAAATCTGAGTTTGACCAACAGCTATGTCATTATTAGAGGGTAACTTTGACAGGAGTTAGCTGACCATGCTGAGTCCCGGCTTTCTCTTATTTGCGAAAATGTAGTGACGACACCATTTACCTTACCAACCTAAGGGTCACTGGGAGGGCACAGAGGTGCCTGTCATGCAACAGACAGCCTATAAATATTGTATAAAACAAGAACTATTATTTACAGGTGAGAAAGGTAAGGTGGAGAAGTCAGTGTAATATTCACGATCATACAGCTATTTGAGAGGCACAGACTTAAAAATCAGACAACAGAAGGAAAAAAGTGCTATATTTTGCAGATAGCAGGTAAATATGCTAAATAATGATCTATTCAGTTCATGGAATAATTAGGTCTATATAACTTAACTGCACTTCTGTCACACATGGTCAATCTGGTAAATGGGGAAAAAGTAACAGAAACTGAGAGAAGGATTAAGGTTAAATGGAATCAATCAATTAAGAAATAACTACCCACTATCTACAAGATACCAGTGGGGTCAAAGAAAAACATTACAATAACCCTCCACTCTTAAGATATTTAAAATCCAACTGTCAAGACAAGAAACTATTAGAGAATATTTCAAGTGTCAAATTGGGTAGTGTAAGAAGTCAGAAAATGGAGAAATCATTTAAATAGTCTGTATTTCATAAAAGGTGTAGTATTGCCTCTAAGTTTAAGAGACACTCTGATAGATGTTGAGGAGATAGAAGGAAATTATCTACAATACATGTGGAAATGCCACTATCATTAACTTGTAGGACTGACAACATCTACAGCAGTCACTAGTATTTATACGGCTCATTATGGAATAACCTATTTAGTGGTATTATCTCCTAATTCAAACACTTAATACTACAGTTAAAATAGTCTTTAACTTACTTATAATGGTTTCTTTAAAAATACTTCCTGACATGACCCATTCTTCCATTTGGCGGCTAACATATGCCTTTCTGTACAAGGAGAACTTTACTGTGCGTGTGAAGACTGTATACTTTTTATCTTAGTTTTAAACACTGATGAGGAAGGGGTCCTTCTGTTTCCAAAGGCACTCATACTGAAACTTTCTATAAAAGCAGGCTGTACTCTTGAATATGGGATGAGGCTGGGAGGGAGAAATGGTGCAGAAACAAGAGAGCTCTTAAACATTCAAATACCGTATTCACCAAAAAACTTAATGAAAAGACAATAAAAAATGTAACTCAGGGCGAAGATGGATACCTGATTCACTGATACTCGCCAACATGTAGCCTTTACTACCGAAACATGCAGCTTGTGTGGAAAATGAGATACTCTGTCTTGTTCCACTCTCAGTCCCTTCTTCCCATGCCCTGCCCCTCCAAGCCTCTAGACTCAAAGCCTCCATCGGAAGGAACAGATTTCAGTACAGAGCATTCTGAAGTCACAGAAACTGCTCACCATGTAAGAATTAGGAGAAAGATTCTTACAAAGCAGGAGATGGGAGGTTCAAACACATGGTAAAAAGTGTGATCCTTTTGAAAATGTATACACACATACATATTTGTGGAGGTGTGTGTCTATGTCTTCATGTGTATGGATGGGGAAAAGTCTGCATAAATATACAAAAATGTACACAGTGGTTACCTAAATGGCTGAGGAAGAAATTTCCTTCTTTTTCTTTTAACCCGTTAATAAACATATATTCTTACTATGTGCTAATAACTGTTTTAGGCACTTGGTATAAGACAGCAAACAATGCAGATGAGGTCCCTGGTTTCACACAGCTTACATTCTAGAGTGGGAGAAAAACACAGTTGTTGATCAGTTGCTCAGTCATGTTCAACTCTTTGCATCGTCATGGACGCCAGGCTTCCCCATCCTCTGCCGGAGTTTGCTCAAACTCATGTCCATTGAATCAGTGATTCCTACTAATAAATGAACTAATAAGTGAACAAGATAATTTCATGTAATGCTAAGCTCTAAGAGATGGCTGAGGGCCAAAGAATTGATGCTTTTGAACTGTGGTGCTGGAGAAAATTCTTGAGAGTTCTTTGGACTGCATGGAGATCAAACTAGTCAGTCCTAAAGGAAATCAATCCTGAATATTCATTGGAAGGGCTGATGCTCCAATACCTTGGCCACTCGATGCAAAGAGCTGACTCATTAGAAAAGACCTTGATGCTGGGAAAGATTGAGGGCAGGACAAGAAGAGGGCAACAGAGGATGAGATGGTTGGATGGCAACACCGACTCAGTGGACATGAGTTTGAGCAAACTGTGAGAGATGGTGAAGGACAAGGAAGCCTGGTGTGCTGTGGTTCATGGGGCCACAATGAGTCGAACATGTCTTAGTGACTGAACAACAAAATCCAAGAGAGAAATACAAAGAGTACTATGAAACGAGTACTATGAAAGCTAGAAGTAGTTAATAGAGGGCAAAAGAGAATTACAGCTAATTTTTGAATGGCATCACCCAGGAAACAACTTTTAAGTCAAAATGATGACCGGGTAGAGCCTACAATCTACAAGAATAAGGCCAATCTGGCTAGGTAAAGGAGAAAGAAATGGCAACCCACTCTGTATTCTTGCCTGGAAAATCCCATGGACAGAGAAGTTTGGAAGTCCATGGGGTCACAAAGAGTGAGACATGACCGAGGAACTAACACACACAAATGACTGGTATAAGATGAAGGAGGAGAGGTAACTAAGGGATCTCGACCATGGTCAAGAGTTAGAATTTAAGTAATTCTAGTGCAATGTGAAGTCTATTAGAGGTTTTCCAGAATATATAACTTCTGTGTGCATGTCTTAATATTATATTTTTATATTTTCAAAAATGTACATAAAATTGAAGACCACTCACAAAGTAATTCCTACAGGTTGAAATTAGATACACAGAGAAAATGCATAAAAATCTTTTCAATTATTTCATGTACAATTATTTTTCCATTTCCTTTATCACCTGTCACCTCATACCAATCCTCAAACGAAGCACCCATTCCAAAAGATTCCTAACCTTGGAAAAAGAAGAGAATTGGAATAGCAGGCAATAATTATTCTGTACCATGAGCCAAGCCCCATTATAAAGGCTTTCTATCTAGTAACACAATCCTGTAAGAATGAAGGGGTATCTACCATATCATCTCTCTATTTCCTTGCTCTTCCACTTTCTACGCCCTGATTTTATCTTTCCATTTGATAGTTTACTCTTTTTGAGAAAGAAAGAGATACTGGGCTCAGATCTCTACAGATTGTTAATGTATCTGCCAGCCTTTCTTTAGCAAATGTCTACCATGGTGAAAGACATGGTCACCCTTAATTATCAGAAGCAAAATGATTTTACCCACAGCACATTGTTTTAAGACTGCTTCCCTGCGATCATAAAGGAGTTCAGAACAGGATCACAACACCTCAAGGTTGGAAAATGCCTTCAACTAAAATTCAGTACAGCCCTGGGTATGCTCTTAGGTAAACTCTCACTAGCATGAGGTCACCCAGGGCCTGTTTAACCTACAGCACATCCATTATTCTCAACTCTGTGATCTTCCATTAGCTGACTTACTCATTTTGATAATTATGTTCAATTACAAATATTTGATTAGCAGATACCTAAAATCCAGATTAACTTACTTCCCTTATTGAAAAATATTTATTAAATACCTATTCCATACTGGTGCTAGGCCAGTAAGACACATAAAACACATTTCATTCTTCCTCTATAAAATGTACCTCATAGTGATCTTTAATTAGTTCTTGACTTGAGTAGCTTGCCTGCACTTTAAGTATTCAAGTGTTTGATGTAGCTGTCAGGTGAGTAGGGAAGAACCTAGTAATCATGCCCCCCTTACATTTAAAAAGGAGGATTCTAAATATTCATTCTAGAAACATCAATTTACATTTTAAAGTAATTACTGTATATATAATTTAACAAACTGCATTCTTTGCTTTGGAACTATCAAGAATTATATGACTAGCATAACGCTTACATGATTCCTTACCATTTCAGGAGATTCTGAAAGATAGTGAAGAGTCAGGAAGTAAAATCTGAGTACAAAAAAATATTACTGGAAATAGTCATGAGTAAGGTTTGACATCATTTTGCCCATCATGAGAACATTTTCAAAATAGCTATTAATTCGAGGTATTTGATCTATAGTAGTCTTTGATTTACAGTGAACTCCAGGAGTGATGGTTAGGAGTACTCTGATATCTTGGCAACAATACTGTAATAGAAATATTTTACTTATAAGTTTATTTTCTTTATTAAACAGTACTTTAATATTTAGGATATAACTTAAAAATATTTAATATTTACCTATACTCGAGATCTCCAAATGTATACAAATTAACTCTGAAAGTTTGTCACACTAGATACATGACTCTAGAAATAGTCATTTTTGTAGGATGGATATCATCAGTTTCCCACCAGTTACATGAAAGCATGGTATGTAATGATGGCACGATGACTTATAGACAAATTCATACACGACAATTATGAACTGCTCTAGTTTGCCTATTGAAGACTGCTACATGGTGGTATGAGAACACTAAAAAATCTGAATCTAAATTTTATTTTTAATAAGTCAATGCATGTTTAAATGTCTACCACATGAACAAAAAATTCTGTAAGAGAAAGCTTAAATCTATCAAAGGACTAGCAAAGTAGCAAAAGATGTTGAACTTTAGAATAGTCTTAAAATCGTAATATTTTGTTAGCTCTTGGGATAAAGACACACACACACACCTCTCCTCTTCATTTTTAAGTCCTTCCTTTAAAGCTATTCCATCAGGATACAAAATAGCAAATTAAACACTTAAAATATTTTTCAAGAGATATTAAATGAAGACATATTAACCATCATGATCACAAAGTAAAAAAGCAAAGACTAAAATTAGATGACATTTCCTAAAATACTTTTACTCAACTGACTTTTAATTAAACAATTATAATAAATAGATCTTGTCAGGTCAGGGTATAATTTACTCCTCACCAATTAGTTTATTTCAAAGATCTTAACTTTGAAAAGTTCAAATATATATATTTTTTCAAATATATATTTGTTTATATATTGATAACAAAGAAAAAGGAAATTACTGTGAGAAAAAGTTATGATGATCTTCTAATCCCAAATTTCATTTTAGCATTATCAGTCTCATCCAAATGAATCTCGAGTTGTAGAATGCTTCTCTATTTTCTAAACAGTGAAACATAAGGAGGAGAAAACTAAACAGTCACTTGAACATTTTATTTTTACAGATCCTGATTATGACATTCTAGAAATACTTAGCCAAAGTTACTAAAAGTCAGATTCTAAGCAAAAGGATGCAAAATGAGCAAGATGCAGTCTCTATCCTGAAAGTGAAAAGTGTGTCAGTTGTTCACTCGTATCCAACTCTGTATGACCCATGACCTGTAGCCCACCAGCCTTCTCTGTCCATGGAATTCTCCATGGAGTGGGTTGCCACGCCCTTCTCTAGGAGATCTTCCCAACCGAGGGATCAAACCCAAGTCTCCCACATTGCAGATGGACTCTTTGCCACCTGAGCCACCAGGGAAGCCCTGGAAGAACTCCCCAACTTAGACAGAGGGACAGACAAGCCAATAAAGAAATGACAAAGATAACTGATAAATAAAATTACCCAATTTACATGACAATACACAGACCTCGAAAGATAAAGAAAAAATGTTTTTACAAATGGCAATATTTTAAACTGAAAAAATAAACATTAGATTTGAGTGCTCCTTCAGTGCTCACAAGCAACTCATAAAACAAACAAAAAGATGTTCTCTTAAGAAAATGAAGCCTACAAGGAAGAAGCTGACTATATGGCAGGCACTCTGCTAGGTGCTTTACTTATATTAACTCACTGACACTGTGCAACAACCCTAGGAAGTAGGGACTATTATTAACCCATGTTTCAGATACGGAATAGGCACAATGAGCTTAAGTAACTTTTCCAAGGTCACACATCTATTGAATTGGTAACTGAGATTTAACCACAGGCAGATCAGATCTTGGTTTACAGAAAATGAAAAAGAGTTTTTAACATATATAGCAAGAAGACAGTCTATAGGTCACAAAGAGTCAGACATGACTGAAGCGACTTAGTACACACCACATGTGCTGGAAGTTAAGAAATCTCTAAGGAAATTACTGTGAGAAAAAGTTATGATGATCTTCTAATCCCAAATTTCATTTTAGCATTATCAGTCTCATCCAAATGAATCTCGAGTTGTAGAATGCTTCTCTATTTTCTAAACAGTGAAACATAAGGAGGAGAAAACTAAACAGTCACTTGAACATTTTATTTTTACAGATCCTGATTATGACATTCTAGAAATACTTAGCCAAAGTTACTAAAAGTCAGATTCTAAGCAAAAGGATGCAAAATGAGCAAGATGCAGTCTCTATCCTGAAAGTGAAAAGTGTGTCAGTTGTTCACTGTATCCAACTCTGTATGACCCATGACCTGTAGCCCACCAGCCTTCTCTGTCCATGGAATTCTCCATGGAGTGGGTTGCCACGCCCTTCTCTAGGAGATCTTCCCAACCGAGGGATCAAACCCAAGTCTCCCACATTGCAGATGGACTCTTTGCCACCTGAGCCACCAGGGAAGCCCTGGAAGAACTCCCCAACTTAGACAGAGGGACAGACAAGCCAATAAAGAAATGACAAAGATAACTGATAAATAAAATTACCCAATTTACATGACAATACACAGACCTCGAAAGATAAAGAAAAAATGTTTTTACAAATGGCAATATTTTAAACTGAAAAAATAAACATTAGATTTGAGTGCTCCTTCAGTGCTCACAAGCAACTCATAAAACAAACAAAAAGATGTTCTCTTAAGAAAATGAAGCCTACAAGGAAGAAGCTGACTATATGGCAGGCACTCTGCTAGGTGCTTTACTTATATTAACTCACTGACACTGTGCAACAACCCTAGGAAGTAGGGACTATTATTAACCCATGTTTCAGATACGGAATAGGCACAATGAGCTTAAGTAACTTTTCCAAGGTCACACATCTATTGAATTGGTAACTGAGATTTAACCACAGGCAGATCAGATCTTGGTTTACAGAAAATGAAAAAGAGTTTTTAACATATATAGCAAGAAGACAGTCTATAGGTCACAAAGAGTCAGACATGACTGAAGCGACTTAGTACACACCACATGTGCTGGAAGTTAAGAAATCTCTAAGATGCTTTCCTGGCTATTTCAGTGTGCAAATGTGTGATGTGTGAATGAAATTTATGTTACAAACACAACACTTTTCCAAGTACATCAGAACATACTTTTCAATGTGTGATAATCACGTTGGCTGCGTTTCTTAATTTCATCACATGTGACCTTCTTCTAAGAGCCAATTCATCCTTGAGAATGGTCAGTTTTATCCATGTGTGGTTATCACTTTCTAGCATTGTGGACACACAGTACTTTACTGGGCACAATATCCTATACTTTATTGTTTCAACTATTTCTATCTATATTCTAACTAGGATACGTAACTACAACACATTTACATTTATATGGCTATTTTAATCTCCCAGAGACACTCATTCATCCAACACTGACTTGGTCACCTATTGTATATAGATTAAGTACAGTCTCAATTAAGTACAGTCTCGGCTTGGAGTTCACAGTGTAGTAGGGGAGAAAGATAACGAAACAAAACAGAGCAAAACTGAAACCAATAAATGCTATACGGGGTTAGAAAAATGCCTAACGCCAGGATTTTGACCTAGTTTGGGGGTTTAGGGAAGGCTTTTTTTCTCTGAAGGAATGACTAAACTGTGTTGTGGTGGGGAGGGGTACCCACAGCACTGCAGTCCACAGCACAAAGATATTATGACGGTTGCAAGATGAAGCTAGAGAAGCAGAGAGGGGCCAGACTGTGCAAGACCTCATAAGGGTTTCTGGTCTCTACCATAAGGGCAATGAAAAGTGTGGTTAGTCAAGGGAAGAACATGATCCAGATAAACCTCTTGCAATACTGTTCTAAGTGCAATGTTAAGACTAGAATGGGGAAGTGAGTGGGCATGGATGCGAAGAGACAAGAGGAAGCTATTCCATTAGGCCCTGCAAGAGGTACTTCTGGTCTGGACTAACTAGCTGCCTTAGAGATGGACAGAAGTGAACAGTCAAGAGGCATTCAGGACATGGACCTCATAGGATTTGGTGACAGATTCATCAGGGGAAGGTAGGAGAGGGAGTTATTAGTGATGACAGCAAGGTTTTTTCCTTACACAACTGGAGAGGAGAGGACACAGGACGCTGACCAAGGTCAGTGTTAGCTTTTGCTAGAAAGGGTAGGGAGGACCACATGTTCTACTTTTAGTCTCATATGGTTTGAGGTGTCTTTGAGACATCCAGGTCTCAATTCCTATCATGTTCCAACTGACTCTGGAACTCAGAAAAAGAGGTCTAGACTGAAGATAAAACATGGGAATCACCTGTATACGGATCATCTCCAATCTCCTTCACAGAGTCACCTCCTCCCTGATCTAGAGCTGCGCGTCACAGTGACTGAACCCAACACCCTGTCCAGGTGCGGACACATCAACTGTCTCTCCTCCCCATTAGACTGCAAGTTCCTTAAAAGCAGTGACCACATTTGTTTTGATTCCTGCTGTACCTCAGCTCTTCACACACTTCCTGCACATATCAGCATATCAATAAATAATATTTATATGAAATAATTAAGAATGCAAAGTACACTCTTATTTACAATAGAACTACAGAGAAAATAACTGAAAAAGATTAATTTTCAGCATAAGTTGAAAAACTCATAATTCAGAATAAGGAAGGATGATGTACATTTCATATATTTATTATTTATTATGTATTGTACTATATATATTATTACTTACAATAGTTCATAAGTTTCTCTTCTCAGGAAAAAGTCATAAAAATTTCTACATATTTATTAGTTACATAATTCAAGTACAAATTAAATTGGAATAATACAGTCTGATATGATAAAAATGTTATCTTTGTTGTAAAAAGGCAACCTGGTTTAGAATTTCCTGTACCTTTAAAAATGCCCAACAGAACATAAACTTTTACTAATAAGGGCAGTATACAGCTTTAACAACATTTCCTGTACACCATTTCCTATACATTTCACCTACCAAGCATTCTATTGATTCATAGCTATTAACCTAACAGATAGCATTTTTGTGCCTCTATTTTACTGACAGGAAATCTATAGCATGAAAGTTTTTGAGTTACCAAAAACATTATAACTCATATTAGTTTAAAAAAACTTTGGCAATATCTATCTTAATCTCTATGAACAGAACAGGCTGAGTCCCATTTTCACTACAATTAAACTGAAAACTGCATATCTTAGATGTAACTGCCTAGCTTTATTTTGCTTTTCCTGCTTTTTATCACCATCTCCCATTGAGACAGGATAATGAAAGGGGTCAAAAGAACTAAGATCCTACTGAAATCTCTTTGAAAAAAATCCTGATATTTTTTCATTTGCTACTTTTTCCATTTTGATTTTGCGAATATAAAAAATATGCAAGTAATAATTTTAACAAAATATACATTTGGGGCATTCCATCACTTAGTTGTGAATGCAGATGGAACATACCTCATCTTAATCTTCAGTGTAGTCAACACGATAGACATGGACTCCCAAATCCTCTTCCATTTTCATCTTCTAATAAATATTCTCATATCAAAACTGAAGAATGTTATTATATTGCTCTGAGAAGGTATACATGTTCACAGCATATATTCAACCCACTTTTGTATATAAACATACTCTGGGAATGGTAAGTAAATATATTTGAAGACTATCAAATATAGTGCAAGATGATGAGGAACACTAGCTAACAGTCCCAATACATTTTAAATGATATGAAAGAGAAACAAAATATATTAAAATTCAAAAAAGGAAAACTGATAAAAAAAATTTTGGAAGAAGTTGTGGTTTGCCACTTATTACTTTTTTGCATGAGAGCTAATTAATATTCTAAAAAGGTCTACAAAAAGCTGAACAACCTCTCAAGCTCTGCATTCATGGCACTGACCTTAGCCTTTCTCAGAATGATTTTAATGCACTCTGTTATTAGTAAAACCTGTTCAAACACATGCCCCATCTGCCAGCACCCCCTGTACAAGAGAGCTGCTTATTCCTGTAAGAGAGTGCAACTTCTGCTTGCTTCCTCCTCTTCTCTGCATACCAGCTTTAACAACATTTCCTGTACACCATTTCCTATACATTTCACCTACCAAGCATTCTATTGATTCATAGCTATTAACCTAACAGATAGCATTTTGTGCCTCTATTTTACTGACAGGAAATCTATAGCATGAAAGTTTTTGAGTTACCAAAAACATTATAACTCATATTAGTTTAAAAAAACTTTGGCAATATCTATCTTAATCTCTATGAACAGAACAGGCTGAGTCCCATTTTCACTACAATTAAACTGAAAACTGCATATCTTAGATGTAACTGCCTAGCTTTATTTTGCTTTTCCTGCTTTTTATCACCATCTCCCATTGAGACAGGATAATGAAAGGGGTCAAAAGAACTAAGATCCTACTGAAATCTCTTTGAAAAAAATCCTGATATTTTTTCATTTGCTACTTTTTCCATTTTGATTTTGCGAATATAAAAAATATGCAAGTAATAATTTTAACAAAATATACATTTGGGGCATTCCATCACTTAGTTGTGAATGCAGATGGAACATACCTCATCTTAATCTTCAGTGTAGTCAACACGATAGACATGGACTCCCAAATCCTCTTCCATTTTCATCTTCTAATAAATATTCTCATATCAAAACTGAAGAATGTTATTATATTGCTCTGAGAAGGTATACATGTTCACAGCATATATTCAACCCACTTTTGTATATAAACATACTCTGGGAATGGTAAGTAAATATATTTGAAGACTATCAAATATAGTGCAAGATGATGAGGAACACTAGCTAACAGTCCCAATACATTTTAAATGATATGAAAGAGAAACAAAATATATTAAAATTCAAAAAAGGAAAACTGATAAAAAAAATTTTGGAAGAAGTTGTGGTTTGCCACTTATTACTTTTTTGCATGAGAGCTAATTAATATTCTAAAAAGGTCTACAAAAAGCTGAACAACCTCTCAAGCTCTGCATTCATGGCACTGACCTTAGCCTTTCTCAGAATGATTTTTAATGCACTCTGTTATTAGTAAAACCTGTTCAAACACATGCCCCATCTGCCAGCACCCCGTGTACAAGAGAGCTGCTTATTCCTGTAAGAGAGTGCAACTTCTGCTTGCTTCCTCCTCTTCTCTGCATACCAGCTGTATGGTAATGAGTGTGAGCAGCTGAAAATCCTGCACGATAACAAGGCTAATATGAAAACGGCTGAACAACAACTTCCCCTCAGTGAAGCAGTTGTCGCATGAACAGAGCAGATAAGCTATTAACCAGGGAGGTGCCGGTGATGGGGATTTTATTTGTGTGTATCTGGGGGGATGTGCTTCTGCCTGCGCATGTACGTGTGTGTTTAACATGTGGTTTTCAGATAATTAAAACAAACAAACAAGAGCAGCACAGGACACCAAAGAGAGATCTAAAATTTCTAAGTACTTTTGTTAAGACTTGTGAATCCATTTTTTAAAAGTCTCAATTCTTATAAAGTAATAAGATACCAGATGTGACTTGGAAAAACTAGTTTTCAAAGATTTTAATAAGTTATGTTCCATCTCTTAATTAACATATTTTGGGGCCTTTAAGGAAAGAAATAGAATCAGAACTTAAAAATTATAATGAAAACTATTTCATTATTTCCATTTAGCTGCTAACATTATATGTGAACCAACTATGTTTTTGATTTTTTTTTTGATTTTTTATATAGCAATTTAATTTTTAAAAATTTCATGGTACTTGAAATAAACACATCTATTCTGAACAGAGAAACTCTAAACAAAATATTAAGATGACACATGTTACTTTCTTAATTCAGGAGAACATATTGGGGTTAATTTTTATATACACGAGAGTCACACTGAATGAATCTATACAATGTAAGCAGATCCAAATCATGTTAATTTTCTATGTGCAGTATCTTTCCATATAGAGATTAACAGTCACTCAGGAAACTGTTTAAGAAAAATGACCACTTAAAATTGGTGTTATGCATTTTCTCTCACAATCTAAGGAAACTAAAAATGAAAAATATTCAAAATACTAACCATAGTGAAAGAAATAAGTGCTATTATATGAGAATTAATTCTAACTTTTACCAGCACACCTAAATAAGTCTTAGTAACAACAGTTACTAAGTTCTTAACTTAGTACTTTCTATATTTCATTTTTACCCTTAAAACAATCCTATGAAGTAGGTGGTATTATCATCTCCATCCTTCAGAGGTGGTTTAATAAACGGTGGAGCTAAAAACTTCATCCCAGGTCTACCAACTCTCTGGTCTTAAGCAGTCTACCATTCTGATGCTACTTCTGCATGGGCAAGGATCTGGGTATGTTTCCTTCACTGTTGTATTCCAAATGCCTAAAGAAGTTCTTGGCTCATAGAAGTTGCTGAATAGACTCAATAAATAAATGGAATGAATAAAAGAGATAAGTGTTCGGTTCTTGTTTTAATTAAATGCAGATCACTTTAAGTGAAAAGAAAAAGCTCCTATACATATTGTAATAATCCTTAATCATTTTGCTATTGAAAAGTTATTTACATATTAAGGAATTTTAAAATAACAGTGTTTGGGAGTCTAAGTTTTATTTACTGAGGTTGAAAAATTAAGACTTAACTTTTAAAAATCTCACATTTAAAAATTCATTTTGAAAGGCTCGTACAGAATGAATAAAAGCAAAGCTGCACTGATTTTAGCATTTCTATGAATCCACTTGTCCTTGTTTTTATGGTCTAACCATAAAAGTGCATTTCCCTATTAACTAGCTTAAAATATTCTTTGACTTAAAATATAAATCAAGGCTATGAGCTTCTATAATATAAAAGCTTTTGTATTATATATATAAATATATATACATATACATATATATATGAATTGAAAGAATAGTCCCAAGTTAATAAAACAGCACTGATCATCCTTTTTAAAAAGTAAGACATGAAGTTGTACTTCCTCAAAGAACAAGTTTCCAACAACACTTAAAGATGTAAAAAAAAAAAAAACAACCCACAAATTCAGACAAGATTATAAAACGGTACTATACTGCCCCTCCATGTTCAAACTAGTAGTAACAATGACATTTTAAAATCTAAATTGATAATGTAAAGATTTCTGTGGATTACTGAAAAAGCTGTTTAAGCTTAAATTGCTACCAGGTGAATGATATGAAATCATCCATATATAAAAATGTAATTAAATATAGGAACAACCCACGTTTCAATTTTCATTTTCAAGCTAGTAGGGAGAGGAAATTTAAGAGAATTTCATCCAACATTATCATATATTTTTTCTCTCAAAATAGATTTCCCAACATTACATGAATACATCATAAAATAAACATAAACAAATGGCTAATCAGCTATGTGCCTTTGGGGTCAATATTTATTTATTAATGTCTGAAAAATACTGTTGAATTGTTTCCCCCAGACCTAAAAAAGTTTCAGTAAAGCTCCTACATTTATACATAAACACTTAGACATGTGTGTTAGTTGTTGAGTTGTGTCTGTCTCTTTGAGACCCCACAACTATAGCCCACCAGCCTCCTCAGTCCATAGGATTCTCCAGCCAAGAATACTGGATTGGGTTGCCATGTCCTTCTCCAGGGAATCTTCCCGACCCAGGGATTGAACCTAGGTCTCCTGCATTACAGGCAGATTCTTTATCATCTGAGCCATCACCAAAACCACAAGAGAAACTTTTATTAACCTAATCTTAGTTTTACTTTTAGAACATCTACTATAATTATTTTACCTTTTACCCATTACAGGAATAAAGGGCTAAATATGCAAATAAAGAGATGTGCTGCATCGATGATTCCTTGAAAAAGGAAGAATATCACTGGTTTTACTACAAGTGTTAGCCCTTTCTGGTACTATTCCTATAGTAAAACATTCTCATACTACAAAAATCCTAATATTACAGCTATCATTATTTGCATCTACCATAATTATATCTACCATTATTGAAACTGATTTATATGTCAGATAAAGTCAGACAAGTGAGGGATAGGGTCAAGAACTTTAATTCTGACTCAGGTACAATCCAGGAAATCACTATGGTTAGCCTGAAATTAAAGTTTTCTGGCAAGACCATGAAAAATGAAATAGTATGGCATCATATTAAATCTTTCAGAGCCTCAAGATAATATTCTATACTGGATACTACCTAACAGTACTTGAAAAGGTATAGATTATACTACCTTTCAATTAAGTTACCAACATAATGCTATCAAGTGAGGCAGTGTGTGCATATGTATTAGTATATATGTGTGTGGAGGTATCTTTATATCTATATGGAGAAACCATAACAAATAAATGATGACCGTGTGACTTGGAAATGAAAAGTGCACAACTGAATAAAGGAGTCTGGTGACACACTGTACACTGTAGCAGACCAAACATGCTGTCCATGTGTGTGTGCGTGTGTGTGCTCAGTCATGTCCAACCTCTACGACCTCTGGCTGGAGCCCGCCAGGCTCCAACAATAAAATTTCCCAACATTACTTTTTTTGAATACATCATAAAATAAACATAAACAAATGGCTAATCAGCTATGTGCCTTTGGGGTCAATATTTATTTATTAATGTCTGAAAAATACTGTTGAATTGTTTCCCCCAGACCTAAAAAAGTTTCAGTAAAGCTCCTACATTTATACATAAACACTTAGACATGTGTGTTAGTTGTTGAGTTGTGTCTGTCTCTTTGAGACCCCACAACTATAGCCCACCAGCCTCCTCAGTCCATAGGATTCTCCAGCCAAGAATACTGGATTGGGTTGCCATGTCCTTCTCCAGGGAATCTTCCCGACCCAGGGATTGAACCTAGGTCTCCTGCATTACAGGCAGATTCTTTATCATCTGAGCCATCACCAAAACCACAAGAGAAACTTTTATTAACCTAATCTTAGTTTTACTTTTAGAACATCTACTATAATTATTTTACCTTTTACCCATTACAGGAATAAAGGGCTAAATATGCAAATAAAGAGATGTGCTGCATCGATGATTCCTTGAAAAAGGAAGAATATCACTGGTTTTACTACAAGTGTTAGCCCTTTCTGGTACTATTCCTATAGTAAAACATTCTCATACTACAAAAATCCTAATATTACAGCTATCATTATTTGCATCTACCATAATTATATCTACCATTATTGAAACTGATTTATATGTCAGATAAAGTCAGACAAGTGAGGGATAGGGTCAAGAACTTTAATTCTGACTCAGGTACAATCCAGGAAATCACTATGGTTAGCCTGAAATTAAAGTTTTCTGGCAAGACCATGAAAATGAAATAGTATGGCATCATATTAAATCTTTCAGAGCCTCAAGATAATATTCTATACTGGATACTACCTAACAGTACTTGAAAAGGTATAGATTATACTACCTTTCAATTAAGTTACCAACATAATGCTATCAAGTGAGGCAGTGTGTGTGCATATGTATTAGTATATATGTGTGTGGAGGTATCTTTATATCTATATGGAGAAACCATAACAAATAAATGATGACCGTGTGACTTGGAAATGAAAAGTGCACAACTGAATAAAGGAGTCTGGTGACACACTGTACACTGTAGCAGACCAAACATGCTGTCCATGTGTGTGTGCGTGTGTGTGCTCAGTCATGTCCAACCCTCTACGACCTCTGGCTGGAGCCCGCCAGGCTCCTCTGTCCATAGCAGCTCCCAGATGAGAACAATGGAACGAGTTGCCATTTCCTCCTCCAGGGGATCTTCTTGCCCCAGGGACTGAATCTACATCTCTTTTACTGGCAGGCGGGTTCTTTACCACCGAGCCAGCTGGGAAGCCCGTGCTGTCCACAGTCAGGTGGACAGCTCTGCAATTAGTTCCCAATTTTGGAGAAAGCTGTGTTCCTGACTTCTAACTTCCCTGGAGTTTAGAAGGGTAATATGGGACACATATAGTACACAGCAGAACACTTCCAGTATATCACATGTGAACATTTCTGCAGCAAAATACACAAATATTCAGGGCTTCCCTGGTAGCTCAGTGGTAAAGAGTTCACCTGCCAATGCAGAAGACACGAGTTCAATCCCTGATCTGGGAGGATCCCACATGCTGCAGAGCAACTAAGCCTGTGAACCACAACTATTGAGCCTGTGCTCTAGAGTCTTGGAGTCAGAACTATTGAGCCCAAGTGCCCTAGAGCCCAAATTCCACTACAAGAGAAGTCACTGCAACAAGAAGCCTGCTCACCTCAACTAGAGAGTAGTCCCCACTGCTTGCAACTAGAGAAGAGCCTGTGGCAGCAGTGAAAACTCAGGATAGCCAAAAATAAATAACTAAATAAAATTAAAAATATATATACACACACACATACACATACTCAGCATATTCAGATAGTAAATGTGACAGTCTTATGTTAGCTGGGGTTGTTTGGCTAACTTGCTAAAGCACTTTTTAGTTTTCAGGGCTTATTGGACTCCTGGTCTGCAGACAAGGGACCATAGATTCATTTCCTACTTATTTACCCAGCCAGAAGCTTCATAACAAGTTTATTTTTAGCATATTTTTTCATCTGTCTCCCATACTCCAAGTCTTAGTATTAAGTTAGTTTCTGTAAAACATGACCTACAAGTTTAAATAGGCATGCCCTGTGATGTTAAAATTACCAAACTCTTTGTACAGATTGTTACCAACAGAAGGGAACAACTCATGGCCATTACTTCTATGCTGTTGTTGTAGATTTATAAATCACACTATGATTCTCTTTGCATTAATATCTGACAACTGAGGCACAACATAATACTTTGACACTACCTGATGACAAAATAGTCTAGAAAGAAATGTTACAGTAATTAATATATTCAGGTCATCATAAATTGTGAAAACAAAGTATGAATTACGTATTTAAAAAGCTAGGGTTACATGGCAAAAGTTAACCATTGAAACCATTCCCTCAACAAACCCTTACCCAAGTCAGTATACTCCAGTGTTTAATGCTCCTGGAGCTAGACACTCAGGCTAGAATGCTAGCTCCACCATTGACTAGCTCTGTGACAAGTCAGTTGAACTTCCTACACCTCTGATTCCACATCCACAAAACAGGGGTAATAATAAGGAAATCTGTTACTTCATGAGGTATTTCTATGGATTAAATGAGTTCACACGTGGAAAGTATTTAGAACATTGTCTTCCCTGCATTTCAAATTAGTCTTGATTATATGGTTGCCCTGTTTTATCATCATCAAAACATTAGCAGTTACTTTTCCTTTTCCCTAAATTAGAATCTAAGTTCCATGAGGGCATGGCCTTTGTCCATCTAGTTCACGTTGTATCTACAGATTCTGGAAAAGTTTCCAACCTTGTTCTAAGTTCTTAATATAGAAGGTTGTTATTACAATTAATAAATTTCATACCCAGATTTAACTGAATTATTTATAGCAATATAATACATGTGAAAAGAAAACAAGATGTGAGACTAAGCAATAACACAAATTTCTTCTGTCCACAACTTCTCTGATCATCTGCTTAGCAAATAAATATCCTTCCAATTTTAAACTTACTGTGAAGCCTTTCCAGAGCCATTTGTGTTGTGACTAAGGTGGCCCTCTCATGCTCCTATAGTATTTTGTATACAAGTCCATTTAAGCAATTATCCTTTTGTACTGTAAGGGTTTATTTAGTGTTTAAGAACTGTGATTTTAATTTTTGGATATCCACAGGCAGAGAAGAATCACCATCTTTTATTTACAGTTACTTCCTTGCACAGTACAGAAAATAAGACTGCAAGTAAATTTACCATTTACATTGTTTACTCATCCTTAGGCATGATACATGAAACATTCTTACAAAGAAACTGATAGGATCTAAAACAAATGACCTGATATGCCACTTTTTCCTCAAGTTCCAATGGAACATATGCGTGGAAAATCTTTAGGAAGCTCCATTTTAGTTTATGGACTTAAAAAAAAAAAAATCAGGTAACCTATTAAAATCATTCTCCAAACTTGCTCACAGCTCCACTGTACTTCTTTCTTTCCAAAGTTATGTACTAACTTTTATTTTTGCACTTTGACTCTTTTGGCTACTGTAGACTCTCAAAAGTTCCATCTAAATGAGCACATCCTATGTTTGTTTCTCCTTCATTTTCAAAACTGCTAAGTAGTAATTACTTTTAAAATTAAGTGTCAAACTGTATCTCAGTTTAGTTATATTTAGAAAATGAAATATTCAAAATCACAGCTGTGCCGGCATTTGAAAACATTTAGTAAACAAAAACATGTCATATTCTAACAGTATAAAAATGCCTTAAATAATTTTCCAGACTTAACAAAGACTTGAACAAATTGGTCATCCATGAAAAGATTATTAAAGGTGATGTCTGAAATCTAAGAGCTTAGACTTCAATCAAGGAGACAAGATAACTAAATGAAGCTGTCAAATAACACCACTGGGCAGTACATATATGTCTAAGGGCCAACGGTAATGGCAACAGCACCAGTATGTTCCACTAACAGAGGAGGACTACAGTAGAAGCACTGGGTGCCAGGAGGAAGGTTCCATCCAGAGAGAGAAGCTAGACTGTGAGGTCATGGAAAGGATTGGAGAAAGAGGCGCAAATGTTACTGGCAGATACTGAATAGACTGGAGTAGGGGAGGGGAACATGATGCTGATTTTTGAAAGGTTTCCTATCTCTGTAGGTTAAGGAAATATCCATTGATTTCCTCTTGGCTAAGAGTTCCATGAAAAAAATGTTGAGTTTCATGAAATGCCTTTCAAGCATCAAGACATTTTAGAAAAGATTTGCTACAACTATTTAAATAAGAATCATAGCTAGAGTAAAATTAAAAAATAAAAATAAAATGTAAACCTAGGTTGGGGCAAAAGGCAAAGCTATGTCAGAAATGTAAGACTAAATCGTAGTGCTTTAAGAAACAGGCAAGTATTTCTGGCAGCTGCTTCTGCTAGCATGAAAAGTACTCCTGTAGTAGAGATTATTAATAGCAGTCCACTTCGGGAGAGGCTGTCATTTAAACTCTACAAACATCACACTAAAATTCAGGAATATAGATGTAGAAACCAAAATGACAAAAACGGAGATGACCATAAGACAGTAAAAATATATTAAACCAATGATAAATGATAAAACCACACATACAGATCATCTATGTAGGTAAAAAGAGATGACAGTTTTAAAACTATGTGAAGAGTTGAAGAAAACTACAGCTAAAAATAATACAGATGACAGGTCAATGGCAAATACTATTTTCCAGAAAGAAGTTTTAAAACTCACATGAGCAACAAATAATTTCTTGGTCTGTTTATACATTTTCCTAATGAAGTTTTAAGTATAAACACATATCAGTAATTTTCTCAAAATGAAAAACCTCCTTTGATAGGAAACCTAGAACAATAAACCTTGAAATATCGCACAGTATCAACTAAGTAAATTCCATAAAATTTTGCCATGGTAGGAATAGATTTGCTTAAAATATGATTTCTTTCTCTTATGAAAACAACACCATAAGTCCTTTGTGCTGGTTTTGATTTGGTACAATCTTTCTGGACAACAATTTAGCAGTATTTATCAAGAATCTAAAAAAAATTCATATTCCTTGACCTAATAATTCTACTTCCAGAAAAATGTGTACAGGGATGCTAAAGATTTGTATATAAAAAAGGTCAAAGCAGGTCCCTGACCATTCTTTTGGCAGATTATAATACACTTCTGAACAACTACAGCCATAGTGAACTACCAAGTGATACATTAAAAATGGATTAAAGTATCCATTTTGTTTAAAAAACCACTTCCTTAATTTTTTTAAATTTTAGTGGAATTTTTGAAAGGTTTCCTATCTCTGTAGGTTAAGGAAATATCCATTGATTTCCTCTTGGCTAAGAGTTCCATGAAAAAATGTTGAGTTTCATGAAATGCCTTTCCTAACTTTTAGAAAGTTGGAAATATCCATTGATTTCCTCTTGGCTAAGAGTTCCATAAAAAATGAAAAAAATAAAATAAATAAAATAAATGTAAACCTAGGTTGGGGCAAAAGGCAAAGCTATGTCAGAAATGTAAGACTAAATCGTAGTGCTTTAAGAAACAGGCAAGTATTTCTGGCAGCTGCTTCTGCTAGCATGAAAAGTACTCCTGTAGTAGAGATTATTAATAGCAGTCCACTTCGGGAGAGGCTGTCATTTAAACTCTACAAACATCACACTAAAATTCAGGAATATAGATGTAGAAACCAAAATGACAAAAACGGAGATGACCATAAGACAGTAAAAATATATTAAACCAATGATAAATGATAAAACCACACATACAGATCATCTATGTAGGTAAAAAGAGATGACAGTTTTAAAACTATGTGAAGAGTTGAAGAAAACTACAGCTAAAAATAATACAGATGACAGGTCAATGGCAAATACTATTTTCCAGAAAGAAGTTTTAAAACTCACATGAGCAACAAATAATTTCTTGGTCTGTTTATACATTTTCCTAATGAAGTTTTAAGTATAAACACATATCAGTAATTTTCTCAAAATGAAAACCTCCTTTGATAGGAAACCTAGAACAATAAACCTTGAAATATCGCACAGTATCAACTAAGTAAATTCCATAAAATTTTGCCATGGTAGGAATAGATTTGCTTAAAATATGATTTCTTTCTCTTATGAAAACAACACCATAAGTCCTTTGTGCTGGTTTTGATTTGGTACAATCTTTCTGGACAACAATTTAGCAGTATTTATCAAGAATCTAAAAAAAATTCATATTCCTTGACCTAATAATTCTACTTCCAGAAAAATGTGTACAGGGATGCTAAAGATTTGTATATAAAAAAGGTCAAAGCAGGTCCCTGACCATTCTTTTGGCAGATTATAATACACTTCTGAACAACTACAGCCATAGTGAACTACCAAGTGATACATTAAAAATGGATTAAAGTATCCATTTTGTTTAAAAAACCACTTCCTTATAATTTTATTGTGGTTATTTTGAGTAGTGGAATTACTGATAAGTTAGGAAAATGTGAAGAAATGTTTTTTCTATATTTTATATACTGAGCATATCTAATTTATATTTATAAAGAGAAGTAAAAATATAATAACTACTGGAAGAAAATAAACATTCTCCATATCACTCAACTCAGAGGATTTAGGGGACTATCAAATTACTCAGGAAGGTAATAACTCACAAGTTTGCTTAACTAACAATTTACGATGGTATACAAAATCTTCATACAAATGAAAATTAGATTGTAGGCTAAACAATTAGAGAGGCTATTTTCTGAAACAAAGGCAATAAGACTATTTGATAAAAGGGATAGATCTTTAATAAAAAGTCTATTAAAGGAGCCTAATAGATAAAATTATAGATAACTTGAACTAACTAAAGATTATACACACAAAACAATGGAACAGATTATGCCTGAATGAGATTAAAATTTTGAATACAGGGTATTTTAAAAAAAAATCAGTATCATCAGTAATTCAACAATGAAGGAAAAACTTGAATGCCAGAGAGTACTGAAGCTAAGAGACGTATAATGCTATTTTAATTTTTGTCATCATAGTCAAAAGTACTAACTGAACTAACTGATGAGAATGCAGCTGTACTGCAGTTTGAGGACGGTTAATCTGTCAGACACCCTGTCCTGATTGTTGCCAACTGAACACAGACATAAGGAAAGGCAAAGATTCTCTCCTTAACCAAACTAGCCAGGCTCCTTTGAGCTCTTTTTCAACTAGGTCCTCTTCTTGGGCATGTTCTCTACAATCATTTTAGCAAGAATGTTGCTAAATCATTTTAACCAGAAGTCCCCACCCTTGATACCGATCCTGCTTGGTACCCAAACCTCCCCTCCATGTCTGTTGGGCTCACCATCTCCCATTCCCCAGGTGATACTTGATCATTCTAACTAGTTCATTTAACCACTGTCCTTCCTTTACCCCTGAATTACTTCCTAGTAATTATCTACCAACTGATCTACCCTCCCCTATCCTTGGCTGTGAATTCCAACTTTCAAGTGGTGAGCCCAATCCATTTTCCCTATTGCAAGCCTCCCTAGTAGTGGTCCCTATATGTATTACAACAGGCCTCCTGGAAGTCTGTCTTATGATTTTTAACAAGAGTTATGAATAGTTTTTTCTTTAACAGGTACCATCCCTCAGCTATGAATATTTCCAGTTTTTATAACTACAATCACTGCATCATCTGTGGAATAACTTTACAAATGAAACATTTAAAAAAGAGATTACACAAAAAATCCTAAATTTATGAATGTAGAGTGCTACCAAAGTTATTTGCAGGCCAATTATTTAAATCTTTCAATGAATTTTGTCAAATAAACAGTCATAGTGATAGACACCCAGGCTTACCCCTGAAAATATAGACAAGGATGAAAAGTTGAAATTCATTAAAATAAAAAAAGGTCAAAAATCATAGTAGAAAGAGAATAGCCATTACCTGCAATACTGGAGAGTCCTTAGGTTAAATACCAGCTCTACTATTTACCAAGAAAATCAGGGAGAGGTAACTTGTTCAAGTCTCACCTTTCTAGTATACCAAGTGGAGATAATACCTAACTTACAGTACTTAACAAACACTTAAGAGTTAATTAAAATATATAAAATACCTGGAGAATGCACAGAATATATAGTAGGTTTTTTTTTTAATGATAGCAAGACTTTTTCTGGGGCTCAGTGGTAATGAATCCACCTGCCAAAGCAGGTGATGCAGTTCAATCCCTGAACTGGGAAGCTCCATCGTAGAAGCAAACGACAACCCACTCCAGTATTCTTGCCTGGGAAATCCCATGGACAGAGGAGCCTGGGAAGGTTATAGTAAATGGGGTCAAAAAAGATTTGATCATGACTTAGTAACCCAACAACAACAACTGTACATTGAGACAGAAAATTACTAAGCAGTATGCTAAAATTCTAAAGACAAAATTTTTTTTTACATAGCTACAAAATAATTAGAAGACAGAACAAAGATTTCTAAAGGAAATGAAAGCTCTAACAATGTCTTTCCAAAAATTTACTGTTAACTGAAACATATTCAAGCAAAAATATATATGTACAAGAAGATTTATATTATAAGCATTATAATACTTTACTATTATAAGTATTATTATAATCTTAAGAACTTATGTCAGTGGTAAGTAACGTTTTAATGAAACACAATCATGTGGCAGAAAATAATAGCTAATGAAACAACTGACAAAGATTTAATTTCCAAGATATACAAGCAACCCATACAACTCAACACCAAAAAAACCCAAACAACCCAATCAAAAAATGGGAAAAAGACCTAAACAGACATTTCTCCGATCTTTAACAGGTACCAAATAAACAGTTTTATAACTAATCACTGCATCATCTGTGGAATAACTTTACAAATAAACATTTAAAAAAGAGATTACACAAAAAATCCTAAATTTATGAATGTAGAGTGCTACCAAAGTTATTTGCAGGCCAATTATTTAAATCTTTCAATGAATTTTGTCAAATAAACAGTCATAGTGATAGACACCCAGGCTTACCCCTGAAAATATAGACAAGGATGAAAAGTTGAAATTCATTAAAATAAAAAAAGGTCAAAAATCATAGTAGAAAGAGAATAGCCATTACCTGCAATACTGGAGAGTCCTTAGGTTAAATACCAGCTCTACTATTTACCAAGAAAATCAGGGAGAGGTAACTTGTTCAAGTCTCACCTTTCTAGTATACCAAGTGGAGATAATACCTAACTTACAGTACTTAACAAACACTTAAGAGTTAATTAAAATATATAAAATACCTGGAGAATGCACAGAATATATAGTAGGTTTTTTTTTTAATGATAGCAAGACTTTTTCTGGGGCTCAGTGGTAATGAATCCACCTGCCAAAGCAGGTGATGCAGTTCAATCCCTGAACTGGGAAGCTCCATCGTAGAAGCAAACGACAACCCACTCCAGTATTCTTGCCTGGGAAATCCCATGGACAGAGGAGCCTGGGAAGGTTATAGTAAATGGGGTCAAAAAAGATTTGATCATGACTTAGTAACCCAACAACAACAACTGTACATTGAGACAGAAAATTACTAAGCAGTATGCTAAAATTCTAAAGACAAAAATTTTTTTCTACATAGCTACAAAATAATTAGAAGACAGAACAAAGATTTCTAAAGGAAATGAAAGCTCTAACAATGTCTTTCCAAAAATTTACTGTTAACTGAAACATATTCAAGCAAAAATATATATGTACAAGAAGATTTATATTATAAGCATTATAATACTTTACTATTATAAGTATTATTATAATCTTAAGAACTTATGTCAGTGGTAAGTAACGTTTTAATGAAACACAATCATGTGGCAGAAAATAATAGCTAATGAAACAACTGACAAAGATTTAATTTCCAAGATATACAAGCAACCCATACAACTCAACACCAAAAAAACCCAAACAACCCAATCAAAAAATGGGAAAAAGACCTAAACAGACATTTCTCCGAAGAAGACATACAGATGGCCAACAAACACATGAAAAGATGCTCAACACTGCTTACTGTTTCAGAAATGCAAATCAAAACTACAATAAGAGATCACCTCACATCAGTCAGAAGGACCATCATCAAAACGTCTACAAACAATAAATGCTGGGGATGGTGTGGAGAAAAGGGAACTCTCTTGCACTGCTGGTGGGAATGTAAATTGATACAGTTATAATGGAAGACAGTATGGAGATTCCTAAAAAAAACTAGAAATAGAACCACCTTATGACGCAGCTATCCGACTACTAAACATATACCCTGAGGGAATCAAAATTGAAAAAAGACATATGTACCCTACTGTTCATTGCAGAACCATTTACAATATCTAGAACATGGAAGCAACCTAGATGTCCATAAACAGATGAATGGATAAAGAAGCTGTGGTACATATATACAATGGAATATTATTCAGCCATAAAAAGAAATGCATTTGACTCTGTTCTAATGAGGTGGATGAATCTAGAACCTATTATACAGAGTGAAGTAAGTCAGAAAGAGAAAGATAATATCGAATACTGACACATATATATGGAACTAGAAAGATGGTATTAATAAAATGCTTATGCAGAGCAGCAGTGGAGAAACAGACATAGAGAACAGACTTATGGACATTGAGGGGAGGGAGGGGAATATGCTGTAGGACTATGAGAACTCAAACAAGGGCTCTGTGGTGACCTGGAGGGATGGGATAGGAAGGGAGATGGGAGGGAGGTTCGGGGTGGGGGCATATGTATACCTATGGTGGATTCAAGTTAATGTGTGGCAGTAAGCAATAAAACTCTGTAAAAGTTAAAAAAAAACAAACAAAAAAAAAAACAAAACAAAACAACCACAATCATACCCATTCAATAACTCTTTTAAGTACTGTCTACAGCTGCTTTCATCCTACAATGGCAGAGCTGAATAGTTCTAGCAGGGACTATCTGGTCCACAAAGCCTAAAGCAATTACTGGCTCATTCCAGGAAAAGTTTGGGGACCCCTGATTTAAGCTAACGCTAAAGAATCTACCTGCAATGGTTTGATTCCTAGGTTACAAAAGATCCCCTGGAAGAGGGTATGGCAATCCATTCCAGTACTCTTGCCTGGAGAATCCTATGGACAGAGGAGCCTGGCTGGTTACAGTCTACAGAGTGGCAAAGAGTTAGACGTGACTGAAGCAAGTGAGCATGCACATACTCAATGATAACAATACTCAGGAGTGATGTTAACTCAAATATTTTCTCAAATGACACAAATATTGTATTTTATTTCTATTTTCATTTTAAAGAAAAAAATATTTTTAAACACGGGCATGAAACAGAACTTGGTGTAGAATATAACCACTACAAAATTACTTTCAACTATCAGAAATCTAGTCATATCTTTCACTGTTGCCTGAGCTCTTGAGTTTCTGGTGAACAAGTCCTTGTACCACCCTGCCTCCACCTCGCCTCCAGGCTGCTCTCACCTGCAGTGCCATCCCATTCTCTTAGTCAGCTCTACTGCTGATGCTTATGCTATACAATTGGTATGTAGTTCAAACCCAAGAACATAAATGCACTCTAAAAACATTCTTTTCTATACACCAACAGTCAACCAGGTATCTTTATAAGCCCAATATAAACATCCAATTGCATGTCATTTGAAAATTTCTACCAAAAAGGTAACACTGAAGAATAACAAGAATATTGTAAATGGTAAAAAATCTCTATATTATTATTTCTTTTATCACCAGAAAGCAAAAAAATGCTTCCAGATAAACTGTGATAATTCCATCAAAATATATTCTAATTTATGGATGGGATAGGAAGGGAGATGGGAGGGAGGTTCGGGGTGGGGGCATATGTATACCTATGGTGGATTCAAGTTAATGTGTGGCAGTAAGCAATAAAACTCTGTAAAAGTTAAAAAAAAACAAACAAAAAAAAAAACAAAACAAAACAACCACAATCATACCCATTCAATAACTCTTTTAAGTACTGTCTACAGCTGCTTTCATCCTACAATGGCAGAGCTGAATAGTTCTAGCAGGGACTATCTGGTCCACAAAGCCTAAAGCAATTACTGGCTCATTCCAGGAAAAGTTTGGGGACCCCTGATTTAAGCTAACGCTAAAGAATCTACCTGCAATGGTTTGATTCCTAGGTTACAAAAGATCCCCTGGAAGAGGGTATGGCAATCCATTCCAGTACTCTTGCCTGGAGAATCCTATGGACAGAGGAGCCTGGCTGGTTACAGTCTACAGAGTGGCAAAGAGTTAGACGTGACTGAAGCAAGTGAGCATGCACATACTCAATGATAACAATACTCAGGAGTGATGTTAACTCAAATATTTTCTCAAATGACACAAATATTGTATTTTATTTCTATTTTCATTTTAAAGAAAAAAATATTTTTAAACACGGGCATGAAACAGAACTTGGTGTAGAATATAACCACTACAAAATTACTTTCAACTATCAGAAATCTAGTCATATCTTTCACTGTTGCCTGAGCTCTTGAGTTTCTGGTGAACAAGTCCTTGTACCACCCTGCCTCCACCTCGCCTCCAGGCTGCTCTCACCTGCAGTGCCATCCCATTCTCTTAGTCAGCTCTACTGCTGATGCTTATGCTATACAATTGGTATGTAGTTCAAACCCAAGAACATAAATGCACTCTAAAAACATTCTTTTCTATACACCAACAGTCAACCAGGTATCTTTATAAGCCCAATATAAACATCCAATTGCATGTCATTTGAAAATTTCTACCAAAAAGGTAACACTGAAGAATAACAAGAATATTGTAAATGGTAAAAAATCTCTATATTATTATTTCTTTTATCACCAGAAAGCAAAAAAATGCTTCCAGATAAACTGTGATAATTCCATCAAAATATATTCTAATTTTATTTATGTTTAAAATGTAGAAAAATAATGTATCTTAGGATTTGGAAATACAGTATTATCAAAAGTAGGCATTCCAATTTCAAAGAAAACTAAAACAATTTTCCAGTGATTTTATAAATTGAGCTTTTCCTGTACATTTTCTCTTCCTTTAAAGGATGATCAGTTCTTTTAGAATAAAAAGTTACATATTCAACTAAAATAACAGGCTCAAATATTCCTAATGCTAAGAGGACCTTAATGCTAAAAACATTTTGATTTAAAGCAACTGATTAATAGTTAGATAGCTACTTCTTTACTATTGTTAGTATAAAATATCTCTGATGAAAAACCACAATAACTTACTAGTGGTACTAGTAGCACTTAATAATGTAGTAAATTAATTTCCTCCAAATATTTTCAAGAGCTATAAAATCAAGTTGCAGTTATGAGAACTATTTTAAAGAATTTTTCACAATTTAAAAAATTACTTTGGGCTTCCCTGGTGGTCCAGTGGGAAAGGACACCGCCTCGCAGTGCAAGGGGCACCAGTTTGATTCCTGGCCTGGGAAGATCTCACGTGCCTCAGAGTGGCTGGACCGATGTGTCCAACTACCGAGCCAGAGCTCTGGAGCACATGCGCCCAGAGCCGGTGCCCTGCAGCGAGGCCACTGTGATGGGAGGCCCACACAGACCAAAAGAACAAAGATAAATAGATGAAAGACCAATAGAAATGGCCAAATAAATAAATAAAATTATTTTATTGTGCAAACATTAAATAAATCAACACCTATGATGGAGGGGTAATAAGATGTTTTTCAATTTTTAATAGGTCAAACTGCATATGGTCTTGTAAGAGGTCACTATGTGTATTAGCTCTCGGAAAAAGTGACCTACAAAACAGAGACAGTCTATACACATGTGGTTAATCTGATTAAAAGAGGTTAAACACATCTAACAGAGGATATACTGGATGTTTGTAAAAAGGTTTTAAACTTTTCATATGGTCTTGTAAGAGTACTATATGCATTCATTTGAATTTCTACATCAAAAGGTAACACTGAAGAATAACAAGAATATTGTAAATGGTAAAAATCTCTATATTATTATTTCTTTTATCACCAGAAAGCAAAAATGCTTCCAGATAAACTGTGATAATTCCATCAAAATATATTCTAATTTTATTTATGTTTAAAATGTAGAAAAATAATGTATCTTAGGATTTGGAAATACAGTATTATCAAAAGTAGGCATTCCAATTTCAAAGAAAACTAAAACAATTTTCCAGTGATTTTATAAATTGAGCTTTTCCTGTACATTTTCTCTTCCTTTAAAGGATGATCAGTTCTTTTAGAATAAAAAGTTACATATTCAACTAAAATAACAGGCTCAAATATTCCTAATGCTAAGAGGACCTTAATGCTAAAAACATTTTGATTTAAAGCAACTGATTAATAGTTAGATAGCTACTTCTTTACTATTGTTAGTATAAAATATCTCTGATGAAAAACCACAATAACTTACTAGTGGTACTAGTAGCACTTAATAATGTAGTAAATTAATTTCCTCCAAATATTTTCAAGAGCTATAAAATCAAGTTGCAGTTATGAGAACTATTTTAAAGAATTTTTCACAATTTAAAAAATTACTTTGGGCTTCCCTGGTGGTCCAGTGGGAAAGGACACCGCCTCGCAGTGCAAGGGGCACCAGTTTGATTCCTGGCCTGGGAAGATCTCACGTGCCTCAGAGTGGCTGGACCGATGTGTCCAACTACCGAGCCAGAGCTCTGGAGCACATGCGCCCAGAGCCGGTGCCCTGCAGCGAGGCCACTGTGATGGGAGGCCCACACAGACCAAAAGAACAAAGATAAATAGATGAAAGACCAATAGAAATGGCCAAATAAATAAATAAAATTATTTTATTGTGCAAACATTAAATAAATCAACACCTATGATGGAGGGGTAATAAGATGTTTTTCAATTTTTAATAGGTCAAACTGCATATGGTCTTGTAAGAGGTCACTATGTGTATTAGCTCTCGGAAAAAAAAAGTGACCTACAAAACAGAGACAGTCTATACACATGTGGTTAATCTGATTAAAAGAGGTTAAACACATCTAACAGAGGATATACTGGATGTTTGATACAAAATATGATTAATTACATATCACACCAATAGTCTTTTCAAAATCTTTGATAAAAAATGCATTTAAAAATGTGTATCAATAACCCTAAGGGAAAATTAGTAAGTTAAATAACAAAGAGCATGTGAACCAACTTAAAGATACCTAAATTAACCAGTTGCAAAAAAGAGGGGGTGGGGATACAATTACACTAGCCCTCTAATATTTCCAGTAGGCAGAGTCAATGAGTTATGCAATAACAAACTGTTGGCAGGGAGTCTGAAAATGAATGTGTTAATTCTGTTTTCTAATCATCTTCCCCTAAACTAGACTGATGTTTCAGTCTGAATTTTATTTTTCAAATTTAGTACTCTACTGTAATTACAAATGCCAGGCTAGAAAAGAGAAAAACGAGAAAAACAAAAAAAACAAATGGCAGGCTATATTTTTACATTAACAGTAACCCAAGAAAGTCAAACTGAATAGTGACCTGAGAAAACCCTCGAGGAAAGCCCTGAAGTTCTCTACTAATTTTTCTTAGAAAATCTGCTCCTGACTCTTTTAAGTTTCGTGTACTTGGTAAAGAAGACAAAGACCGAAAACATGTGGTGTGCCACAAGGAAGTAATCTGCCATACACTGCACTTAAGTTTATTAGAAATATTCAGTCAGAAAAAAAGTACCTTGACTGTTAATATCTTAATCCCCCAACTTAAAAATTTCACATTTCTTTTCCTTTATTTAATGGTTTGCTTGTACTAATATTTTCTTTTATAGAAGTATTAAAAAATAATGAACTTGCTTATTAGTGTCCTTAAAGAGGATACTACAGGCTTCTGTGTAAATGCTTAAATCAGAGCAGTGACCTCATTCAGAAGTTACAGAAGTGATAAAGTGAAAGATGGAAAACATAAAAAGAAAAGAATTTTAAAAAAAATACAACACCTATGATGGAGGGGTAATAAGATGTTTTCAATTTTAACAGATCAAACTGCATATGGTCTTGTAAGAGGTCACTATGTGTATTAGCTCTCGGAAAAAAAAAGTGACCTACAAAACAGAGACAGTCTATACACATGTGGTTAATCTGATTAAAAGAGGTTAAACACATCTAACAGAGGATATACTGGATGTTTGATACAAAATATGATTAATTACATATCACACCAATAGTCTTTTCAAAATCTTTGATAAAAAATGCATTTAAAAATGTGTATCAATAACCCTAAGGGAAAATTAGTAAGTTAAATAACAAAGAGCATGTGAACCAACTTAAAGATACCTAAATTAACCAGTTGCAAAAAAGAGGGGGTGGGGATACAATTACACTAGCCCTCTAATATTTCCAGTAGGCAGAGTCAATGAGTTATGCAATAACAAACTGTTGGCAGGGAGTCTGAAAATGAATGTGTTAATTCTGTTTTCTAATCATCTTCCCCTAAACTAGACTGATGTTTCAGTCTGAATTTTATTTTTCAAATTTAGTACTCTACTGTAATTACAAATGCCAGGCTAGAAAAGAGAAAAACGAGAAAAACAAAAAAAACAAATGGCAGGCTATATTTTTACATTAACAGTAACCCAAGAAAGTCAAACTGAATAGTGACCTGAGAAAACCCTCGAGGAAAGCCCTGAAGTTCTCTACTAATTTTTCTTAGAAAATCTGCTCCTGACTCTTTTAAGTTTCGTGTACTTGGTAAAGAAGACAAAGACCGAAAACATGTGGTGTGCCACAAGGAAGTAATCTGCCATACACTGCACTTAAGTTTATTAGAAATATTCAGTCAGAAAAAAAGTACCTTGACTGTTAATATCTTAATCCCCCAACTTAAAAATTTCACATTTCTTTTCCTTTATTTAATGGTTTGCTTGTACTAATATTTTCTTTTATAGAAGTATTAAAAAATAATGAACTTGCTTATTAGTGTCCTTAAAGAGGATACTACAGGCTTCTGTGTAAATGCTTAAATCAGAGCAGTGACCTCATTCAGAAGTTACAGAAGTGATAAAGTGAAAGATGGAAAACATAAAAAGAAAAGAAACACTTTTTGAAAACATAGTAAAGAGGAAAATGAGAAAGTGACGGAGAGGTTTATATTCTATATTCAATGTTTAAATTGTATTCCATTTAAAACTTAGAATGCTTTTCAACATGGCTACCACTTATTTGGAGTAGAAACAGTTTGAAAAGAACTAAAGTCATCAGAAAAAGAATTTTTACAAAGGCTATTTAAGTCCCGGCAAATAAAGGTGAAAAATACTTTTCAGGTGTTGTAAGTTAGCCTATGTGTTTAATAGAATGTTTTCTTGAAAGTAAAAAAAAAAAAGGAAAGAAGGTAAAAAAGGACAAAAACACCAACAGCGTGGATGTATACAATTCTTTGGTTTAATGTGTCCAGGATCCTAACATATATTAGATCTAAAGATATATCACTCAAGTTAATAATTCAAAATGGCAATACCAAGTAACTCAAAAAATACAACAAACCCGTTAATATTAATAGGGTCAGAACTTGGAGAGGAGAATGTCACCCTGAACAACACACAGTAGAGCATAACTTGATTACAGATTAGCACAAATTCTACAAAATGTCTGTTAGTTTAGGACTATCTATATATAAACCATATCGTATCTGGCATACAACTGCACACTATTTTTATTTTATATAACAGCAAAACGTAATGTCTCTATTGTGTTAAGTTTGATTTTAAAAATAGCGTTTAAAAATAATCCAGCTTAAAGTGCCATATAAATGCTCTGTAAAAGAACTAAATACTGCAATTCGCATGTTAAAGGACAATACTACCAGTTCTTTTACTTTTCCCACAAAGTAAAAACAAATCTGGGCTTTTAGTATTTGCCAACATATTTCAAAACATACTTTTTAAATTGACCAGTTTTAAGTAAGTTTAAAGAATTCTAATACCATAAAAATAAACAAGAGAGACAGAAAGGTAAATTAAGTAACCTTGCCCTCAAGAATATCATATTATTAAAACTATCACTTTACGGAAGTTTTCACGGGCTACATAATGCAATGATAGTTTTAGTTATAAATATCAACTGAAATTTGAAGCACGCCTTCACCAAAAGAGGCAGAAGTAGTTCATTTCAATAAATATTCCTATTTCCCAAATGTGTGAGACTTACCCGTCTTCGACAAAAGGGGAGGCCTTGGGCAATGATGCTAATGCTAAATATCTTCATCACGGTTTGATGTGGTAGAGGCTCTTTTGCAGTTTTAAGATCAACAGGAACCAAGCCATGGTTTAGAGTAGCCTTTCCCGGTTTTGACATTTTAAATCTCCTCTTGGCTGATAAATACTCTCTACACGTAATACAGGCACATTACTAAAAACTCTAACCACCAAATTAAAATATAACTTTCTAATTAAAAAAAAGGGTGGAGGGTGCTGAGAACCCAAGGCCTGCTGCTTTTGTCTTTCAACCTTCTCCTACCAAACGTCCTGACCTGTCTGAAGCTTGGTGAAGTGCAAACTATCCTAGAATAGCCAGGAATTATAAACTACGGAAGTGAAAGCTCCTGCTCCTGCCAGTCAAACAGCTGGTGAACCTCCCTTACAGAGTCAGTAATGTGAAGACAACCAGAGCAGGGCCCTGCTGCAGGGTCCCTTTGAAAACTTCTCCAGGGACTAACCTAGGTATTCCCTAGAAAGTGAAAGTAACCTTTTCTTTACAAAAACCCAGAAGATAACCATTGTATTTTCTTTTGAATATTTACTGCCTTTCTTAACCAAATATCAGCATTATTATTTTAGGAGTATTTTGAACTGTGCTGCAAATTTAAGGACAGTTATTTGTGCATGTCCAAAAAATATAAACATAAATTTGTTCTATCTTAGCTATAATCAGGATAAGCACTGTATCTTCAAGTGTGTGCCTTAAGCATGCCCCCTTTTTTTTTTCTACTACTAAGACGTCATTCATACTTACAAATCTGGACTTTTAGTATTTGCCAACATATTTCAAAACATACTTTTTAAATTGACCAGTTTTAAGTAAGTTTAAAGAATTCTAATACCATAAAAATAAACAAGAGAGACAGAAAGGTAAATTAAGTAACCTTGCCCTCAAGAATATCATATTATTAAAACTATCACTTTACGGAAGTTTTCACGGGCTACATAATGCAATGATAGTTTTAGTTATAAATATCAACTGAAATTTGAAGCACGCCTTCACCAAAAGAGGCAGAAGTAGTTCATTTCAATAAATATTCCTATTTCCCAAATGTGTGAGACTTACCCGTCTTCGACAAAAGGGGAGGCCTTGGGCAATGATGCTAATGCTAAATATCTTCATCACGGTTTGATGTGGTAGAGGCTCTTTTGCAGTTTTAAGATCAACAGGAACCAAGCCATGGTTTAGAGTAGCCTTTCCCGGTTTTGACATTTTAAATCTCCTCTTGGCTGATAAATACTCTCTACACGTAATACAGGCACATTACTAAAAACTCTAACCACCAAATTAAAATATAACTTTCTAATTAAAAAAAAGGGTGGAGGGTGCTGAGAACCCAAGGCCTGCTGCTTTTGTCTTTCAACCTTCTCCTACCAAACGTCCTGACCTGTCTGAAGCTTGGTGAAGTGCAAACTATCCTAGAATAGCCAGGAATTATAAACTACGGAAGTGAAAGCTCCTGCTCCTGCCAGTCAAACAGCTGGTGAACCTCCCTTACAGAGTCAGTAATGTGAAGACAACCAGAGCAGGGCCCTGCTGCAGGGTCCCTTTGAAAACTTCTCCAGGGACTAACCTAGGTATTCCCTAGAAAGTGAAAGTAACCTTTTCTTTACAAAAACCCAGAAGATAACCATTGTATTTTCTTTTGAATATTTACTGCCTTTCTTAACCAAATATCAGCATTATTATTTTAGGAGTATTTTGAACTGTGCTGCAAATTTAAGGACAGTTATTTGTGCATGTCCAAAAAATATAAACATAAATTTGTTCTATCTTAGCTATAATCAGGATAAGCACTGTATCTTCAAGTGTGTGCCTTAAGCATGCTCTCTTTTCCTATTCCATAATCTTTATCTCATACTCACTAAGACAGTCAATTGACTCTCTCGGAGAGTTATTAATAAGCACTTAAGCTTAACTTCACCAGGTGACATTTTAGTTGCTTGCAAACTTTAGCTTAATCTCTATAATTCTTGAGACACGTAGCAATTCCATTTGAAAGGGTAACAGTCATGTGGGACTGACTAAATATATTTTAAAGTCCAAGTATTTGTAAATATAATCTGTGATGCTAAGTAATTATAGTAAAATGAATAATAACTAACCAATTCATCACAAATCCTCAGGGTCTAATTTCTCTAATATACCACAGTCATATATATTTTTCTAAAACCTGGAGACGGAATGTGCTATACAATCCAGTCCTCCAGAACCTTCAACCCCCAAGGCCCAAGATAAAGTTTGGGGATGAACATTCTCCTCCAAGTGGCCTCAAACTCATCTTCCCAGTCATTCTCTCAAATAGCTTCTTAAATTAACTACTTATGCTATGTTCATCTTTACACTACATTTCATATAGAAGTCCATGAACTAGAACATTAGGAAGATGATTTTTAAAAAGCCTCATGTGAAAACTGATGGTACTTTCAATAGATAACACATGTGAACTATCCATTCACAATGCTCAGCTAATGAATGTGTTCTTCCTTTCCATTCTATTTTCTTCGTCCAATAACCAGTTGTCTCACTTATCTCTCCTCCCAACTATATTTATAGATTTTTTATAAGTGGGAATTTAGAATGTGATAAGGAGAGAGTCAGAAAGGACAGAGTCTGAAATGGCTGGCTTCATCTTTGACTCTGGAGATACCTGGATTGCCGGGAAGTCAATCCACATAGCAGAAATAACCCTAGTCCAGCCATGATGCTATTTTCTTAAAGTACACTTTTCTCCGATATCAAAATTTAAAATGTATTAATAGTTGAAAATGCAAAATTATTTGCAGAGGTGACATTTTTAGTTATTTCAAAGTAAACAACTGCATTCACCCAAAGTAGATACACAAATGACCAAGAAGCACACGTAAAGATGCTCAGTATCACTAATCGTTAGGGAAATGCAAGTCAAAACCTGAACCACACGGCGTACGCACTAATAGGGCTATTGCTTACACACACACAGAGAGAAATAAGTATTGGCAATGCTGTGGAAAACCTGGAACCCTTGTGTTGGTGGGAATGTAAGATGGATATAGCAACTGTGGAAAACATGGAGATTTCTCCAAAAATTACTATGAGATCCAGCAATTCCACTTTTGGATAAGCATCCAAAACAACTGTGACCAGGGCTCACACAGATATTTATACAACCATGTTCATAGCAGCACTATTCACAAAAGCCAAGAGGTGGAAACTACCTATGTTGTAATAACTAACCAATTCATAAATCCTCAGGGTCTAATTTCTCTAATATACCACAGTCATATATATTTTTCTAAAACCTGGAGACGGAATGTGCTATACAATCCAGTCCTCCAGAACCTTCAACCCCCAAGGCCCAAGATAAAGTTTGGGGATGAACATTCTCCTCCAAGTGGCCTCAAACTCATCTTCCCAGTCATTCTCTCAAATAGCTTCTTAAATTAACTACTTATGCTATGTTCATCTTTACACTACATTTCATATAGAAGTCCATGAACTAGAACATTAGGAAGATGATTTTTAAAAAGCCTCATGTGAAAACTGATGGTACTTTCAATAGATAACACATGTGAACTATCCATTCACAATGCTCAGCTAATGAATGTGTTCTTCCTTTCCATTCTATTTTCTTCGCCCAATAACCAGTTGTCTCACTTATCTCTCCTCCCAACTATATTTATAGATTTTTTATAAGTGGGAATTTAGAATGTGATAAGGAGAGAGTCAGAAAGGACAGAGTCTGAAATGGCTGGCTTCATCTTTGACTCTGGAGATACCTGGATTGCCGGGAAGTCAATCCACATAGCAGAAATAACCCTAGTCCAGCCATGATGCTATTTTCTTAAAGTACACTTTTCTCCGATATCAAAATTTAAAATGTATTAATAGTTGAAAATGCAAAATTATTTGCAGAGGTGACATTTTTAGTTATTTCAAAGTAAACAACTGCATTCACCCAAAGTAGATACACAAATGACCAAGAAGCACACGTAAAGATGCTCAGTATCACTAATCGTTAGGGAAATGCAAGTCAAAACCTGAACCACACGGCGTACGCACTAATAGGGCTATTGCTTACACACACACAGAGAGAAATAAGTATTGGCAATGCTGTGGAAAACCTGGAACCCTTGTGTTGGTGGGAATGTAAGATGGATATAGCAACTGTGGAAAACATGGAGATTTCTCCAAAAATTACTATGAGATCCAGCAATTCCACTTTTGGATAAGCATCCAAAACAACTGTGACCAGGGCTCACACAGATATTTATACAACCATGTTCATAGCAGCACTATTCACAAAAGCCAAGAGGTGGAAACTACCTATGTTGTAACTACTGACGGATGAATGGGTGAAATGTGGTAGTACACACATACACAAAGAACACTGTATTATTCAGCCTAAAAAGCAAGAAAATTCAGACAGAACAGGGATGAACTTTGAAGATAGGCGAAATAAGTCAGTCAAAAAAAGAAATATTGTACAAGTCCACTGATAAGAGGTACCTAGAGGAGTTAAATTTATAGATAGAGTGGTTGTTGGGGCTACAGAGAGGGAAAAAAATATGGAGCTGATGTTCGAAGGGTACAGAATTTCTGTAGGAAAAGATAACAAAAAAATCTGGAGATGGACAACAGCTAATGGCTGCACAACAGCTTAATACCACCTGACTGTACACTTAAACATGATTAACATGGCAAATTTTATGTTATGGGTATTTAATCACAATAAGAACAATGTATAAATAAAAAAGTTAACTGGCTAGGAATACAACTATAATCACTGGGAAAAAAACCCAGCAGAGATCTAGGTAGGGGAGAGAAGGTACTAGGTACTAGAAAACTGTAAGTTGATACAGAAAAACCTGAAATTGACATCTAAGAAAAACATGTCTATTGCCCTGCCGATCTACTTATGACTTTGCGGAATGAATGCCTCTAGCCTCATTCTAGACTCAGCATCTCATCTGGCGCTCACTTTTTCTCCTTCTTAGGAAAATCCCTTTGTTGAAGCAGCTCACACAGAATGCCCTCCTCCAAGCTACTATCAGTGTCTACTTTATTAATATTACATGTAGCTTTTTTTAATATCAAGGATTTTTATTTTTTTAATTGAAGAATAGCCTTAGAGAGTTGTGTTGTTTACTGCCAAACATCAACATGTACGTGTAGCTATATGCAGACTGACATCTTTATTCTCAAAAGAATTCTTTCTCAGTGATATTTTTGAAATCAGTAGTTAGTTAACCCCTTAAAATTCATTTCCTGGAACCACATAGAAGATACAAACTATGATGTTATTTTAAGAGTGTACTACATTCCATTAGTTGAACATGTTCTGCAGAGAAAAACTAACCAGATCAACTCTAATTTCAACTTACACTTAATAAAGATACCCATACTGAAAATTAGTTTTCACTTTTATATCTAAAAGCTCTCAAATAACTTAATAATCAAATGCATTTACAAGTAGATAGTTTGACGGTAAGGATGATATGAACCTTTCAAATCTTCCTGAGTTCTGATCCTAAAGCAGGGCAGGGAGAGGAGATTTGGAATTGAAAAGAATCTGAACTGGGGAAATTAAAACTAAAATGAACAGTGCTCATTTTATAAGAGGGCAGAAATTATTATGAAGTAATTAGTTTTTTTCATTTTTAAGAAATTATTTTTGGTAATGATAGAAGCAAAAATGATAGAATCTATAAAAGCAGTTTTGTATATTAAATGTTGTGTTTTACACGAAATGCCAAGTTTTGGTGAGCACCAAGTGGTGACATTCTAATTTAACTCATTTTTTCAATCAGTAAGTAGCTGCCCTCCACTGGAGAATAGAGAGCACTGCAACTCAAGCCAACACGAAGTCAAATCACACATCTACGACAGACTTTCTGTTATAAAGAGACATTGCTGAGTAAAGTGAGTACTAATTTCCAAACCGCTGAGTTTCACCTTTTTTCTGAGTTGTCAAGTTAACCGTACTTGTAAAGTCATGTTCTAAATCAGCATGGAAACATCCAAACTACAAAATCTTCAAATACAGAAGAAAACCCTAGTCCATGAAGGAAACTATAGACAACCTGTAGGAGAACCCCAACTGCTCATATGTTAAGGAGGTATAATACAGTAGGGAGGAATACTTATGCTAGAGTCAATAGTTCAAAGTCTGGTTCTATCTCCTGTTAGTGGTATGCCCTTAAATGAATGCCTCTGTGCCTCAATGTCACCTACATAGAATCTGCCTCACCAGACAATTATACGAATTACATCAGTTACTGTCAGCGAAGCACACAGAGCCAGGCTTCGCATTTAGTAAGCACTTGGTACTGTCAGCTGCCCTGACTACTGCTACTGGCTGCTACTACTAGGATGAAAACACTCAGGTAGCGTTTTGTAGATTACATGTCAACTTTAAAAACAACCAAGAAAGCAAGCAAAGATACAAAATCCACCTACACTAACTTAGAACTAGAGTATTTTAAAACATAATCCTCTACAAGCTTTAGAAACACTAAACAAAATTGTATTTAAAAATTAAGCTGCAGCATCTTAGTGGTTGTGTCACGGCATTTTAAGATTCCAGGTATCAAATCTTCCTGAGTTCTGATCCTAAAGCAGGGCAGGGAGAGGAGATTTGGAATTGAAAAGAATCTGAACTGGGGAAATTAAAACTAAAATGAACAGTGCTCATTTTATAAGAGGGCAGAAATTATTATGAAGTAATTAGTTTTTTTCATTTTTAAGAAATTATTTTTGGTAATGATAGAAGCAAAAATGATAGAATCTATAAAAGCAGTTTTGTATATTAAATGTTGTGTTTTACACGAAATGCCAAGTTTTGGTGAGCACCAAGTGGTGACATTCTAATTTAACTCATTTTTTCAATCAGTAAGTAGCTGCCCTCCACTGGAGAATAGAGAGCACTGCAACTCAAGCCAACACGAAGTCAAATCACACATCTACGACAGACTTTCTGTTATAAAGAGACATTGCTGAGTAAAGTGAGTACTAATTTCCAAACCGCTGAGTTTCACCTTTTTTCTGAGTTGTCAAGTTAACCGTACTTGTAAAGTCATGTTCTAAATCAGCATGGAAACATCCAAACTACAAAATCTTCAAATACAGAAGAAAACCCTAGTCCATGAAGGAAACTATAGACAACCTGTAGGAGAACCCCAACTGCTCATATGTTAAGGAGGTATAATACAGTAGGGAGGAATACTTATGCTAGAGTCAATAGTTCAAAGTCTGGTTCTATCTCCTGTTAGTGGTATGCCCTTAAATGAATGCCTCTGTGCCTCAATGTCACCTACATAGAATCTGCCTCACCAGACAATTATACGAATTACATCAGTTACTGTCAGCGAAGCACACAGAGCCAGGCTTCGCATTTAGTAAGCACTTGGTACTGTCAGCTGCCCTGACTACTGCTACTGGCTGCTACTACTAGGATGAAAACACTCAGGTAGCGTTTTGTAGATTACATGTCAACTTTAAAAACAACCAAGAAAGCAAGCAAAGATACAAAATCCACCTACACTAACTTAGAACTAGAGTATTTTAAAACATAATCCTCTACAAGCTTTAGAAACACTAACTTCCATCAAAATTGTATTTAAAAATTAAGCTGCAGCATCTTAGTGGTTGTGTCACGGCATTTTAAGATTCCAGGTATCACTATCCATCCAAAAAGAACTCAACATGGGGAAACCTATGATAAAGAGAAGACCTCTATACAAGGTAATTTGTCTGCTTATCAGTCTCTGATTTTCTTTCTTCTACAAGTCTGCATTAGTCACAGCTGATTACAAATAAATGCTACATGTAACAAAATGAACTATATGGTACTTCTAAAATGTGTTACAGTTCCATACATTCAGTTCTCTTACAACAATGACAAAAAGATGTGTAATAGTTTATTCTGGATTTCAACTATTTCTCTCACTCATTATTATAGAGAAGGCTAAGATTTTACTGCTCCAGAGCAAAGGCCACAGCATACAAGCAGCATGAAGATTTTCTATTTTTCACAAACTACTCTTGAATATGCTAAAACAGGTCACTTGGAGGATACACATTTATCTACAAGGATTTTTAAATTTGTGCCAGAAGTTTTCAAAGTCTCATATCAAAAACTTTTGACAAGAAAACTATCTGCAATATATACCACTTAAACTCAGTATTTATCACTTCTGTGAATTAAAACAAGTGACTTTACTCTTTTGTATTAACAGGAACAGAAAAATCCCAGATTCCAAAAATAACACCACTATTAAAGTGGAATAAATCACAATCAATATCCTTTTGAGATGAAACTATGGTATTTTAAAGCGTGCTTCTTTATTATTCTGGGATACAGAGTAAGACAGATTATTCTCTGTATCAAAATCATTGTTTTAGTCTTTCCTAACACCGTAGGTGGTGGTTGTTCAACCACAAAGTCATGTTCAACATTTTGTGATCCCATGGCACATCAGGCTCCTCTGTCCGTCACTATCTCCTGGAGTTTGCTCAAATTTATGTCCACGGAGTCAGTGATGCTACCTAACCATCTTATGCTTGGCCACCCTCTCCCCCTTTTGCCTTCAATATTTCCCAGGATAGAATCTTTTCAAATGAGTTGGCTCTTTGCATTTGGTGGCCAAAGCATTAGAGCTTTAGCTTCAGCAACAGTTCTTCCAACGAATATTCAGGGTAAACTTCCTTTTAGGACTGGCTGGATCTCCTCGCTGTCCAAGGAACTCTCAAGAGTCTTCTTCAGCACCACAACTCAAAAGCATCAATTCTTTGGCACTCACCCATCCTTATGGTCCAACTCTCACATCCGTGTATGACTACTGGACAAACCATAGCTATAACTATATGATGTCACTGCTTTTTAATACACTGTCTAATCATACATATCTGTAAACAACAAAACTATGTAAAAGTAAAAAGTAAAATAAAAATAAAAAAAAAACCACTGTCTAGGTTTGTCATAGTTTTCCTTCAAAGGAGAAAACGTCTTTTAATTTCATGTTTACCAAAGTGGCATGAACAGCGACATTCAGCCTTTTTTTTTTTTTTAAATGAGTAGACTTTGGATTTTTTTTTTTTTTTACCATATTTTGCCTTAGAACTTTAGTTGTTAATATCAAAATGACAATTTTCCTCACTATATTCATTAGATATTTAAAGAAATCTTTGTGATAAAACAAAAATCCAACTATTGGATTGAATTTCTTAAGTATTTCAGAAATGCCCAGTATGAGGTCCTTAATGACTATAACATTACTTGCCTCAAGATCAAGTTCAACTCTTACTTACAGTCTGTGCTGGGTTACCCCAGCTGTTAAACTGGTTCTTGCACAGCTGCTCTCCAAGAATTTAGCAGGGGATTATTATAGTTACACCTTTAAGTCAACAATGACAAAAATGACACAGTAATTACAGGTATTTCAATCATGCAAAAACGTCATGTGATGACACAGTAATTCAAAAGCAACTTAAAATTTCAGTGAAAGAAGGACAAAAACTTCTTTAATAGCAGTTTTTTAAGGTTCACTATTTAAGTTACTTTTATGAACAAGTTTAAGCGTAAAACTTTCATTAACCTTTCTGTTGAACTGAATACATTTTATCAATCATTTATTTCTCCTGTAAAAATTCTGAAAGAGTACTACAGATCATGGTCAATACATAAGGACATAATACTACACTTCTTTAGCGCATAGTAAGTAATGTAGGTGTTTTTCTATACCTTAAAAAACTGAACTAAGCCATAATTCAGAAGTTCACCCAACTGATGGCTTAACACATGGTAAGAATTTATCCTATGAAAAATAAATGGAGATGTAATATATTTGACAAATATTTGATATTTGTGTTAATAATTTAAGAAATTAACAAGGATGGGGAGATAATTGTATTTCCTACAATGTTGAGTTTTTGACACAATTATAAGTAAAAATCAATTACTTTGAGTGAGGTGAATATAGTTCTACAATGTCAATTATACAATTAATATGCTATAAAGCATGTGAGATTTAACAATATTCACTAAATAATTTATTCATTATGAATATTCATTTGTCAATATTCACCTCATCAAATTTAAGTATAGAATTACTCTGAGCATAGAAAACATTTTCATATAGAATTAAACTATAGGGCTTCCCTGGTGGTCCAGTGGGTAGAGAGTCTGCTTTGCAATGCAGGGGGCACCAGTTCGATCCCTGGCCCAGGAGGATCCCATGTGCAGCGACCGTGTGTCCAATTACCAGCCAGCTTTGGAGTGCAGCCTGGACAAAAATCCAAAAAAACCTATTGGATTGAATTTCTTAAGTATTTCAGAAATGCCCAGTATGAGGTCCTTAATGACTATAACATTACTTGCCTCAAGATCAAGTTCAACTCTTACTTACAGTCTGTGCTGGGTTACCCCAGCTGTTAAACTGGTTCTTGCACAGCTGCTCTCCAAGAATTTAGCAGGGGATTATTATAGTTACACCTTTAAGTCAACAATGACAAAAATGACACAGTAATTACAGGTATTTCAATCATGCAAAAACGTCATGTGATGACACAGTAATTCAAAAGCAACTTAAAATTTCAGTGAAAGAAGGACAAAAACTTCTTTAATAGCAGTTTTTTAAGGTTCACTATTTAAGTTACTTTTATGAACAAGTTTAAGCGTAAAACTTTCATTAACCTTTCTGTTGAACTGAATACATTTTATCAATCATTTATTTCTCCTGTAAAAATTCTGAAAGAGTACTACAGATCATGGTCAATACATAAGGACATAATACTACACTTCTTTAGCGCATAGTAAGTAATGTAGGTGTTTTTTTCTATACCTTAAAAAAACTGAACTAAGCCATAATTCAGAAGTTCACCCAACTGATGGCTTAACACATGGTAAGAATTTATCCTATGAAAAATAAATGGAGATGTAATATATTTGACAAATATTTGATATTTGTGTTAATAATTTAAGAAATTAACAAGGATGGGGAGATAATTGTATTTCCTACAATGTTGAGTTTTTGACACAATTATAAGTAAAAATCAATTACTTTGAGTGAGGTGAATATAGTTCTACAATGTCAATTATACAATTAATATGCTATAAAGCATGTGAGATTTAACAATATTCACTAAATAATTTATTCATTATGAATATTCATTTGTCAATATTCACCTCATCAAATTTAAGTATAGAATTACTCTGAGCATAGAAAACATTTTCATATAGAATTAAACTATAGGGCTTCCCTGGTGGTCCAGTGGGTAGAGAGTCTGCTTTGCAATGCAGGGGGCACCAGTTCGATCCCTGGCCCAGGAGGATCCCATGTGCCGCGGAGCGGCTGAACCGGTGTGTCCAATTACCAGCCAGCTTTGGAGTGCATGCACCCTGGATCAGTGCTCTGCAATGGGAGAGGCCACTGTGATGGAGGCCCACACATGCCAAAGAATAAAGATGGATGAAAATAAATATAAAAATAAAAAAGGCATGATGAGGGGGGAAATTTAAAAAAAAAAAAAGAAGAATTAAACTATAGAAAATATACACTTAGGATCTCATTCTTAAATGGACTGACAGTTGACTCCACCAGCCTTTTTACACTGTCAAAATACACATTCAACAAAACACATTGTCTGATAAACATCAACATTAATTTTATAGCTGAAGTTTAAACTGACAGTCCAAGTTTTCATTCTTTCCAACAGATAAAACACTAGCTGCTTACCAAGAAGGATTAAAAACAAAGGAAAAAAACAAAAAAACAAAAAACCCTCAGTCCTTATAATAATAATTATGCCTGAAACAGAAAGCTCTTGAGATGGAAAGAGAAGTCTAGGGATGCTAGGAGACTATCAGAGATCAACAGGAGATTTAGGGCTGCCCTGATGGCCCAGTGGGTAAAGAGTCCGCATTGCAGTGCAAGGGGCATGGGTTCGATCCCTGGCCCGGGAAGACCCCACGTGCTGCAGAGCGACTGGGCCAGTGTGTTCAATTATGAGCCAGTGCTCTGGAGCGTATGCACACAGAGCTGATGCTCTCTGCAATGGGAGAGGGCACTGCAATGGGAAGCCTACATAGGCCAATGAATAAAGACAGATGAAAATAAATGAATAAAAATGGCCAAAATTTAAAAAAAGATAAGCAACAAGAGAGTTAAAGGAATTTTGCAGCTACACGGTTTAGAAAAAAACCATGTATCATTTCAGACTGGTACAATGAAGTGAGGGGGAATAAAACAGACAGAGCTCCTACCAGGTTTCCTTTCACTTAACATCATGACAAGACTTCACATTTAAGGAATGACACCAACTAGTATATATGAAAACTGTTTTAGTGAGCCTGATTTTTATGGAGTACAAATGAAAAATATGAACAAGTTACAAGAGGAAAGATATTATGACCTCCCATAGCAAATTGTGCTTTTCAAAGATGGTTACAGCAATATCCCCCATTCTTTGCAAGCTCTTCTTACAATGTACTGTGGTATTCCTTCCCTCGAGAAATGAGTCTGTTTCAACTAAGACTTCCTAGGATAAGTCATAAAAAGGAGACTCCATATCCACCTTGCTTGCTGAAATACTCACATGGCAGTTCTGCTATAAGCAGTCTGATTGCCCTGAGGCCACCATGCCATGAAGCAGAACAAGGAGCTCCAAGAATACTAGTTGACTGTTTAACACGATGAATTTTAACTTTGGAAAAGATAACAAGTGAGCTAGAATGAAAACTTAAATGAGTAAGTATTTGAAGATTGATAAAAGCTTTGGTGACAAATTCCCGCCTTGATGATATCCATTAGAAATGTGGTGGTTAGCAAGTCTCTGGCTATTTTAATAATAAACATGACAAACCATTACATATGACTTTGACTTGGATTTACATCCAAACTAACTCGATATGTGACAAACAAAGAAAAAAATCAACTCACTTTTTCATTTCCTACAGTCATGCTTTTGTCTTCATTCTAAGCAAGCTCAAAAGCCTAGAGGAGGATGAAGGTAAAATAAAGGAGAAAGAAAGGTCAGGTTTCAGGCCTGCAAAGGCCACTTAAAAGGTGCAACTGAATGGTGTCATGTAAACACATGAACCCAGTAAGTCCACATTTGCAAATGAAGGTGAAGAATCAATATTTTTATGTGAACTTTGCAGATTTTGACGTGTTGGCAACATGTTTAAATTTGTTTTTATTAAAAAAAAAAACACTATATAAGACACTAGTTGGCAATCTCTGTTCTTTTCTGAAGTAAAAAAGCATAAAAAATATAATAAAGATTAACTATAAGATGACTGAAACCTAAAGGATTATTCTGAATGTTTTTAACCTTCTTTTCTATAAAAGTTAACAGAGAGAAGAAATAAACCAGAAAACTGAAACTTTAAGTGATAAACATTGCAAAAGGCACCTCAGCATTTTAAAATTTTTCACTCATTATAGACCCTAAGAGAGAGGGCAGTATATTGGTAAACTACAAACAATTTGTTCTTGACAAATTTATAATGCTAACATATAAAACCAACATCTACAGCTAAGCAAATAAATGACTCCTGGTATTTAGTTTTCCAAATTCACCAGTATTTTCTTCATACTTCCATTTCTTATTTGTGTCTGATTTCAGTAACTAGAAATTGCCATTTAAGACCAACTAGAAACATAGGGTGGGGTTGGGAGCGGGGGAGCATTTTTCACTTTGAAAGTAAAACATCTTCTAAAAGCAACTGTTACTCTAAAGCACAGAAGCTACCTTTAATAGTAGCATGAGCAAAGACAACTAACAGAAGAACATGGTACATTTCAGTGAAATAAATCCTTTTCTGGAATCATCCCTTCCAAACCTACACATTATTTTTAGCCCTGGTGACCTATAAAAATGATGATCAATTTTCTATCTACACTTCACATAATTAGAGGTTAAAGCATGCAAAGTGCTGCACTGACAATAATTCTTATTATTACGAGGAAATGAGTTAGTGTTCTACACAAGATAACATCTAGTAGTTTATACCAACACTTTACAAAATGTGCTTGCTAAAATAGATCCTAAAGAGAGATCATTTTAACTTAACGAACTATTCTTCCACTTGTAAAGACTGCTTTTGTTTGTTTACAATAATCTCTTAACTACAAAAAAATAAGTATTTTCTATAGCATCAAGCAGCAATTCTAGAATTTCTACGGAAGTACCAAAGAGCATTTTCTTTTGCACATATTTCAGTTCTAACTATTTGATTCAAGTATTAGCATTACAGAATAGAACTAGTCCTCGTGTGAGGACTCAGAGCCCCAGGATTTACCAAAAGTACTTTTAGGTTTTCTTCTAAACTTCTTCTAGGTTCAACATTAACAACCAATTAGGAAAACAAACATCTGTCAGGGAGCAAAAGCACTTCCTCCAACTCATTATAATCCATTCCTTATCTCTTCTCATGGCTTGGTTTCTATAGTCTACTTCACTATTACCCTATTTCTGATTTTCATGTACCTCGATCTTATGTCACACCAAATTCCTTATGGACATTAGGGTACAATTTCTTTTTAAACAGGGCTAATCCATTTGGCAGTTCAATACCTAAACTAGTCCTTAGGTTCCTCCTAAGACACTTACTCTGCTCTGTATATGGTGCTCTTCCATTCAAACCAACTTCTTAATAGATCTGTATTTGATGCAAACCATTTTAATTTTGCAGTGAGTGCTATCAGAACAGCACACTCTTTTCCCACAGTCTAGTGGAAATGGGTGGTCTATAGGTCAAACTGGCTCACAGAAATACTTTTGAAAAACGTGGATGCCAACATACAAACACTTGAGATATTATCACTGAAAAACGTGGAATTCCAGTAACTTAAAAAACTGGAAAATATGGTAAATATTACCAATTTTCAGTCATCCTCTTTATTTAAAGATGCTTTGACTCCCCAGGTATTATACTGAGTCTATTTCATTCACTTAAATGACCTTTGTGGCCCCTATGCCTCGAGTCTGTGTCTCCTATAAACTGTGGTGGGAGTTAAGAAGATTTTTTGAAGAAAATCACTTCAACATAGTCAAGGAAGCACTGCTGGAAATTAGTTACAAGTCAACTGAATGGTATTCTAGAAATATTTCTAGTTCTCATACTAACTTGATTTTTCCCAAACCTGATTTTTTAGAAAATCAGTGATCTTTACATCCTCAATCCTGCATGCGTCTCATTCACACCGCCCTTTTGGAAACATACTGCCCTCACAGCGGATGCATGTGTTTGCCATGGTGATGCACCCCCATGCCTACCTCGCCCCACTCCCATAAAAGCCAGTGTTAAATTACGGCACATTTTAGAAGAAAAACAGCAGTTCTTTTGGTGCTTAATAATATCGCTAAATTGAGCCTAATTTTAACTATAAGCTAATGTTTTCTCCAGATACATGTTAAAAAAGCAATCTCTCAATGTCTTCAGTCCATCGATAGCAGCATCTCCTATCTCTCATTCTCTCTAAAGGAGAAGTTCAAGTGTTACTCACCATATCCTGATACTGATCTGTTTGTTTTTTTTTTTACCCTATTTCTGGGATAGTCTACTTCACTATTACCCTATTTCTGATTTTCATGTACCTCGATCTTATGTCACACCAAATTCCTTATGGACATTAGGGTACAATTTCTTTTTAAACAGGGCTAATCCATTTGGCAGTTCAATACCTAAACTAGTCCTTAGGTTCCTCCTAAGACACTTACTCTGCTCTGTATATGGTGCTCTTCCATTCAAACCAACTTCTTAATAGATCTGTATTTGATGCAAACCATTTTAATTTTGCAGTGAGTGCTATCAGAACAGCACACTCTTTTCCCACAGTCTAGTGGAAATGGGTGGTCTATAGGTCAAACTGGCTCACAGAAATACTTTTGAAAAACGTGGATGCCAACATACAAACACTTGAGATATTATCACTGAAAAACGTGGAATTCCAGTAACTTAAAAAACTGGAAAATATGGTAAATATTACCAATTTTCAGTCATCCTCTTTATTTAAAGATGCTTTGACTCCCCAGGTATTATACTGAGTCTATTTCATTCACTTAAATGACCTTTGTGGCCCCTATGCCTCGAGTCTGTGTCTCCTATAAACTGTGGTGGGAGTTAAGAAGATTTTTTGAAGAAAATCACTTCAACATAGTCAAGGAAGCACTGCTGGAAATTAGTTACAAGTCAACTGAATGGTATTCTAGAAATATTTCTAGTTCTCATACTAACTTGATTTTTCCCAAACCTGATTTTTTAGAAAATCAGTGATCTTTACATCCTCAATCCTGCATGCGTCTCATTCACACCGCCCTTTTGGAAACATACTGCCCTCACAGCGGATGCATGTGTTTGCCATGGTGATGCACCCCCATGCCTACCTCGCCCCACTCCCATAAAAGCCAGTGTTAAATTACGGCACATTTTAGAAGAAAAACAGCAGTTCTTTTGGTGCTTAATAATATCGCTAAATTGAGCCTAATTTTAACTATAAGCTAATGTTTTCTCCAGATACATGTTAAAAAAGCAATCTCTCAATGTCTTCAGTCCATCGATAGCAGCATCTCCTATCTCTCATTCTCTCTAAAGGAGAAGTTCAAGTGTTACTCACCATATCCTGATACTGATCTGTTTGTTTTTTTTTTTTCTTGTTTTACACTACTCACCATTTAGTAGTCACCAGATAAATTATGCCATTATAGCTAATTTCATAATCTGAGTTTAAAAACATCAGAATTCTCACTCAGGGTTTAACCACTTAGGCTAATGTTAGTCTGTTAAAATACATCAATAAATGTGGCTTTCAAAAAATGGTAATGATCTAGAAACACAGTGAACATTACATAAAATATGACTTTTCTTAGTTGGAGAATACCGCATACAACAATACTATCATAGCAGTGACTAAGTTAAGGACTAACTCTTCTGGATAATTTAGAACTAAACATCACTTCTGTACGGTAACTAATCTGAGGAAATAATTTAAGACATTCAAATTAACAAATACAAGGAAGAGAAACTCAAAAGATAAGGTTCTTTGGAAGGCTTTAACTATACGGTTGGCTCCATCTCTCTGTCACATGATCAGGCTCTCCTCTAGGTGTAGACACTGTGTTTTTCCTGAGTTCATTCTAATCTTCTCTCACAAAAAAGGAAGTATAAGCAGTAGCTGAAGAGAAAATGCCCTTATATTCCCTCCAAAAAATAATATAGAAATTAATAATGAGAAGTCCTCTCTAAAGTATGTCTGAGGAAGAAATAAAAATTTAACCGAGGCTATACTTTATACTTAAGACACTGAATTTCCTTTTTAGCAGCTATTAAAGACAATAGTAATCCAGAGGTCAAATATGGCTCAAAATCAGTGCTTTTTGAAGCCTGCACAGTTTTTCTTTCTAATGAATTATTAGTACATTTTAGGGAAAGGCACATGGCCTGCAGATTGTAGGAGCCTGAGCAATGTCAGTGGCTCAATCATGACTTTCTTCACTCATTTACACCTCTTGTTTAAGAACTGTAGGCTACATTTCTTATTTTTTTCACTCCGAGCATCCAAAAGAAACTAAGAAGAATCCTCTGCTCAAATACTCTTTAGTTCAGGATGATCAGGCTTTATTACCCTCTATACTAACAAAACAGGAAGTCTGAACAAGAAAAGCAGTCTCTTAGAGGGATCATTCTTTTCTCACATCTATACTATGGATGCCCAGAGTAACTAACAGTGATGTTTTTTATTTTTAATGTACTTAAGTGCAGATACTCAAGAACTTTTCAAAAAGGCATACACATATTCCCAAAGCACAGTAAGTTTGGGCACATATGTATTGTCATCCTAATGCTCACATTATGTTCACTTTTTGTTATCACTGTTGTTTTAAAATACCAAAATGAATATATGCTAGCTGCTGGTAAAAACAGAAAAGAAAGAAAGAGAGCAAAAAAAGACAACATTAGGTATCTCATATATTATACGAGACTGCATGTAACTACTTCAAATATTAATTTCTAATTCTGAGCAAGAAGTAGTATACTAGAACACAAAATAGAAGGGTAAAAAATGGACCTACAAAATATATTTGAATATATTAAAAACAGTAATAAGGTACCATATGGCCCTCTAGTGTTCAATGAAGAAACAGATGAATTCTTAACTCTTATATATGATACTTCATAGTAAAAAATAAAAAAAACTTTCTCTGATTTATTAGGTATGCCAAACATGTTATGTATGATTTCCACAAAAACTCAAATATGTTTTATTTTCTGTGGTTTGGCTTCTGCATCCTTTCATTTGGATAACCATCTATGTTTAGAATATCCAAAAGATTCTGAAAGAATTCTGAAATGTTTTCAAAGAGTTTCCATAAAACAAACAGAAAAATTGAACCCTCCCCTCCAAAAAAAATCCCAATCCTAAATGGAGACAAAGAAATGTTTCTCAATTAAAACTAAACTTTAAATTTTAAAGTTTTAAAAATTTTCAAAGAAAAAACAATAGTGTCATGACTACAAATTAAGTACGTATTTAGAATACAACAAATCCAAATTCTCTAATCACATTTCTTTTTGCTGTATTCTACTTCTATAATTCATCCAACTTGATTTTTCTCTTTATCATAATTTACAGGTGACAGACATTCATTACAGCAACCAAAGTAATGAAACATATGAAAACTGTATTCCCCAGAAGATAGGTCAAAGGTGGGATTGAGATTTCATGACAAGAGTCAAATTAAAAAAGTAGACTCATGGGAGATTAAATACTATAGAAGGTCTCAACAGTAGAGTATCAGAGGCTGAAGAACGGATAAGTGAGCTGGAAGACAGAATGGTGGAAATAAGTGCTGAAGAACAGAACAAAGCCCAAAGAATTAAAAGAACTGAGGATAGCCTCAGAGACCTATGGGACAATATCAAATGCACCAACATTAGAATTATAGGAGTTCCAGAAGAAGAAGAGGAGAAGAAAGACTATGAAAAACTTCTTGAAGAGGTTATAGTTGAAAACTTCCTCAGCATGGGAAAGGAGATAGTCAACCAAGTCTAAGAAGCACAAAGAGTTCCATACAGGAGAGACCCCAGAAGAAACACACCAAGGCACATTCTAATCAAACTAACGCAGACTAAATATAAAGACAGATTACTAAAAGCAGTTAGGAGCAAACAACAAATAACATATAAAGGAAACCCCATATGTCTAACTGCAGATCTCTCAACAGAAACCCTACAGGCCAGAAGAGAACGGCAAGACACATTTAAACGGCTAAAAGAGAATACCTCCAACCAAGAATTCTCTATCCAGCAAGAATCTCATTCAGAATCGATGGTGAAGTCAAAAGCTTCACAGACAAGCAAAAACTAAAAGAATTCTGTACCACAAAACCAGCCCTACAACAAGTGTTAAACGGCCTGATATAGTCAATAAATACAACAGTAGGAGAAGCCTTACAAATCAAACCCCTAATTTCTAAGAAGATGACAATAAGAACATTCATATCAATAATTACTTTGAACGTAAATGGACTAAATGCTCCAACCGAACGACACAGGCTGGCTGAATGGATCCAGAAGCAAGACCCATATATATGCTCTTTACAAGAGACCCACTTCAGACCGAGAGACACTCATAGACTGAAAGTGAAAGGCTGGAAAACAATATTCCACGCAAATGGAAATCAAAAGAAAGCTGAGGTAGCAATCCTTATATCAGACAAAATAGACTTTAAAGTAAAGAAGATTCTAAGAGACAAGGCAGGTCACTACATCATGATTAAGGGACAGTTCATTACAGCAACCAAAGTAATGAAACATATGAAAACTGTATTCCCCAGAAGATAGGTCAAAGGTGGGATTGAGATTTCATGACAAGAGTCAAATTAAAAAAGTAGACTCATGGGAGATTAAATACTATAGAAGGTCTCAACAGTAGAGTATCAGAGGCTGAAGAACGGATAAGTGAGCTGGAAGACAGAATGGTGGAAATAAGTGCTGAAGAACAGAACAAAGCCCAAAGAATTAAAAGAACTGAGGATAGCCTCAGAGACCTATGGGACAATATCAAATGCACCAACATTAGAATTATAGGAGTTCCAGAAGAAGAAGAGGAGAAGAAAGACTATGAAAAACTTCTTGAAGAGGTTATAGTTGAAAACTTCCTCAGCATGGGAAAGGAGATAGTCAACCAAGTCTAAGAAGCACAAAGAGTTCCATACAGGAGAGACCCCAGAAGAAACACACCAAGGCACATTCTAATCAAACTAACGCAGACTAAATATAAAGACAGATTACTAAAAGCAGTTAGGAGCAAACAACAAATAACATATAAAGGAAACCCCATATGTCTAACTGCAGATCTCTCAACAGAAACCCTACAGGCCAGAAGAGAACGGCAAGACACATTTAAACGGCTAAAAGAGAATACCTCCAACCAAGAATTCTCTATCCAGCAAGAATCTCATTCAGAATCGATGGTGAAGTCAAAAGCTTCACAGACAAGCAAAAACTAAAAGAATTCTGTACCACAAAACCAGCCCTACAACAAGTGTTAAACGGCCTGATATAGTCAATAAATACAACAGTAGGAGAAGCCTTACAAATCAAACCCCTAATTTCTAAGAAGATGACAATAAGAACATTCATATCAATAATTACTTTGAACGTAAATGGACTAAATGCTCCAACCGAACGACACAGGCTGGCTGAATGGATCCAGAAGCAAGACCCATATATATGCTCTTTACAAGAGACCCACTTCAGACCGAGAGACACTCATAGACTGAAAGTGAAAGGCTGGAAAAAGATATTCCATGCAAATGGAAATCAAAAGAAAGCTGGAGTAGCAATCCTTATATCAGACAAAATAGACTTTAAAGTAAAGAAGATTCTAAGAGACAAGGCAGGTCACTACATCATGATTAAGGGATCTATCCAAGAGGAAGACATAACAGTCATGAATATCTACGCACCCAACACAAGGGTACCTCAATACATAAGACAGGTACTTTCAGACATAAAAGAAGAAATCAACAATAACACAATAATAGTAGGAGACTTTAACACTCCTCTCACACCAATGGATAGATCATCAAAACAGAAAATTAATAAAGAAACACAAGCCTTAAATGCCACACTGGAAAAGATGGACCTCATCGATATCTTTAGGACGTTCCATCCAAAAGCAGAAGAATACACTTTCTTCTCAAGTGCTCACAGAACATTCTCCAGGATAGACCACATCTTGGGCCACAAATCTAACCTCAGTCAGTTCAAGAAAACCGAAATTATATCAAGTATCTTCTCGGACAACAATGCAATGAGACTAGAGATCAACTACCAGAAAAAAAAGCCTAAAAACACAAACACATGGAGATTAAACAATACATACCTAAAAAACCAACTGATCATTGAGGAAATCAAAGGAGAAATTAAACAGTTCCTAGAAGAAAATGACAATGAACACACGACAGTGCAAAACCTATGGGATACTGCAAAAGCAGTTCTAAGAGGGAAATTTATAGCAATGCAATCCCACCTCAAGAAACTAGGAAAATATGAAGCAGATGACCTAACCCTCCGCTTAAAACAATTGGAGAAAGAAGAACAAAAACACCCCAAAGCCATCAGAAGAAGAGAAATCATAAAGATCAGAGCAGAAACAAATGAGAAAGAAACAAAAGAAACAATAGTAAATATAAATAAAACTTTGGTTCTTTGAAAAGGTAAACAAAATTGACAAGCCACTGGCCAGACTCATTAAGAATAAGAGAAAGAAGAACCAGATAAACAAAATCAAAAATGAAAAAGGAGAGATTACAACAGATCATGCAGAAATCCAAAGGATTCTAAGAGACTATTATGAGCAACTCTATGGCAACAAACTGGACAACCTGGAGGAAAAGGACAGTTTCTTGGAGAAGATTAATCTCCCAAGACTGAGCCAGGAAGAAACAGAAACTTTGAACAACCCAATCACAAGCTCAGAAATCGAATTTGTGATTAAAAATCTACCCAAAAATAAAAGCCCAGGGCCAGATGGCTTCACAGCCGAATTCTACCAAACATTTAAAGAAGAGCTAATGCCTGTCCTTCTAAAACTCTTTCAAAAAACTGCACAGGAAGGAACACTTCTAAACACATTCTACGAGGCCACCATCACCCTGATACCCAAACCAGGCAAAGACAACAGAAAAAAGGAAAACTATAGGCCAATTTCACTGATGAACTTAGATGCCAAGATCCTCAACAAAATCCTAGCAAACAGAATTCAACGACATGTCAAAAAACTCATACATTATGATCAAGTTAGGTTCATCCCAGGCATGCAAGGCTTCTTCAACATCCGCAAATCAATCAATGTGATACACCATATCAACAAATTGAAAGACAAAAATCACATGACCATCTCAATAGATGCAGAAAAAGCCTTCGACAAAGTACAACATCCATTTATGATAAAAACTCTTCAGAAAATGGGCATAGAAGGAACCTATCTCAACATAATAAAAGCCATCTATGAGAAGCCTACAGTGAACATTATTGTTAATGGTGAAAAACTGAAAGCATTCCCTCTAAGATCAGGAACAAGACAGGGGTGCCCACTTTCACCACTACTATTCAACATAGTCCTGGAAGTCCTAGCAACAGCAATAAGAGAAGAGAAAGAAATCAAAGGAATCCAGATTGGAAAGGAAGAAGTCAAGCTCTCTCTTTTTGCAGATGACATGATATAATACATAGAAAATCCCAAAGACACAGTTACAAAGATACTAGAGCTAATCAATGAATTCAGCAAAGTCGTAGGATACAAAGTCAACATACAGAAATCACTGGCATTCCTAGACACAAACAATGAAAAATCAGAAAACGAAATCAAAGAGGCAATCCCCTTCACCATTGCAACCAAAAGAATCAAATATCTAGGAATAAACCTACCCAAAGAAACAAAAGAACTGTACACAGAAAATTACAAGACACTCATGAGAGAAATTAAGGAAGACTTAAACAGATGGAGAGATATTCCATGCTCCTGGGTCAGAAGAATCAATACTGTGAAAATGACCATACTACCAAATATCATCTACAGATTCAATGCAATACCTATCCAACTACTACTGACATTTTTCACAGAACTAAACCAAAGAATAACACAGTTCATATGGAAACACAAAAGACCTCGAATAGCCAAAGCAATCCTGAGGAAGAAGAATGGAGTTGGAGGGATCAGACTCCCTAACTTCAGACTCTACTACAAAGCAACAGTCATCAAGACAGTATGGTACTGGCACAAAAACAGAACTATAGACCAATGGAACAAGATTGAGAACCCAGAGATCAACCCACGCACCTATGGGTACCTTATTTTTGACAAAGGGGGAGAAACTATAAAATGGGAGAAAGACAGCCTCTTCAACAAATGGTGCTGGGAAAACTGCACAGCTACATGCAAAAAAATGAAATTGGAACATTCCCTGACCCCATACACAAAGATCAACTCAAAATGGATTAAAGACCTAAATGTAAGACCAGAAACCATCAAACTCTTAGAGGAGAATATAGGCAAAACCCTCAAGGACATAAATCAAAAGAAAGATCTTCTCTGACCCACCTACTAAAATAGTGGAACTGAAAAGAAAAGTGAACACGTGGGACCTCATGAAACTTCAAAGCTTTTGTACAGCAAAAGAAATCACCAAAAAGTTGAACAGACACCCCACAGAGTGGGAGAAAATCATAGCAAATGAAACAACAGACAAAGAATTCATCTCCAAAATCTACAAGCAACTCAGACAACTCAGCACAGGGAAAATGAGCAGCCCAATCAAAAAATTGGAAAAAGATCTAAAGAGACGCCTCTCCAAAGAGGACACACATGAAACGATGCTCAACCTCACTTATTATTAGAGAAATGCAAATTAAAACCACAATGAGATACCACCTCGCACCTGTCAGAATGGCCATCATCAACAAATCGACAGAGAACAAATGCTGGAGAGGGTGCGGAGAAAAGGGAACCCTCTTGCATTGCTGGTGGGAATGTAAATTGATACAACCTCTATGCAAGACAATATGGAGATTCCTTAAAAAACTAAAAATAGAAGCACCCTATGACCCAGCAATCCCACTATTAGGCCTATATCCTGATGAAATCAAAAATGAAAGAGGCACCTGTACCCCAATGTTCATTGCAGCTCTCTATACAATAGCCAGAACACGGAAGCAACCTAGATGTCCATCGACAAATGAATGGATCCAGAAGCTCTGGTACATATATACAATGGAATACTACTCAGCTGTTAAAAGAAATGCAGAAGACTCAGTCCTAATGAGGTGGCTGGCTCATAAAAAGTGAAGTAAGTCAAAAAGAGAAAGACAAGTATAGTATACTAACTCATATATATGGGATCTAGTAAGATGGTCATGATAACACACGCAGTGAACTCATGAAAAAACAGAGAACAGACATAAAGACATTGTGGAGACTGAACAGTGGGAGGGAGGCATGGAGGGAGTAACATGGAAACCTATACTGTCATGTGTGGAAAAGATAGCTATTGTCATTGTGCTAGGGGAATAGGAGTACCTACAACCACTTGGGCGATGGTCTGGAGGGATGGGAGGGGGGGAACTGGGTGGGGGGAGGGTCCAGGGATATGCGTATGAATGATCTGGGAACATACATGTTGGTGAACAACAAAACTCTGTAAAAATCTTTAAAATAAATGAAAAAAAAAAAGTAGACTCATGGGAGATTAAGAGTGTACATTAATCACTTTGAAGAAGTGAGGCAATGGAAACAGAAGAGGGGAGGAGAAGCACTGGCGACTTCCTGGTAAAGCAGCCGAGCATCGTATTTTAAAGGACAGTCCCTGCAACTGCTCAGGGAAGGGTTCTTATGGGAACAATATTCATGCTTCAGGGAGACTGCTCAAGGGAAGGGCTCACTAAATTAATTTCGAGAGAGAGGACACACATGAAACGATGCTCAACCTCACTTATTATTAGAGAAATGCAAATTAAAACCACAATGAGATACCACCTCGCACCTGTCAGAATGGCCATCATCAACAAATCGACAGAGAACAAATGCTGGAGAGGGTGCGGAGAAAAGGGAACCCTCTTGCATTGCTGGTGGGAATGTAAATTGATACAACCTCTATGCAAGACAATATGGAGATTCCTTAAAAAACTAAAAATAGAAGCACCCTATGACCCAGCAATCCCACTATTAGGCCTATATCCTGATGAAATCAAAAATGAAAGAGGCACCTGTACCCCAATGTTCATTGCAGCTCTCTATACAATAGCCAGAACACGGAAGCAACCTAGATGTCCATCGACAAATGAATGGATCCAGAAGCTCTGGTACATATATACAATGGAATACTACTCAGCTGTTAAAAGAAATGCAGAAGACTCAGTCCTAATGAGGTGGCTGGCTCATAAAAAGTGAAGTAAGTCAAAAAGAGAAAGACAAGTATAGTATACTAACTCATATATATGGGATCTAGTAAGATGGTCATGATAACACACGCAGTGAACTCATGAAAAAACAGAGAACAGACATAAAGACATTGTGGAGACTGAACAGTGGGAGGGAGGCATGGAGGGAGTAACATGGAAACCTATACTGTCATGTGTGGAAAAGATAGCTATTGTCATTGTGCTAGGGGAATAGGAGTACCTACAACCACTTGGGGCGATGGTCTGGAGGGATGGGAGGGGGGGAACTGGGTGGGGGGAGGGTCCAGGGATATGCGTATGAATGATCTGGGAACATACATGTTGGTGAACAACAAAACTCTGTAAAAATCTTTAAAATAAATGAAAAAAAAAAAGTAGACTCATGGGAGATTAAGAGTGTACATTAATCACTTTGAAGAAGTGAGGCAATGGAAACAGAAGAGGGGAGGAGAAGCACTGGCGACTTCCTGGTAAAGCAGCCGAGCATCGTATTTTAAAGGACAGTCCCTGCAACTGCTCAGGGAAGGGTTCTTATGGGAACAATATTCATGCTTCAGGGAGAGCCAAAAGTGGCGTCAAGGGCAACGCTAAGTAACTCTGCAGAAACTACATATTAAACAAATGTCCTAAGAACAAAGATGCCCACCATGCGAACGACTCCCCTTCTGATTAGGCCATAAGGTGAACTTAAGAGAATCACCAGCATGGCACCTGAGTCTTAGAGATGCACTGAATTAGTTTGAAATCAGGGTATGTGACATTTCCAGCTTTATTCTTCTTTCTCAAGACTGCTTTGGATATCCAGTGTCTCTTGTGGCTCTATACACATTTTAGGATTGTTCTATTCCTGCAAAAAATGTCATTGGAATTTTGTTGGGAATTGCACTGAATCAGTAGATTGCTTCAGGTAGTTTGGACATTTTAACAATATTCTTTCAACTCATTAACACAGAGTATCTTTTTATTTGTGTTCAATTTCTTTCATTAATGTTTCCTACTTTTCAGTATACACATCTTTCACTTCCTTGGTTAACTTTCTGGCTACTGAATTCATTTATTTAAAAATTTCTTGGTACAGTTCAAGGGTTTTCTATATATCATATCATGTCATCTGTAACTAGTGAGTTTTAGGGTTTTTTCCCTAAAAATGTTCAGGTGCATTTTCATGAAGGGACTACATAATGTCCTTCCTTGTGAGAGATGTCTTCTTATTCACTCTTCCATTGTAGCAGTACACATTATGGAAGTCATCCAAAAAGACTAAGCAGAGTAAGAACTGGTTTCCAGGAGATACAGTTTTTTCTCAATAAATAACGGTAATATATGCCCATTGTAACAAGCTTGGGAAATTCTGAAAAGTATATTAAAAAAATATAAAGTGGGGCTTCCCTGGTGGTCGGATGGGTAAGGACACCGCCTTGCAGTGCAAGGGGCACCAGTTCGATCCCTGACCTGGGAAGATCCCACGTGCCTTGCAGCAGCCGGACCAATGTGTCCTACTACCGAACCGGAGCTCTGGAGTGCATGTGCCCAGAGCCAATGCTCTGCAACGAGACAGGCCAGAGTGACGGGAGGCCCACACAGGCCAAAGAACCAAGATAAATAAATGAAAGATCAATAGAAGTGGCCAAAAAAAGGCAAAAAAAAAAAAAAAGTGAAAGTCAGTCAGTCATGTCTGACACTTTATGACCCAGTGGACTGTAGCCTGCCAGGCTCCTCTGTCCATGGAATTCTCCAGGCAAGAACACTGGACTGGGTTGCCATGCCCTTCTCCAGGGGCTCTTCCCAACCCAGGGATTGAACCCAGGTCTCCAACATTGCAGGCAGATTCTTTAACTTTTGAGCTACCCAGGAAGCCCCAAACTTAAATAGCACGCTTATTTATAATCTATAATCTAGCTTTGGTACATCTTAAGAGATGAAATAAAATTGCTCACACTACAGTTTGTGAAACTTCAACATTCAACATGAATCAGCACTAGAGACAAAAATTTCTACCATTTAAAAAATAAAAGAAAGGTCAACTAAAGACAATACTTATCCCAAAAGTCACAAGGTAACACCAAGTGTCAACTAGCATACTTATCTTTTTATTTGTGTTCAATTTCTTTCATTAATGTTTCCTACTTTTCAGTATACACATCTTTCACTTCCTTGGTTAACTTTCTGGCTACTGAATTCATTTATTTAAAAATTTCTTGGTACAGTTCAAGGGTTTTCTATATATCATATCATGTCATCTGTAACTAGTGAGTTTTAGGGTTTTTCCTAAAATGTTCAGGTGCATTTTCATGAAGGGACTACATAATGTCCTTCCTTGTGAGAGATGTCTTCTTATTCACTCTTCCATTGTAGCAGTACACATTATGGAAGTCATCCAAAAAGACTAAGCAGAGTAAGAACTGGTTTCCAGGAGATACAGTTTTTTCTCAATAAATAACGGTAATATATGCCCATTGTAACAAGCTTGGGAAATTCTGAAAAGTATATTAAAAAAATATAAAGTGGGGCTTCCCTGGTGGTCGGATGGGTAAGGACACCGCCTTGCAGTGCAAGGGGCACCAGTTCGATCCCTGACCTGGGAAGATCCCACGTGCCTTGCAGCAGCCGGACCAATGTGTCCTACTACCGAACCGGAGCTCTGGAGTGCATGTGCCCAGAGCCAATGCTCTGCAACGAGACAGGCCAGAGTGACGGGAGGCCCACACAGGCCAAAGAACCAAGATAAATAAATGAAAGATCAATAGAAGTGGCCAAAAAAAGGCAAAAAAAAAAAAAAAGTGAAAGTCAGTCAGTCATGTCTGACACTTTATGACCCAGTGGACTGTAGCCTGCCAGGCTCCTCTGTCCATGGAATTCTCCAGGCAAGAACACTGGACTGGGTTGCCATGCCCTTCTCCAGGGGCTCTTCCCAACCCAGGGATTGAACCCAGGTCTCCAACATTGCAGGCAGATTCTTTAACTTTTGAGCTACCCAGGAAGCCCCAAACTTAAATAGCACGCTTATTTATAATCTATAATCTAGCTTTGGTACATCTTAAGAGATGAAATAAAAATTGCTCACACTACAGTTTGTGAAACTTCAACATTCAACATGAATCAGCACTAGAGACAAAAATTTCTACCATTTAAAAAATAAAAGAAAGGTCAACTAAAGACAATACTTATCCCAAAAGTCACAAGGTAACACCAAGTGAACTGCATAACTTAAAGAGCCAACAATGGGTTCAAGGAATTGAACTTTCTAGGTCTAGGATAGGTATAAAGATTGAGATGGAATTTGGCCTGGATTCTGAAGGCTCTGGCTAGAGTTCATTAAAAGCAAGGGAGAAATGGAAATGAAATCAAGTAGAAAGAAATTGGTAAGACTCTGAAAAACTTCAAATGTTCACCTATGGATTTGGCTTCATCAGTGGGAAACAAAGAACCAGATGCTTAGATTGAGGTTACTGATTCAAAGAACTAAAAATTTATTTTTGAAAATGCATCCAATCAGGGCTTCCCCGGTGGCTCAGTGGTAAACAATTGGCTTGTCAATGAAGGAGACACAGGTTCAATCCCTGATCCGGGAGGATCCCACATGCCACAGATGAACTAAGCTCATGGGCCACAACTATTGAGCCTGTGCTCCAGAGATCGGAAGCTGCAACTACCGAGACCACTTGCTGCAACTACTGAAGGCTGCATCCCCAAGAGCCCATGCTCTGCAACAAAAGAAGCCACACAGTAAGAAGTCCATACACCACTACAGAGTAGCCCCTGTTCATTGCAACTAAAGAAAAGCCCGCATAGCAATGGAGGTGCAGCACAGTCAAAAATTAAAAAGAAAAATTATTTTAAAAATCCAGGGCTTCCCTGGTGGCCCAGTGGGTAAGGAAACCGCCTTGCAGTGCAAGGGGCGCCGATTCGATCCCTGGCCTGGGAAGATCCCACATGCCGTGCAGCAGCTGGACTGATGTGTCCAACTACCGAGCCTGAGCTGTGGAGTGCATGTGCCCAGAGCTGGTGCTCTGCAACGAGATAGGCCACTGAGATGGGAGGTCCACACAGGCCAAAGAACAAAGATGGATGAAAACTGATGACTGAAAGACCAACAGAAGTGGACACACACACACAAAAATTATATATATATATATATATATATATATAAAATCCACCATCATTCATATTACCAGCACATTGTTAAGAACATGGCATTATAGCTTGGTGCAAACAGAAATATTAAGCAAAGATGCTCTTAAGGGTTTTAAACATGACTCTTCAATTTTCACCTTACAAGTGCATGAGTCAAGAACAAGGAATGATGATCAGGTGTTCAGATGTCTTAAACTCTTCAGCAGACCCATAGGCTTAGATAATAAGAAAAAGTCAAACCATTTTTTTCACCAAATGAATAGAATATTGGGATATTAAGAGACTAGAAAATCTGAAGAGGGAAATCAAAAATTGGTAGGAATAAAGAAAAGTAGTTTCAGTTTCAGTAAGTCACTAAGGGGACAATGCCCCAGAGACGGCTAGAAATGCAGGACAGAGGCCTTAGGTGAATGACAGACCCTAAGAGAGAATTGTGGAGCTACCTACCAAGGTCAAAACAGAAGCCCTTTATCTTCTTCATACCATCTTCCCTATCACCACAAAAACAACATTAATAAAGATCACTTCATTTTAATTATATACATATGAAACAATCTGCCTAAGGAATATTCTGAGTATAACTATTTGTGGATACTTCTACATTCTGTGAGGAGACTTATTTTAGTCTATAAATAAAATCAGTATTACTTAATTATTTGCAGCAAATAGGACACAGGTTTAAACATAACCAGTATTTAGAGCTATTATAGTTTAAAATAATGTTAATAAATATTTTAAAAATTACACTAATAGGAATTAATTAGGAATTAACCAGAAACTAAAGCTCATGTTGGCATCCAGCTGCAAAATTCACAAAGCACTTAAGTATGCAGATGTTTTAGAAGAAGAAAATTTAGAGAAACTGGCAAATTCTCATAGAAGGAAATGACACATACCTATTAATTAGGAAGATCTGTGAAGTGCATCCCCTTGGAAATGTGTTCTGGTTTTTTTGGGGGGGGCGGGGTGCGGGTTAGGGAGGGAGGAGGGTGGGCAGGCCACTTCTGTTAGTCTTTTCATTTATCTATTTTTCAACCATCTTTGTTCTTTGGCCCACATGGGCCTCCCATCACAGTGGCCTCTGTTGTCGCAGAGCACCCTGGCTCTGGGAGCATGCGCTCCAGAGCTCTGGCTCGGTAATTGGATGCATCGGTCCAGCCGCTCCGTGGCACGTGGGATCTTCCCAGGCCAGGGATCGAACTGGCGCCCCTTGAACTGCTAGGCGGTGTCCTTACGCACTGGACCACCAGAGAAGCCCTTGTGTTCTGTTTTTATTAGAGATGGGCCCAGCTTAGTATAGTATGCTCCCTCTCTTCCTTTATACCCTTTAAAAGTATCTCTTTTATCTTTTTCTCTATTAACAACTTTTTCCACTAGAGGGCGACATGATAATTAAATACTAAAGGTCATAAAAAGTGCACAGACTACTGTCTTCTGTAGGGGAATCAAGCGTATCCTGTGATGTTAGGGATGAGGGATAAGAGACAGAAAAAATGAACCTGCAGGCCTATATCTGCAAACTACCTGCATGTCCAGGGCACTAAACTACCTCCTGTACATAAGCAAGGATTTGTTTCACTCAGTCCTTACAAACGTCATGTGAAGTAGGCATTGCAGTCTTGTTTTACAGATAAGGAAACTTTCCAATGAGATTACTTATTTTTATGGTCATATAATGAGTAGCAAAGTCAGAATTCAAGCTCAAGTTTGAAAAGCTCTTTTCACTGTGGGAGGGGAGACCCATTTTCTCCAGCATGTCCCTTTCTGTCTGCTTCCACGATCCTCTCCACATAAATATTTAAATAAAACTGGGTTCACCTGGGCCGAGGGAATGCTTTCCAGTCTGTCCTCCTTCAAGATGGAGGTGGCATGGCTATTTATTGGGTTGTTTCCCAGTGGATGTTATTCAAGATAATTGTTCTCTGGACCTCTCTCCACCTACCAGAATTTGAAATTTGGTTATCTGTCATCAGGGACTTCCTGATATGGTCATCATTCTCTAGAACTCTACCTAAATACAGGACAATTTAGAGTCCTCTTAGATTTCAGATGTTAGCCACATTGTCCTACAAAGTTTGCCTGTAAATCTGGCTCAAGAGCTGGAAGATGCTAGACTAGAAACAAAACTGTAACTGTGATCCCTTGACTGGCTAGTGGCACTTAGTTCCTCTACTGTTTAGAACCTACAGACCAAGTGTCAGGCCTCTAGATACTAGACACACTGCTTCTTTCTAATAAAGATATATATATATAACACGTCTTATCTGAGGGGACAAGGACTGATAAAAAAAACCCGCTTAGGGGCTTCCCTGGTGGTAAGACTCTATGCTTCCACTGGAAAGGATGGCGTGGTTGGGGAACTAAGATCCCATATGCCACACAAAGGGGGAAAACACACACACACACACACACACACAACAGCTTAGCTATGGGGAGAAATCTAACAATCAGGATGGGGAAAAGATAGATTAGAGGTAAGGAGTGAAGTTACGTGAGAATAAATAAGAGGCATTATGGCAGACATAGAAGAAGCATAAATCAGTGCTTAAACACAATTCTCTTCATGAAACAATCAGGGGGATATGAGACCTGGCCTGATGGTAATGTCATTTGCTTACATTTTAGTAGAAAATGACCTGATAATCTACATTAAATATGGAAAAGGAGCTTTAAAATTTAGAATTTGTTTCACTCAGTCCTTACAAACGTCATGTGAAGTAGGCATTGCAGTCTTGTTTTACAGATAAGGAAACTTTCCAATGAGATTACTTATTTTTATGGTCATATAATGAGTAGCAAAGTCAGAATTCAAGCTCAAGTTTGAAAAGCTCTTTTCACTGTGGGAGGGGAGACCCATTTTCTCCAGCATGTCCCTTTCTGTCTGCTTCCACGATCCTCTCCACATAAATATTTAAATAAAACTGGGTTCACCTGGGCCGAGGGAATGCTTTCCAGTCTGTCCTCCTTCAAGATGGAGGTGGCATGGCTATTTATTGGGTTGTTTCCCAGTGGATGTTATTCAAGATAATTGTTCTCTGGACCTCTCTCCACCTACCAGAATTTGAAATTTGGTTATCTGTCATCAGGGACTTCCTGATATGGTCATCATTCTCTAGAACTCTACCTAAATACAGGACAATTTAGAGTCCTCTTAGATTTCAGATGTTAGCCACATTGTCCTACAAAGTTTGCCTGTAAATCTGGCTCAAGAGCTGGAAGATGCTAGACTAGAAACAAAACTGTAACTGTGATCCCTTGACTGGCTAGTGGCACTTAGTTCCTCTACTGTTTAGAACCTACAGACCAAGTGTCAGGCCTCTAGATACTAGACACACTGCTTCTTTCTAATAAAGATATATATATATAACACGTCTTATCTGAGGGGACAAGGACTGATAAAAAAAACCCGCTTAGGGGCTTCCCTGGTGGTAAGACTCTATGCTTCCACTGGAAAGGATGGCGTGGTTGGGGAACTAAGATCCCATATGCCACACAAAGGGGGAAAACACACACACACACACACACACAACAGCTTAGCTATGGGGAGAAATCTAACAATCAGGATGGGGAAAAGATAGATTAGAGGTAAGGAGTGAAGTTACGTGAGAATAAATAAGAGGCATTATGGCAGACATAGAAGAAGCATAAATCAGTGCTTAAACACAATTCTCTTCATGAAACAATCAGGGGGATATGAGACCTGGCCTGATGGTAATGTCATTTGCTTTACATTTTAGTAGAAAATGACCTGATAATCTACATTAAATATGGAAAAGGAGTCTTTTGTATGAGCTGGGCATCTCTTCAAAAAACAATATTTTGCCGCAGAGCGGCTGGACCGATGTGTCCAATTACCGAGCTGGATGAAAATAGATAAATGAAAGACCAATAGAAGTGGCCCCCCTGCCCCCTCCCTCCCCACTCCACCCAAAATAAATAAATAAATAAATAAATGTTTAAAAAAAACAACAACAATATTGTTCCCCCTATAATATGATAAGGCTGTCAACGCAGAAAGTGTTGAGACTTCGTACCTACAGAAGCAAGGTGAATTCAGAATTTGCAAGCAGGCCAACAAAACTTACAGAAATAGCACATAACTCCTAATTAAGAAGTATATTTGATGGACTCCAGACAGAATGATATGTTATCCAGTCTCAAATTTCATTGCGATTTCTTCCTGTTAAAACTTTCACCTTCAGCCCTCATAACTTCAATACTTGTTAAATATCACAAAGGAAAGCACTTAACTAAGCAATCTGTACTTTCTAAAGGATAGTTCTGCTGATTTCAACGTGATATAGTATTAAAAAGCCACCACACTCCAGAGTCTAGAACCTAGAGAGACTACTATTGAATTCTGCTGACAATCTCGTTTAGTAGTTTGCCAAATTCTACCATAGGGGGCAGCATAGCACATGGAAAGAAAAGGGGTTTTTTTTGAAATTAGGCAGATCTGACTTAAAATCTCTTGCCACTTAAGAAGTGAAATTTTGGGGTGCTGGCCTCTCTGCAATGTCGGTTTACATAACTGTCATAGGGACTTGCATACCGTATGGACTTAATAAACACCAGTTCTTGATTGTCACTATCCTTGACTGCTAACATTAAGAAAGTATGTAATTTCTAATTTATATTATGGCCATAGGGTCCCAATAGAATAAATCTTTGGAGACTAGTGGGAAAAAAGACTGTCCTAAGAGTTCTCGATAGTTTCCATTTATGCTTTCAAAGAAAAGACCAAAGTAATTAAGTACCAAAAATGGTCTTTCTCATTAATATCATATTGGTATATACAGCATGTTCAGGAATGAGACAAGTAAGTCTAGTGGTCCAAGGATTATGTTTAAGTAACTCAACCCCCTCCAAAAAAGAAACATTTGAATGGTATGCTGGGTAAGACTGTAGAAGGCTACATATTAACATTAAAAAAAAATGGAATTTTAAAAATTGTTACTATACCTCTACTCTTTTTTCTAAAGTCATGGTCTATGAAGATGTAAAAGAAACTGTGGCTTAGGGTAATTAATATCTGTACAAGTGTCATATGTTTATAATGACCAAGAGTTTAAAGTGTCAGGTTTATAATAATAATTTAGATCTGCTCAAAAAATAATTTTGAAATAATGAGGGTTCTCCTACCATTTACAGCATGTAAAAGATTTATACACATTGGTGATTGATATTTTCTTTTGAAGCAACACAATACAAGGTAACATTTTTTCAATGTTGCTGAAAAACTGAAGTGTTGGGAAAGAGCTTGAAAAAGAGTTTCAAGAAAAATAAAATGCAAAATGAGTCCATTTCGGACTGGCATCCTACTCTGTAGAAGCGCATCTCTGCCTTGGCAATCAAATAGTTTTATATTCCTGCCATATTTATCAAGGCAGATGACCTCAAAACAAACAGCATCAAAAGCATGTTACAAACACACACACACACACTCTCTCACACACATACAATCACATCTAGCTCTACTGTTATTAGTACTCAGTCCACTTCTGTAGCCTGAACAACACAGTAATTTGTATTCACAACTCAAGAAGAGTTCCCCTGTTACAAGGGGAAACAGACTTGAATTCAGTATGTCTGTTTTTAAGGAGGCTGCTATCTGTGTAAATCTAAAGTTCTGTTTACAGTTTTATCTTGAAGGGAAGGGAAAGATAACGCACTCATCAAAACTGTGTGCTGCAAGCCTTCCTACTGGATATTATGATGATCTCTCCTTGAGGACACTGGCTTATTTCATCTAGCTGCCTTTCTAGTTTTTAATTTAAAATGCGGCAGAACTCACTGATAGCTTTGCATTGTTCAGAAAGGCTTAATTTTGATTAAACTTCTTTCTTAAATAAGATAATGCAATTAAATACTAAACCCCTCTTCCTCTAACTGAATCCTCAGGAAAAACAGGTGAGATATATAAACTCCCTCTTTTAAGATAGTAACCTTGAGGAGAGAGACCCAGAGACGGGGTATGAGCTGAGTAAGACTGTAAATTTTAATTTGTTTTTACTATACCTCTACTCTTTTTCTAAAGTCATGGTCTATGAAGATGTAAAAGAAACTGTGGCTTAGGGTAATTAATATCTGTACAAGTGTCATATGTTTATAATGACCAAGAGTTTAAAGTGTCAGGTTTATAATAATAATTTAGATCTGCTCAAAAAATAATTTTGAAATAATGAGGGTTCTCCTACCATTTACAGCATGTAAAAGATTTATACACATTGGTGATTGATATTTTCTTTTGAAGCAACACAATACAAGGTAACATTTTTCAATGTTGCTGAAAAACTGAAGTGTTGGGAAAGAGCTTGAAAAAGAGTTTCAAGAAAAATAAAATGCAAAATGAGTCCATTTCGGACTGGCATCCTACTCTGTAGAAGCGCATCTCTGCCTTGGCAATCAAATAGTTTTATATTCCTGCCATATTTATCAAGGCAGATGACCTCAAAACAAACAGCATCAAAAGCATGTTACAAACACACACACACACTCTCTCACACACATACAATCACATCTAGCTCTACTGTTATTAGTACTCAGTCCACTTCTGTAGCCTGAACAACACAGTAATTTGTATTCACAACTCAAGAAGAGTTCCCCTGTTACAAGGGGAAACAGACTTGAATTCAGTATGTCTGTTTTTAAGGAGGCTGCTATCTGTGTAAATCTAAAGTTCTGTTTACAGTTTTATCTTGAAGGGAAGGGAAAGATAACGCACTCATCAAAACTGTGTGCTGCAAGCCTTCCTACTGGATATTATGATGATCTCTCCTTGAGGACACTGGCTTATTTCATCTAGCTGCCTTTCTAGTTTTTAATTTAAAATGCGGCAGAACTCACTGATAGCTTTGCATTGTTCAGAAAGGCTTAATTTTGATTAAACTTCTTTCTTAAATAAGATAATGCAATTAAATACTAAACCCCTCTTCCTCTAACTGAATCCTCAGGAAAAACAGGTGAGATATATAAACTCCCTCTTTTAAGATAGTAACCTTGAGGGAGAGAGACCCAGAGACGGGGGTATGAGCTGAGTAAACTGCACTAATAAAGGTCTGAGCCTTACCAGCAAGGCGGGGCTGTACTAGCAGTGGAAGTCAAAGCCCCACGTCAACCCTTTGAGACACGGATGGTAAGAGGGATGGAAACACCAGCTGAAGCCAGTTCCTTCTTAGATCAAGCCAGCCAAATAAAACCTAAACTTGCAGACAGGCTGGGGGGAAATGAGGGATAAACATGTTTTAGAGTTTAAAATTCACAAGATAGCACTGCAAGTATTCAAGTGTCTAAGCTATTTCATTGCAGGTCAAGTCAGGTTAAAGAGGATGATGTTAAATCTTTATGTTGTTTATGGTTAAATAAACGATTCACTAAAATTTGAGAATAAGAGGATACACTACCTCAGTAAATATTTATTTTTAATGTCTGTAAAATAAGTATGATATTATTTGAGTTAAAATGCTCCCTTTCAAAGATATGTTTAACTCACAGTCTATTATACATGGATATTCATGATTTTTATCTAATTTTTAAATAATAAAGAACCAGAAAGCATGCAAACAAAGATCTATGAGTGAAGAAGCCAGAGGGGAAAAAAGGATAGAAATTATGCTACATATACCTCATTCATTCTGAATATAATTCTTTTCACTTTCTCTCCTCTTTATATAGACCATTAGACAGTAACACTGCCTAAAATATTGATTAAGATAAATTCTAAAACTCCAGCAAAATGCACATGATGTCTTATTGAATTTCCTGTAAATTCAACAGCACCAAAACATAGAGAAAATAAAATTCAATGCAGGAGAAGTCAGCACTTAGCTGACCTAGGAGCGAACTAGTTAGTAACACTGAAAACCCCCCTAAAATTTTTGAAAAAAACTAAGAAACTCACTGATAGCTTAGCATTGTTCAGAAAGGCTTAATTTTGATTAAACTTCTTTCTTAAATAAGATAATGCAATTAAATACTAAACCCCTCTTCCTCTAACTGAATCCTCAGGAAAAACAGGTGAGATATATAAACTCCCTCTTTTAAGATAGTAACCTTGAGGAGAGAGACCCAGAGACGGGGGTATGAGCTGAGTAAACTGCACTAATAAAGGTCTGAGCCTTACCAGCAAGGCGGGGCTGTACTAGCAGTGGAAGTCAAAGCCCCACGTCAACCCTTTGAGACACGGATGGTAAGAGGGATGGAAACACCAGCTGAAGCCAGTTCCTTCTTAGATCAAGCCAGCCAAATAAAACCTAAACTTGCAGACAGGCTGGGGGGAAATGAGGGATAAACATGTTTTAGAGTTTAAAATTCACAAGATAGCACTGCAAGTATTCAAGTGTCTAAGCTATTTCATTGCAGGTCAAGTCAGGTTAAAGAGGATGATGTTAAATCTTTATGTTGTTTATGGTTAAATAAACGATTCACTAAAATTTGAGAATAAGAGGATACACTACCTCAGTAAATATTTATTTTTAATGTCTGTAAAATAAGTATGATATTATTTGAGTTAAAATGCTCCCTTTCAAAGATATGTTTAACTCACAGTCTATTATACATGGATATTCATGATTTTTATCTAATTTTTAAATAATAAAGAACCAGAAAGCATGCAAACAAAGATCTATGAGTGAAGAAGCCAGAGGGGAAAAAAGGATAGAAATTATGCTACATATACCTCATTCATTCTGAATATAATTCTTTTCACTTTCTCTCCTCTTTATATAGACCATTAGACAGTAACACTGCCTAAAATATTGATTAAGATAAATTCTAAAACTCCAGCAAAATGCACATGATGTCTTATTGAATTTCCTGTAAATTCAACAGCACCAAAACATAGAGAAAATAAAATTCAATGCAGGAGAAGTCAGCACTTAGCTGACCTAGGAGCGAACTAGTTAGTAAGACCAAGATACATAAAGAAAACTCCTATTTTCAACTTCAGGTGTGTATGTGTATGTATGTGTGTGTGTTCATATTCTTTACTTAATCTTTATTATGGAAAACCTTAAACCATACTTTGGAAACTACATAGAATACTCACAAACCCTCTTTTCCCTGCAACCCAGCTTCAACAATGAGTAACTTGTGGCCAGTCTATACCCATCTTCCTTGTCTCCCTTTGTTATTATTTTGAAGCAAAGCCCCCAAACTGTATTATTTCATTTTGACTATAATTTGATGGGGAAAAGGAAATCCAACAGAAAGACTGGGAAGTGAGAAAAATGCTTGTTCTTTCTCTCCACAATCCCTGCCCCTTGTCATGACTGCAATTTTACGTGATATACTCAGAGATGTTTTGAGGAAAGAAGCCCATATGCCACACCAAAGAGCTACGGCAGGCAATTCCCATCTTTACTGCAGCTGCCCAAACACCTGACCCTTTCACCTCAGACGGCAGCTCCCTGCCTATCCAGCCAGGATAATTCTGGGAAGCAAGGATAATTATGGATGGTAAGAGTGCAGCCAGTCCTCAACTCTGGCACAGCCTCCAAGGGCTGTATAAATGAAATTGTCTTTCTCAGTACTAGATTAATCACCAAGTCCCTGAATTAATAGGATTCCTCCAGTTTGAACAGGAGTCTAAATGTCCACCTTTAAAAAAATGTCTATGGCTAATTTCATGGACTACCACCAGATAAATGTGAAAACAGAGCTAGCTCCCAGGGAAGGAAAGAGAAAGGAAAACTGTAAGCAAGGGAATTAGTGGCAGAAACTTGACAAGAGAGTTGGGAATCTGTATCTTCATACTGTTTCCTATCTTTCACAGTCAAATACCAACCAAAACGCTGTGGTTACCCTATATTTAGCATTCAAGTTGTCTGGAGAAGCAAATGGAGTACTTCACTAACATAGGGTCAGGAAAAAACCCAGTTCCTCTGGGGTTCCTAAATGTTTTCATTTAATAAAATAACTAAAAAAAGACAAGTAGTGAAGATAGCACCATACATTCTTACTATTTTATAATGTGGAAAATATGTTTCATAATCTTAAACATGTCAGTGTCTAGAGTATTTTAACTTTTAAAAATACTTACTCAGATTTCCCCAGCAACCAAATACTAATATTCAGACTGCAGTTTCATCTTGTTTACATCACAAAGAGAAAACTGTTTATGAAGAGTATTTCTTAATCATCATAATAAGAAAACTAATTTGAGGTAACTTCTAGGAACTTGTGCCACGGAGTAAGCCCTGTGGGTACACATCTTATCAGACCAGCTGCACTTGGTAAACAAGATCCTTCACTACTTGACCTACACAAACCACATTTCACTCCAACCATCGCCACTACACACAACCTACTAACCCCTGTCCCAGGGACAAAACTGGCGATTTTGGTACTAATGATTTTTCATAGTAACAGGAACAAATACCTCCTCTCTATTTAATAACACTGTCCCGTTACCAGAAATTCTACTTCTGATATTTTCTAATACCTTCCGTAAAACAGAAATTGGTTCATTCTATCCACACATCTGAAGATGAACTCTGCAATGATACAAAGAGCATGAGGAAAGTTTCATTACAGTTAGCAAGGATATGTAAAGTTTCTCAGGTGAAGAGCAGACCAAACGTACTCACTTTTGTTGTCTTTGTATAGAATGGGGAGGAGAGTTGGTGAATAGGCAGGTCCACGATACTATTAGAGTTTGTGACACTGTTACTATGTGTGTGTTCATCTTCCCTGCTGCTGTCATCAGACTGATCAAAATCATCACTCTCCTGGTCCATTTCCTCCTCCTCCTCCTCCTCCTCGTCCTGCTCACCAGCATGTTCTTCGTCTTCCTCTTGCTCTTCCTGGTTTCCCGAGGAGTCCTCATCTACTGAAATAAACCGGTTGTTGTTTTCTTCCAGTTGTCCTTGCTGGGAATCATTCTGGTCTCCAGGTCTAGGCTCTGCTCCGAGGACCTCACCGTTCCTCACTGTGTGCTCCTCCTCTTGCTGTCTGAGCTGCTGCTGCTGTTCTTCCTCCACCACACGATTCATCTGCTCCTCATCTGCCTGGCTTGAGGAAGGGTTACCTCTCAGAGAGCCTCCAGTTCGTCGTCTTTTGCTGCCCACAGAGAGCAGTTCCTGATTCATTTCCAAAAGCCAGCTTGCTACTTCTTGGACCTTGGCTAGACTGTCAGAAGATGCAAAAGTTTTCACATTCTGTAGAGAAACTGTTTATGAAGAGTATTTCTTAATCATCATAATAAGAAAACTAATTTGAGGTAACTTCTAGGAACTTGTGCCACGGAGTAAGCCCTGTGGGTACACATCTTATCAGACCAGCTGCACTTGGTAAACAAGATCCTTCACTACTTGACCTACACAAACCACATTTCACTCCAACCATCGCCACTACACACAACCTACTAACCCCTGTCCCAGGGACAAAACTGGCGATTTTGGTACTAATGATTTTTCATAGTAACAGGAACAAATACCTCCTCTCTATTTAATAACACTGTCCCGTTACCAGAAATTCTACTTCTGATATTTTCTAATACCTTCCGTAAAACAGAAATTGGTTCATTCTATCCACACATCTGAAGATGAACTCTGCAATGATACAAAGAGCATGAGGAAAGTTTCATTACAGTTAGCAAGGATATGTAAAGTTTCTCAGGTGAAGAGCAGACCAAACGTACTCACTTTTGTTGTCTTTGTATAGAATGGGGAGGAGAGTTGGTGAATAGGCAGGTCCACGATACTATTAGAGTTTGTGACACTGTTACTATGTGTGTGTTCATCTTCCCTGCTGCTGTCATCAGACTGATCAAAATCATCACTCTCCTGGTCCATTTCCTCCTCCTCCTCCTCCTCCTCGTCCTGCTCACCAGCATGTTCTTCGTCTTCCTCTTGCTCTTCCTGGTTTCCCGAGGAGTCCTCATCTACTGAAATAAACCGGTTGTTGTTTTCTTCCAGTTGTCCTTGCTGGGAATCATTCTGGTCTCCAGGTCTAGGCTCTGCTCCGAGGACCTCACCGTTCCTCACTGTGTGCTCCTCCTCTTGCTGTCTGAGCTGCTGCTGCTGTTCTTCCTCCACCACACGATTCATCTGCTCCTCATCTGCCTGGCTTGAGGAAGGGTTACCTCTCAGAGAGCCTCCAGTTCGTCGTCTTTTGCTGCCCACAGAGAGCAGTTCCTGATTCATTTCCAAAAGCCAGCTTGCTACTTCTTGGACCTTGGCTAGACTGTCAGAAGATGCAAAAGTTTTCACATTCTGTAGAGAAAATTGAGGTGGGAAAAAAAGGTTTTTACAATCTACATAATCTTCTACTTTTATGTTACATATTTATATTCCAAATTTTATTACAGATTTTAAAAAGTATTAGATGCAAGGGAGACACTAAGATGTTCTTTTGGAATCAATAGAGAAAGTTTAAATTATAAAAGCTCTGAGACTTTATAAAGACATACACAAAGATCACATGAACAGCTTTAATTTCCTTTTAAAAAGAATTTTAGAACAAAGGTTTATAGTTTTTTTGCGTTGACCAATACAACACAATAAAATATTTTTAAATTTTAGATCAGTAGTTCATAAACTATATCCTTTGTCAAACTTCTACAAAATGTTAAGAAGGGTATCACAAAAAGCCTATTCAATGCTCAGTTAAGTTCAGGACATGCTGAGATAAAACAAAATTAATTGGCTTTTTTTTAACCTTAGGAATTTCCCAAACTTTTCTGATCATAGAAGCTTGCCGCCTTTAGACAGTTTTCTGACAGTTATCAAATATAATCACTATGATTTTCATTTTTCATAATAAATATAAATCAAATGGACATCAAATAAATTTTTTAAAATTATTTTGAAAAAGAAGAAAAGAAAAGAAAAGAAATTTATAAGTTCATACCCTCTGACCCAGTCACTCCACTTCTGGCAATCTATCCTAAGGAAGTAATCCTAAAACAGAAAAAAAAGTGATGCACAGGATATTCACTGCAGCTTTATATACAAAAACAAAAAAGAAAAATAAATGCAAATTAAAATAATCAAAACCCAAATGTTCAAGACAAAGGAGTCCATGAGACAGGGTATATTTAGCATAGTCCCTAAACTTGATGCTCATAAAAAATTCTGTGAAAACATGGATGCTATATTACACTATGCTAAGGGCAAAATGCAGGACATATATATGACCACAGAAAAAATTTTTCCATTGCATAAAGACTAGATTGAAGACAATACTTCAAAATATAAACTGCATCTAAACAGTGGTATGATGGGTGCTTTAACTAAGTTTTTACTGGGTTTCTCAAATGTTATGTATCAAGCATGTTTACTTTTTTTTTAATTATTTATTTATGTGGCTTTGCTGAGGCATGTGGGATCTAGTTCAGGGATCGAACCCTGGTCCCACTGCATTGGGAACACAGAGTCTTAACCACTGAGCCATCAGGGAAGTCCCAAGCATGTTTACTTTTATATTTTTAATAGCGGCTCTAAAATTTCATCAGATATAGAATCTTTTCATAATGTTCCTTCTTAAATTTCATCTTCGGCCAAGTATCTATATGGACATAATTGACGTTACAGAAAATAATGCCAACACATTACACAAGTCCATATAAAATTCCTTTAAAAAATATCTTTAAGGTTTACAAGATAAAGAAAATACAATATTCATTTTCTATCATGCCCTAAGAGTAACTACTTTATGTCACAATGATTTTTTTTAAAAAAACAGCCTCATCCACTTTTCCAATCCTTGCCACTAGATGGTCGTTCCCCTAAAGGTCCACAGTTCTCACTGAAAGCTTTAAGATAGGGTCAAGAAAGTCCAAAAGATAGTTTAAAAACAGCATTTCGTTTTCTTCTCTACAATCAACAGTTTCTAAGAAATAAGTGTGGGGGGGAAATTCTTAAATTCTAATTACACTAGAAGTACAAATTTAGAATGATTTTAAAGATGGACCCCCGAGACACTCCAACATTCTCTAAGAAGAGGCATAGCCAGCAAAGATGACTAAGTAGGAAAACCAAAAACAGAGGTACCGATGAAGCCAAGTTAAGAAAGCATACCCAGCAGGAGGAAGTAAATGATGACAACTATGGCCCACAGATGAAGTATGAAGACAAGGAACTGCCCACTGGATTCAGTAACATGAAAGTCACTACTGACAAGGGCAGGCTCTATTAGTTGAAGTCTGATACTGAAAACAGCAGAATTAAGAGATTGGAGAAAGAGAATAGAGGTGGTGGACATGGACAAGGTTGGAGCATAGCCCTAAAAAAAATAGTAAAGGGAAAAGACATATATATGACCACAGAAAAAATTTTTCCATTGCATAAAGACTAGATTGAAGACAATACTTCAAAATATAAACTGCATCTAAACAGTGGTATGATGGGTGCTTTAACTAAGTTTTTACTGGGTTTCTCAAATGTTATGTATCAAGCATGTTTACTTTTTTTTTAATTATTTATTTATGTGGCTTTGCTGAGGCATGTGGGATCTAGTTCAGGGATCGAACCCTGGTCCCACTGCATTGGGAACACAGAGTCTTAACCACTGAGCCATCAGGGAAGTCCCAAGCATGTTTACTTTTATATTTTTAATAGCGGCTCTAAAATTTCATCAGATATAGAATCTTTTCATAATGTTCCTTCTTAAATTTCATCTTCGGCCAAGTATCTATATGGACATAATTGACGTTACAGAAAATAATGCCAACACATTACACAAGTCCATATAAAATTCCTTTAAAAAATATCTTTAAGGTTTACAAGATAAAGAAAATACAATATTCATTTTCTATCATGCCCTAAGAGTAACTACTTTATGTCACAATGATTTTTTTTAAAAAAACAGCCTCATCCACTTTTCCAATCCTTGCCACTAGATGGTCGTTCCCCCTAAAGGTCCACAGTTCTCACTGAAAGCTTTAAGATAGGGTCAAGAAAGTCCAAAAGATAGTTTAAAAACAGCATTTCGTTTTCTTCTCTACAATCAACAGTTTCTAAGAAATAAGTGTGGGGGGGAAATTCTTAAATTCTAATTACACTAGAAGTACAAATTTAGAATGATTTTAAAGATGGACCCCCGAGACACTCCAACATTCTCTAAGAAGAGGCATAGCCAGCAAAGATGACTAAGTAGGAAAACCAAAAACAGAGGTACCGATGAAGCCAAGTTAAGAAAGCATACCCAGCAGGAGGAAGTAAATGATGACAACTATGGCCCACAGATGAAGTATGAAGACAAGGAACTGCCCACTGGATTCAGTAACATGAAAGTCACTACTGACAAGGGCAGGCTCTATTAGTTGAAGTCTGATACTGAAAACAGCAGAATTAAGAGATTGGAGAAAGAGAATAGAGGTGGTGGACATGGACAAGGTTGGAGTTTGGTGCAAAGGGGAACAAAAGAAAGGGAGTGGTAATTGGCAGGGATAACCGAGGTCAAGAGAAGGTTTTTTATTCTTTAAGACTAGAGAACTAGCAACATATCTGTACAGTGACAAGAATAATCCAGCACAAAACAAAAAAGCTGATGATGTAATCAAGAGACAGAAGAAATAATGAAGCAATAGTCTTAGGCAATTAAAAGACGACGATGAGAAAGAGTTCAAGGCTTAGAGAAAGGGATAGTTAGAAACAAGGATAGTAATCTCTTTCCACCATACTTCTCAATGTGGGAACAGTTGGAAGGAAATCAGGTTAAAAATAACATGTTGAAATAGTGACCTACAGAAATGAAAAATATACACACACACGCTATGTATAAAGAGGTAAATGCTATACACAGGTTCTCCTCACAGCTAGCATCAAAACCTTGCTTAAGTAAAAGTCTAGTTTTCCTAACACTAGCAAGAACATTTGTTATTTGGATATTTAGACATAGAATAGCAGGAGATTGGGGGCACTGCCTGGGTTAACACCAGCCCCAAGAAAACTGCTCTTTGTGTACCCAACCTAGATTGAAACAGGTTAAGTGACATACTAAGAGCAATTTACAAAGTAAAGGATAAAACAAGAGAGAACAAAGGTCATCAATCAAAGAATGTGTTTAAAGAACGGAAGAGACTGTAGGTGAGCAGTCAGCCTATCAAGAAATAGAAAGTTTGTATCTGGCATTCCTGAAAGAGTACCAATACTGATCAACAAAGAACATTTCTGAATTATGAACCATAAAATGCAAATGACTGTCGCTGTATAGCTTTAGTGTTATATTGAGGAGAACAGAGAAGAAATATATTAAGACAATAAAGATACAGCAAAGGCTAAGTAGGAAAACCAAAAACAGAGGTACCGATGAAGCCAAGTTAAGAAAGCATACCCAGCAGGAGGAAGTAAATGATGACAACTATGGCCCACAGATGAAGTATGAAGACAAGGAACTGCCCACTGGATTCAGTAACATGAAAGTCACTACTGACAAGGGCAGGCTCTATTAGTTGAAGTCTGATACTGAAAACAGCAGAATTAAGAGATTGGAGAAAGAGAATAGAGGTGGTGGACATGGACAAGGTTGGAGTTTGGTGCAAAGGGGAACAAAAGAAAGGGAGTGGTAATTGGCAGGGATAACCGAGGTCAAGAGAAGGTTTTTTATTCTTTAAGACTAGAGAACTAGCAACATATCTGTACAGTGACAAGAATAATCCAGCACAAAACAAAAAAGCTGATGATGTAATCAAGAGACAGAAGAAATAATGAAGCAATAGTCTTAGGCAATTAAAAGACGACGATGAGAAAGAGTTCAAGGCTTAGAGAAAGGGATAGTTAGAAACAAGGATAGTAATCTCTTTCCACCATACTTCTCAATGTGGGAACAGTTGGAAGGAAATCAGGTTAAAAATAACATGTTGAAATAGTGACCTACAGAAATGAAAAATATACACACACACGCTATGTATAAAGAGGTAAATGCTATACACAGGTTCTCCTCACAGCTAGCATCAAAACCTTGCTTAAGTAAAAGTCTAGTTTTCCTAACACTAGCAAGAACATTTGTTATTTGGATATTTAGACATAGAATAGCAGGAGATTGGGGGCACTGCCTGGGTTAACACCAGCCCCAAGAAAACTGCTCTTTGTGTACCCAACCTAGATTGAAACAGGTTAAGTGACATACTAAGAGCAATTTACAAAGTAAAGGATAAAACAAGAGAGAACAAAGGTCATCAATCAAAGAATGTGTTTAAAGAACGGAAGAGACTGTAGGTGAGCAGTCAGCCTATCAAGAAATAGAAAGTTTGTATCTGGCATTCCTGAAAGAGTACCAATACTGATCAACAAAGAACATTTCTGAATTATGAACAATAAAAATGCAAATGACTGTCGCTGTATAGCTTTAGTGTTATATTGAGGAGAACAGAGAAGAAATATATTAAGACAATAAAGATAACTGATTCATATTTATAGTGGACATGCAAACAGCTTTCAAAGTAATAGAGATTCTTATAGATAGACCTGATCAATAATGGCAAATGCAAACAGAAGAATCAGATTTAAAGCACGGGGAATAAAAAAATACAATAACAAACTGGAAAGTCAAATTACAGGAATTCAAGAATATTTGAAGAGGCTATCAATATCTAATTAATAGACATATAAAAACCTTTCCAAATATCACATTTTATTGAATTGGATTTCTTTGACTCATTTTGGGAGTGGAAAACAGTAATAAAAACAAAGAAACTAAGAAAAAAATTTCACTTTCAGTTGATATTAATTTTTTTTTTTTTTACATTTTTTGGGGGCCTCTTTTATTGATCCACCATCCACTTATTTTTATCCATCTTTACTCCTTGGTCTGTGTGGACTTCCCATCACAGTGGACTCTCTAGTCACAGAGTAGTGTATCTGGGCACATGCGCTCCAGAGCACTGGTTCCTAACTGGACACACCAGCAGTTGTTCTGTAACACTTGGGATCTTGCCTGACCAGGGATCAAACCGGTACCCCTTGCACTGCAAGGCAGACTCTCTACCCACTGGACCACCAGGGAAGCCCTGATATTAATTTTAAACAAAAAGAATATTTGTTCTAATAACAATCTATTATATAAGCTATTATATAAGCAATCTATTATATAACCAAATTAAAATGATAAATATCCAATAATTATAGGAAATCAGAACAGTTTTAGTTAAAATAATTTATAAAGCACCATGTTAAAAAAAAAAAAGTTAAGTACCCATAATCAAAAATTTGAAACTGCCGATTAATTTGATATTAATAAAAGCACATTTTTACTTTCTATAATTCTAATTTTAAGCTTTTTTTTATAGAAAACTTTCTGTATGATTTAGGACACTGTGTCATATGTAACACAAACAGCAACAAATAGAATCCTATATCCTAAAAAAATATTATGTAAACTTTAAGAGTGTTCTTCTATTTCTTCTTACCAGTATATAGTGCCAAGTTATATCAAACACATGGCTTACATTTTTACAAATAACCAGTGAGACTGACCTTGAGGTCAGTAAAACAAAATCTGATGGCCTATATATTTTGGCATCAAATTGTATGATTTTCTTGACAAATGAGCATCATAAGAATGGAAATGATTGGGGCTTCCCTGGTAGCTCAGTTGTAAAGAATCTGCCTGCCAATGCAGGAGACACAGCTTCAATCCCTGATCCGGGAAGATCCCACATGCTGCAGAGCAACTAAGCCCGTGAGCCACAACTACTGTGCTCTAGAGCCCGGTAGCCCCAACTATTAAGCTCATGTGCAGCAACTACTGAAGCCTGTGTGCCCTAGAGCCTGTACTCCACGACAAGAGAAGTCACTGCAATAAGAAACCTGCTCATGGGCTTCCCTGGTGGTTTAGTGGGTAAGGACATCGCCTTGCAGTGCAAGGGGCGCCAGTTTAATCCCTGGCCTGGGAAGATCCCACGTGCCGCGGAGCGGCTGGACCGATGTGTCCAATTACCAAGCCAGAGCTCTAGAGCGCATGAGCCCAGAGCCGGCGCTCTGCGATGAGAGAGGTCACTGCGATGGGAGACCCACACAGGCCAAAGAGCAAAGATAAATAAAGGAAAGATCAACAGAAGCGGCCAAAAAGAAAAACAAAAAACAACCACAAAAAAAAGAAGCCTGCTCACCTCAACTAGAGAGTGGCCCCCACTCCCTGCAACTAAAGAAGAGCCCACTTGCAGCAATAAAGACTCAGAATAGCCAAAAATAAATAATAATAAAATTATATATAAAAAAAGAATGGAAATGACTTAAGGTCAGAAATAACACTAATAAAAGAAAACCACAGAAATTTTAAATTGAAAATGTTCCTCACTTCACAGACAAAGTAAGAAAGCTCAAAGAGATTAAGTATTTCTCAAGACTGCTAGCTTCATGCCAGCTTAGAAGCAAAGCAGGGACCAGAAAGTGACATTCAATTGGGCTTTCTTTCATGTGCCTCAGTCTATATAACTCCTTATGACAAAGTCCTAAAACAACATTATTCTCTAACAGATATTACCCTCTTCTCCAAAATCAGAATCACTACAATGCTAGATTATTTCTCTAAAACACTCACTGAGCACTCAATATATATCAGGCACATATTAGTTTTCTAGAGCATGTGTGTTTAGTTGTGTCTGACTTTGTGACCCGATGGACTATAGTCTGCCAGCTTCCATGTCCACGGAATTTTCCAGGCAAGAATACTGGAGTAGGTTGCCATTATCTGCTCCAGGGGATCTTCCCAACCCAGGGATCAAACCTGCTTCTCTTGTGTTTCCTAAATTGGCAGGCAGATTCTTTACCACTGAGCTACCTGGGAAGCCCCTAATTTTCTAGAGGATAATGTTTAGAAAAGTTTCTTTACAAGTTAATCAATGACTTTTAACCTGAACCTAAAGTAAAATTAAATTTTACAACACAACTCTTTATTCATGTATTTAAACAAATCTAAAACAATGGTTTCAGAGAGAAAGGAGTGATGAAATGTTTATTCCTAAAGGCTCTATAAATCACTACCCTTAATTAAACACAACTCATTCTCATTATTCACAGGAATTATGTTCTATAAAATTGCCAAAAATATCAAACGAGTGTTTCTAAGAGAAATACAGGGTTAAGTTCCTACAAGCCTCTAGTCACATCTTTGCCAACTGATCAAGATATAATCTTTTCATATATGCATTTCTATTTAAAGACATTACTAATTAATAATACATAGTTGATTAATTAATGTTGACCTCACCATCAACAGCACTATAAACTCACGTCTGAATGGAGCGTTATCTGACATGTATGTTCTCTATAAGGCATATCACAACACCAGGCAGCGTTTGAAAGTAGCTTTTTCAACAGCAAAATCACCAGTGGCAAGCACGACAAGCTTTTAGTGAAAAATGTTGCACTAAACAGACCATGAAATGGAAACTTCTGTATAGAATATGAAAGCAGAAACAACAAAGCAGAGTGCCATCTTGTTCAACCTCATATGGGAAAGTCCATTTCAGGTGACACATTTTTTGCCACTGTGCACGCAAAGGTCCACAAATTACTGTGAAAGTACCACAAGTACTGATTTTTTGTTACAAATAAATTTTAGTGGGTAGGAAAATTCACAAGCATAGAATCTTCTAATAATGAAGATGGATTTACCTACTGTACCTAAATCCTACAGGGAGTGTACCACTTGTGATTCATGTGTTAGTCGCTCAGTCATGTCTGACTCTTTGCAGCCCATCAGGCTCCTCTGTCCATGGAATTCCCAGGCAGGAATACTGGAGTGGGTTGTCATGCCCTCCTCCGAGGGGATCTTCTCAACCCAGGGATCAACCCAGGCCTTCTGCATTGTGGATACTTCACCAGCTGAGCAACCAGGGAAGCCCTGGCGATTCCAGAGCCACACGGAATTCTGAGATATCCATGAAGAAAGCCACAGCGTTCCCTATTCATTGCTATGGTTCTGATACACTACAGAGAATAAATGATCAAAGAAATTAAAAGTTCAATATAGGGCTTCCCTAGTAGCTCAGTGATGAAGAGTTCACCTGCCAATGTAGGAGACACAGGTTCCATCCCCGATCCGGGAAGATCCCACATGCCTCAGAGCAGCTAAGCCTGTGATCCACAACTATTAAGCCTATGCTCTAGAGCCTCAGAGCCGCAACTACTAAGCCCAAGTGCCACAACTACTGAAGCCCATGTGCCCTAGAGCCCGAGTTCCACAACAAGAGAAGTCACCACAACAAGAAGCCTGCTCACCTCAACCAGAGAGTAGCCCACACTGCCTGCAACTAGAAAAGAGCCTGCGGCAGCAGTGAAAACCCAGAATATCCAAAAACAAACAAACAAATAAATAAATAAATTTTGCTAAAGTTCAATATAGACAGTTATCATTAAATTTTTCATCTATAAATTTAAAGTGCTGAAGACTTCGTATAAAGTAATGGCTGGAGAAAGAAAAGGGGCATCATTTCTCACACTAAGGGCAGAGCACAGGCTTCTCCTGGCAACATGGAAGTCCAGAGAGGCCTGAACTGAGGGAATCAAAAGGAAGAGATTCCTACAGGCATCTCCATTCCAGGATGAAGGAGGATTTTTTATAATACAAAAGCATATAGTAGTGGCTTCCCCTGGTGGTCCAGTGGGTAAGGACACCGCCTTGCAGTGCAAGGGGCGCCAGTTCGATCCCTGGCCTGGGAAAATCCCACGTCGCGGAGTGGCTGGACCCATGTGTCGAATTAGCCGAGCTCTGGGCGCATGGGGCTGGACCCATGAGCCACCTAAATCCTACAGGAGTGTACCACTTGTGATTCATGTGTTAGTCGCTCAGTCATGTCTGACTCTTTGCAGCCCATCAGGCTCCTCTGTCCATGGAATTCCCAGGCAGGAATACTGGAGTGGGTTGTCATGCCCTCCTCCGAGGGGATCTTCTCAACCCAGGGATCAACCCAGGCCTTCTGCATTGTGGATACTTCACCAGCTGAGCAACCAGGGAAGCCCTGGCGATTCCAGAGCCACACGGAATTCTGAGATATCCATGAAGAAAGCCACAGCGTTCCCTATTCATTGCTATGGTTCTGATACACTACAGAGAATAAATGATCAAAGAAATTAAAAGTTCAATATAGGGCTTCCCTAGTAGCTCAGTGGAAAGACTTCACCTGCCAATGCAGGAGACACAGGTTCCATCCCTGATCCGGGAAGATCCCACATGCCTCAGAGCAGCTAAGCCTGTGATCCACAACTATTAAGCCTATGCTCTAGAGCCTCAGAGCCGCAACTACTAAGCCCAAGTGCCACAACTACTGAAGCCCATGTGCCCTAGAGCCCGAGTTCCACAACAAGAGAAGTCACCACAACAAGAAGCCTGCTCACCTCAACCAGAGAGTAGCCCACACTGCCTGCAACTAGAAAAGAGCCTGCGGCAGCAGTGAAAACCCAGAATATCCAAAAACAAACAAACAAATAAATAAATAAATTTTGCTAAAGTTCAATATAGACAGTTATCATTAAATTTTTCATCTATAAATTTAAAGTGCTGAAGACTTCGTATAAAGTAATGGCTGGAGAAAGAAAAGGGGCATCATTTCTCACACTAAGGGCAGAGCACAGGCTTCTCCTGGCAACATGGAAGTCCAGAGAGGCCTGAACTGAGGGAATCAAAAGGAAGAGATTCCTACAGGCATCTCCATTCCAGGATGAAGGAGGATTTTTTATAATACAAAAGCATATAGTAGTGGCTTCCCCTGGTGGTCCAGTGGGTAAGGACACCGCCTTGCAGTGCAAGGGGCGCCAGTTCGATCCCTGGCCTGGGAAAATCCCACGTGCCGCGGAGTGGCTGGACCCATGTGTCCAATTACCGAGCCGGAGCTCTGGAGCGCATGCGCCCAGAGCCGGTGCTCTGCGACAACAGAGGCCACCGTGATGGGAGGCCCACAGGAGCCAAAGAACAAAGACGGATGAATGAAAGACCAATAGAAGTGACCAGCTCGCTCCTCTCCCTCCCCAACCTGCCCCTGCCCTAAATAAATAAATAAATAAATCTTAAAAAAAAAAAAAGCATATAGTAATTGCTCTTCAAAAAAATTCATTAATTAGGTTACTGAGATAAAAGAGAACTACTCTGTCCTAGAAAATAAAGGTAACATTTAGTCATTATACTTAGTTAATTTACCAGCACTTCAGACCTAATTTCACTGGCTTTTTTGCTTCTCATGAACTTTTAAAATAGTTTCTTATGAGCATTGCTTCACAAAAGACCTTTGATTATTTATAGGCATTTGACTTATTTTAGGTTGCCTACAGGAGTTAAAGTGGACACAGTATACCTGCTAAAGTGAGCTCTGAAAGTCCATCTCAAAGGGAACTAGACTTGTGAGCCTCCAAAGATTGCCAGGCAAAGACTAACTTTGAAATCACAGTAGTCACTGAGGAATACTGGGTACAAGGACATGCACTTAGAGGGTGACCTAAGCAAACTGCCAAAGCCTCCAAAGGACTGTGCAATGCTAACACTTTCAGAAACCAACAGGATGGATCTACAAAGTCATTTAAGGAGCTTTAAGAGCAGAGATGGATGGAGAATCAACCAGACTGTACTGATCATAAAAGCTTGGAATTACCTCTGTAAGTAGGTTCGGACTGTCATTGAATCCTAGAAAAGCCTCCTTAATTACCAGGATTCCACCTCTGGGCACACCACTTAGTAATATTCCAGTTTTGTATTCTGAACTCTCTATATGCCAAATTAATGGTTTACTATTAATCACTACGTTCAAACTGACTAAAGGTAACTATCTGGAATACACACTAAGTATCTCTTACTTAGTATCACTCTGCTAGTCAAAATCCACCAAGAGCTTCCCATCTCACAATAAAAGTCATTCTTCAAAGAAAGTGGGTGTCTGTTAGACCTTGTGTGATCTATGCCATTCCACCACTGTGAGCTCATGTTCCGCTCTTCTCGCTCTCTTTCACGCTGCTCCACTCTTTCTGGAAGAGGAAAATACACTGCTACCTGAGAGCCTCTGCAATGGATAAACCTTCTGCCTGAACACTCTCCTGGCACCTATCTGCATGGCTCTTCCAGAATTTCCTTCAGGATTCTTTTCAAACATCCTCTAGCAAATGCACTTTCCCTAATTATCTTATTTAGAATAATCACTCCCTTGCATCACAATATTCTCTCTCCCCTTTGCCCTGCATCGTTCTTCTCCACAGCACTGCATAACAGCACTGGCATACTGTCTGTTATACACTATGCCTGTCTATCCATCTATCCATTCATTTCCTCCTATATTATCTGCCCCTTGGAATTAAAGCCACATAAACAAAATTTCTTACAAATTTCATAGGTTGCCTACATGGCTTTTTGCTTCTCATGAATTTTAAATAGTTTCTTATGAGCATTGCTTCACAAAAGACCTTTGATTATTTATAGGCATTTGACTTATTTTAGGTTGCCTACAGGAGTTAAAGTGGACACAGTATACCTGCTAAAGTGAGCTCTGAAAGTCCATCTCAAAGGGAACTAGACTTGTGAGCCTCCAAAGATTGCCAGGCAAAGACTAACTTTGAAATCACAGTAGTCACTGAGGAATACTGGGTACAAGGACATGCACTTAGAGGGTGACCTAAGCAAACTGCCAAAGCCTCCAAAGGACTGTGCAATGCTAACACTTTCAGAAACCAACAGGATGGATCTACAAAGTCATTTAAGGAGCTTTAAGAGCAGAGATGGATGGAGAATCAACCAGACTGTACTGATCATAAAAGCTTGGAATTACCTCTGTAAGTAGGTTCGGACTGTCATTGAATCCTAGAAAAGCCTCCTTAATTACCAGGATTCCACCTCTGGGCACACCACTTAGTAATATTCCAGTTTTGTATTCTGAACTCTCTATATGCCAAATTAATGGTTTACTATTAATCACTACGTTCAAACTGACTAAAGGTAACTATCTGGAATACACACTAAGTATCTCTTACTTAGTATCACTCTGCTAGTCAAAATCCACCAAGAGCTTCCCATCTCACAATAAAAGTCATTCTTCAAAGAAAGTGGGTGTCTGTTAGACCTTGTGTGATCTATGCCATTCCACCACTGTGAGCTCATGTTCCGCTCTTCTCGCTCTCTTTCACGCTGCTCCACTCTTTCTGGAAGAGGAAAATACACTGCTACCTGAGAGCCTCTGCAATGGATAAACCTTCTGCCTGAACACTCTCCTGGCACCTATCTGCATGGCTCTTCCAGAATTTCCTTCAGGATTCTTTTCAAACATCCTCTAGCAAATGCACTTTCCCTAATTATCTTATTTAGAATAATCACTCCCTTGCATCACAATATTCTCTCTCCCCTTTGCCCTGCATCGTTCTTCTCCACAGCACTGCATAACAGCACTGGCATACTGTCTGTTATACACTATGCCTGTCTATCCATCTATCCATTCATTTCCTCCTATATTATCTGCCCCTTGGAATTAAAGCCACATAAACAAAGAAACTTTCCTGTTTCACCACAAATTTCACCACCTACAGAAATGCTAGGCTCAGTGTGTCCTGAAAACATTTATTGAGTAAATAATTATTAAATCTTTTTAAAGTCAGTCAAAAGCATTCTTTCCTCATTGAAGAGCTACAAGCCTGGCCACCAAAAAGTACCAGTTATTTTAAACACATTTTTAAAAGTTGTAATCTGTCCTGAAGAAGTTACTTGTACCCTTGGATCTGAGAGGATCTAAATCTAATCCCTTAACACTTATTTATAAATTATTCCTCTAAGTCATAAACATAATTTTTCCCTTTATCAAATTTCTGACTGTTTTCAGCGCATGCTATAAAAAACATCACTGAAAAGATTAATACTTCAAAAGCACATAATTTGTTAAGCAGTTCTAGTTCCACATCTCCCATACTGCAGCCAACTGGGAAATCATAGGTGCAGCATACAGTGAAAATCTTTCCGGGACTACAAACCTGGCTGAACTGATCCTTAGTGCTGTAGATTAACAAAATTAACACAAAATTAACAATATGGGGCACATCATACAAGGAATCAGCAAGTATCAGTAGTATAATAAGCAGCAAGTATTAAGTTTTAAGGTTCTGAGCATTTAAATGCACATGCCTCATCAATCATGTCTATCTATACTAGAAAGGGTATGAACAATACCAGTTCCCATAACAATATCTAGTTTTACGTTATTCAACTTTACAGTACATATTTTTGGTTGGTTACATTTAATTCCTCATCCCTATTCAACTCTACTAATCTGGGTTTACTCCACTGTAATCGAATTTTAAACTGGTTGCTAAAGTCCATGGATCTTTTACCATATTTGTAGCTTTTTACAGTACTGAACGATCACTCCCCCCTCTTTATAACTCTCACAGCCCTTAGTCTCCCTCGATCATCCTTTTCTTGGTACTGTCCTGCAGGCAGCACCTTTGTTCTAAACTGCAAGCTCCTTCCTCCTCTGCAGTTTCTTTGTAATCTTGGATTTGAAGGATCACACAGAAGTTCATAACGACAACCAATTCTATTCTCTCCAGCCAAACTCCTCCACTGAGCCTACAAGTTTTATCAAAATATCCCTAGTTGCCCTTAATTATTTTAAACCCAAATCCCTATACACACCACCCCACAACCTCAGAATTCTTAGATCCTCTTCCTATTTTCTCTATCTCAATGAATGGAACCGTATGCTAGTCAGTTACATATATTAAAAAATCTGAACAGCTTGTCCTCTTCAACTTCCTTCTACTATCCTCTGTCCTCAACAGTTCAATACTAAAGCCATAAGTGAAGCAACTGAGTCAGTACATGTGGAGGAGGCAGGGGGGTGGGGTGAGTCCACTCAGAGTAAGGAGGGCCTCCTTCCCAGTATGTGGGGAGAAAAAGGAGGAAAGAGCCTGATTATAAGAGTAAGGAGTGATCCATACAGTGGAGAAGACCAGCAAGTCAAAGGCAGAGCAGAGTGAGAACACGTTTGGGTGGAGGTGTCCACCGTGAGCAGGTAAGAAGGCCTTCCACAGGGAGGATGGTGTCAGAGCCTACACAGGTACAGACAGTGTGGTGGCCACAGCTGCCCCCTGCTCAGATATCCCTTCAAGAGAGCTTGCTCTAGGAGCAGCACTGCCCTGAGCTACCTCACCCTGAAATGCACTATAACATCCACACCTGCCATGCTTCCTCTAGGCCTCTCCCTGCAAATGATGGAGCATGGTGGGAATGCCCCAAGAGCCACCTCTGTCTGCATGGGACTCCCTGCACATCTGTTTCTCTATGGACCTCAACTGACACAGAAGGTATTCATGCACTGTGTCAAAAACACTTGGAATGAAATAAAAATGTTCTGGAAGACACCACAAAACAGTGAACTTCATTAAACAAAGGTCATTTCACTCCAGAATATTTAAAGAACATCTACTACATAAAGAAATCCTGTGACTTAGCCGAGGAAAAGTTCTCGAAAGGTTATCTGAGCTGAGAGGGGTCCTTTTAAGACAACAGAAGAACAGATTTTGTTTTACATTAATACTCTGAAGATGAAGAATGGCTGCAGATTTCACCTTCTTCAGTCTCTAACAGTTTTGACTTCAAGGGATAAGATTCTTGGTTTTAAAAGGAAAGAGCACTTCTGGGAAACACTGTGTTACCAAAAGAGATCTTGAAATGTTTCCACTGCTGCTGGAGCTCAGGTGAGGAAGGTTAACGGCAAGTCTTACTAGAAACTACCTGGCGAAGCTGCAGAACACCATGAACTGACTCTCCTTCCCTTTCAAAACACTATCAGTGAACAGGTACCCTTTTTCTGAATCTGTTGATTGTGAAAAGTTAACCTGAGAAAAAGAAGAAGAAGCCCCACTCTAATACATTCAAGATGAGTGTTACTGATCTGCCAGACAAGTTCTGGATTTCTGCGAAGAAAAGAATATCCTGCTATTCACAGGAAACAATGAACATTATGCTGCAGTTTTCAACCTCTCATACATTTGAACAATCTTTTACTTATTCAGTGGACATAAAGAGTAAGCTAAAAAATGGTCTCATTTCAGATGAAAGAAAAATTTATATGTGCTTATTTATCTCATGTTTGACCCTGAAAGGTATTTCTACAACAAAAAACAAGCACGTGAAATATATATAATTTTTACACTAAAAAGATAAATTTAGGGCTTCCCTGGTAGTCCAGTGGGTAAGGACACCGCCTTGCAGTGCAAGGGGCACCGGTTCAATCCCTGGCCTGGGAAGATCCCACGTGCCACGGAGTGGCTGGACCGATGTGTCTAATTACCGAGCCAGAGCTCTGGAGCGCATGCACCCTGAGCCGGTGCTCTGTGACAACAGAGGCCACCGTGATGGGAGGCCCACAAGAGCCAAAAGAACAAAGACGGATGAAAATAGATAAATGAAAGACCAATAGAAGTGGCCCGCCCACCCTCTCCCGCCCCAACCCACACTCCCCCAAAATAAATAAATAAATAAATTAAAAAAAAAAAAAGATAAATTTACAATAAAGAGGTAAATATCATTTTTAAGACTTAAAAACAATACTTTCAGCATATAAGAACCTATATAAGAAGTATTTTTTTAACTGTTTGGCCTATATTTGAACTTGATCATGTCACTAAATAAGTAAATGGTTTTTCAAAGTTTTATATAAAATTGTGTCTAGACAATATTTTTATTCACATTACTTTGGCTTATGGTTTTGGCTTCTTTACTACTCAGCACTGTCAATAAAGTTTCATAATGTTAAAATTAATTTACAACCTTTATATAAATTAAATCTGCTGAGCCTACATTAAGAAAAATTAAGTTCCATTCGGTTTAAGCTAGTTGCATAAAATTTATTACATCTCTTATGAGTTTGAAAAATTCATGGAATGATAAAAGAGATTAATTTATGGTTTTTGTGTTTTTTTTCCTTTCTTTTTAGGCTGTACTGTGTAGCTTGTGGGACTGTTCTCCGACCAGGGCCTGAGCCCAGGCCCTCAGCAGTGAAAGCACAGAGACCTAACCACTGGACCACCAGGGAATCCCCTAAAATAGAGTAACTTAAGGCAAGCTAAACTTAATTACCAGGGGGTTGTATATTCCCCCAAGCAAAGCTGGCTAAGATGTACAGACTTGAATTTTAGGGCAGTAAGGGGGACTGCTCTTGCATGTACCATAGCTCATGTGGATCTCAAATAGCAAACATTTGTGGTAAGGCCTATTTGGACAAGGTTAAGAAAATAAAGTAGCAAAGCTAAATTTAAAAAAAAAAAAAAAAGGGAAAAAAGAAAAAACTGGAATTTCCTCTATCTACTCCATTAACTCGACTTGGAGCTGGCATCCTTTGTGGAAAGGAGGAACTGCACAAAAAGAAGTGGCTAATAAATCTGCCAATATAAACATGTCCACAGTGGGGGGGGGAAGCATTCTCTGCTCAGAAAAGCACTGGCAATTATCAATGAATCACTGTATCTACAACTTACTGATCAAGCTATCATAAATTGTAGATATAATAAATTTTACATAGGGGTTATCAAGATCAGAAAATGATTTTAAATGTTTCCCCAGTGTCAAGAACACTGAGAAAGGCAGGAAGTGAGTATCAGTAATAGCACAAACTGAAATGATATTTACTTAGTAGGCAGCAATGAGAGTAACTGTTGACAGCAATGGTCCTGTCAACAGATGCATAAACTGAATCCACAAATGAGGAAACAAGGAGACAAACCCAAATTAAGGGTCCCAGTTCAAAACAGCCTTTAATCTTCAAGAATTAAAGGAATGGAAAAAAAAAATCAAAAGACTGTTCTGGATACACGATAATAAATGCAATGTGTGATACTGAACAGAATCTTGTCCTTATATGAGTTATTATTTGAACAACGGATAGAACTCGGGGTCTAAGGAATGGACAATCTTGTATACCAGTGTCCTGAATTTAATGTTATATTATGATTATCTAGAAGAATGTCCCTGTTTATAAGAAAGGCATACTCAAGTGTTTGAGGGGGATGGTACATCATTTTGGCAACTTACTCAAGAGTTCTGGGGCAAAACATGTTCTTAGTACTGGAAACTTTTCTATAAACTAAATAAGGGGGGAAAAGGAGAAATCTGGATATTATTCTGGTTCCTATCACCTGTTACAAACTAGCCTTGCTTGTCCCCACATTTCTATCAGCCACTCATATCAGCACTAGGTCTACTGAAGTTCATCTCTTAAGTAGCCTTACACCCAAGCTCACTTTCTAGTACTGTTTAATAAGCATATGCCATCTGCTTTTTTCCCCAGACTATTTTAAATAACATCCTTAGTAATCTCCCTATCTTTGTCTCCTGCCCTCTCTACTTCTGCCAGAATAGGAAATGTCAACAACTCAGTGGCAACAACTCTAAACTTTTTACAGGCTGAACCCTTTGATCAAATGAAAACAATAGTTTATAAATTTTTAAACCATAAAAACCTAAGCGTCCTATCTTAAGGTGTTATTACATATTTCTATTTGTGGTAGTTCAAGTAAGTCAGAAAAAAAATTATTGTATATTAACACATACATATAGAATCTAGAAAGATGGTACTGATGAGTGTATGTGCAGAGCAGCAGTGGAGAGACAGACATTGAGAACAGACTTATGGACACAGGGAGGGGAGTGAGGAAGGAGAGGGTGGGAGGTATGGAGAGAGTAACAGGGAAACATACATTACTTTATGTAAAATAGATAGAAAAGGGAATCTGCTGCATGATTCACGGTAAGGCCCGTAAACAGGGTGGAAGAGACAGGAAGTAACTGTTGACAGCAATGGTCCTGTCAACAGATGCATAAACTGAATCCACAAATGAGGAAACAAGGAGACAAACCCAAATTAAGGGTCCCAGTTCAAAACAGCCTTTAATCTTCAAGAATTAAAGGAATGGAAAAAAAAAATCAAAAGACTGTTCTGGATACACGATAATAAATGCAATGTGTGATACTGAACAGAATCTTGTCCTTATATGAGTTATTATTTGAACAACGGATAGAACTCGGGGTCTAAGGAATGGACAATCTTGTATACCAGTGTCCTGAATTTAATGTTATATTATGATTATCTAGAAGAATGTCCCTGTTTATAAGAAAGGCATACTCAAGTGTTTGAGGGGGATGGTACATCATTTTGGCAACTTACTCAAGAGTTCTGGGGCAAAACATGTTCTTAGTACTGGAAACTTTTCTATAAACTAAATAAGGGGGGAAAAGGAGAAATCTGGATATTATTCTGGTTCCTATCACCTGTTACAAACTAGCCTTGCTTGTCCCCACATTTCTATCAGCCACTCATATCAGCACTAGGTCTACTGAAGTTCATCTCTTAAGTAGCCTTACACCCAAGCTCACTTTCTAGTACTGTTTAATAAGCATATGCCATCTGCTTTTTTCCCCAGACTATTTTAAATAACATCCTTAGTAATCTCCCTATCTTTGTCTCCTGCCCCTCTCTACTGCTGCCAGAATAGGAAATGTCAACAACTCAGTGGCAACAACTCTAAACTTTTTACAGGCTGAACCCTTTGATCAAATGAAAACAATAGTTTATAAATTTTTAAACCATAAAAACCTAAGCGTCCTATCTTAAGGTGTTATTACATATTTCTATTTGTGGTAGTTCAAGTAAGTCAGAAAAAAAATTATTGTATATTAACACATACATATAGAATCTAGAAAGATGGTACTGATGAGTGTATGTGCAGAGCAGCAGTGGAGAGACAGACATTGAGAACAGACTTATGGACACAGGGAGGGGAGTGAGGAAGGAGAGGGTGGGAGGTATGGAGAGAGTAACAGGGAAACATACATTACTTTATGTAAAATAGATAGAAAAGGGAATCTGCTGCATGATTCACGGAACTCCAACCAGGGCCCAGTAACAACCTAGAGGGTGGAATGGGGAAGGAGACAGGAAGTATGTTCATGAGGGAGGACCTATGGACAATTCATGCTGATGTTTGGTAGAAGCCAATACAACACTGTAAAGCAAGTATTCTTCAATTAAAAATCAATAATTTTTTTTTTTTTTTTTAAAGGACTGAAGTCTACTGAAAAATACAACTGGGTTTCCTGGCTGGCTCAGTAGTAAAGAATTCACCTGTCAATGCAGGAGACATGGGTTCAATCCAGGAATATCCCACATGCTACAGAGCTACTAAGCCCATGAGCCACAACTATGGAGCCCATGTGCCGCAACTACTGAAGCCCGTGTGCCCTACAGCCCGAGTTCCACAACAAGAGAAGTCACCGCAACAAGAAGCCTGCTCACCTCAACTAGAGAGTAGCCCCCACTCTCTGCAACTAGAAAAGAGCCTGCGGCAGCAGTGAAAACCCAGAATAGCCAAAAATAAATAAATAAATAAAACTGGGAAAAAAAAACACAAAACCTCTACAACTGACCAAACATATACCTCCTGCATGTCTTTTAGGTAGAGTGGCTATCATCACGTCTTAGAGCAAGAGGGGTGTCAGATTTGGATAGGAAAGCTGAAATCCAGAAGAAAGATAAATGATCACAGAATTCAGTCAGGGAGTAATTTAGCTGTTCATCAATCAAATATTAAAAGAGTCAAAAAATGAGTAAAATACAAGTAGTTGACTAAGGAAGATATAAGAGGGTTGATAAACATATGAAAACGTGCCCAAAAACATGAGCCACCAAGGAAATGTCCATTAAAACCACAACACAGCACAGCTTCTCATCCACAAGAATTACTAAAATTAAAAGCAACCAAGCATCACCAAATGCTGATGAAAACAGGAAACAACTGAAACCCTTACACTGGGCTACTGGAATTGTAATGTGGTACCACTGCCATAGAAAAACATTTTGACAATTTCTTCTAAAAATACACCCTTACTCTGTGAGCAAGCACATACACTCCTAACTTATTCAAGAGAAATGTCTACAAAAAAAAGGTTAGTACAAGAATGCTTATATTGGGCTTCCCCTGGTGGTCCAGTGGGTAAGGACACCGCCTTGCAGTGCAAGGGGCGCCGGTTCGCGCCCTGGCCTGGGAAGATCCCACGTGCCGTGGAGCGGCTGGACCGATGTGTCCAATCACCGAGCCGGAGCTCTGGAACGCATGTGCCCAGAGCCGGCGCTCTGCAACGACAGACGCCACCGCGATGGGAGGCCCGCAGGAGCCAAAGAACAAAGACAAAGGAAAATAGAGAAATGAAAGACCAATAGAAGTGGCCCACCCACTCCCCTCCCTCCCCAACCAGACCCCCGCCCAAAGTAAATAAATAAATAAATCTTAAAAAAAAGAAAAAAAGAATACTTATATTATAGTAGCTTTATTCAGAATAGCCAAAACTGGGAAGGGGGACCCAAATATTCACCAAAATAATGGATATACTGAACTGTATTCATACAATGGAATAGTACACAGAAATAAAGAACACACTCTGATACACGCTACAACATGGATGATTAAAAACAGTATGTTGAATGAAATAAGTCAGACACAAAAAAGCAACACCATACACTTCTACATGACAAATACACAGAACTAATCTACAGTGATAATGATCAGTACAGTAGCTGCCTAAGTGCATTGAATGGAATGGAGCGTGAGGGAAATTTGGGGAGTGATAGAAAAATTGTGTGTACTGACAGAGGTATTGTGTATGGTTAAATATAGATTATTATATACATAACACTTACATTTGTTAACACTCATCTGTACATCTGTTAAAACTCATCTATACACTTCACTTTATATAAAAACACCTAAAGTAAAAATGGACAATTAATTGAAGACAATGCAAAACCCCTGTGCCTTCCTTGACTCCCCATGTGAGACTGTTACTGGCTGAAGAAGGCTTGGTCTTTACTCTGGGCCATAGCTAAAGAGAGAGCAATGTATCTTTCACTGTGAAATATTCTGTAGCAAGTAGAGAGAATTTCAAAGGAAGAATAGGACAGGACCACTGAAACCTTACACTGGGCTACAAGAAGGGCCTTAGAAAAACATTTTGACAATTTCTTCTAAATACACCCTTACTCTGTGAGCAAGCACATACACTCCTAACTTATTCAAGAGAAATGTCTACAAAAAAAAGGTTAGTACAAGAATGCTTATATTGGGCTTCCCCTGGTGGTCCAGTGGGTAAGGACACCGCCTTGCAGTGCAAGGGGCGCCGGTTCGCGCCCTGGCCTGGGAAGATCCCACGTGCCGTGGAGCGGCTGGACCGATGTGTCCAATCACCGAGCCGGAGCTCTGGAACGCATGTGCCCAGAGCCGGCGCTCTGCAACGACAGACGCCACCGCGATGGGAGGCCCGCAGGAGCCAAAGAACAAAGACAAAGGAAAATAGAGAAATGAAAGACCAATAGAAGTGGCCCACCACTCCCCTCCCTCCCCAACCAGACCCCCGCCCAAAGTAAATAAATAAATAAATCTTAAAAAAAAGAAAAAAAGAATACTTATATTATAGTAGCTTTATTCAGAATAGCCAAAACTGGGAAGGGGGACCCAAATATTCACCAAAATAATGGATATACTGAACTGTATTCATACAATGGAATAGTACACAGAAATAAAGAACACACTCTGATACACGCTACAACATGGATGATTAAAAACAGTATGTTGAATGAAATAAGTCAGACACAAAAAAGCAACACCATACACTTCTACATGACAAATACACAGAACTAATCTACAGTGATAATGATCAGTACAGTAGCTGCCTAAGTGCATTGAATGGAATGGAGCGTGAGGGAAATTTGGGGAGTGATAGAAAAATTGTGTGTACTGACAGAGGTATTGTGTATGGTTAAATATAGATTATTATATACATAACACTTACATTTGTTAACACTCATCTGTACATCTGTTAAAACTCATCTATACACTTCACTTTATATAAAAACACCTAAAGTAAAAATGGACAATTAATTGAAGACAATGCAAAACCCCTGTGCCTTCCTTGACTCCCCATGTGAGACTGTTACTGGCTGAAGAAGGCTTGGTCTTTACTCTGGGCCATAGCTAAAGAGAGAGCAATGTATCTTTCACTGTGAAATATTCTGTAGCAAGTAGAGAGAATTTCAAAGGAAGAATAGGACAGGACCACAAACGTATCCATTCTAGAGCAAACAACATCTGAAGCCACTATCTGCAGAATCAGTGATCATAGGACCAAAGAAAGCCAGAATTTGCTAAATTTCAGAAAAACTTCACACCACCACAATGAGCAAGTATTGACTGAAATCCCTCAACTCTGGCCTCCACTCTGCCTCACTATCAGTTTACAAGGTTTTGAAATTCAGGGTAAAAAAGCATACCACTATAATATAAAAAATGTATTTATAGAAAACCAGGGAGTCTGTGTTTTAAACAGAGTTCCCATCTCGGTGAGAATAATTTTAGCTTGGCAACCATAGCAAACCACAAGCAGGAGAAAAAAAAGTTACCTTACTAATTGCTTTTTAAATTTAGCAATCCCGCTCTCATTTGCTATTGCTTGACTCCCTCATGCTTGGGTCCCTAGGAAGTTCCAGTCAGTATGTATACAATTAGAACTCAGGTAACTCCTGCCTGGATTTCCTTTCTTGCTCTCTGAGGCAAAACAGTCACCTCATTTAGATAAATATGCTGGAGAAACACTATTCACAGGTAGACTCAGAAACAATCACTCAGTCTTCCTCTTCCAATTCCTGACAGGAAGGTTGAGTTGACATATTCAGGGAATATACTGCCTGACTGCACACACACAAGGTGCCTTCAGAAAATGCATATTTGAACTGAAAAAAAAGATCTAAACTCTAACACGGGCCAGGCACTGGGATATAATGTTGACCAAAGACATAAACCATGCATCTAAAAAACAAGAGTGCAATGGACATAAATATATCATTTTAAAAATAATATGAGACAAACACGTGCCCTAGTTAGACCTTTGTAAGATATGTAGATTTACAAAACAACAACATTCTAAAAGTTACATAATTATAGTTGAAATCACGTAAAATAAACTTCATTCTAGCCTGGTTCCATCACTGCCCACCAATGTCTACAATGACTGAAAAAGTAAGGGGAAAAAAAAAAGCAAAAACCATTACCACCACTAATATCAAGAAACAATTATAATCCACTCAAAACTATTCCTTTTTTCTTAAGGAATGAGTAAGTGCTATTATTTTTTTAAATAGTAGTAAGTATGATTTTCTTACAAAGACCTTTTCTATGTACACAGAAATAAAGCAACACTGTCATAATGATTAAATCAGTAAACTAGATCTCTTATGTAATGATCTGTAATTTTTCAGACAAGAAATTTTTAAAATTTTTCAGGTTATAGGAGAGTATTTCTGGACAAACCTAACAAGGCAGTAGTTGTACAACACTCTCAAACTTCCAAACACCCTCAATTTTAGCTGTGTTGTACACTCAATCCTAAACTAAGAGGCAGCATTGTGGATTAGTCACAACTTGAATTCCTTATCACAATGAGGACAGCCTAAGGATTTTACCACTAAACTCAGCCCTTCAAATAACTGGGAAGACAATAGCGGTGGTTATCACTGCTCTCCAAACTACTTATTTTCAGATTTATTTGAAGGAATATTTCTTAGAACTTCCAAGTTTCTGGATAGGGATCCTTCATTCTGAAACTATTCCTCTCACCTGGACAAAAACAGAAGGTTAAGTCAAAAGAACAGTAAAAATAATTAATTGGAAGCTATAAAATATGCCTTTGTTTCTCTATTGCGGTAATTCGATTACTCCAGATATACATATATATACACACATATATGTTAGTAGGGAATCTCCTAGGTTAAGAAATTTGTTTTTTCATATTCAAATTAGTAAAGATATGTTCACTGCATTCATGTCATCAGCAAACATTCCTAGAGTGTCTACTAGGAACCAATACTATGAGAGCTACAACACATTCTAGCCTGGGTTTTAAACCATAAACACATGAGTGCAATGGACATAAATATATCATTTTAAAAATAATATGAGACAAACACGTGCCCTAGTTAGACCTTTGTAAGATATGTAGATTTACAAAACAACAACATTCTAAAAGTTACATAATTATAGTTGAAATCACGTAAAATAAACTTCATTCTAGCCTGGTTCCATCACTGCCCACCAATGTCTACAATGACTGAAAAAGTAAGGGGAAAAAAAAAAGCAAAAACCATTACCACCACTAATATCAAGAAACAATTATAATCCACTCAAAACTATTCCTTTTTTCTTAAGGAATGAGTAAGTGCTATTATTTTTTTAAATAGTAGTAAGTATGATTTTCTTACAAAGACCTTTTCTATGTACACAGAAATAAAGCAACACTGTCATAATGATTAAATCAGTAAACTAGATCTCTTATGTAATGATCTGTAATTTTTCAGACAAGAAATTTTTAAAATTTTTCAGGTTATAGGAGAGTATTTCTGGACAAACCTAACAAGGCAGTAGTTGTACAACACTCTCAAACTTCCAAACACCCTCAATTTTAGCTGTGTTGTACACTCAATCCTAAACTAAGAGGCAGCATTGTGGATTAGTCACAACTTGAATTCCTTATCACAATGAGGACAGCCTAAGGATTTTACCACTAAACTCAGCCCTTCAAATAACTGGGAAGACAATAGCGGTGGTTATCACTGCTCTCCAAACTACTTATTTTCAGATTTATTTGAAGGAATATTTCTTAGAACTTCCAAGTTTCTGGATAGGGATCCTTCATTCTGAAACTATTCCTCTCACCTGGACAAAAACAGAAGGTTAAGTCAAAAGAACAGTAAAAATAATTAATTGGAAGCTATAAAATATGCCTTTGTTTCTCTATTGCGGTAATTCGATTACTCCAGATATACATATATATACACACATATATGTTAGTAGGGAATCTCCTAGGTTAAGAAATTTGTTTTTTCATATTCAAATTAGTAAAGATATGTTCACTGCATTCATGTCATCAGCAAACATTCCTAGAGTGTCTACTAGGAACCAATACTATGAGAGCTACAACACATTCATTTTATCTACAACCTGAGATTATTATTACCATTTTAGAAAACAGGAAACAGTCTCAGATTAAGGTCACTTGCCCAAAGATTCAATAGTTAGCAAGATTTAGTAACATGTTTGAAATTCAGATATGTCTGAGCCAAGGTTTATGCTCATTCTTCCACTAGACCAACCTCCAACATGGCATGATAAAAACCATGAAGGGGTTTCCCTGGTGGTCCAGTGGGTAAGGACACCAACTTGCAGTGCAAGGGGCGCCAGTCCAATCCATGGCCTGGGAGCTCCACATGCCATGGAGCGGTGGGACCAATGTGTCCAACTATCAAGCCGGAGCTCTGGAGCCCATGCACTCAGAGCTGGTGCTCTGCAGCGAGAGAGGCCGCTGCAATGGGAGGCCCACACAGGCCAAAGAACAAAGAAATAAATGAAAGACCAATAGAAGTGGCCAAAACCAAACAAACAAACATGAAGCACTAAGAAAAACAGAAAGGACACAAATGACAGTACCAGGACCTCACTACAACTATCTCTTTCATACAGAAGATCCTTCTTGGGTTCACTTCAGCAGCACATTTACTAAAACTGGAAGGGTACAGAGAAAATTAGCATGGCCTGTGAGCAAGGATGACATGCAAACTCATGAAGTGCTCTGTACTTTTAAACTCCAAAGTTAGAAGGAAAGAAATCATAGAGATCAGAATGGAGGAAACAGTAGTAAATATTAATAAAACTGAAATCTGGCTCTTTGAGAAGGTAAAACTGACAAACTATTAGCCAAACTCATCATGAAAAAGAGAAGAATCAGGACGAAATGTATGGAAAGAGTAACATGGAAAGTTACATTACTGTATGTAAAATAGACAACCAATGTGAATGTGCTGTAAGACTAAGGGAACTTACACAGGAACTATGTGACAACCTATAGGGGTGAGATGGGGAGGATGACAGGAGGGAAGTTCAAGTGGGAGGGGACGTGTGTATATCTATGGCTGATTCGGGTTTAAAGGTGGCAGTAAACCCACAAAACTCTGTAAAGGTAAAATTTTAAAAATAAATAAAAAGAAAAGAATCAACAAAATTAGAAATGAAAAAGAAGGGGTTACAAACAGACAATGCAGACATACAAAGGATCATAAGAAACTATTATAGGGCTTCCCCTGGTGGTCCAGTGGGTAAGGACACCGCCTTGCAGTGCAAGGGGCACCGGTTTGATCCCTGGCCTGGGAAGATCCCACGTGCCGCGGAGCGGCTGGACCCATGTGTCCAATCACCAAGCCGGAGCTCTGGAGCACATGCGCCCAGAGCCGGCGCTCTGCAACAACGGAGGTCACCGCAATGGGAGGCCCACAGGAGCCAAAGAACAAAGACGGATGAAAATGGAGAAATGAAAGACCAATAGAAGTGGCCCGCCCGCTCCCCTCCCTCCCCAACCCAACCCCCGCCCAAAATAAATAAATAAATAAATCTTTAAAAAAGAAAAAAAAAAAAACAATCAATCAACATGATACTCCATGTTAACAAATTAAAAGATAAAAACCATACGAAAATCTCAATAGATGCAGAAAATGCTTTTGATAAAATTCAACACTCATATATGATTAAAAACTCTTCAAAAAAATGGACATAGAAGTTATTTCCTCAACATAATAAAGGCCATATATGATAAACCCACAGCAAACATTATTCTCAATGGTGAAAAATTGAAAACATTTCCCCTAAGAAGAGGAACAATACAAGGATCTCCACTCTCTCCACTATTATTCAACATGGTTTTGGAAGTCCTAACTACAACACTCAGAGAAGAAAACGAAACAAAAGGAATCCAGATTGGAAAAGCAGAAGTAAAATTCCCATTTGGAAATCACATAGCACTATACATAGAAAACCCTGAAGATATGATAAATTTACTGTAGCTAATCAGCATATTTAGTAAAATTGCAAGATATAAAATCAATACACAGAAATCATTTCCATTCTTATACACTCACAATGAAAAATAAGAAAGAGAAATTAAGTAATCAACCCCATTTACCATTGCAACAAAAAGAATAAAATACCTAGGAATAAATCTACCCAAGGACACAGAAGAACTATGTACAGAAAACTATAAGACACTGATGAAAGAAATCAAAGATGACATAAACAGATGGAGAGATGTTCCTGGGTTCTAAGAATCAATACTGTGAAAATGACTATACTACCAAATGCAATCTACAGATTTAATGCAATCCCTATGATATTTTTCATAGAACTAGAAAAAATAAATTCCACAATTCATATGGAAACACAAAAGACCCTGAATGGCCAAAGCAATCTTGAGAAAGAAGAACTGGAGGCAATTTGACTATAAACTACAGGAAATGGCAATCTAAAAACTAAAGTCCAATCACCGCCGGACTCGGGCACATGCGCCCAGAGCCGGCGCTCTGCAACAACGGAGGTCACCGCAATGGGAGGCCCACAGGAGCCAAAGAACAAAGACGGATGAAAATGGAGAAATGAAAGACCAATAGAAGTGGCCCGCCCGCTCCCCTCCCTCCCCAACCCAACCCCCGCCCAAAATAAATAAATAAATAAATCTTTAAAAAAGAAAAAAAAAAAAACAATCAATCAACATGATACTCCATGTTAACAAATTAAAAGATAAAAACCATACGAAAATCTCAATAGATGCAGAAAATGCTTTTGATAAAATTCAACACTCATATATGATTAAAAACTCTTCAAAAAAATGGACATAGAAGTTATTTCCTCAACATAATAAAGGCCATATATGATAAACCCACAGCAAACATTATTCTCAATGGTGAAAAATTGAAAACATTTCCCCTAAGAAGAGGAACAATACAAGGATCTCCACTCTCTCCACTATTATTCAACATGGTTTTGGAAGTCCTAACTACAACACTCAGAGAAGAAAACGAAACAAAAGGAATCCAGATTGGAAAAGCAGAAGTAAAATTCCCATTTGGAAATCACATAGCACTATACATAGAAAACCCTGAAGATATGATAAATTTACTGTAGCTAATCAGCATATTTAGTAAAATTGCAAGATATAAAATCAATACACAGAAATCATTTCCATTCTTATACACTCACAATGAAAAATAAGAAAGAGAAATTAAGTAATCAACCCCATTTACCATTGCAACAAAAAGAATAAAATACCTAGGAATAAATCTACCCAAGGACACAGAAGAACTATGTACAGAAAACTATAAGACACTGATGAAAGAAATCAAAGATGACATAAACAGATGGAGAGATGTTCCTGGGTTCTAAGAATCAATACTGTGAAAATGACTATACTACCAAATGCAATCTACAGATTTAATGCAATCCCTATGATATTTTTCATAGAACTAGAAAAAATAAATTCCACAATTCATATGGAAACACAAAAGACCCTGAATGGCCAAAGCAATCTTGAGAAAGAAGAATGGAGCTGGAGGAATCAACCTTCCTGATTTCAGACTATACTACAAAGCTACAGGAAATGGCAACCCACTCCAGTATTCTTACCTGGAGAACCCCATGGAAAGAGGAGCCTAGCAGGCTACAGTGCATGGGGTCACAAAGAGTTGAACACAATGAAGAGACCAACATTTTCACTTTTTTTTCATATTTTAATATAGCTAAAGCTATTTTTAAAAGAGAACAACAAAAACCAGAAGTCTTTCTAATAAATTCTAGAAACTAGTCTTCTTCACCCACACGGGTAACTATCAGTATGACTTGTAAGAACATCAACTAACTTTGCCTGTTTCTGAACTCTATATAAATTACATAATACAGTTGATACTCATATAACTTGTATAACTTCTGTCTACTTTTTCTGCTGAGCACGATGTACTTAAATCTGTCCATATTATTATCTATAGGCTTCCCTGATAGTTCAGCAGTAAAGATCATCTCCCAGTGCAGGAGATGTGGGTTTGATCTCCTGGAGAAAGGAATGGCAACCCACTCCAATATTCTTGCCTGAGAAATCTCATGGACAGAGGAGCCTGGGGGGTCCACAGGGTCACAGAAGAATCAGACATGTATCTATAATCCTGAATATACATTGGAAGGACAAATGCTGAAGTTCCAATATTTTAGCCACCAGATGCAAAGAGCTGACTCAGTGGAAAAGATGCTGATGGTGGAAAGACTGAAGGCAGGAGAAGAGGGCAACAGAGGAGATGGTTTGATGGTATCACCAGTTCCATGGACATGAGTCTGAGCAAACTCTAAAAGATAGTGAAGGACAGGGAAGCCTGACAAGCTGTAGCCCATGGGGTCACAAGTTGGACATGACTTAGTGAATGGAAAACAACAACAAAGGTTATTTGGAAAAGTCAGTACTCCTTATATGTCTGGAAAAAAATTTTTGTTCTCTAATTAAAAATGTTTTATTACAATTGTTTAATTACCACTGACAACCTATAGGGTTTGGGCTTTCAAACATGGTTCTAACAGCTAAACCAGCGTATGCTGGAGTAATACACCATTACCACCTTTCCTAAATGAGCCAGAACACTAAGGAATTAAACAGCAAATAAGAAGTATTCCTTTATAAAATTATTTCTGTTAGTAAATGAAAAAGAAATGATAGAATTAGAACACTAACCTTCAATGTATTGCAAGAGCTGCTAACATCATAAAAGGAAGGACACCAGACACGAGGTGACTCCTGAAGGAGTAACTCACCCGCCATGACAGAGGGGTCAACCCAGGCCTAATAAAGCCTCTGGCTCCAGCTGCCAGTTTGAGGAAATACAAAGGACGATGAATGAGGTGAAATGTACCACAATGTATGCAATCAGTCAAGTCCAGACTATGAAAAACAGATCAAACATAAATTTTAAGGTATAGAAAATAAATCTGAAGTTTGAAATAGACTTAAAAAACAGTAACTCTTTTTTTAAACGGTCAAGATTAAACAACAGTGTCTAGGGAGACATACTTGAATGAAAGAATCATACATAAAAGAAGCTGATTTCTATACGAATAACTTGGAGGAAAGGAGTTACTTAAAGGAAGGGAAGAGGCTATGACTGAGTCAGGGCAAATGAAGGTGTTTCTGGATAGTTGGCAAGCTTCTATGTATTGAGCTGTGTGGTAGTTGTAACAATGTATTATCCATCAACATAAACAGAAGCCGACTAAAAAATGGGCAGGAGACCTGAATCTACATTTCTCCAAAGACGTGGTGATGCGTACCATGCAAAAGATCTTCAACATCGCTAATCATCAGAGAAATGTAAATCAAAACCACAATGAGATATCACTTCTCATGTGTTAGATCCCAAATTCTACAAACTCTAAAAGATAGTGAAGGACAGGAAGCCTGACAAGCTGTAGCCCATGGGGTCACAAGTTGGACATGACTTAGTGAATGGAAAACAACAACAAAGGTTATTTGGAAAAGTCAGTACTCCTTATATGTCTGGAAAAAAATTTTTGTTCTCTAATTAAAAATGTTTTATTACAATTGTTTAATTACCACTGACAACCTATAGGGTTTGGGCTTTCAAACATGGTTCTAACAGCTAAACCAGCGTATGCTGGAGTAATACACCATTACCACCTTTCCTAAATGAGCCAGAACACTAAGGAATTAAACAGCAAATAAGAAGTATTCCTTTATAAAATTATTTCTGTTAGTAAATGAAAAAGAAATGATAGAATTAGAACACTAACCTTCAATGTATTGCAAGAGCTGCTAACATCATAAAAGGAAGGACACCAGACACGAGGTGACTCCTGAAGGAGTAACTCACCCGCCATGACAGAGGGGTCAACCCAGGCCTAATAAAGCCTCTGGCTCCAGCTGCCAGTTTGAGGAAATACAAAGGACGATGAATGAGGTGAAATGTACCACAATGTATGCAATCAGTCAAGTCCAGACTATGAAAAACAGATCAAACATAAATTTTAAGGTATAGAAAATAAATCTGAAGTTTGAAATAGACTTAAAAAACAGTAACTCTTTTTTTAAACGGTCAAGATTAAACAACAGTGTCTAGGGAGACATACTTGAATGAAAGAATCATACATAAAAGAAGCTGATTTCTATACGAATAACTTGGAGGAAAGGAGTTACTTAAAGGAAGGGAAGAGGCTATGACTGAGTCAGGGCAAATGAAGGTGTTTCTGGATAGTTGGCAAGCTTCTATGTATTGAGCTGTGTGGTAGTTGTAACAATGTATTATCCATCAACATAAACAGAAGCCGACTAAAAAATGGGCAGGAGACCTGAATCTACATTTCTCCAAAGACGTGGTGATGCGTACCATGCAAAAGATCTTCAACATCGCTAATCATCAGAGAAATGTAAATCAAAACCACAATGAGATATCACTTCTCATGTGTTAGAATAGCCAGCACCAAAGTTCTACAAATAATATAACACTGCCCAGGATGTGGAGAAAAGGGAAACCTAGCACCCTGTTGGTGGGAAGGTAAACTGGTACAGCCAACTACGGAAAACAGTATGGAAGTTCCTCGAAAAACTAAAAACAGAACTACCATTTGAGCCAGCATTTCTACCATTTCAGCCAGCATTTCTAGTCCTGGGTATATATCCAAAAAACACACACACATAGCACTAATTTGAAAAGATACATGCACTTCAATGTTCATAGCAGCATTACTTATAATTGAAAGATAAAGAAGTAACCTAAGTGTTTATCAACAGATGAATGGATAAAGAAGATATGGTATGTACACACACACACACACACACACACACACACACACACACACACACACACACACACACACACACACACACACACAGAGGAATATTACTCAGCCATAAAAAAGAAATTCTGCTACCTGCGACATCATGAATGGGCCTACTTCACACTTAGCAAAGTAAGATACAGAAAGACACTGTGTGTTATCAGTTACATGTGAAATATAAAAAATAAAACAAATGAATGAACATAACAAAACAGAGACAAATCACAGATGAAGAAAACACATAATGATTACCAAAGGGGATAGAAAAGGGGAAAGAAGCAAGATACGGATAGGACATTAAGAGGTACAAACTACTACGTATTAAATAAATGAACAATAATGATATATTGTATAGCACAGGGAAATATATAGTTATTTTATAATAATTCTTTTTAAACGGTCAAGATTAAACAACAGTGTCTAGGGAGACATACTTGAATGAAAGAATCATACATAAAAGAAGCTGATTTCTATACGAATAACTTGGAGGAAAGGAGTTACTTAAAGGAAGGGAAGAGGCTATGACTGAGTCAGGGCAAATGAAGGTGTTTCTGGATAGTTGGCAAGCTTCTATGTATTGAGCTGTGTGGTAGTTGTAACAATGTATTATCCATCAACATAAACAGAAGCCGACTAAAAAATGGGCAGGAGACCTGAATCTACATTTCTCCAAAGACGTGGTGATGCGTACCATGCAAAAGATCTTCAACATCGCTAATCATCAGAGAAATGTAAATCAAAACCACAATGAGATATCACTTCTCATGTGTTAGAATAGCCAGCACCAAAGTTCTACAAATAATATAACACTGCCCAGGATGTGGAGAAAAGGGAAACCTAGCACCCTGTTGGTGGGAAGGTAAACTGGTACAGCCAACTACGGAAAACAGTATGGAAGTTCCTCGAAAAACTAAAAACAGAACTACCATTTGAGCCAGCATTTCTACCATTTCAGCCAGCATTTCTAGTCCTGGGTATATATCCAAAAAACACACACACATAGCACTAATTTGAAAAGATACATGCACTTCAATGTTCATAGCAGCATTACTTATAATTGAAAGATAAAGAAGTAACCTAAGTGTTTATCAACAGATGAATGGATAAAGAAGATATGGTATGTAATACACACACACACACACACACACACACACACACACACACACACACACACACACACACACACACACACACACAGAGGAATATTACTCAGCCATAAAAAAGAAATTCTGCTACCTGCGACATCATGAATGGGCCTACTTCACACTTAGCAAAGTAAGATACAGAAAGACACTGTGTGTTATCAGTTACATGTGAAATATAAAAAATAAAACAAATGAATGAACATAACAAAACAGAGACAAATCACAGATGAAGAAAACACATAATGATTACCAAAGGGGATAGAAAAGGGGAAAGAAGCAAGATACGGATAGGACATTAAGAGGTACAAACTACTACGTATTAAATAAATGAACAATAATGATATATTGTATAGCACAGGGAAATATATAGTTATTTTATAATAATTCTAAATGAAGTATAATGTATAACACTGAATCCCTATTAGACCTAAAACTATTATTATAAATCAAATATATTCCAACAAAAAAGAATGTATCATCTTAATGCCCTAAAGTATACATTTGTTTTATATAGTTTTCTGTATCTATCATTTATTTTCCATTGAAAATGATGACTAAAAAACTAGACGACTGTAGATAAGATTTGCTTATTTAATAAAATTCATCAGCAATGGGTCAGTGTCATCTGAATTATTTTCAACAATAATTTTCATTCCAAAATGTTACAGTAAATATCATCTCAAAATAAAGATACAGAATTTGAAAAAGTATGTTAAAATCCCTGATGTTTATCTTAATGATTCTAAAGGAAACGACTCAGTACAATACTCACTCACTGCTCCTGTAGCTGCCAAATTTGGCAAATGCAACAAAATTGGGGATGCAGCACATAGCTTGAAGCCAGTTAATTTACTCTTGAATACCTCTTCATTTTACAATTACACAAACAGTATTCAAAACAGTAATTCACTTATGTCACTAGGTAACAAGCCACAGCTGCCAGATCACCGGGCTTTTTCTGGATTTCTTCTATGTCAAAAAAATCCAGAAAAGGCATCTAAATGTCAGGTATTAATATGAAGAAACCTTACAAAGTTTGATCATGTTTTTTTCTAAAAGTCAAAACTCCTGATTACATTAAAACATAATCATATACTCTTATGTGCTACTTATTTTTTCCTGCCATTCTAAATGAAGTTCAATTAATAAAGAAATTTCAATGAATCACCAAGTATGTGGTAGGAAATGAAGCAGGAAAAAAAAAAAAAAAAGCAACCAATAATCTTGCCTTAAGATAGCCTGAAATCTACTTGTAGATATAAGTATGTATTACTTTAAGAAAGTAAAAGTATTAGTCCCTCAGTCATGACTGACTCTCTGCAACTCCATGAACTGTAACCCACCAGGCTCTTCTGTCCATGGAATTCTCCAGGCAAGAATACTGGCGTGGGAGCCCCTCCCTTCTCCAGGGGATCTTCCTGAACCAGGGATCAAGCGGGATCTCCTCAACTGCAGGCAGCTTCTCTATCATCTGAGTCACCACAGAAGTCTCATATTACTCTATATTATCAAACAATTACTTGACTTTGTGTTATGCACTGGAATTCAGATGCAAGTGAGCACACATACACTAGATATATAATAGAAATTCCAAGGAGGAACAAATCTTATGTGACCTGAAAAGCGACACACCTCTGCACGTGAAAGACATTCAACAAATACCAAAGGAAGGAACAAACAAACACAAAGAACTGGTGAAGCTGTGCACATACAGAAAATTGTGTTTAAGGTCCTCAACAACCAATAACACAAAATTTGTTCCTTGCCAAAAAAGAGCTCTAAAATATGAAAACACACCTGTAACATTTTATAGATTCTAAACCGCACATTTTTTTCGTATCTCAGCTCCTCTGAAATTGATGGCATGCCGCAGTTTGAATGGCAGTGTTTTTTTCTTTTCTAATATCTAGAATAGTTGTGAACCTCAAACTTCTTAGATTTGATCAAATACACTGAATTGGTTTTAAACAGAAATATGTTATTATATGTAAGATGACTTCAAAATTACTTACTTCATGCAAATTTAGATATATATTTTTATTATAAATAAACAATTCAAAAACTTAATGAAAGCCAGATACCTTAATCTCATGAGTTCCATGAGTTCTGATTCTTAAAATTTCCAAACATAATATTAAATAGAAATTTTATGAAAAACAGGGAATAAAAAGGGATTATTTTCATAGTAACCAAATTAACTTCATATTCACTTATAAATTACTCCAAAGGAAAACTCATGATCAACATATGCAGTCATATAAAACAAGCAACCTGCTGTGTTTTATTCTGAGTGGGAGAAGATGCCATGTTTTTTTTAAAAAAAGTAAGCAATGAATTCACCAATGTCTGACTGTTACCATGTAGCCAGGGAAACAGTTTACAGTCTATCGGAAAAGCGCAAACAGGCATGAATAAACCTGCTGACACAGAGGCTTAAATACAGCATCCTTCACTGAAAGCAGCCCTTGTCTAATTAGAATACAAACTTACATCAAGTAAAGAGCTTGCCTACCAATCTTTTACCATTATCAGCATCCATATCTGAATAGAAAAGATTATGGACTGAGACATTAATCAATTAAGGGAAGACTAAACCTTAAATCAGCAGGAGAACCTTCATGCATGTGTGCACCCACAAGTAAGTACATGTATAGCAATTACGACAGTCAGGGTAGGAATTAAGACAGGAATTACAGTGGTCAGTGAATCTGACTTTTGCTACATACAGAGTAACTTCAGGCAAGTCTTTGCCGTCTCATGTTTCACCACTAGAAAAGGAAGTAACATTTCATATTGCTTTATGCCAATCACTGTGCTAGATGTTTTATGTAAATTCTCTCAATCTTCCAAATCTATCCTACCAGATAATTACTAAATATCCTCACATAACCAAAACTTAGTCACCTAAATCTGACTCAGTCCAACAAGTGAGCTTAACTTCAAAGCCCCTTCCCTTTACTATGCATGGGAACATACAAACATAAATGTATATGTACACAAACAGAGTTCAATACATGATTGATGACAAAGCAATAACACAACTAGAGACTATTGTCTATTTTTCGACAAAACACGTTTTTCTAGTGAGAATTAGTTCATTCATTCATCACTAAGGGGTGAGGCCATTACAATGTGAAAGTCACATTGGTCCAGAAAGAATTTTCTCCAGCATAGTAATGTTTTAAAAGCCATCAGGGACAAGCTTTCTTACAAGAGTGAGCTGTAGCAATATTAGATGACCTTAAGGAGTAAAAACTGAAAATCCTGTAGAAGAAGGCAAGCAGAGACCAGTTAATGACCTAAAGAACTGCTAGGAATTCTACAGTGTTAGGCTATCTAGGCAAGCCGTTGAGTACAGACAAATAAACTGTGAAAATATTTTCTCCATGTTTACCTTTTTTTAAATAAAAGGAGGCTGGGTAGAGAGGACTGATAAAGAAGGCTACCTATCATAAAAAGTGAAGTAAGTCAAAAAGAGAAAGACAAGTACAATATACTAACACATATATATGGAATCTAGTAAGATGGTAATGATAACACATACAGTGAAACAATGAAAAAACAGACATGGAGAATAGACATATGGACATTGTGGGGAATGAACAGTGGGTGGGAGGCATAAAGGAAGTAACATGAAAACCTATACTGTCATATGTGAAAAGATAGCTATTGTCATTGCACTATGAAAAAAGGGGATCCTGCAGGGGTGCTGTGCGAAGGTCTGGAGGTGTGGGATGGGGGGGATATACAAATGATTAATCTGGGATCATACATATCTGTAAACAACAAAATTCTGTAAAAGTAAAAAGTAAAATAAAAAAATTTTTTAAAAGGCTACATACTGCATCAGAATTTTTACTTTATCTTAAATAGAACTGAATGCCCTTGTGGACTTACATTTCAAAGGAGAAGACTAACTGATGTTGTCATGTTAAGCTATGTTAATAATTTTATTAGACTTGTTACCAGTAAAAGCAAAACTTGTTTTGCTTTACTATAAAGGTCAAAGCTAAGACCTAGTGGAAAATTTTTAAAAACCTAGGCATGTAAAAAAGTATTTTAAATTATCTATAATCTCACCATCTGGAGGTAATCACTTTATAAATTTGTTGTATTTGCTTCCAGCCTCCCTTACTACAATATGTAACAAATACATATTTTCAAAACTGACGTCATGGTAGATAAAACTCCATAAAAATGTTGATATTAAACCAACAGACCTACAAAAATGGCAATTTCATATAGCTGATAGGTACTACATGTGTATGAACATAAGTACAATTTTATATTCTTTGAAACTTTATATTAAATCATGAGCATTTTTCTACATCTTCAATATTCTTCCCAAATATAACATTTTTGATGGATAGCATCCCAAACAAATGGATATAATAAATGCATTTAATCATTTTCCTGATATCTGAAACTCAATTATTCCCAATTTTTCACCATTACATATGGTGCCACCATGAATATCCTTGTGCCTAATTCTTTCTATAAGTCTCTGACTTTCTTCCTTAGAATAAATTCCTCAAAGTAGGCTTACTGAATTAAGCTCATGAACAATTTAAATACTACTTACACAAGTTCTTAAAACTTTCCATCAGAAAAATTAACATTATCAATTTATATTTCACCACTCATATATGAGATTGCTCATTCAAGCTCAGAACTGTTTTTAATGCTCTGAGAAATGATTTTACAAATCATCTATAGTTTGCAAACCAGTTTTTTGAGAAAAGAAAGCTAACAGGTAACACATACAAAGTAAAATAGGAACACATTCCCGGTGTTCTCAAGGTCTGGCATACACATGAATCACCTGAGTGGACTGTTTAAAAATGAAAACCCTGCGTCCCCCTTGGGATCCTGTCAGCGGGTCTGAGGTGTGTTTGTGCTTTCAACCACCATCCTGAGCGACACAGATGCTCGTGGTCTCTGAACCACACTCTGAGAAACATTAATGCAAACTGAGCACAAATGCTTTACATGAATAATTACTGCAGCAATGAAAAGTATATTCCAAATAGCTAAAAGAATAGTATACATCACTTTCTTCTTATTCAAGACACAAATATTAAGTAACCATAGAATGTCTTCAGAAAAAAACTTGGCTTCATCTCTCAAGTTGCTGCTTAACTGCAAGTGTAAATACTTTAAAATACATATCAGATTACACTGTTTTAATTATCATGATTAAGACACAAAACATGTAAATATATACATATATGTATGTATTTTTTAATATAAGTTTTAACATTGGTTCTGCTAGTTCTTAGCTGTGTGATTTAAGGAAACTCAGAGTCTGTGTCCTCATCTTTAAAATGGCAATAAAAACACTTATCTCATAAATGACATTTAGCTTATATTCTTTGAAACTTTATATTAAATCATGAGCATTTCTACATCTTCAATATTCTTCCCAAATATAACATTTTTGATGGATAGCATCCCAAACAAATGGATATAATAAATGCATTTAATCATTTTCCTGATATCTGAAACTCAATTATTCCCAATTTTTCACCATTACATATGGTGCCACCATGAATATCCTTGTGCCTAATTCTTTCTATAAGTCTCTGACTTTCTTCCTTAGAATAAATTCCTCAAAGTAGGCTTACTGAATTAAGCTCATGAACAATTTAAATACTACTTACACAAGTTCTTAAAACTTTCCATCAGAAAAATTAACATTATCAATTTATATTTCACCACTCATATATGAGATTGCTCATTCAAGCTCAGAACTGTTTTTAATGCTCTGAGAAATGATTTTACAAATCATCTATAGTTTGCAAACCAGTTTTTTGAGAAAAGAAAGCTAACAGGTAACACATACAAAGTAAAATAGGAACACATTCCCGGTGTTCTCAAGGTCTGGCATACACATGAATCACCTGAGTGGACTGTTTAAAAATGAAAACCCTGCGTCCCCCTTGGGATCCTGTCAGGGGGTCTGAGGTGTGTTTGTGCTTTCAACCACCATCCTGAGCGACACAGATGCTCGTGGTCTCTGAACCACACTCTGAGAAACATTAATGCAAACTGAGCACAAATGCTTTACATGAATAATTACTGCAGCAATGAAAAGTATATTCCAAATAGCTAAAAGAATAGTATACATCACTTTCTTCTTATTCAAGACACAAATATTAAGTAACCATAGAATGTCTTCAGAAAAAAACTTGGCTTCATCTCTCAAGTTGCTGCTTAACTGCAAGTGTAAATACTTTAAAATACATATCAGATTACACTGTTTTAATTATCATGATTAAGACACAAAACATGTAAATATATACATATATGTATGTATTTTTTAATATAAGTTTTAACATTGGTTCTGCTAGTTCTTAGCTGTGTGATTTAAGGAAACTCAGAGTCTGTTTCCTCATCTTTAAAAATGGCAATAAAAACACTTATCTCATAAATGACATAGTTAACATAATACTGCTTGGTATAGCATCTGGTCCAAGTTAAGGCTTCAATGTTTATTATGATTATTATGAGATGATCATCACTTCCAATACACCTAATTCAATCAACCCACAAACCACTTTGCCCAGGCAACGAAGAAGACTGTGTTCAGCTTATCTGATAGGCCATACATGGAAAAAGCAATAGCAATATAAAGGCTACCTTTAAAATAAAAATGATGAATAAAAAACATGCTAGGTATTGAAACAAATTCTTCAACAACAGAGGACAGGAAAAACTGGCGACTCTAGAACTGAATTCCAAATTTGTTCTTTTAAAAACTAGGATACTGAATATCAAAAAGATAAGTGTTTTTAGCAAAAGTATGTACCTCTTCACCCTCACCCCCCCGCCCCCCCCCCCCCAAAAAAAAAAACCATGAAAAATGAAAGGAGACATCTCAGTATCACCCAAAACTTGATTCTTCAAGAAATTTCATCCTTCCTCCTAATTTCAACTTGCTTCCAGGTCAAGTATTATAATACCTCACACTAGAATGAGCAAATTGATTTCTTTTTAATGGATATTTTAAAAGCATGCTTAAGGAACCTTAAACATGCTCAAGTATAAATTGATCAAGGTCATCAAGTAGACCAGTAAGAGTCTGATTAAATGCAGGTCTTTTAATGCTTGATCTAGAACTCTTAAGGAAAGGCAGTTCCACTAGGGTTAGAACTTCACCAAACGAAACACCTACTTACTTTACATGAAATACTGTTGAATTACAGATCACAGTACCTCCTATCTTTTATAACCAATCTTTCAAAAAGTAGTCAACAGTTTTGGTGTTCACTTCCTTTCCTATTTGCTCACCTCATTGCAAAAAAAAAAAAAAAAAGCTTTAATGTACATGGATTCAGTGAAACTTACATAAATGAGTAACTGCTGATAATCTACTGTTTAACATTTCAATATATATGAAATTTCAACATACCCTTGATGAAATCTCATAATATTCATGTCCTCATGTTCAGGTTATCAGTGTTCATAGAGGTCTTTTTGGACAGGGGGTAATAAACTTGTTATTAATTGAATAGTAAAAGATTGTACACTCTAGTGTATATATTACCATGTTCCATAATTAAAGTTTTAAGTATCTGAATTTAGAATAAAGAGTAGAATGATACTGGAAATACTTTCATCTTTCAAGGACAAGTATTTAAGTACATCACAAAGAAAAGCTTTCTTCACAGGGAGATTTTACTATCATATACAATGGCAATTTTCTGCTCAGTTTCTTCTATAGCAAATTACTAGCATTAATTAATATAAATGTTTTATATGTGGCTGGAAGAAATAGCATCTCTATCATGGCAAGAACAAAACCATGGAAAGAATGTAAATTAGGGAAGGACGAGAATTAAACACTTTTACATATCAGGTTCTGTACAAAACACTTTACCTGTTAGGTAGGTAGAGGTAGAGGAGTTGGTGAGGAATTCAGAGAGGGGAGATAATTTTCTTTCCTCATGCAAAGCCATTAAGAAGAACTTTAAAGTGGGCAAAATATGAGGCACACAAGTCTGAAAGTCTTCTACAGAACACTCGATCTATTCTAAGTTTTAGTCTTATACCTCTATATTTACAATCATGTTTAAAATGCATAAGCAAAAGATTAAAATAAAGATTATTAAACTATAATCACTGAAATTCACAATCATGGATATTGGTTTTTAAATTCTTAGATCCTTAAACACTACTTTAAAATAGCTACTATATTTTCATCAACATTCCTTAGAACTGGTCCAACTCAGGTTTCCTAAATATTGTTACATCTCTCGAGAACACTAAGAAAGCAAAAGACCAAAAAAGGATAGACAACAACTGTAACAACACAGTAGCATAAGAATTTACCATAATAACATTTTCACAATTATAGGTAGAGCTTAAAGCTGATGAAATTCACAAATGTGAAGAATATTTAGATGATGAGATGGGATAGTTAACGGAAACCGTTATATTTTAGAGATATGTTCTCATGATCAATACCAATGTATGTTGATACATATGCTAATGCTAAACTAGGAGTAGGGAACAAAGATTATATTTCATTATAGCCAAGGCTACCAGTACCAATGAACTTTTGATGAATTGATGGATGAAATAACACCTAATCTCTAAAATTTAATGGGGACACTCAAATTAAGTAAAAGATTTACTGAGGTTACCCAAAACTTAAAACAAAGGAAACAAAAAAAAGAAAAACTCACTATTCTCATTTTAAAAATACATGCTGCTGCTTTAAGTGGCCAGCAGGCTCACAGCAACTCCGGCTGCAATCACAACATCCATTAGAGTGCTCCACTGCTCAGAGCGAGCAAGCAAGTGGTTGTCAGTGCAGCTAGTAAATCACCTGATCCTATTACAAAATCAATTACTGCAGTGCATTTCCATTGCTACACAATCCGATGATGACAAAATGATATTGGATAGCTGCTGCAAGGTCAAGAAACTGCTAAGAACATCTTTAATTGATCTTTTATTTTTAATCATTTGGTCCTAGTCATAACGCATCCATTTTAATCGTATAGTTTTATTTTTATTTGAAATAAATCTAAGTAGTTACCTTTGGTTGCCTGGGACACTCGATGGATAATCTCGGCAACTGGTCTGATGTATGGCTACCAGAGAACAGATCGGAGCAGCAGGTCGAACGGCTCAACCTCTTCATTAAAGAAGAAATAACGCTGCAGCCACAGCCACACATTGACTTGCTCATTAGATCAGAATTTAACTTAAAAAATCAGAACTGGTACTGTCCCATGTATACTCAAAATTGGCTAACGGCCTCATTCTGCAGCTCTCTGGCTGAAAGAAACACTGTTAAAAAAGAATAAAACAATAGCTTTCCTACAGAAGATACCAGCCACAAACTCACTGCCAAGAAAAACTCAACATTAAAAACAGAAGTCTCCCGGTACTCCTTAGAAAGAAGGTAAGGTGCTTTAATATTTCAAACTGTTTTATATTAAAGCCCAAGTATTTAATAAAGGAGCAAACTCAAGATAATATACCCCCAAATTATACTAACCACTCTTTCTGTCCTCCATCAGTTTAGATCTGTTTGCCTACTCCTCCGGCTCAGCCTATCCAACCTGTTCCCTCTGTAAATGCACACTGTCTCAACAACCAACAGGAATGAGCCCCACCCCTGCTTGTCCTGATACACTCAGTTCAAGAACCGCTCAATATCTGGAAGAGAACTGCTGCTGCACTGCTTTGAGAAACAACAGGAAGCAAATTACTGGACAGATTCTTTACCTTACCAATCAGAACTGCTGACCCTTTATGACTCCGCGATTCAAGAAGCCTTCCATACGCTCACAGTAAGAATAACCAACTGATTTTACTTGTATATAATAGATTAAATTGTAGGATTGTTTTCAATCTTGTTGTTCAGTATAAAATACAAAAACATAGGCATAAGTATTTTTTTAAAAGAATTTAGACAGTAACTAATAATTTTTGAGTCTGGCTAGAAGAGGGTGGGATGGTGGTTGACAGGCAAAGCACATTATGGAGCAATAAAATACTACAGCAAAGATGGTACTGTTGATAATGATAGAGCTACTAAGTGAATTCAAGAAGACTCCTGCTATCAGAAATGTCAGAAGAGTTAACACGAGAAGGAAAGGGCATGTGGTTACATAGACAGGTACTGACAAGAGGTAAAAAGCCATCCCAAACCTGGTTGCTTTGATACAGAATCTGATCCCACCTATTTATCTGCATCTCATTAAAAAGGTTCAAAAACCACAAACCACCCCGACAAACAACAGTATTAACAATAAGTATGCTAGCCATACTCTATGAACTACTGCCAACAATGCGTGTGGGTGTGTATATATATATATATATAATACAATGTGGTTATAATCCACATTGTAACTTCCAGGACAAGACAGGGTTACATTAATAAAAATTCTTTATAATTTCTTCCCAAACAATCTGACTTCAAAACAAACGTAACTTGAACATTCACAGACACACGATTATCAATCTTTGTTAACAGCACCCTTTTCAAGGAAGAAGCCTAAGAACTAAAAGCACTATCTTGTATTAAAATGTATATTTAAAAGCTTCCAGTTTTCTATAGCACTGAGAAGTTCTCTATTTGTGTATGCCTCCTTCCCAGTTCCATCTTTTGGTTTAAATTTAAAAAGAACTAGCATTGCCTCTTCCTTCACCTTGCACTGCCCTTTTGAAGTCCATGTTAAATTTAAATCAATTTCCAGAGTATCTAAAAACAGGCACGGACTTCCCATTGCGTTTTTAAAAAACCTTTTGTAGATAAAGGCTATGGAAACAAACAAGCAAATAATGCAGTAACCTTTTACTCGCCTGCTGGAGGTACTGTCTGATGCACAGAATTTTAAATCCTCCTGTGCAGATGCAATTGAGCTGCTATTGCCAAGAACTCTGATTTTCCTGTGCTGCTGCTACACAGCTATTCATTGAAACAGCATATTACATGGAAAACTCGTGAAGTGCTATCAGTTTAAATTTCTCATATAATTTAAGAAGAACTTCTCAAATCTAGCTAAGGCTCTGTTGTATCAGAGGTATGTCAGATGTGTTGGGGAAAAGGTCTTACTGCTGTTAATGCACTCCTAGCAAACGTGTGAGACTGGGAAGCTTAGAGAGGTAATGAAAAAATTAATACATCCTCCTAATCGAAGAACAATGTACTGAGAGTTAAAACCTCACACAATTTATATCAACAAACATACAGCACGCCCATAAAAAACTAAGGTTTTTATTAACTTTATAATTAACAAAGCCTTTAAATAAATCATCTGACTAATATTACAGACAGGCATCAATAAAATCCCCACCAAATGATGTTACTGAAAGTAAGTTATTTTACTAACTACTCAGCATCAATACTGTTTCTAAACAAAATTATGAAACAAAAGATGCAATGGTATAGATTACCACTCGTGAAATAACTGGCCATGTAGTGTTTCATCTCCCTTACCCCACTTCAGTGGACCTACACTATTTATAATTAAAAGAGGATGCAAGCAACAAGTGCTATTTTCATTATTAACATTATTTTTCCTTCCAGGTCAGCTCATTTAATGTGCTATTGATTCATAGGTTGCATACTGATGGAGGCAAAAGGCAAATCAACAAAGAGAAGCTTCACAAACTATCAAAAAAAGAAACACAATTTATGGGGTGAAAAATAGAACAGTGAATAATTCTCTCTGGCTATAGTTCTATTTACCAAGAGATAGAAACAACATTAATATCTGCTCACTAATAACACTGAGCATCATGATCTTTTTTTAATAAACTGCATTTTAAAATTGTGCTTTCTTCTTTAATCCCAAGTAACTATGAATATCAAAAACTTGCTTTAAGAATTTTAACAATCTATTACTATTGAATTCATTTCTAGTGCTCTAAGAAATCAGGTGACCATTCTATTACACGGTAGGCTAAAGCACACGAAATCTAGAAACACAACCCTGCAAGTGAAGGCATCCTTCCTCAACGCCCAAATGTACTGATATAAACATAAATAAGCATAAGCTAGCTTCAATAGTTCCCATAAAGTAAAGCATATGGAAAAGAAACGATGGACAGTATCATTTTTTTTTTAATTTTCTTTCATTTAAAAGACTGTATTGCCACATTTATTATCCCAGTGAGAAATTATTCCAGCAGCTTTCAAAATATGGATTTAGGGGTGGTCTCTGAGACCTTCACATGGAGTCTAAGAGATCAAAATTGTTTTCATAATACTAAGATGTTAAGTGTGTTTTTTATTCTCAATCTCTAATGAGTATGCAATGAAGTTTTCCTCAGACTACACTGTTTGTAATATTTTAACAGACTGAATGCAGAAGCAGAAAAAGTTTTATTTCGCTTTTAAATAAATCATCTGACTAATATTACAGACAGGCATCAATAAAATCCCCACCAAATGATGTTACTGAAAGTAAGTTATTTTACTAACTACTCAGCATCAATACTGTTTCTAAACAAAATTATGAAACAAAAGATGCAATGGTATAGATTACCACTCGTGAAATAACTGGCCATGTAGTGTTTCATCTCCCTTACCCCACTTCAGTGGACCTACACTATTTATAATTAAAAGAGGATGCAAGCAACAAGTGCTATTTTCATTATTAACATTATTTTTCCTTCCAGGTCAGCTCATTTAATGTGCTATTGATTCATAGGTTGCATACTGATGGAGGCAAAAGGCAAATCAACAAAGAGAAGCTTCACAAACTATCAAAAAAAGAAACACAATTTATGGGGTGAAAAATAGAACAGTGAATAATTCTCTCTGGCTATAGTTCTATTTACCAAGAGATAGAAACAACATTAATATCTGCTCACTAATAACACTGAGCATCATGATCTTTTTTTAATAAACTGCATTTTAAAATTGTGCTTTCTTCTTTAATCCCAAGTAACTATGAATATCAAAAACTTGCTTTAAGAATTTTAACAATCTATTACTATTGAATTCATTTCTAGTGCTCTAAGAAATCAGGTGACCATTCTATTACACGGTAGGCTAAAGCACACGAAATCTAGAAACACAACCCTGCAAGTGAAGGCATCCTTCCTCAACGCCCAAATGTACTGATATAAACATAAATAAGCATAAGCTAGCTTCAATAGTTCCCATAAAGTAAAGCATATGGAAAAGAAACGATGGACAGTATCATTTTTTTTTTAATTTTCTTTCATTTAAAAGACTGTATTGCCACATTTATTATCCCAGTGAGAAATTATTCCAGCAGCTTTCAAAATATGGATTTAGGGGTGGTCTCTGAGACCTTCACATGGAGTCTAAGAGATCAAAATTGTTTTCATAATACTAAGATGTTAAGTGTGTTTTTTATTCTCAATCTCTAATGAGTATGCAATGAAGTTTTCCTCAGACTACACTGTTTGTAATATTTTAACAGACTGAATGCAGAAGCAGAAAAAAGAATCTATTTTTCATTAATCCAGACATATTTGCAGAAACGTAAAACAATGTCATCTTTCTCATTAACTCTTTTTGCTTGGAGAAAATATGGCTAATTCCCCCAAAAGATATTAATTGCATGAACATGAGATAAGCAATTATTTTTAAGTGAATTTAAAAGAATGCAGTACTTTTAAAACTTCTCAGTTTTACTTTCTAATAGGATAAATACTGAGAAATAAAATCCAAATAAATCAAAGTTCTTTGGGGTCCTAAATAATTTCTAAGAGTGTAATGTGACCCTAAAACCCCAAAAGGTTGAGACTCCTTGCTCACATTTTTCCTTCAGTCAAAGCTTACAGTTCGGGGTTATAAAAATGACTTCAGCAATTTTATAGTCATTTTAAAAACACTCATTTTAGAATATTAAACATAAAGTTTCTGAATTTTCACTGATGTCATTTTTAATGCTCAATTTGCAATCATCTTAATTATTAAGTATAATTATTATTAGCTGGGTTTCATAGTAACATTAACAAGTAAAATCTATTCTTTAAAAGCAATAGACAACTAATGAATTACAATGTTAATACAAGATACTAAAATTAGATTGAAAATATATATGGAAAAGGGGGGAAAAATCAGTTCTTAGAAAAAGGATATGTGAGATTATATATTTTTAACATAAAAAACGATAAGTTAATTAACTTGATACAAAGCACACGAAATCTAGAAACACAACCCTGCAAGTGAAGGCATCCTTCCTCAACGCCCAAATGTACTGATATAAACATAAATAAGCATAAGCTAGCTTCAATAGTTCCCATAAAGTAAAGCATATGGAAAAGAAACGATGGACAGTATCATTTTTTTTTTAATTTTCTTTCATTTAAAAGACTGTATTGCCACATTTATTATCCCAGTGAGAAATTATTCCAGCAGCTTTCAAAATATGGATTTAGGGGTGGTCTCTGAGACCTTCACATGGAGTCTAAGAGATCAAAATTGTTTTCATAATACTAAGATGTTAAGTGTGTTTTTTATTCTCAATCTCTAATGAGTATGCAATGAAGTTTTCCTCAGACTACACTGTTTGTAATATTTTAACAGACTGAATGCAGAAGCAGAAAAAAGAATCTATTTTTCATTAATCCAGACATATTTGCAGAAACGTAAAACAATGTCATCTTTCTCATTAACTCTTTTTGCTTGGAGAAAATATGGCTAATTCCCCCAAAAGATATTAATTGCATGAACATGAGATAAGCAATTATTTTTAAGTGAATTTAAAAGAATGCAGTACTTTTAAAACTTCTCAGTTTTACTTTCTAATAGGATAAATACTGAGAAATAAAATCCAAATAAATCAAAGTTCTTTGGGGTCCTAAATAATTTCTAAGAGTGTAATGTGACCCTAAAACCCCAAAAGGTTGAGACTCCTTGCTCACATTTTTCCTTCAGTCAAAGCTTACAGTTCGGGGTTATAAAAATGACTTCAGCAATTTTATAGTCATTTTAAAAACACTCATTTTAGAATATTAAACATAAAGTTTCTGAATTTTCACTGATGTCATTTTTAATGCTCAATTTGCAATCATCTTAATTATTAAGTATAATTATTATTAGCTGGGTTTCATAGTAACATTAACAAGTAAAATCTATTCTTTAAAAGCAATAGACAACTAATGAATTACAATGTTAATACAAGATACTAAAATTAGATTGAAAATATATATGGAAAAGGGGGGAAAAATCAGTTCTTAGAAAAAGGATATGTGAGATTATATATTTTTAACATAAAAAAAACGATAAGAACAATTTCTAAAATTAATCTTGCCTATACAAAATTGCTATTTTTAAATATATTTTTTCCTGAGAAGAAAACACATAACCTTTAAATAAAACAGAGTTAGTCCTCCATATAGATGGACGTAGACCCCATAGATATGAAGATCCAGCTGTAGTACACCACTTATGTAGAGACTCAAGCACCTGTGAACTGTGGTATCAGAAACAAACCCTGCAGACAGCAAGGGACAGCAGCATATCTCAAGATAAAAATAAATCGATGATTGGGGATGGAGAAAATTAATGACTATACAAAAGACAATTAGAGAAATCACATTAAGTTAATAATTACTTTACAGTAACTCCTATTGCTGAGAAGATGCTGGATATTTGACATATTAAGACTTTACAGTCAAACGTGGGACAGATGGCTTATCGCCTTATATTTTAATGTACTAGGCCACATTTTCTCCTGCTAAGTCCCACAAGGTTAATTTTCAAAAGTTCTCCTTAGTTCTGCCAAACCCCATGTCCTTAGGACTCAAGAGTTTTAGTTGCCATGCATTCATTCAGCCATTCAACTATTTATTAAGCACCAGCCATGTGCTAGGCAGGAATAAGGAGTGAAGATGCAATGCACAAGACAAATAAAAAATCCCTCCTGTCTTCATTACATTCACAAGGAGAAGACACACAACAACTAACCATATTTACTATAGGAGATGGTGCGATTCATAAAGAGAGGGTAAAACAATGAAATGGTCAGGAAAAGCTTCATTTTTCTTATTATAAACATAAATAATACTTTGAAAGTTTAGTAATATTATTCAAGTCATTGCCAATATTGCCATATTTGTTATTCTTTTTGCTTTGATGAGGTATTTTTAAAGTAAATTCCAGACATCATGCCAGCCTCTTCCCCGCCTCACACACATATCTTTAGTTTTGCCACTGTCTTATACAGTCACAAAATCACTGTATCACACGCATCAAGTTAGGTTTCCAAGGTATTAATGAATACCAGTCAATACTGCCTCAGCAATGTCTACTTTAGGTAATGTGATCTAAGCAAAATGCATAAAGAACTACTCTTGGTAGGTGGTTCCTAGGTGTCTTACACCTCCTGGACTTGACAGCACTCCTTGAACCCTCTTTTACATGCCAATGACTTGCAGAAACCTCTTCAGTTTTCCTGTATCTTGAAACTGCCTGTGTGCTGCTGCTTCGCTATGTCATTTATTCTGTACTCCAATCTTTCCTGTTTCCCACAAAATGATTTTTAATAATGACTATTTTGAATTCCAAACTCCACAGAAAAACTAGAGATTTAGGTGGTAGACATTCTAATTCCAGACAATCAAACAGCAATTTAAGTGTATCGGTAATTTTCAAACACTAGCTGAAATTAATTTGAAACATTTAACATTGTGCAGTAGCTCTGAAAAGACAGAAGAGGGAACTATAATATTTAGGAATTCCACATTTAAATAGTACTAACTTCTGTTTTAAATTGAAACACTGAGTTTCAACCTGGTAATGGTTTAAAAATATAATAGTGGTAACTGCTTTATATATGCTCCTTCCAAAAACAAAAACCCTAGCATACAGAAGAAAAAGATTTGGAAGAACAGAGTAAAGACTGAATGCACAGATATTTGTAAGTTTTACCACATTAACAAATAATAACTTTTAACAGAAGTCATTTAAAATGACTATTAAACAATGCACTTCCATTTTCTAAATAATTTTTGTTAATAACAAATGAGCATATATAGTAAAATCAATGTAAGTTTTATGATAACCACTTCAGTCCAAAATATGTTTTAAAAATAGTTTTCTTGAAGTCATCAGGAAAACCCAGGAATTAAGGGTTTTAAGTTATTTTTACATATTCATTTAGTCATAGGAAACTGCAAAAGACTTCAGTAATAACTTTTTGGGTTTAGAATATTATTCAAGTATTGCCAATATTGCATATTTGTTATTCTTTTGCTTTGATGAGGTATTTTTAAAGTAAATTCCAGACATCACCTCTTCCCCGCCTCACACACATATCTTTAGTTTTGCCACTGTCTTATACAGTCACAAAATCACTGTATCACACGCATCAAGTTAGGTTTCCAAGGTATTAATGAATACCAGTCAATACTGCCTCAGCAATGTCTACTTTAGGTAATGTGATCTAAGCAAAATGCATAAAGAACTACTCTTGGTAGGTGGTTCCTAGGTGTCTTACACCTCCTGGACTTGACAGCACTCCTTGAACCCTCTTTTACATGCCAATGACTTGCAGAAACCTCTTCAGTTTTCCTGTATCTTGAAACTGCCTGTGTGCTGCTGCTTCGCTATGTCATTTATTCTGTACTCCAATCTTTCCTGTTTCCCACAAAATGATTTTTAATAATGACTATTTTGAATTCCAAACTCCACAGAAAAACTAGAGATTTAGGTGGTAGACATTCTAATTCCAGACAATCAAACAGCAATTTAAGTGTATCGGTAATTTTCAAACACTAGCTGAAATTAATTTGAAACATTTAACATTGTGCAGTAGCTCTGAAAAGACAGAAGAGGGAACTATAATATTTAAGAATTCCACATTTAAATAGTACTAACTTCTGTTTTAAATTGAAACACTGAGTTTCAACCTGGTAATGGTTTAAAAATATAATAGTGGTAACTGCTTTATATATGCTCCTTCCAAAAACAAAAACCCTAGCATACAGAAGAAAAAGATTTGGAAGAACAGAGTAAAGACTGAATGCACAGATATTTGTAAGTTTTACCACATTAACAAATAATAACTTTTAACAGAAGTCATTTAAAATGACTATTAAACAATGCACTTCCATTTTCTAAATAATTTTTGTTAATAACAAATGAGCATATATAGTAAAATCAATGTAAGTTTTATGATAACCACTTCAGTCCAAAATATGTTTTAAAAATAGTTTTCTTGAAGTCATCAGGAAAACCCAGGAATTAAGGGTTTTAAGTTATTTTTACATATTCATTTAGTCATAGGGAAACTGCAAAAAGACTTCAGTAATAACGACATTTCAAGAAAAAGCATAGTCTACTGAAATAGTTGCTCTAAAAACTACTGATATTTTATTAAAGCATAAATTTCGATAAAAATATGAATCTGTTACTTTAATTAAAGCTGAAGTGCTCTACACAAGTAGATAAAAGGGCAAAATTTATACACACCTGACTGCTACTCCACTAAGACAAGACGGAACCAAGTCAGCCAGGTAACTACAGGGCAAAATCCAGGCAAGCCTTCTGTTTCTATCTAACAACGGTCCCCTTTCCTCCAGTTTCCAATAGCACACTCATTTCTTTTGGAATCCCCACCGGCAGCATCATTAATGTTCATATTTCCACCAAAACACTGTTGAAGACAACTTGGGCATTTCTGTAAGAAGCTATAGGCTTTCTTCACCACGTTCTCTACTTTCTTCTGAGTCCTCGCCTTCCGCATCTTTAACGTCCACACTCTACCAACAACACAGTCAAGGCCATCAAGGCTTTCCCTATCACGCTCCACAAAATTCTACTCACTACACACTTTCAAAGCCGCTTCTACATCTTTAGGTATTGATTACACCATACCCCTACTTCTGTATTATCTTCCCATGTCTGCTACAGCACATTACCACAAACCTGGTGCCAAATAATAGCATGAATTTTATCATCTTATAGTTCCTGAGGTCAGGAGCCCAAAATCAGTTGCAATGAGCTAATTAAAAAAAAATCAAGGTTGCAGGCTGGTAATGGTTTAAAAATATAATAGTGGTAACTGCTTTATATATGCTCCTTCCAAAAACAAAACCCTAGCATACAGAAGAAAAGATTTGGAAGAACAGAGTGAAGACTGAATGCACAGATATTTGTAAGTTTTACCACATTAACAAATAATAACTTTTAACAGAAGTCATTTAAAATGACTATTAAACAATGCACTTCCATTTTCTAAATAATTTTTGTTAATAACAAATGAGCATATATAGTAAAATCAATGTAAGTTTTATGATAACCACTTCAGTCCAAAATATGTTTTAAAAATAGTTTTCTTGAAGTCATCAGGAAAACCCAGGAATTAAGGGTTTTAAGTTATTTTTACATATTCATTTAGTCATAGGGAAACTGCAAAAAGACTTCAGTAATAACGACATTTCAAGAAAAAGCATAGTCTACTGAAATAGTTGCTCTAAAAACTACTGATATTTTATTAAAGCATAAATTTCGATAAAAATATGAATCTGTTACTTTAATTAAAGCTGAAGTGCTCTACACAAGTAGATAAAAGGGCAAAATTTATACACACCTGACTGCTACTCCACTAAGACAAGACGGAACCAAGTCAGCCAGGTAACTACAGGGCAAAATCCAGGCAAGCCTTCTGTTTCTATCTAACAACGGTCCCCTTTCCTCCAGTTTCCAATAGCACACTCATTTCTTTTGGAATCCCCACCGGCAGCATCATTAATGTTCATATTTCCACCAAAACACTGTTGAAGACAACTTGGGCATTTCTGTAAGAAGCTATAGGCTTTCTTCACCACGTTCTCTACTTTCTTCTGAGTCCTCGCCTTCCGCATCTTTAACGTCCACACTCTACCAACAACACAGTCAAGGCCATCAAGGCTTTCCCTATCACGCTCCACAAAATTCTACTCACTACACACTTTCAAAGCCGCTTCTACATCTTTAGGTATTGATTACACCATACCCCTACTTCTGTATTATCTTCCCATGTCTGCTACAGCACATTACCACAAACCTGGTGCCAAATAATAGCATGAATTTTATCATCTTATAGTTCCTGAGGTCAGGAGCCCAAAATCAGTTGCAATGAGCTAATTAAAAAAAAAAAAAATCAAGGTGTTGGCAGGCTGGTGTTCCTTCTAAAGGCTCTAGAAGAGAATCTGTTTCCCTGTCTTTTCTAACTGTGAGAAAACTGCCTCACTTTGTTCTTGGTCCTTTCCTCAATCTTCAGAGTGTACACTTTACACTTCCCTTCAGTCTCCCAACTTTCTTTTGCTCTGACCTTACCTTCCTCTTCTAAGTACTCTGTGATTATACTAGGCCTACCGGAGTAAACTGAGCGACTGAACAACCACCTGGATAACTGAGGATAGATTTCCTATCCCAAGATGCTTAATCACATATGAAAAGTTCCTTTAGCCACCTAAGATAATATTGTCACAGATTCTGGAAATTTGGACATGGACATTTTTGGAATAACTACTCAAACTCCCACAATATATCACAAAAGGCATGAAATATAAAAGAAAAAGATATAAACTAAGTTTCATCAAAATAAAAACTTTAACTCCAAAATACACGGATCAGAAATTTAAAAAATGAAAGGCAAGCCACAGACTGGGAAAAACCTGCAAACAGTTACCCAAAGAACTCCTTTTTTATAAATGTAAATATATACCTACTATATGACTCCACTAAGAGGAAAGACAAAAGCACATGTTCATATAAAGACACTGTAAACAAATGTTTATAACAAATTTGCAATAGCCAAAACCATTAACAACACAATGCAGCAACAGGTAAACGGAAAACAAACTGTGATATATCAAAAAAAAAAAAAAGCAGGAGGGGGACAGTATTCCAAAAATCAAAAATAAAAAGAGACAAGTATTGCTAGTCCATTCAACAGTATGGATAAATCTCAAATTTACTAAGCTAGGGGAAAGAAGTCAGATAAAACAGGAAACATTACATGATTCTACTTACATATAATAACATTCAAGAAAATTCAAGCTTGCCTATTTTCTCTTCCATCTGGATGTCTGAGGTATATCCCTTATAATAAAAGTGTAAGTACAGAGTTCTCAGTGAGTTCTGTGAATCATTCTATGGAATCATCCAATCATTCTAGTTGCAGAAACCTCTGAATTTGTAACCAGGTCAGACAGAAGGGCAGGCAGCCTGGAGATCACACTTATGGCTGGGGTCTCAAGTAAAGGCAGTTTTGTTGGGAACCTCGCCTTTAACTTATGGGATACATACCACTAACTATACTTAGAGTCCAAACTGAATTAAACTGACCTGCAGGTGACCAGAGAACTGATGCTGGAATACAGTCATTAGCTGTCTATATTTAGGAAAGACTGGAATACAGACATTAACTGTGGAATTTAGGAATGAGTTCTGATGCGAGAGTAAAGGAAAAGGGCAGTGGCACTTAGTTTCCACTAACTTCATGACCACTCTTCTCCTCCCTAACACCATAAAAGAGAGAGAAGGTTCAGGAGACTTTTGTAGTTGATGCTTAAAATAAACTTTCTAAGCAGACTGACAGAGCAATCAAAAATAAACTTTACTAATTTATTAAGTACATTTATTTTCACCTTCCAAAAGAGTCTCTTCATTAATCTCTGCTTTTGAAAAACATTTTAACTCTCAGAAGGCAAAAGCTATGTATCTATCCACTTAGCTAAAAAGAATGACCCAGATGTGCATGATCCATCCTAACACTGAGACACTATCATGAAATCAACACATCTGGGCTCTAGGTCAGACAAACCTCAGCAGGCAACACTCTTAGGTAAATTACCTTCTCACAAACAGCCACTTACCGTGAAAAGCAGCTCCACTAAGAGTCAACTGACTTCTAGCTGGAAAGAACTGCTTACAGCGTGAATATGACAAGAAACCAGGCCAAATAGAAAAAGGGAGAGATAAAGACAGAGAGACAGAGAGGAGAAGGTGGGACCTTGTAATTGGAAAACCACCCCAGCTATGTTTGATTTGCTATGTCACTTCTATGGGTCACAGGAAAGTTCAGCATGTGGTGACACATAGATAAGAAACTCAATCTTTTCCACTCTGTAGCATAACTGAAACCAAAACCAATGCAACCTAAACATAAGTGGCCAACCACAATTAAAATGTTCCCCAACTGGTGTCATCAAATTATGGAAATAAGGACCTAGTTACTTCTCTGCATATTCATTCCAAGGTACAGTAAAAACAGCCCCAACGGAGAGATGAGACGCCCCATCTAGGAAAATGATATTCCATTAAGTCACGAGCCAAAACAACACAACAAATAGTACAACCAGTTCAGGCCACAACATAACTTCACCCCCTGAAACATCAAACAATCTATCATTAATGCTGTGAGATAAATAGTCAAGCCAGAAAGATGACTTCAGGATGGTTTTCAAAATCATCAGCACACTATTTTTTCCAATAAAGCTTTGGGGCAAATCTCTTTGAGGCAAATGACGCGCTACAACCCATTAACATGCAAAGGGGCAAACCCAAGAGTCCTCCGTAAGATTCTTTTTATAGACAGCAGTTAATTCAGTTAACCCTGGTGACAAGTGGCACGGGCCACCTGAAGTGAAGAGCTAACTCACTGGGAAAGATTCATGGTAAAAGAAGGGGGCAACAGAGGATGAGATGGATAGGTAGTATCACTGACTCAATGAATCTAAGCAAACTTCAGGAGGTAGCGAAGGACAAGGAAGCCTGCTGTACTGCAGTCCATGGAGTCTCAAAGAATAGGACACGACCTTACAACTAAACAACAAAGTAATTCCATAGGAGTCGCAGGGAAGGAAGTACAGTTTGAAAAAGTTCAGTCAATACTACCATAAAAACACCTTTTTCATAAGACAAAGTACAAAAATAGTACTTTATAAATCCCTAATACTACCACCTTCCAACTGCCTGTGGATAATAATAGGTGGGGGGTGGGGCAGGACCTTCCGCCACAGCTATAAAATAGAGCGTAACAATGGTTTTAATAAGTATTAAAGGAGGGGGGAAGGAGGGAATGTTGAAAGAAAAATTGCCTAGGGCACTGGCATGTCTGTTTGAAAAAGTCAGGGATGAGTTAAGCTGTAAACTCTCTCCAATGGCATCCCTGTGTAACAACCGTAATTCAAGTGGGAATCCCTAACCTAAGTTATCCCAAAATAAGTTATGATTATGATATGCTAATTTTTAAAGATTTATTTATTTATTTATTTTGCGGGAGTGGGGTGAGGAGGGAGGGGAGCAGGCGGGCCACTTCTATTGGTCTTTCATTTGTCTAGTTTCATCCGTCTTTGTTCTTTTGGCTCTTGTGGGCCTCCCATCGCGGTGGCCTCTGTTGTCGCAGAGCACCGGCTCTGGGCGCATGCGCTCCAGAGCTCCGGCTCGGTAATTGGACACATCGGTCCAGCCGCTCCGCGGCATGTGGGATCTTCCCAGGCCAGGGATCGAACCGGCGCCCCTTGCACTGCAAGGCGGTGTCCTTACCCACTGGACCACTAGGGAAGCCCTGATATGCTAATTTTTAAAAAGCAAAGTATATGGTATATATTATACAATCTTATCAAAAACACTGAAAAAAAAAAGTTTTACTATTCAGAACATACTCTGTGGAAGTTATATATTTATATTTATATTGACGATAAATAAGGTTTTAATTATACTGGAACTAAAATTGCTAATTTCTATAACAAATGTATTCAGAGAAGTCAGCGATCCTTAAAAACAAGATCTGAGGATATAATATACGTAAGCACACATTACTATATAAATAAATACATACTATACCTCTCCTGAGTTAAAGTCACGATACTAAACAAACAGGAAACGTTTACTTTGTGGTATTCATCTTAAGCATAAGATAGTGATATTCAACCATTTTCCCTCAACAGAACCTTCTGCAAATTGAAGCTACAATATTTGAAAGATATCAACAATACTATTAGTGTAAAGTTATTTTGATTTATATTTACTTACATAAAGAGAATTAATACAACAATGTGGTTGTTTAATAAATATAAAAATATGTAGTCATGAGTTTTCATCAGTTTCAGCAATTTATTTCTGTATTATTTCGGTTAGACTATACAAAGAAAAATACAAAGATAAGTAACTGAATAAGAACCTTTTCTAACAGATATTGAAACAATTCAATTCAAAGCTAAATCACTAAGAGTTTCCAACAACTTTTCTAAATGTGTAAAAATAAAAACCCCAAATTTAAAATGAGTACTAATAGTATGTATAATAAACATGCTTGAGATAGTTACTGATTCATTAACTACAAAATGAGTATATACATTATAAATACATTACAGACAAAGCACAGAAAGAACCCAGGAGCTGAATATGTATCTGAATCCTATCCACATTTATCTGAGCCCAACTCCTGCCAGGCCCTTCGCAGAGGCAGAAGAATCACCATTCTTACAACTTTACATACAGAACATATCCAGCGGGAAAACCACCTTAAAAAACACTGGCGAGTTTGAAGATTTCTTTTAAATAACACTAAAAAATGAAAAAGAACTCCTGATACCCAGAAACGTGTCTAGTACTATCAGCCAGCACCAGTACTCCTCGCTGAACACAATTTTACAGAACATCTGCATTAGACACAGCCACTCTGACCAGCATGGACCACTCAGTAATCACATCTAAACACACACAAAATATGAACACTGTCCCACCCACAAAATACCAAACATTCCGCCACCTTTGCAAAAAGTATGAGTGAATGCTGGCTTCTGTAACAATTGCAGCTTCAATGTCACTATATTCTGCCCTCCCTGCAGATAAGATTTACTGAGATACCAAGTCAAAACGCTATTCCTGTTTTTTGACAGTATCCAATCCACAGTAGATGTCTGCTACCATGGACCATCCCCAAAGTCACTCAATCAAAGCCTAAATCCTTTAAGTCCTGTCTAACAGCCTCTTACTGGTACCCCAGGGTTCTCCCTTGCTGCAGTGAGTAATACGCCAAACTTGTCCGACTGCCGGTGTTTCTGGTGCCCTTGCTGGAGAGTTTGTTTGATATTCAAATAAATTTGCAAAAAGCTACAATATTTGAAAGATATCAACAATACTATTAGTGTAAAGTTATTTTGATTTATATTTACTTACATAAAGAGAATTAATACAACAATGTGGTTGTTTAATAAATATAAAAATATGTAGTCATGAGTTTTCATCAGTTTCAGCAATTTATTTCTGTATTATTTCGGTTAGACTATACAAAGAAAAATACAAAGATAAGTAACTGAATAAGAACCTTTTCTAACAGATATTGAAACAATTCAATTCAAAGCTAAATCACTAAGAGTTTCCAACAACTTTTCTAAATGTGTAAAAATAAAAACCCCAAATTTAAAATGAGTACTAATAGTATGTATAATAAACATGCTTGAGATAGTTACTGATTCATTAACTACAAAATGAGTATATACATTATAAATACATTACAGACAAAGCACAGAAAGAACCCAGGAGCTGAATATGTATCTGAATCCTATCCACATTTATCTGAGCCCAACTCCTGCCAGGCCCTTCGCAGAGGCAGAAGAATCACCATTCTTACAACTTTACATACAGAACATATCCAGCGGGAAAACCACCTTAAAAAACACTGGCGAGTTTGAAGATTTCTTTTAAATAACACTAAAAAATGAAAAAGAACTCCTGATACCCAGAAACGTGTCTAGTACTATCAGCCAGCACCAGTACTCCTCGCTGAACACAATTTTACAGAACATCTGCATTAGACACAGCCACTCTGACCAGCATGGACCACTCAGTAATCACATCTAAACACACACAAAATATGAACACTGTCCCACCCACAAAATACCAAACATTCCGCCACCTTTGCAAAAAGTATGAGTGAATGCTGGCTTCTGTAACAATTGCAGCTTCAATGTCACTATATTCTGCCCTCCCTGCAGATAAGATTTACTGAGATACCAAGTCAAAACGCTATTCCTGTTTTTTGACAGTATCCAATCCACAGTAGATGTCTGCTACCATGGACCATCCCCAAAGTCACTCAATCAAAGCCTAAATCCTTTAAGTCCTGTCTAACAGCCTCTTACTGGTACCCCAGGGTTCTCCCTTGCTGCAGTGAGTAATACGCCAAACTTGTCCGACTGCCGGTGTTTCTGGTGCCCCTTGCTGGAGAGCACTGACAACCTATCTAGGAGAAACAGTAGGCAATGCTTTTCAAAATCTGCTTTAACAGTACAATATACGAGTAGTTAGTGCTTAACACTTTTAAAATTTGATATTCCACAGCTGTTTTTTAAATTTGTGCTTTTAAACACCATGAACATTAAGATTCAGTATAGTAACTGATTCAAGCTAGAATCAATAGTTGATAAAACTGCTGGATAAAAAATTGGTAGGAGATCTGGGCGGGTGGGGACCGTGGATATGCATATGACTGATCTGGGAACATACATGTCTGTGAACAACAAAACTCTGTAAAACCTTTAAAATAAAGAATAAAAAAAAAAAAAAACTTGGTAGGAAATATATTCACATGGCCTCAAAGCATCACCCTCAAGTTACTTATAAATGGCAAGGAAGAAGTACTTAAACAATGAAGAAATCTGGCCATGACCACCCTGAGAAAGTGGTCAAACTTACCATGAATAATACCAAAGCAAACTGGTACATGTGATACGCTTCAAAGTATATTCTATCACCGATGTTGTAGTATTGCCAAAAATGTTTCAACCTGAATCCAATCATAAGGAAACATTCAGACAAATTTGAGAATGTTAAACTGTCTTCTAGGCAACTGAATTGGACTCTTTAAATGTCAGTGTCTAAAATACAAAATAAAGGCAAGACAGTGTTTCAGATTAAGCGAGACTAAAAAAACCATTGTAACCACATACAATGAGTGATCCTGGATTATATCCTAGACTGGACAGATGGAGGTGAGGATTATAAAATAAATAAATAAATAACTTTAGAAAGCAATTAGGAAAATTTGAAACTGAACAACAATATTAGATTTTTATCAAATCAAGGTTGATCTTCACGGGTATAATACTACTGCTACTGTTATACATTTGCAAAAGTCTTATTCTTATAGCATATATGCATTGTATTTAGCAGTTAAGTGTTAGAACATATAAAACTTTCTCTTCCAGTTTTGAGATATAATTGACATATAGCGTCACAGAAGCTTAAAATGCACAGCAAAATGATCTGGCTTATATACCTCATGAAATGATTGCCACAATAAGTTTAGTGACCGTACACCACCTCCTATAGTTACAAAATTAAAGAAATAGGGAAAAAATTTCCTTGTGATAAGAATTCTTAGGATTCACTCTCTTAACAATTTTCGTATGTAATACACAATGGTGTTAATGATATTTATCAGTCATACCCCTATGCCCCTAGTACTTACTTATCTTATGACTAGAAGTTTGTATCTTTTGACTGCCTTCATTTAATTAGCCTCCCACATACTCCACTTCTGGTAATCACGAAGCTGATCTTTTTTATGTATGTATACTTGTTTGGTTTTGAAGTGTAACTGACCTATAGCACTATGTACATTCCTTTTAATAAGTGAATCAATTATTTCTATACATTTGGTACAACATGTAACCATACAAAAATATCACATAATTATTGACAGTATTACCCACAATATTCATTTTATACCCATGACTCATTTATTTTGCAACTGGAAGTTTGTACTTAATCTCCTTCACCCAGTTCTTTCCTCCAGTCCCCTCCTTTCCGGCACCCACCTGTTCTGCTCAAAACTTACTTTCTAAATGTGTAATCAAAAGAAGATTATATGTGCATACGTAAATGTAGATACGGATATGAAGAGAAAAAGAGATACAGGCTAGAAAAGATGTGCCAACATATTAACAAAATGTTAACAACAGGTTGAGTCTATCTGAAGGGTATACAGGTTTCACTGTAAAATTTTCTCAACTTAGGTTTGCAATTCTTTAAAAAAGGGAGAAAATAAATTTAAAAAAAATTTTTTATCTAGAAAACTTTGGTGTATAGAATCTATATTTTTATTTCCACAGAGTAGTCTGGAAACCAGTAATACAATTTATTAAAATTTTCCATTTCTATATTGAAACGATATGGAAAAATCATACACAAGATACCATTTAAATAGAATTTAACTGGCAACAAACCGAGACAATGTTTTTGAAATAAATATAAAATCCAAAGGATTAAAATAATAATCAGATTATATTTTTGAGGACAATTTTAACTGAAAAAATAATATATAGACAGTTCACAGTAGAAAGAATTACCAAAAACTTACAAAGAGACATCAAAACTTACCAAAAAATGTACCTCTCACACTCTCACATTTTCTAAATGCTTATTGTGCTTTTTGTTAGCTGCCCTAATGCTGAACTAAACATAACACGGCTGCTTGATGTGGCCTTGCTTACGATACCAAGAACTTCAAAATTACTCTAGCAGTAAGAGGATGGATGAACATCAAACTATACCACAACCTCCACATGGAATACTAAGTAAAAGTCAGAGTAAGTCAGATCTTAGGTCCTTAATACCTAAGCATTATTGTGGTAGTGACACCACTTTCTCTAACCAAAATTCATTCTCACCTTCCATAGTAAAAGCAGTGAAGCAAGCCACATGGATCCCTTTATTACACCTAAACTCTCATCAACGGAAAATGCATTTTAGAGACAATGTGTGCTCTTCTCCACTGGGCATTTTAAGAGTGTGTATACAGATTATTTCTCCTTCCTAATAAAGCTGGAACATGAAAATGAAGTACAACAAGCATGACGGACTGAAAAGATGAAAGGAAACAGGTGCCCGAGGAAGCACTTGAAAAAGTTTCATTGCCTATTTGAAAATATGAAAACCTCTCCAATAATATCTAAATTCCTTAAATTTTTATCCAGACCATATATAATGGCTTTAAGGATATAACTGTTTTCCTTTTCAATCTCATTTCCAGTCGCTGGGCTCCAACCTTACTGCCTTCTCTTAATAAGCATACCAGACTTATCCCCACAACAGGCTTTCAACTTACAGTGCCCTACTTAAATTGTTCTTTCTGTCAAACCCTCACAAGGCTCTCTCTATGCTTTTCATCAGACCTTTGGTCAAGTGTCACCTCTTCAGAAACATACAGTTTCTCAAAACCACCCCCCACCAAACCCATCAGACCCCACGTGCATCTGAGCTCTATCCCGTAAAGGGCACATCTAAATTTCAAGGGTTTTGAAGCTTCTAAAATTTAGAGGATTTAAACAAACAGAGGCAATGTTTTTGAAATAAATATAAAATCCAAAGGATTAAAATAATAATCAGATTATATTTTTGAGGACAATTTTAACTGAAAAAATAATATATAGACAGTTCACAGTAGAAAGAATTACCAAAAACTTACAAAGAGACATCAAAACTTACCAAAAAATGTACCTCTCACACTCTCACATTTTCTAAATGCTTATTGTGCTTTTGTTAGCTGCCCTAATGCTGAACTAAACATAACACGGCTGCTTGATGTGGCCTTGCTTACGATACCAAGAACTTCAAAATTACTCTAGCAGTAAGAGGATGGATGAACATCAAACTATACCACAACCTCCACATGGAATACTAAGTAAAAGTCAGAGTAAGTCAGATCTTAGGTCCTTAATACCTAAGCATTATTGTGGTAGTGACACCACTTTCTCTAACCAAAATTCATTCTCACCTTCCATAGTAAAAGCAGTGAAGCAAGCCACATGGATCCCTTTATTACACCTAAACTCTCATCAACGGAAAATGCATTTTAGAGACAATGTGTGCTCTTCTCCACTGGGCATTTTAAGAGTGTGTATACAGATTATTTCTCCTTCCTAATAAAGCTGGAACATGAAAATGAAGTACAACAAGCATGACGGACTGAAAAGATGAAAGGAAACAGGTGCCCGAGGAAGCACTTGAAAAAGTTTCATTGCCTATTTGAAAATATGAAAACCTCTCCAATAATATCTAAATTCCTTAAATTTTTATCCAGACCATATATAATGGCTTTAAGGATATAACTGTTTTCCTTTTCAATCTCATTTCCAGTCGCTGGGCTCCAACCTTACTGCCTTCTCTTAATAAGCATACCAGACTTATCCCCACAACAGGCTTTCAACTTACAGTGCCCTACTTAAATTGTTCTTTCTGTCAAACCCTCACAAGGCTCTCTCTATGCTTTTCATCAGACCTTTGGTCAAGTGTCACCTCTTCAGAAACATACAGTTTCTCAAAACCACCCCCCACCAAACCCATCAGACCCCACGTGCATCTGAGCTCTATCCCCGTAACAGGGGCACATCTAAATTTCAAGGGTTTTGAAGCTTCTAAAATTTAGAGGATTTAAACAAAAGTATACAAAATTATAAGTACAACATTAGAAAGGGACATGAATACATATTAGAAATGTGAAATAATAACAGAATAACAGAATATTAATTTTAAAAGACTGACAAATTTCAGAAATAAATCCAGAAAAATAGCATATTATTTAAATGTCTGATGCAATTCTGTTATGTTATAGTTCCTATGTTTTTTGGTTGAGCACTCTTTGCTCAGCGTTTCACATGACAAACTTTTACGCTTCCTATACAGACATTAGAAAGACAATTTAGTCTTCCTCTAGCGTAGCTGATCAAAATTTATTTTTTATTATTCAGGTTTAGAAATTTCAAATTTCACAACCTGTTACTGGGAATCTCACGGAAAATTTTGAAAGAGCTGACAAATATGAAGAACCTCTATCAAGCTTCTTTCATATACTGAGATTTCAAATCAAGTTTTCTTGTGCAGCAACTAATCATACATACCCTAAATTTAAGGCATTCATTGATAAACAGTCATCAATGTCATTCTTGGTGGGTATAAATTTTATGCTATGTTCACTGATCACAGAATTTGGTTTCAAATAGACAAGTCATCTAAATATTTTTCATGATTCTTTTTTTTCATTAATTGAATAACCCCAAAATCAAAAGCCTATTACTTCAGTTTATAATTTAGTTTTTCATCTTAAATGAATTACTGCTTTTACATGATTGGAATACTTTTATGTCACAATTTACTTTACAATGTCACAATAACTTTTAATTATTCATGGCAAATCTTTAACATTTCTGTTTCACATTCCATTAATTTAATCTCAATTTTATCTTAATTCTTTTTTTTTCTTTTCCCCATCATGCCTTTTTTATTTATATTTATTTTCATCCTTCTTTTTATTCTTTGGCATGTGTAGGCCTCCTACTGCAGTGGCCTCTCTCACAACAGAGCACTGGCTCTGGGCACATGCGCTCCAGCCACTCTGCAACACGTGGGATCTTCCCGGGCCAGTGATCGAACCAGTGCCCCTTGCACTGCAAGGCAGACTCTTTAACCACTGGACCACCAGGGAAGCCTATCTTAATTCTTAAATAAATGTAAATATAACAAAAGAATATACCTTTAACTACTTCCAAATCAGAAGTCTATCGTTTCATTCTTGCTTAACTAAAGTGTTCCAATAAGTAGATGAAATTACATCTTTTAATGTTTTAATATTTATTTATTTATTTGGCTGTGTTGGGTCTTAGCTGCAGTATGTGGGATCTAGCTCCCTGACCAGGGATTGAACCCAGGGCCCCTGCATTGGGAGCCTGGAGTATTAGCCACTGGACCACCAGAAGTCCCTCACTTTATTAAATACATTACTTTAACTAAAATATGAAAAGCATTTGGTGAGTATATAACCATACATATTACATTATCAATTATTTTCTAAACAGAAGAACCAACATATTGAGTAGGATGAAAATCTAATCCTTACAGTTTTAGATAAATATATCTGAAAATGTTTCTATGGACTTGATTCCCACTTTGTACATTTCAAGCCTAGTTTCTCCTTTGTTACTACTAGTATCAGTGAACTCATACTTCTAGTAGTGGCAACTTTAATGCTGTACATGCCCTCCAGCCTTTTATATTCCTGTCATGATGCCCAGAGCCACTGGAAATACGGGCACATGTCTATAATGTAAGAACTGGCAGCAACTTAACCATACATGGTCAGGACGGATCTCCAGGTAAGTATACATCACCACACCCAAACTATATCCCCAACTCGGATTATTTGTTTTAGCCAAAACCAAACAAATTATCTGCTAATTTTACCAGTAAAAATCTTCAAATTTGTGTTAAAACATCTTTTTAGACATTTGCCAGGCAGTCACATAAAATACAGACCTCTAAGAAAGTTCAAAGAATATAATCAAAGCACTAAATTCACAGTGAGAAACGTTAAGTGAGAGAAGCAGGATTAAAATGTGCCTGACATCATACTAGTTAGCTCAGAACCAAATGGTGGCCTAAGACTGGCCTTCTTGTTACTGAAGGTCTGTAAAAGAAAGAGTGATACAAAGCAGAGACTTAAAGAGTTGAGATATTTTAAGATTAAACTTTCAAATAAAACTTTAACTTTTTTAAAAACTTTTAAACCTTGCAATTCTAAAAATAGGCAATAACAGGAACTTTTTTAACTTATTAAGCTGTTGAAGACATATACTAAATAGTCTTTTTAAATGTTCCGGGTATTTTTCAAATTTCCCTACTGCGTATGGTGGCTCCCAAGGTGGCACTAGTGGTAAAGAACTTGTCTGCTAATGCAGGAGACATAAGAGAGGTGGGTTCAATCCCTGGGTCGGGAAGATCCCCTGAAGGAGAAAATGGCAACCCACTGCAGTATTCTTGCCTGGAGAAGTCCATGGACAGAGGAGCCTGGTGGGCTGAAGTCCATAGGGTTACAAAGAGTCAGACATGACTAAAGCAACTGAGCATGCTAGTGTATACTGTGAGTTAGGTTAAAACTATTATAGATCATTAGTTCACATTACAGCTTAAGGAAAAAAATTGTTTTTATCATAAATAAGATTGTGCTGGGGTTGCAGTAAATGTATGGGGTGTTGGGGGAGATGGCATCCACCAGACCTTAAATCAAACAAAACCAAGTATTCTCTGGCAAGACTACACGACAACACAGGACCACACACACACACATGCACACACACACACAGAAAGCTACTATAAGGACTCTACAGTACGAAACTACAATGAACTAAAGTACTCCTTAGCATCCAAACTAAAATACTGAAACAGGGAAGAGAAAAAAGTTCAAAACCCAGATGCCATATGGATGAACAGAAGACAATTTATATACAGATACATTTTTTTAAAGCACTAAATGCTTAAGATGTAGCTCTTTTCATTAGTGTAACTAACCCAATAAAACTAAATGAGTAAAACTACTACTTTAAAAAAGAGAAAAAAAGCCAATCCAGTAACTAGATTGCATAACAGAAAAATGGATTAACTGTGTAAGCATCAGTTACTACAACAACGTACTTATCCATTAAAAAAATCAAACCAGTAAGAATGAAAAATGCATAAATCTAAATCCTCCCATCAAAAAATACTACTAACAACAACAAAAAAATACTGCTGAACAAGATGATTTCACTGTGAATACTACCAAACAGTTAAGGAACACATATACCAGATTTAGACAAACTGCATATTTTGCATACAAAGATATTCCTGTATTACACAAAAGTGGAGAAAAGAGGACAGTTTCCATTTCTGACAAAACTTTCAGCAAATCAAATTCAGTGATGTATAAACACAATAACATATTGACAAAATAAAGTTTATCTAGAAATGTGGAGTTAACATGAAAAAATGTAATTCAGTCACATTAATACTTTAAGAGAAAACTATTTTGCATATGTTGTGGCAATAGATTCAGAAGTCATTGAAAATCAAAAAGCATTAATGATTAAAAACAGACAAACAAAATCAGTCAACAAAGAACTTTTCAACCAGATAAAGAGCATCTATGAAAGTCCTGTGACTATCGTATGTAGTCTCCTTAAGTCTGGCAGCATGGCAAGAATGTCTGTTCTCATGACTTATATTCAATATTATACTATAGAAATTCAAAATAAAAAGGTTAAAAGAAAGATTAAAAGGAAATAAAACTGTTTCTGTTCACACTGTTTATGTAGAAAATCCTAAGGAATCTGTCCCTCAAACCAAAAGCTGGACAAAGAGAGAACTGAGGTACTTGTACACCAAAGTACACTGTAGCATTATTCACAGTAGCCAAAAGGTGAAAAACAACCCATGTCCAACAACAGATGAACAAACCAAATGTGGAACGTTGCAGCGGAGTATTACTTGGCCGTAAAAAGGAAGGAAATCCTTATCTGTGCTCCAACATAGATGTAGCTCGAAAATATTATGCCAGGTGAAATATGGCAGACACTAAAGAACAAATACTGGAGAAGACACCACTTACACGAAATATCTAAAACAGGCAAATTCATGCAGAGAGAAAATAAGAGCAGTATTTGTTTAGTTTTCAATGGTTCACTTGTTCTAGGATTTCCTTCAATAAATTTCCAGCTGCCTGGCTAGCTCTAACTTCTGTCCTGTGTTGCTGGAAATACACAGGAGGCCGGGATGCACCCAAAAGCAAGAAAGCTACACACACACACAGCTCTTACACACTGTAGTTTCATTTCAGGCTTTAAAGCATAATTTCTCATCTGACTTTTACCTATTTTTGATCATTTTCTGCTGCTTTTAAATAGAGTTTTTCTTTCAGTATTTTATCAAGATTTGATCATTGCTATCTGTGGTTTTCTGTGAAAACTAGAAAACATGTGGTAAGAAATCAAACTTTAACTTTCCATTCCACCATTACCTGTGAAATTATAAGCAGACTGCAGTCTCTGTGATCCTTACTTTTACCATCTGCTTTATTAGTTAAGCTTAGGACTAAATATGATAACTAATATTAACAAGTACAGACAAGAGTTGGTCAAAGATGCTATTGGGTTTGCATATGAGATCAAGTAAATGGTTAAAACTGTTGTTTTACAAAACAAACAGACTAAACATGCTGGGAGACTTAGATGATGATTCAACTGTCTCAACAAGTATTTGCCGAAATTCAAAATAAAAATGTCTGTTCTCATGACTTATATTCAATATTATACTATAGAAATTCAAAATAAAAAGGTTAAAAGAAAGATTAAAAGGAAATAAAACTGTTTCTGTTCACACTGTTTATGTAGAAAATCCTAAGGAATCTGTCCCTCAAACCAAAAGCTGGACAAAGAGAGAACTGAGGTACTTGTACACCAAAGTACACTGTAGCATTATTCACAGTAGCCAAAAGGTGAAAAACAACCCATGTCCAACAACAGATGAACAAACCAAATGTGGAACGTTGCAGCGGAGTATTACTTGGCCGTAAAAAGGAAGGAAATCCTTATCTGTGCTCCAACATAGATGTAGCTCGAAAATATTATGCCAGGTGAAATATGGCAGACACTAAAGAACAAATACTGGAGAAGACACCACTTACACGAAATATCTAAAACAGGCAAATTCATGCAGAGAGAAAATAAGAGCAGTATTTGTTTAGTTTTCAATGGTTCACTTGCTTCTAGGATTTCCTTCAATAAATTTCCAGCTGCCTGGCTAGCTCTAACTTCTGTCCTGTGTTGCTGGAAATACACAGGAGGCCGGGATGCACCCAAAAGCAAGAAAGCTACACACACACACAGCTCTTACACACTGTAGTTTCATTTCAGGCTTTAAAGCATAATTTCTCATCTGACTTTTACCTATTTTTGATCATTTTCTGCTGCTTTTAAATAGAGTTTTTCTTTCAGTATTTTATCAAGATTTGATCATTGCTATCTGTGGTTTTCTGTGAAAACTAGAAAACATGTGGTAAGAAATCAAACTTTAACTTTCCATTCCACCATTACCTGTGAAATTATAAGCAGACTGCAGTCTCTGTGATCCTTACTTTTACCATCTGCTTTATTAGTTAAGCTTAGGACTAAATATGATAACTAATATTAACAAGTACAGACAAGAGTTGGTCAAAGATGCTATTGGGTTTGCATATGAGATCAAGTAAATGGTTAAAACTGTTGTTTTACAAAAACAAACAGACTAAACATGCTGGGAGACTTAGATGATGATTCATTTACTGTCTCAACAAGTATTTGCCGAGTTTCATGCATATATCAAGGCAAACTTTTCAGTTTAAGAAATATTGGTTTTGGAGTGTTTAACACATAATGCCTCAAATAAAACAGGCAATGAAGAAAATTGTGGCATTTGTGAGTCATCACAAGTTTGTGATACTTACAAGATGAAAGCAGACACCAAGTTCCAGAAATGATGCATAAGGAGGACGACCAAAGCTTTAACCCAGTTTATACAGAAGGGGTATACAAAGGGAAAAAGCAGTGACAAAGAAAACAAGCATTTAGTTGGAGAGGTAGTAGAAAAACCATTAAAGTACAGCATTACAGAAGACAACAGAGAAGTGCATGTTAAGGAGAAGCAAAATATCAAATGCTGGAAAAGGCAGGACAAGGACAAGAAAATGAAAGACACAGATTAGCAACTGGAACTTAGTCGTATCCTGGGGATGAAAGAGAATGCTCTATCATAAGCCTAACCAGTGTCTGTCTACCTGGGTAAGATAAGAAAACTGGCTTACTTTCCTTTGACAAACAGAGCACTAGTAGAAACAATAGGCAAACTGCAGAAGGTAAATTGAACAGAAACTGAAAACTGGACACCTAGAGTCAATTGTAAAACAAACAAGCTCAGTGAGAATGGGAAGGATAGGAAAAGACAAGACATTTTCCAAGATTAAGCGTGATAAGGCAGAGGACCTGGCATGAAGCATAAAAAGGAGAATGACAGAGAAGAAGATTCCAGGGACAGAGAGAAGGAATAAGATGGAATAGAGATGCTGGCTTTCAAAAGAAATGAAAACATTATATTGTTTGAGTAAAGTTAGACTGAGTAAAGAAAGAGTGTAATATATGAAATGAAAAAAGAATAAGAGAAACAGGAACAGGCCATTTGAGGAGCATGGAAAGCTCCCAAAGCAACTAACAATGTAGAATGAAATAGAAGATTAAAAAGAGATAAAGATGACCGTGAATTTATGTTATATTAGGAACTTCCTAGTACAATATAGTCAGTAAACTACTATCACTTTAGCAAAGAAAAGCAGGCATGACCAGGGGATAAAACAGAAAAAATGAACAGTTATAATTCTTAGACTTACAAGCTGGCAAACTTTTGAAGAAAGATCAGGAGAATGGAAATCTTAGATATTAATAAGAATAAAATTGAGATGGCTACTAGAGTGAATGTGAGTTCATCTGGATTAGGTTTTTCATTTAAAAAGTAAGTTCTGAAGGAAACAGCTTCTAGGAAAACTTCTTTGCATGATGTGGTTACTACAGTAACTCTACTGGGAGAAAGAGTCAATACTATCATGTGATAGCTTTCAGACATTTGTGCAAAAATTAGTACGGCATTAAAATAATTCAAGTCCAGCTGAGCTGTCCTGAGTAAGATTAGAAAGTAGTGAAAGACCCTTCTGATGAAGAAGAGTTTAACTGTTCTATCCATATAGCCCCGACCAGTATCTCCAAGGTGCTATCAGGGATCAGCAGAGTGGCAAACTCCAGTACATGTGCTGAGAAGTTGTCCACGTAGTATAAGGTAGCGCCTATGGACGTTGGTGACAACCTAGTGGATTAACTAAAGGGTAATTCTTTCAACCCTTGTGAGAATAAGATGTCTCTACTAATATTAGAACTTCACTTCAAGTGAAGTTGAAGTGAAGTTCAGTATACATACTGAAACAAAATTAATATGTGATCAATGATTATGTTAGTAAACATACAGAACAGAAAAGCGAAGCAGGAAAGGACAGAGCACAAAAGCCATTTTGCCTTAATTTAGCCATAAAGAGGTTGTCAAAATCCTCTTAATCACCATGCGTGACATACAACTATAGGGGGAAAACTCCCTTGGCTGAATCTTTCATTATTATCTATTTTATCTATTTTTTATCACAATTGAAAATTTAACACCACAATGAATGAGAGGTCAGTTTTTACTCTCTTTTCCATTGCAAAATGTCAATCAATAGTATAACACAAACTATGAACACATCAGTGTCAAGAACAATATCATCCCTCCAATGAGCACTTAAGTGATTGTGCAACAGTGAACACCACAATTTGAAATCAACTAACAAAAAGAGTATTAATCATCTTAGTTCTATAAAACTCAGCTTTACTTGAAGAAAGATCAGGAGAATGGAAATCTTAGATATTAATAAGAATAAAATTGAGATGGCTACTAGAGTGAATGTGAGTTCATCTGGATTAGGTTTTTCATTTAAAAAGTAAGTTCTGAAGGAAACAGCTTCTAGGAAAACTTCTTTGCATGATGTGGTTACTACAGTAACTCTACTGGGAGAAAGAGTCAATACTATCATGTGATAGCTTTCAGACATTTGTGCAAAAATTAGTACGGCATTAAAATAATTCAAGTCCAGCTGAGCTGTCCTGAGTAAGATTAGAAAGTAGTGAAAGACCCTTCTGATGAAGAAGAGTTTAACTGTTCTATCCATATACCCCCGACCAGTATCTCCAAGGTGCTATCAGGGATCAGCAGAGTGGCAAACTCCAGTACATGTGCTGAGAAGTTGTCCACGTAGTATAAGGTAGCGCCTATGGACGTTGGTGACAACCTAGTGGATTAACTAAAGGGTAATTCTTTCAACCCTTGTGAGAATAAGATGTCTCTACTAATATTAGAACTTCACTTCAAGTGAAGTTGAAGTGAAGTTCAGTATACATACTGAAACAAAATTAATATGTGATCAATGATTATGTTAGTAAACATACAGAACAGAAAAGCGAAGCAGGAAAGGACAGAGCACAAAAGCCATTTTGCCTTAATTTAGCCATAAAGAGGTTGTCAAAATCCTCTTAATCACCATGCGTGACATACAACTATAGGGGGAAAACTCCCTTGGCTGAATCTTTCATTATTATCTATTTTATCTATTTTTTATCACAATTGAAAATTTAACACCACAATGAATGAGAGGTCAGTTTTTACTCTCTTTTCCATTGCAAAATGTCAATCAATAGTATAACACAAACTATGAACACATCAGTGTCAAGAACAATATCATCCCTCCAATGAGCACTTAAGTGATTGTGCAACAGTGAACACCACAATTTGAAATCAACTAACAAAAAGAGTATTAATCATCTTAGTTCTATAAAATTTCATTAAAACAGACTTTTACTTGAAGTTAATACAGAATACTATTAGATAATATGGAAGATACAAAAGCAAATTCCCCAATACAAATACATTTGTTATACTGTATTACAACCCCTTGCCCTTACACAGAAAGCCAAACTACTAAGAGTAGTAACACTATATTGCTATATGCACTTCTCTAAAAACCTATATTAGACAACATTATAGGCCAATGCATCTCGAAATATGCATTCAAATGATTTTTAAAAAATCCATTATGTAAAAAATAGAAACTAAAATGGTCCCATAAAAAATATAAAGGCACATACTTCGCAAATAGAAGAAAAATATACATATTCCATATGTAGGTTTATAAAAACATAAAAATATCACTGCTACAAATAACCTGTACAAGACTAAAATCAGTAAGATTCTCAAAATCTATTTTCTCCTCACAGGAAAGAGTAAAATAACCCTAATAACACTCTTAGCCTAAAAAGCAATGGTTTATCAAGGTATGAAATCAAATTCATGATAAATGCCATGATAAATTATTTAGTTCTTTTCCAATCCAAAATACTAACTATGAATTCATGAGATTAATATCAACAAACATATCACACAGCTAACGTTTTCATGGAAACATATGGAATCAAAACAATGTTTTACTTAGAACAATTAGCTGAGGAATTGAAGCACAAATACAAGGATGATTACTTCCTCTGGGCTTTGGCTGTCAAACACAAGAAATGTCAATGCTTTACAGTCCTGCGATAATTAAAACCTTGTCACAAATCTAGACTACTAACGAGTATTTATTTAAAAATAAATTTGCAATATGAAACCAAAAGCATAAGCAACAAGAGAAAAAAGAAATAAATTAGACTTCATCAAAATTAAAAATGTTTGTGCTTCAAAAGACATCAGAAAAAAAGTGAAAAGACAATCCACAGAATGGGAGAAAGTATCTGCAGATTGTATTATCTCATAAGGACCTAACCTCTAGAATATATAAAGAATGTATATAGTTTAAATTATGTGCAACAGTGAACACCACAATTTGAAATCAACTAACAAAAAGAGTATTAATCATCTTAGTTCTATAAAATTTCATTAAAACAGACTTTTACTTGAAGTTAATACAGAATACTATTAGATAATATGGAAGATACAAAAGCAAATTCCCCAATACAAATACATTTGTTATACTGTATTACAACCCCTTGCCCTTACACAGAAAGCCAAACTACTAAGAGTAGTAACACTATATTGCTATATGCACTTCTCTAAAAACCTATATTAGACAACATTATAGGCCAATGCATCTCGAAATATGCATTCAAATGATTTTTAAAAAATCCATTATGTAAAAAATAGAAACTAAAATGGTCCCATAAAAAATATATTGGGACATACTTCGAAAATAGAAGAAAAATATACATATTCCATATGTAGGTTTATAAAAACATAAAAATATCACTGCTACAAATAACCTGTACAAGACTAAAATCAGTAAGATTCTCAAAATCTATTTTCTCCTCACAGGAAAGAGTAAAATAACCCTAATAACACTCTTAGCCTAAAAAGCAATGGTTTATCAAGGTATGAAATCAAATTCATGATAAATGCCATGATAAATTATTTAGTTCTTTTCCAATCCAAAATACTAACTATGAATTCATGAGATTAATATCAACAAACATATCACACAGCTAACGTTTTCATGGAAACATATGGAATCAAAACAATGTTTTACTTAGAACAATTAGCTGAGGAATTGAAGCACAAATACAAGGATGATTACTTCCTCTGGGCTTTGGCTGTCAAACACAAGAAATGTCAATGCTTTACAGTCCTGCGATAATTAAAACCTTGTCACAAATCTAGACTACTAACGAGTATTTATTTAAAAATAAATTTGCAATATGAAACCAAAAGCATAAGCAACAAGAGAAAAAAGAAATAAATTAGACTTCATCAAAATTAAAAATGTTTGTGCTTCAAAAGACATCAGAAAAAAAGTGAAAAGACAATCCACAGAATGGGAGAAAGTATCTGCAGATTGTATTATCTCATAAGGACCTAACCTCTAGAATATATAAAGAATGTATATAGTTTAACAATAAAAAGACAACCTAGTCAAAAAATGGGCAAAGGATTTGGACAGACATTTCTGCAAAAAATGTATGTAAATGGCCAATAAGCATATGAAGTAATGCTCATCATTAGTTATTATGAAAATGAAAATCAAAACCACAATGAAACACCACTTCGCCTCCAACAGGATGCCTAAAATACAAAAAACACTAACAATATAACAATCAATGTCAGGCTTCCCTGGTGGTCCAGTGGCTTAAGAGTCCACCTTACAGGGCAAGGGGCACCGGTTTGATCCCTGGCCCAAGAAGACCCCACGTGCCACGGAACAGCTGGACCAGTGTGTCCAATGATGAGCCAGCACTCTGGAGTGCAAGCGCCCACAGTCTGTGCTCTGCAGTGAGAGGCCACTGCAATGAGAGGCCCACACATGCCAAAGAATAAAAAGATGGATGAAAATAAATATAAATAAAAGAGACATTATGGGGAAAAGAAAAATATATATATATGTAATTCTGAAAAAAAAAAAAAAAAGGCAAAAAAATCAATCAATGTCTGAAAGAATGTGGATAAATTGGAACTCTCATACCCTGTGGAGAAACTGTAACACGGGGCATCCATGTGACCAGTTCCTCAGAGTTAAACACAGAGTTACTACACTAACCTGCAATTCTTCACTTGTAAGTATATACCCAAAGGAAATGAAAATATAAGTGCACATATAAAGCTTACATAAGAATGTTCACTACAGAAGTTTTCCTAGTAACCTAAACATAGGTGAAATTCATCAACTGACGAACGGATAAACAAAATGAGGTACATAATGGGGTATCTTTTGGGTATAAAAATGAATGATAGGGGCTTCCCTTGTGGCTCAATGGATAAGAACCCGTCTGCCAGTGCAGGAGACCCAGGTTCAATCCCTGATCCGGGAAGATCCCACATACCGCAGAGCAGCTAAACCCACACATCAACAAAGACCCAGCACAGCCAAAAATAAAAATAAAAAGTTTAAAAAAAAAAAATGAATGATAACATATTACCATGGGGGTGAACCCTGAAAATGTTAAGTGAAATAAGCCAGACACAAATGACAGATACTGTATAATTTCATTTATAAGAAAGGTTCAGGGACTTCTCTGGTGGTCCAATTAGATTCCATGGTCCCAGTGCAGCGGCTCAGGTCCAATCCCTGGCCAGGGAACCAGATCCCACATGCTGCAGCTAAGACTCAGAGGGGAGGGGAAGTGGGGAGAAAAAGAGAAAAAGAAAAAGAAGGGAGAAAGAGAAATGCTCAAAATAGGCAATTTATAGCAAAAGTATATTTATTACTGGTTACCTAGGGGTGTTAGGGGAGGTTTCTAAAACTAGACAAGCAGTGGATGATTACACAATTCTGAATATACTAAAAATTTGCTAAAATAAAGTATATACCATAAATATACACAATGCAAAGGTTACTTCACTCAAGCAAACTCAAATATTTGCAACAACGGGGGAAAAAAAATGGCAGTAAGTTACTTTTTCTACTTAATGTGAAAGTGTTAGTCACTGAGTCGTATCCAATTCTTTGTGACGCCATGGAATGTAGGCCACTAGGCTCCTTCTGTCCATGAGATTTCTCAAGCAAGAGAAACACTGGTTCCTAACAATGTTACATTTATTATAAATATATAATAAACAGAGTAATATAATTTGTTGAATACTTAACGATTATTAAATATTTCATGCATCCAGGAAATTTTCTTAGTCAATCAAATAAAAGGATCTATTGACTCTATTAAAATATTCAAAAACTACATACGCCACTTAACAACCAATGCCTCAGTACTTCCTTCTCATTGTTTAACTATGTTTAATTATTTTCAAATCTATCACAAGTAACCAAGTATTATTATATTTCTGTACAATCACCATAGCACAAAACTTAAGCGCCATCTCATGAAATCAAAAGTTAACAAAATTATTAATTATAAGCACCTATCAAATTTTCATATTATAACATTATTACAAAGAAATAGTGTAAGGTCTGATCAGTCTTCACACGGGCTTACTGTGATAAACTGGATTTAAGGTAAGGAGCAAAGTTAGGTATGGCTGAAGAATCCTGATAGCTGTATTAGCATCAACAGCTACTAAAAACTACTGCAAAATTCTCACACGAGGAAAACCCTATTTCACTCAGAAAGTATATTAGCATTTCTTTCCATGATGACTATTAATTTCTTTGAAATCTTTTAATACTTAGCCTGCGTGCTAGAAGAATTCTCTTGTTACAGTATGTAGAAAGAATTCAAAGAGTATCGGAGTAAGTATAAAGAGAAAAAATTAAAGTTACAGATAAAAAAATGTAATATAAATTACAATTTACACAGGCTATTATTGTTAATGTCATATATATATAAACTTAAGTAACATCCAAAGTATTTCAGCATGGAGAATACAAACTTACCAAATACTTGTTAGCCTCTTAAATATCTCACTGATGGTTGAGACTACCTAAAATAATAATTTTAAAAATGAAGAATAATTTCTCAACTTGCGTAATTTACCCCTGATCTATAAAGTCAACCCATTTACATGATGTGTTAGTTTCTCAGTCGTGTCTGACTCTCTACAACCCCACAAACTGCAGCCCACCAGGCTCCTCCATCCACGGGATTCTTCAGGCAAGAACACTGGAGCGGGTTGCCATTTCCCTCTCAATTTACAGGACAGCAATCTGTTTTTTCATGCTACGTTGAACCCCAAAGCAAGTGCTGAACTTCGGCAAATGATTATCAAAGTTTTTCCTAAACTGAGAAATAACTGAAAGTTTAAATTGTGGAACTGAATAGGGTATTGACAGTGATTATTAAATATTTCATGCATCCAGGAAATTTTCTTAGTCAATCAAATAAAAGGATCTATTGACTCTATTAAAATATTCAAAAACTACATACGCCACTTAACAACCAATGCCTCAGTACTTCCTTCTCATTGTTTAACTATGTTTAATTATTTTCAAATCTATCACAAGTAACCAAGTATTATTATATTTCTGTACAATCACCATAGCACAAAACTTAAGCGCCATCTCATGAAATCAAAAGTTAACAAAATTATTAATTATAAGCACCTATCAAATTTTCATATTATAACATTATTACAAAGAAATAGTGTAAGGTCTGATCAGTCTTCACACGGGCTTACTGTGATAAACTGGATTTAAGGTAAGGAGCAAAGTTAGGTATGGCTGAAGAATCCTGATAGCTGTATTAGCATCAACAGCTACTAAAAACTACTGCAAAATTCTCACACGAGGAAAACCCTATTTCACTCAGAAAGTATATTAGCATTTCTTTCCATGATGACTATTAATTTCTTTGAAATCTTTTAATACTTAGCTCGTGCTAGAAGAATTCTCTTGTTACAGTATGTAGAAAGAATTCAAAGAGTATCGGAGTAAGTATAAAGAGAAGAAATTAAAGTTACAGATAAAAAAATGTAATATAAATTACAATTTACACAGGCTATTATTGTTAATGTCATATATATATAAACTTAAGTAACATCCAAAGTATTTCAGCATGGAGAATACAAACTTACCAAATACTTGTTAGCCTCTTAAATATCTCACTGATGGTTGAGACTACCTAAAATAATAATTTTAAAAATGAAGAATAATTTCTCAACTTGCGTAATTTACCCCTGATCTATAAAGTCAACCCATTTACATGATGTGTTAGTTTCTCAGTCGTGTCTGACTCTCTACAACCCCACAAACTGCAGCCCACCAGGCTCCTCCATCCACGGGATTCTTCAGGCAAGAACACTGGAGCGGGTTGCCATTTCCCTCTCCAATTTACAGGACAGCAATCTGTTTTTTCATGCTACGTTGAAACCCAAAGCAAGTGCTGAACTTCGGCAAATGATTATCAAAGTTTTTCCTAAACTGAGAAATAACTGAAAGTTTAAATTGTGGAACTAATGAATTATCAGGATATTGACAGTGAGCTCTACAACAGATTAGATCTTAAAAATTACAGACCAAGACAATAGCATGCTAACAATGTCTTAGAAAAGCATTCATATGTTAAATTATCCCTAATCATCACACAATGTCAGCTCCACATTCTAGCATCTAGTTACCACCTTTTAAGTAGCAGCTAGAAATAGTAACTCTAGCATCTACAGAATTAGGGACAGTGAAACAGAAATGGCTTCCCTGGTGGGTCAGTGGTCAGGAATCCACCTGCCAACACAGGAGACACAAGAGATGTAGGTTCAATCCCTGGGTTGGGAAGATTTCCCTGGAGAAGGAAATGATAACCCACTCCAATAGTCTTGCCTGGGAAACCTCATGGACAGAGAAGCCTGGCAGGCTACAGTCTGGGGAGCGGGGAGAAGAGTTGGACATGACTTAGTGACTAAGCGACAACAATGAAGCAGAAAGATACTTTATAAAGTATTTATTCTAATTTATTTAAAAATTAATGTAAGAAAATATTTTAAAATCTACCCTATGTTGATACTAAAAAGAAATAAAGGGGCTTCCCTGGTGGTCCAGTGGGTAAGGACACTGTCTTGCAGTGCAAGGGGCGCCGGTTCGAGCCCTGGTCTGGGAAGATCCCACGTGCCGCGGAGCGGCTGGACCGATGTGTCCAATTACCGAGCCGGAGCTCTGGAGTGCATGCGCGCACAGCCCGCGCTCTGAAACGACAGACGCCACTGCGCTGGGAGGCCCACAGGAGCCAAAGAACAAAGACGGATGAAAATAGAGAAATGAAAGATCAATAGAAGTGGCCCACCCACTCCCCTCCCTCCCTACCCCCGCCCGAATAAATAAATAAATGTTAAAAAAAAAAAAAGAAATAAAAAAGATTTTACACACAAAAAAACACATAAACTTACAAATTAATTTTACTACTTACAAGTTTGCTGTAGTTGTAAACAATTTTACAGTAAACATAGTATATATCCTTTCAGTCAAGTCTCAAGTCAAAATAATCTTCAAAACAAAGTTCAAAAGAAAGCATTAAATATTACAGTGTTCTTTGTTGTTTGCCAGGCACATTACTTAAGATTTGAAAGCACTTATACACATCTTTTTTTTTTTTTAATTTTGGCTTCTATTACTGTTTGTATTTATTTATTTTTATCTATCTTCATGCTTTGGCTTGTGTGGGCTTCCCATCGCAGTGACCTCTCTCGTTGCAGAGAGCTGGCTCTGGGTGCATGTACTCCAGAGTGCTGGCTTGTCACTGAACACACCAGTCCAGCCGCTCTGCAGCACGTGGGATCTTCCCGGACCTGGGATCAAACCGGTGCCCCTTGCACTGCAAGGTGGACTCTTTACCCGCTGGACTACCAGAGAAACCCTATACACATTTTTTTTTTTAATCACCTTATTTACTCTCCATTTTACAGATTACAAAACCAAGCATTATAGAGATTTATTCATCTGCTTAAATATAGAAGCTTCACTGACTGCACAAACCAGGGTCTTTAAGGCATCATCCTACGACTCTTCAAAAACAAAACAAAAAAGACAGAATATGACACAGTACTCAGGAAAAGCAATTGCCTCTTCTAGCATCATATTTTAAAATACATGTTTTTAAATTCCCTTTAAAGAATCAACAAAATAAAAACCATCTGTTTTAACTAGCAAAAAAACACTACCATACAGAAATTACAACACTTATACACAAATAAAAACATTTTCTATCACTGCTACTATTAAAATCAAAATCAATCTAATCAGTCTCATCCACCCTCAGCTCATGGGAAAGGAGGGAGAAAAGTATGTTAGAGACCCAAATAATAAAGTTTAAACAACAAAGTTGTGAGATGACAGGAGAATACCATCATGACTCTGAGGTAGGTGAAGATTTTCTAAACAAGACACAAAGATAAACACAGCAAACTGGACGGCCTTAAAAAGTTGTGTTAAGATGAAAACCCAAGTTATTTCTCAGAACACATGTACAAAGGGCTCAGATAAAAATATTTTTTAAAAAGATTCTAAATCACCAAGAAAAAGCCAACCCAATTTTTAAGGTAACACCAAACAAAATTTCACAAACGGTAACTTCAAAAACCAATTAACCATACTAAAAAGGTCCACAGTATCACTATTCCTCAGGGAAACACTGATAAACAACACAACAAGAAACTACTACCCACCAAAATGGCTAGTTTTTAATTGAAAATAAGACAGTGTGCAGTGTCAGCGAGCATGAGCAGCAAATGGCATCCTCATGCACTGCACGGAGAAATGGAAATCAGTATAACCAGTATGGAAAACTATTTGGAAATACCTACTAAAGGGAAAAATACACATACCCAATGACTAAGCAATACAACTCCTAGGCATTTAGTCAATAGAGATGTGCGCCTCTGTGCACAGAAAGATAGGTACAAGATTTACCACAGTGGCATTCTTTAAAGAGCCCCAAACTACACATGACCCAAATGTCCACCAGCAGTAGAAGGGAGAAATAAACTTCAGTATATTCAAACAGTAGTATCCTAAACTTCAGTGAAAATGATAAAAACTAATGCCATACACAAAATAGAATACATCTTACAAACATAATGCTGTATGAAAGAAGCTGGGAGCAGGGAGGAGAAGCACATAATTCTAGTCTATTAAATTCAAAAACAAACCAAACTAATCTCTGATCAATATAAATTATACTTCAATTGTTATTTTTTAAGTTTATTTTAAAAAATAGGTGAGGGGCTTCCCCTGGTGGTCCAGTGGGTAAGGACACCACCTTGCAGTGCAAGGGGCGCCGGTTTGATCCCTGGCCTGGGAGGATCCCATGTGCCGCGGAGCGGCTGGACCCATGTGTCCAACTACTGAGCCAGAGCTCTGGAGCACATGCGCCCAGAGCCGGCGCTCAGCAACTCATGGGAAAGGAGGGAGAAAAGTATGTTAGAGACCCAAATAATAAAGTTTAAACAACAAAGTTGTGAGATGACAGGAGAATACCATCATGACTCTGAGGTAGGTGAAGATTTTCTAAACAAGACACAAAGATAAACACAGCAAACTGGACGGCCTTAAAAAGTTGTGTTAAGATGAAAACCCAAGTTATTTCTCAGAACACATGTACAAAGGGCTCAGATAAAAATATTTTTTAAAAAGATTCTAAATCACCAAGAAAAAGCCAACCCAATTTTTAAGGTAACACCAAACAAAATTTCACAAACGGTAACTTCAAAAACCAATTAACCATACTAAAAAGGTCCACAGTATCACTATTCCTCAGGGAAACACTGATAAACAACACAACAAGAAACTACTACCCACCAAAATGGCTAGTTTTTAATTGAAAAATCAGACAGTGTGCAGTGTCAGCGAGCATGAGCAGCAAATGGCATCCTCATGCACTGCACGGAGAAATGGAAATCAGTATAACCAGTATGGAAAACTATTTGGAAATACCTACTAAAGGGAAAAATACACATACCCAATGACTAAGCAATACAACTCCTAGGCATTTAGTCAATAGAGATGTGCGCCTCTGTGCACAGAAAGATAGGTACAAGATTTACCACAGTGGCATTCTTTAAAGAGCCCCAAACTACACATGACCCAAATGTCCACCAGCAGTAGAAGGGAGAAATAAACTTCAGTATATTCAAACAGTAGTATCCTAAACTTCAGTGAAAATGATAAAAACTAATGCCATACACAAAATAGAATACATCTTACAAACATAATGCTGTATGAAAGAAGCTGGGAGCAGGGAGGAGAAGCACATAATTCTAGTCTATTAAATTCAAAAACAAACCAAACTAATCTCTGATCAATATAAATTATACTTCAATTGTTATTTTTTAAGTTTATTTTAAAAAATAGGTGAGGGGCTTCCCCTGGTGGTCCAGTGGGTAAGGACACCACCTTGCAGTGCAAGGGGCGCCGGTTTGATCCCTGGCCTGGGAGGATCCCATGTGCCGCGGAGCGGCTGGACCCATGTGTCCAACTACTGAGCCAGAGCTCTGGAGCACATGCGCCCAGAGCCGGCGCTCTGCAACGAGACACCACCGCGATGGGAGGCCCACAGGAGCCAAAGAACAAAGACAGATGAAAATGGAGAAATGAAAGACCAATAGAAGTGCCCCACCCACTCCCTGCCTCCACAACCCGACCCCCGCCCAAAATAAATAAATAAATAAATCCTTAAATAAAGAAATAAATAATAGATGAAAAATCACTTCTCAGTTAATTAATTTCAAGTCATCGTACTATCATGTCTATCTTTGCATTATATTTACCTAATAACTATTTTTTTAATCTTATCAACTTCTCTCTAAATTAATCATCATTATTTGGTCAGATCTGAAACCTTTATCCTTGATGGAAAGCTGTCCTATGGCTCAAGACAAGCTATTCAACTTGAGCTGTGGGCTGGAGCTTTCATCAAGCCTCCAACACACAGTTCAGAGGAGCAGAATGACAGAGGCCCCAACAGCTCAGTTCCCTGAGCAATTCCCTGAGGCTCGCATCCTTTGGATAAACTCTGCTTGAGATGACTCATTGAAACCTTACAGTAACTTTCCTCAGTGCTGGGTTGCTTTATCTAGGAATCACGCCTGATAGGGACCTCTCCAAACCTCCAACCAGCATTCCGTTGTGGTTCTGAGATACAAGGTGCACACGCAGCACTTTCACAGCGCTGACTGTTTTCATTAGGCAACCCATTCCCAAAAACCTCCTTCTTCTAATTCAGATACTTGCCTCTCTAAATTGGACGTTTTCAGTAAGAAGAACTAAGCACATTCACAAAATAGAATACATCTTACAAACATAATGCTGTATGAAAGAAGCTGGGAGCAGGGAGGAGAAGCACATAATTCTAGTCTATTAAATTCAAAAACAAACCAAACTAATCTCTGATCAATATAAATTATACTTCAATTGTTATTTTTAAGTTTTTTTTAAAAAAATAGGTGAGGGGCTTCCCCTGGTGGTCCAGTGGGTAAGGACACCACCTTGCAGTGCAAGGGGCGCCGGTTTGATCCCTGGCCTGGGAGGATCCCATGTGCCGCGGAGCGGCTGGACCCATGTGTCCAACTACTGAGCCAGAGCTCTGGAGCACATGCGCCCAGAGCCGGCGCTCTGCAACGAGACACCACCGCGATGGGAGGCCCACAGGAGCCAAAGAACAAAGACAGATGAAAATGGAGAAATGAAAGACCAATAGAAGTGCCCCACCCACTCCCCTGCCTCCACAACCCGACCCCCGCCCAAAATAAATAAATAAATAAATCCTTAAATAAAGAAATAAATAATAGATGAAAAATCACTTCTCAGTTAATTAATTTCAAGTCATCGTACTATCATGTCTATCTTTGCATTATATTTACCTAATAACTATTTTTTTAATCTTATCAACTTCTCTCTAAATTAATCATCATTATTTGGTCAGATCTGAAACCTTTATCCTTGATGGAAAGCTGTCCTATGGCTCAAGACAAGCTATTCAACTTGAGCTGTGGGCTGGAGCTTTCATCAAGCCTCCAACACACAGTTCAGAGGAGCAGAATGACAGAGGCCCCAACAGCTCAGTTCCCTGAGCAATTCCCTGAGGCTCGCATCCTTTGGATAAACTCTGCTTGAGATGACTCATTGAAACCTTACAGTAACTTTCCTCAGTGCTGGGTTGCTTTATCTAGGAATCACGCCTGATAGGGACCTCTCCAAACCTCCAACCAGCATTCCGTTGTGGTTCTGAGATACAAGGTGCACACGCAGCACTTTCACAGCGCTGACTGTTTTCATTAGGCAACCCATTCCCAAAAACCTCCTTCTTCTAATTCAGATACTTGCCTCTCTAAATTGGACGTTTTCAGTAAGAAGAACTAAGACATACAGTTTCCACATTAGAAATGAACAAAAGTATTAACATAAGAAGCAGTTTAGAGCATACAGGGGAAAAACTTCTGCCTCAAAAGAAGTTTGTCTTATCTACCTAAAAGATAAAAGTCAACTTACTGAATGTAAGAAGACCTCCCCAGAGGTTAAATATCTCACCAAAATTAGAGAGGCAAACACCAAGAGAAGGACCTGAATCATCCTTCTAGGGTCTGTTTTGAAGCAGAAAGCTGAGATCTCATCGCAAATCTAAAGAACCTGTGGTACTAGATACGGGTTGGCTAGGAAAACCAACTGTACAGTTTCTGGTAATACACTATAACATCCCAGAGGGGACAGTACAGGTGTAAGCAGAACAGGCTTCCCCTAAAACAAAAGATGCACTGTGAATTCAGTGACTACACATTGCTGAGTCAGCAATAAATGGAATTTGGAAATAATTTCCACTAAATGGAAACTGCTCATGGACAATAACTACATTTATATAAATACTGATACTTGAAATACCAGCATCAGTAAATAGGGCTAATGGTATATTTTCTTATGATTCTGTTATTTTTTGCTGTTGTTTTCTATTTTAATTTCAGAAGTGGAAAAGTTGGTAAAAAGTTGTCAAACTGGTAAAAAGTATTTAAAACACTCGCTCTCAGCTGGTCAAGAGTTGTAAGTTGTTACAACGATATCACATTGTAAATTATCTGTGACAAAGTGTTTCCAATCACTTCTCAAACTGCCCATCACCCATTCAATTCAGCCAAATTACATTTCACAAATCAACCCAGTCCAACGTAATAGTTTGCCCCCCCTCTAAAAAATTATTCACGTCTTAAACCCTCTCCGAGCAATTCCCTGAGGCTCGCATCCTTGGAAACCGATGACTCATTGAAACCTTACAGTAACTTTCCTCAGTGCTGGGTTGCTTTATCTAGGAATCACGCCTGATAGGGACCTCTCAAACCTCCAACCAGCATTCCGTTCTGGTTCTGAGATACAAGGTGCACACGCAGCACTTTCACAGCGCTGACTGTTTTCATTAGGCAACCCATTCCCAAAAACCTCCTTCTTCTAATTCAGATACTTGCCTCTCTAAATTGGACGTTTTCAGTAAGAAGAACTAAGACATACAGTTTCCACATTAGAAATGAACAAAAGTATTAACATAAGAAGCAGTTTAGAGCATACAGGGGAAAAACTTCTGCCTCAAAAGAAGTTTGTCTTATCTACCTAAAAGATAAAAGTCAACTTACTGAATGTAAGAAGACCTCCCCAGAGGTTAAATATCTCACCAAAATTAGAGAGGCAAACACCAAGAGAAGGACCTGAATCATCCTTCTAGGGTCTGTTTTGAAGCAGAAAGCTGAGATCTCATCGCAAATCTAAAGAACCTGTGGTACTAGATACGGGTTGGCTAGGAAAACCAACTGTACAGTTTCTGGTAATACACTATAACATCCCAGAGGGGACAGTACAGGTGTAAGCAGAACAGGCTTCCCCTAAAACAAAAGATGCACTGTGAATTCAGTGACTACACATTGCTGAGTCAGCAATAAATGGAATTTGGAAATAATTTCCACTAAATGGAAACTGCTCATGGACAATAACTACATTTATATAAATACTGATACTTGAAATACCAGCATCAGTAAATAGGGCTAATGGTATATTTTCTTATGATTCTGTTATTTTTTGCTGTTGTTTTCTATTTTAATTTCAGAAGTGGAAAAGTTGGTAAAAAGTTGTCAAACTGGTAAAAAGTATTTAAAACACTCGCTCTCAGCTGGTCAAGAGTTGTAAGTTGTTACAACGATATCACATTGTAAATTATCTGTGACAAAGTGTTTCCAATCACTTCTCAAACTGCCCATCACCCATTCAATTCAGCCAAATTACATTTCACAAATCAACCCAGTCCAACTTAATAGTTTGCCCCTACCCTCTAAAGAACAAAATCCTATTTTATCTTCCACGTCTTCAAAACACTTTAAACTCTAATTTTTTTTGTAAGAGATATAATTTTTTACTTTAAAAACCTCAAGCTGGGGCTTCCCCTGGTGGTCCAGTGGGTAAGGACACCGCCTTGCAGTGCAAGGGGCGCCGGTTCGAGCCCTGGCCTGGGAAGATCCCACGTGCCGCGGAGCGGCTGGACTGATGTGTCCAATTACCGAGCCGGAGCTCTGGAGCACATGTGCCCAGAGCCGGTGCTCTGCGACAACAGAGGCCACCGCGATGGGAGGCCCACAGGAGCCAAAGAACAAAGACGGATGAAAATAGAGAAATGAAAGACCAATAGAAGTGGCCCGCCCGCTCCCCTTCCTCCCCAACCCGACCCCTGCCCAAAATAAATAAATAAATAAATAAATAAATCTTTAAAAAAAAAAAAAAAAAAAAACCTCAAGCTGCATTTCTATTTCCTTAACAAAGAAGATGCAGCATTCAGTACTTATCCTCTCGAGCTTCTTGCTGGTGGCTGCAAAACTGCAAAGGACTACTTACACAATACCACAACGTTTCTCAGTGTTCTCACAGATGATACCAACAAATTTAAGGAGAAACTCATGATACTTCTAAAATGCCTTATTTGCTCCAGAGTTATTAAAAGTGATCAACATTACGTCTCAGTACAACTCATCTGCACTTTTATAATCATATTCACTACACAACTTTACCTTTATAAAGTATGCTCTCATCCTCTTTCTTCAACATTTCCACGAATTTTTAAATTCCTCACAGTTCTAGTCAACTGACAATTTTTTCTGATACTTGAAATACCAGCATCAGTAAATAGGGCTAATGGTATATTTTCTTATGATTCTGTTATTTTTTGCTGTTGTTTTCTATTTTAATTTCAGAAGTGGAAAAGTTGGTAAAAAGTTGTCAAACTGGTAAAAAGTATTTAAAACACTCGCTCTCAGCTGGTCAAGAGTTGTAAGTTGTTACAACGATATCACATTGTAAATTATCTGTGACAAAGTGTTTCCAATCACTTCTCAAACTGCCCATCACCCATTCAATTCAGCCAAATTACATTTCACAAATCAACCCAGTCCAACTTAATAGTTTGCCCCTACCCTCTAAAGAACAAAATCCTATTTTATCTTCCACGTCTTCAAAACACTTTAAACTCTAATTTTTTTTGTAAGAGATATAATTTTTTACTTTAAAAACCTCAAGCTGGGGCTTCCCCTGGTGGTCCAGTGGGTAAGGACACCGCCTTGCAGTGCAAGGGGCGCCGGTTCGAGCCCTGGCCTGGGAAGATCCCACGTGCCGCGGAGCGGCTGGACTGATGTGTCCAATTACCGAGCCGGAGCTCTGGAGCACATGTGCCCAGAGCCGGTGCTCTGCGACAACAGAGGCCACCGCGATGGGAGGCCCACAGGAGCCAAAGAACAAAGACGGATGAAAACAGAGAAATGAAAGACCAATAGAAGTGGCCCGCCCGCTCCCCTTCCTCCCCAACCCGACCCCTGCCCAAAATAAATAAATAAATAAATAAATAAATCTTTAAAAAAAAAAAAAAAAAAAAACCTCAAGCTGCATTTCTATTTCCTTAACAAAGAAGATGCAGCATTCAGTACTTATCCTCTCGAGCTTCTTGCTGGTGGCTGCAAAACTGCAAAGGACTACTTACACAATACCACAACGTTTCTCAGTGTTCTCACAGATGATACCAACAAATTTAAGGAGAAACTCATGATACTTCTAAAATGCCTTATTTGCTCCAGAGTTATTAAAAGTGATCAACATTACGTCTCAGTACAACTCATCTGCACTTTTATAATCATATTCACTACACAACTTTACCTTTATAAAGTATGCTCTCATCCTCTTTCTTCAACATTTCCACGAATTTTTAAATTCCTCACAGTTCTAGTCAACTGACAATTTTTACAACATACTTCTTCATAAGCTTGGGCCTTCTATACCTTTCACTACCAGTTTCATACTCCTTAAATCAACACAGGCTCCAATTGATCATTTTATTGCAGTGACATATAAGCACTGTTGAAAACGTCCACCTTTTGCAGTGCAACTGCACAGTTGTTGTCCAGTTGCTAAGTCCTGTCTGACTCTTTGTGACCCAATGGACTTCAGCATACTAGGCTTCCCTTCTTTCACTATCTCCCAGAGTTTCCTCAAACTCATGTCCATTGAGTCAGTGATGCCATGGAACTATCTCATCCTCTATCACCTCCTTCTCCTCCTGCCCTCAGTCTTTCCCAGAATCAGGGTCTTGTCCGACGAATCAGCTCTTCCCATCAGGTGGCCAAAGTACTGGAGCATTAGCTTCAGCATCAGTCCTTTCAGTGACTATTTAGGGTTCATTTCCCTGCTAGACAAGGGACTCTCAAGAGTCCTCACCAGGACCACAGTTCAAAAGCATGAATGCTTCAGCACTCAACCTTCTTTATGGTCCAACTCTCACATCCATACATGACTACTGGAAAACCCATAGCTTTGATTATCTGGACCCTTTGTCGGCAAAGTGATGTCTCTGCCTGTTAAAATACGGTCTAGACTTGTCACAGCTTTTCTTCCAAGGAGCAAGGGTCTTTCAGTTTCATGGTTGCAGTCATCATCTGCAGTGATTTTGATTTTGGAGCCCAAGAAAATAAAGTCTGTCACTGTTTTCATTTTTCTCCGTCTATTTGTCATGAAGGAATGGGACCAGATGCCATGATCTTAGTTTTTTAAATGCTGAGTTTTAAGCCAGTTTTTACACTCTCCTCTTTCCCCTTCATCATCTCTTTAGATCCTCTTCCCTTTCTGCCATTTGGGTGGTATCATCTGCATATCTGAGTTTGTTAGTTCTCCCACCAATCTTGATTCCAGCCTGTGATTCATCCAGCCTGTCATTTTGCGTGATATACTCTGCATAGAAGTTAAATAAGCAGGGTGACAGCCTTGATGTAGTTCTTTCCCAGTTCTGAACCAGTCAATTGTTCCATGTCCAGTTCTATTACTCCTTGATCTGCATACAGGTTTCTCGGAAGGCAGGTAAGGTGGTCTTGAATTCCCATCTCTTTAAGAATTTTCCAATTTGCTCTGATCCACACAAAGTAGCTATTATAAAATAAATATAGCAAAACCACTTTTTGATAATAATTTAGCTATACATATGGGAGAGGAGAGAAATAAAAATACTACCAACACTATAAAAGCTCTACAAAAAAGGATAAATTCATTGTAGTACAAGTTAGTTGTGATACACTATTTATCCCCTTCATGGATCACAGTCTTGTTGTGGCAAAATGATTTGCATAACTCAATGAAGCTATGAGCCATGCTGTGTAAGACCACCCAAGACGAACAGGTCACAGTGAAGAGCTCTGATAAAACATGGTTCACTGGAGAAGGAAATTGCAACCCACTCCAGTATTCTTGTCTAGAAAACCCCAAGGACAGAGGGGCCCGGAGGGCTACAGTCCATGTGGTCACAAAGAGCCAAACAACTAAACAACAACTCTCCTATTATAAGGAAAAAGTTTCAAACTATTTATTTGAAAACAGTATTTCAAAAAGAACAAAAAAAATTAAAATATTTAGGATTAAACATAAATGTATAAAACTTTTATAAGGAAAGCTATAAAACACCTCTGAAAGATACAAAAGAAAGGACATCCCCCCATTCTTTTGGAAGGGATGTCTAAGCATCATAGAGATACTGATTTTTTCATGTTAATTATTAACAACATTATTCAAATAAAAATACCAACAAATGTTTTCCTAGGGCTAACAAGCTGATGTTCAAGCTCACTCACAAAATAAGAAAATGAATAACTACACACACAGCAATGCATGAATATATAATACACTTTTTTTTAAAAAAGGAAAAACCAGAAACTAATGAAATTGGTGACCTACAAGCGTGAAAATAGAAAACAAAGAAGGAGAAGGAAGTAAGACTTTTGAGAATGCCTGTTTATGACAAATTTTTTAAATTAAATCAACAATGGAGGAAGCTGAATATAAGCAGAAATAAATGAACCTTAGTGTTTATCAAGCTAGTGACATAAAAATATGTAATTAAAATAATATATGAGCATAGTACTCTGATACATACCTCCATTGGGATATATTATATGAACAAAACTACATAGAAATCTTGTATTTTCTTCAGTCACTAGGTTTATTGCTGGCAGTGGTTTTGGTGTGCCAATTCCAATATTACATCATGCATATTACAGAATAGAGAAAGTGAATAAATGTATATTGATGTTATTGTTGACCAAGACCCTCACTGTGGGAGAGAAAAGATCCAAATATGAAATAGAAGATGAGAAAACCTTGGGTACTAGGTTGGAATCAGTACAATATTAGCAGTTTTTTTTAGTATAACTCCTTCCTTCCTGTCCAATGAAAAGAATCCCTAGAAGCCTGACCAGTGATACAGAACACATCCAGACCTCAGGGGATAGTAGCTTGTGAGTATTCAAAAGGAGGAACGGGACTCCTGGAGAAATGGCTGTTTCCAGGTATAGGGGCATTGAAAGCATAAGGTAGTAAGAATGGAACACTTTGTTGTGCCAAAAGGTAAACAGTGCTCTAAATTGATGGGACATATCAAAGAGATAAAAACCAAAGTGAATGAGTTCCTATTGCTAAGTTTTAACATTTTGAGCCATCAAAAGAAATATAACAAGTTACAGATCTTAAGCCCACTGAACAAAAGAAGAACCCATAAGCCCACAAATGACACAGAAAAAAGGAGTACAAACTCTACAGTAAATTCAAGGGATGTCTAAGCATCATAGAGATACTGATTTTTTCATGTTAATTATTAACAACATTATTCAAATAAAAATACCAACAAATGTTTTCCTAGGGCTAACAAGCTGATGTTCAAGCTCACTCACAAAATAAGAAAATGAATAACTACACACACAGCAATGCATGAATATATAATACACTTTTTTTTAAAAAAGGAAAAACCAGAAACTAATGAAATTGGTGACCTACAAGCGTGAAAATAGAAAACAAAGAAGGAGAAGGAAGTAAGACTTTTGAGAATGCCTGTTTATGACAAATTTTTTAAATTAAATCAACAATGGAGGAAGCTGAATATAAGCAGAAATAAATGAACCTTAGTGTTTATCAAGCTAGTGACATAAAAATATGTAATTAAAATAATATATGAGCATAGTACTCTGATACATACCTCCATTGGGATATATTATATGAACAAAACTACATAGAAATCTTGTATTTTCTTCAGTCACTAGGTTTATTGCTGGCAGTGGTTTTGGTGTGCCAATTCCAATATTACATCATGCATATTACAGAATAGAGAAAGTGAATAAATGTATATTGATGTTATTGTTGACCAAGACCCTCACTGTGGGAGAGAAAAGATCCAAATATGAAATAGAAGATGAGAAAACCTTGGGTACTAGGTTGGAATCAGTACAATATTAGCAGTTTTTTTTAGTATAACTCCTTCCTTCCTGTCCAATGAAAAGAATCCCTAGAAGCCTGACCAGTGATACAGAACACATCCAGACCTCAGGGGATAGTAGCTTGTGAGTATTCAAAAGGAGGAACGGGACTCCTGGAGAAATGGCTGTTTCCAGGTATAGGGGCATTGAAAGCATAAGGTAGTAAGAATGGAACACTTTGTTGTGCCAAAAGGTAAACAGTGCTCTAAATTGATGGGACATATCAAAGAGATAAAAACCAAAGTGAATGAGTTCCTATTGCTAAGTTTTAACATTTTGAGCCATCAAAAGAAATATAACAAGTTACAGATCTTAAGCCCACTGAACAAAAGAAGAACCCATAAGCCCACAAATGACACAGAAAAAAGGAGTACAAACTCTACCAGTTAATAATTTCCAAAGGGAAAAACACCTTTGCAATACCTTTACAATAGAGAAATTTGGCAACACCAGAGAAACCAAATTATCTAGCTTAACATCACAAACAATAGGACAAAGGTTAAAATACGCAAAGTTTAAGTACACACATATATCAATGGGTTTCCCAGGAGGCGCCAGAGGTAAAGAATTGGCCTGCCAGTACAGAATAGCCAAGAGACACAGGTTTGATCCCTGGGTCAGGAAGATTTCCTGGAGAATAATATGGCAACCCACCCCATTATTCTTGCCTAGGAAATCCCGTGGACAGAAGAGCCAAGAGGGTTACAGTCCATGGGGTGGCCAGAAGAGTCAAAAGAGTTACAGTCCATGGGGTCAAAAAGAGTCGGACATGACTAAGCAACAGCATAATGCTGCTGTTGCGTGGTCACTTCAGTCATGTCCAACTGTGTGACCCAAGGACTGCAGCCCATCAGGCTCTGAGCACACACTACGTATACACACGTATCAACAGGGCTAAACCCTGCAATGCACACCGAGTGAAAAAACCACAAATATATGTAAATAACATGATACTTATTTACATTTTAAAACCAAATCAATACTATTTTATACAAATGTGTGCATAAAAGTATAATAATCTTCAGACTAGTAATTACCTCTTGGAAGCAGAAGTATGAGAGTAGTAATTTTCAGCCATGTATTTATTTTAAAAGTTCAGAAACAACTATAGCAAAATATTAATATCTGTTCATTTGGTCAGTTTGAATACATAAGCATTTTATATTACTCCTGTCATTTTATACTTTAAAATATTCCATCATTTAGAAGTGCAAAATTTTAGATGAATTGTTACTTTATAAAATTCTGAATTCTGGTACACACCTATACAATACTTAATTCTGTAATTCTTGGTGTTTAAAACTATTGTTGTGAAGAATTTAAATTTAGAGCAGGCCCCCAGTGCTTCCTTGTACTTTAATCTCTGATAATAAATTAACACAAGCAAATCAGCCCTTTCAAAATGATTACAGATCTTAAGCCCACTGAACAAAAGAAGAACCCATAAGCCCACAAATGACACAGAAAAAAGTATAAACTCTACCAGTTAATAATTTCCAAAGGGAAAAACACCTTTGCAATACCTTTACAATAGAGAAATTTGGCAACACCAGAGAAACCAAATTATCTAGCTTAACATCACAAACAATAGGACAAAGGTTAAAATACGCAAAGTTTAAGTACACACATATATCAATGGGTTTCCCAGGAGGCGCCAGAGGTAAAGAATTGGCCTGCCAGTACAGAATAGCCAAGAGACACAGGTTTGATCCCTGGGTCAGGAAGATTTCCTGGAGAATAATATGGCAACCCACCCCATTATTCTTGCCTAGGAAATCCCGTGGACAGAAGAGCCAAGAGGGTTACAGTCCATGGGGTGGCCAGAAGAGTCAAAAGAGTTACAGTCCATGGGGTCAAAAAGAGTCGGACATGACTAAGCAACAGCATAATGCTGCTGTTGCGTGGTCACTTCAGTCATGTCCAACTGTGTGACCCAAGGACTGCAGCCCATCAGGCTCTGAGCACACACTACGTATACACACGTATCAACAGGGCTAAACCCTGCAATGCACACCGAGTGAAAAAACCACAAATATATGTAAATAACATGATACTTATTTACATTTTAAAACCAAATCAATACTATTTTATACAAATGTGTGCATAAAAGTATAATAATCTTCAGACTAGTAATTACCTCTTGGAAGCAGAAGTATGAGAGTAGTAATTTTCAGCCATGTATTTATTTTAAAAGTTCAGAAACAACTATAGCAAAATATTAATATCTGTTCATTTGGTCAGTTTGAATACATAAGCATTTTATATTACTCCTGTCATTTTTATACTTTAAAATATTCCATCATTTAGAAGTGCAAAATTTTAGATGAATTGTTACTTTATAAAATTCTGAATTCTGGTACACACCTATACAATACTTAATTCTGTAATTCTTGGTGTTTAAAACTATTGTTGTGAAGAATTTAAATTTAGAGCAGGCCCCCAGTGCTTCCTTGTACTTTAATCTCTGATAATAAATTAACACAAGCAAATCAGCCCTTTCAAAATGATTCTAAAAAGCAAAATACATTTCATTTACCTGAATAAAAACTAACTTGGAAAATATACCATTTGAGTGGCATTACACCATCTCTAAAGCTTAAATACTTCCTATATCTCATATTGCTCTCAATATGTGTCACCATTTTGAGAAATGAAAGTTTATCCATTTTAATAATTCAGTTTTTTTAATCATTTTGACCTAATTCTACCTACCCATCCTAAAATTATTACGTTAAATGCCAATTAATAAGCCTACTAAAAAATCTATTACTGCTGTAAAACTGGTGCAAAAAGATCTTGAAAATTCAAATTTTAAACAATTTGATAGTAAGTTAGTTCTTCATCACATTCTTATAATGCTTTCAACTATTTGTAAAAACTTTCTATTTTCTGCTTAAGAGAAGGTCAACGGCTTTCACTTCACTACTGCAACATAATCATGAATTCAAATAAGAATTTAGCGCTCTGGACCGACAAAGCTACCAGTATGCCTAAGCCAATAAAGCGATTCGTTCATTAATGCAGCTAATAAAGCAACCTTTTGTTACTCTATGAGACATCAGCAACCTCAGAGACTCTAAACTTTGCAATTTTTCCCTGTTTTTGCCATATGAACTTGAATGTTCCCTGTCATGCCATTTGCTTTAACAATTAAAACATAATCATTTGAGAAATTTGATCGTTCACTCCAGGTAATTTAATGACACATCAGTTCCAACTTCATCTGTGCCTGGATGAAACTACTTATATTTTATTTAATTACTCTATTCTGTTTTCCCATAGAGCTATGTTGTGTAGAAGTCTGTACCATCTTCTTATAGTCAACTAAAGCAACAACCCCTACAAATATTCTCAAATGAAGAATGAAAATGTTCATTTACCCAATCAGCAATAATCAATCAACTACAGTAAGCAAGGCACGGATGATACTGCAAAGATTAATACACAATCCTTGCCCTCAAGCATTTTAAGGAATAAGACATACATCTAGAAAAATTACTATATGGTAGTTTATAGTAGTATTAACTACTAAATACAATAGCATGAAGGATATAATTAATTGAGCTTAAACTAGATACAAAGTATTCCATGAGGGGACTCTTGAAGCTACATAGAGGAAAGTATAACGTAGGTTTAGTGAAATAACTTATACACAAAAAGATACATGAAACAGTACAGTAAATTCAGAAATGTTTAATTAATTTAGCAAGAGTAGAGTGTAGCATGTATGTAGGGAAATCTATGTCTGTTCTTGAAAAGTCATGCTTGTATTCTCTCAAATTTGGACCTTATTGTATGCAATGAACATTAAAAGATTTTAAGATATATAAAATTGTAAGGCAGATAGTGTTTAGGACCTTTTTTTAAAGCAAGTTTACTTCTGAGATACACGAATGACCAAAAGCTTCTACTTTGAATAACTTCAGAATATTTAATACCAACATGAGGTATGCAAGGTATCCCAGGAATATGTGAATGCTATTTTCCAAAGCAATTCACGCTTAGTATAATGCTCTATTGCTGCTGCTGCTGCTGTTTAGTCTCTAAGTCATGTGCAACTCCTTGATACCCTATGGACTCTACCCCACCAAGCTCCTCTATCCCAGGAATTCTCCAGGCAAAAGGGAATCTTCCCGACTGAGCGATCAAACCTGTGTGTGTTCTGCACTGGAAGTCAAATTCTTTCCTACTGAGCCACCAGAGAAGCCCAGAATGCTAAGTACTGCTAATTTAACATTAGCATTTTTAAAACTAATTATTAATCAACGGGAACTATCAATGAATAAAGTTAGTGCTTTAATAATATTCTAATAATAGGCATTTTTACCCCCTTCAAAGTCATCAGTTTCATGTACTGTGAAATGCTGTTGGCCAAGTATTATGTTTCAGTTAACGTCAACAGATTACATTTAGAATTTATACAGTAAGTAATAAAATTTGGCCCGCTCTAGTCTTTAGTGCAAACATCCTGGTACTATCTGCCTAGCAGCCTCGCCTTCTTCCAAGCACTAGCTCCTATCCCTTTGCCTCTCTTTTCAAACACATGCCAATAGCAACCCTGAGTATTCAGTAGTGCTCTTACATGACTATGGACTAGGGTGAATGAGTCCAACTTGACCAATCCGTACCAGTGAGTCTATTAATGCTTTAACCGGGGGCTCAAAAAAGTAATTATAACCTCTCTAAGAGGCAGACATGGTAAGGTAAAAAATTCAGACTAGCTCTTCCCAAAGGTTTCCCACCATACAGAAAAACCAGTCTATCCTGAAACACATGAAGGAAAAATGTTTATTTATTTATTATACAACTCTGTTTATATTGTCTATGCTTGAAACTTTTCAAATATGATTATTTTCTGAAAGTTACAAAGACATATAAACAGTATCCGAGTTCTCACCACCAGCTTAACAGATAAAACCTTGCAGTGTAATTCTCTTCCCTGTGAACCACACCCTGATTCCTTTCCCACCCCCAGCAACCACTACCCTATAGCCCTCTTCCCTCTTAAACATTCTCCAAGTTATCAGTCTAAATATCATTTCCTTGGGAGAAGGTCTCTCCTGATTCACTAGGCTAAGTGTCCCTTTCATGACTTTTATCACACTTGTGATTTACTTGTTTGAATACTTTATAACAAGCTCTCCAGTGGACTACTGTTTCCACAAATTCTAGGAACTTTATGTTCAATTCTTAATATGACTATTAAACTAACTGAGGAGAGACATCACAACCAAGAATTCAGACTTTACAAAAAATTAGTTGAGAAAGGTCACATTGAGAAAACAGTAACAGGGGGCTTCCCTGGTAGCTCAGTGGTGAAGAGTTCGCCTGCCAGTGCAGGAGACATGGATTTGATCCCTGATCTGGGAAGATCCCACATGCTGCGGAGCAACTAAGTCTGTGAGCCACAACTATTGAGCCTGTGCTCTAGAGCCTAGGAGCCGCAACTGTTGAGCCAATGTTATGCAACTACTGAAGTGTGTAAGGTTTAGGGGAAAGGGCAGGGTACAATTTTTTGAAAAAATGACACAGCCCAAGGATACAACATAAACCCATTAGAATCAAATGGGTCCAAGATGGCAGACTAGACCTTGATCCCCAGTCAGCAAGCTAAATAACACACCCAGAGGCACCATGACAGTTCCATTAGCAGAAATCTCAGAGAACCTCAGGACCCCATCAAGCTTACTAAAATACACAAAATGGAAATTCCAGAAGGAAAGGGGAAAAAGAGAAACAAAAAGAATATTAAAAGAAATAATAGCCAAAAACTTGCAAATTTTTATTTAAAAAATTAGCCTAAACAGAAGCTTAATGAATCCCAACTAGAATAAACCAGAGAACCACACTTAGCCATACTGTCAAAAGCCAGAGAGAGAACCTTGAAATGATTCATCATGTATGAGAGATTCTGAACAATATCAACAACAAATGTATCATCAGAAACCAATGAAGTCAGAATGCCAAAACAAAGACTATCGACCAAGAATATCCAGCAGAGTTATCTTTCAAAACTGAGAGATTAAGGAATTCCTAGATAAGCTAAAACAGTGAACTGATCACTAGCAAATCTGCCCTACAAGAAGTACTAATCGAAATCTTTCAGGTTGAAATGAAAGTAATGGTTTGCTTCAGGTGAATTCATGTTACTGTCTAAGCATATTTTATGTCAACCTGAAGTAAAAGAACAGATATCCAAGAGCACCAGAATACACTCTTCTCAAGAATTGTCTGTTTCTTGGGGCAAAAAAACTGGTCTCAAAAATTTCAAAGAGAATGAATGAAATCATATAAAGCAGTTTCTCCAATCAAGAGAATGAAAACAAAAAACCAATGGTTACAATACATGCTACAATATGGATGAACCTTGAAACTGTTATCCCAAATGAAATAAGCCAGTCACGAAGGACAAATGTATGGTTCCATTTATAAGAGGTCACCGTGAAAAGTCAAATTCATAGAGGCAAAGTATAACAGAGGGTATCAGGGACTATGCAGATGGGAAGATGGAAAATTTAATGTGTCGAGAGCTTTATTTAGTGGTTTGAGTTTGGGACAGTGAAAAAGTTGTAGGAAATATAATAACAAAGTACAAGTGCACTCTTTGCACATGATAGCAAGATTATGCTCAAAATCCTTCAAGCTAGGCTTCAACAGTATGTGAACTGAGAAATTCCAAAGGTACAGCTGGATTTAGAAAAGGTAGAGCAACCAGAAATCGGACTGCCAATATCCATTGGATCATAGAAAAAAACAAGGGAATTCCAGAAAAAATCTACTTCTGCGTCATTGACTATGCTAAACTTTTGACTGTGTGGATAACAACAAACGGTAGAATATTCTTTAAGAGATGCAAATACCAGACCACCTTACCAGTCTCCTGAAAAGCCTGTATGCAGATAAGAAGCAACAGTCAGAACTGGATATGAAACAACGGATTGGTTCAAAATTGGTAAAAGAGTATGTTAGCCATACTGTCAAAAGCCAGAGAGAGAACCTTGAAATGATTCATCATGTATGAGAGATTCTGAACAATATCAACAACAAATGTATCATCAGAAACCAATGAAGTCAGAATGCCAAAACAAAGACTATCGACCAAGAATATCCAGCAGAGTTATCTTTCAAAACTGAGAGATTAAGGAATTCCTAGATAAGCTAAAACAGTGAACTGATCACTAGCAAATCTGCCCTACAAGAAGTACTAATCGAAATCTTTCAGGTTGAAATGAAAGTAATGGTTTGCTTCAGGTGAATTCATGTTACTGTCTAAGCATATTTTTATGTCAACCTGAAGTAAAAGAACAGATATCCAAGAGCACCAGAATACACTCTTCTCAAGAATTGTCTGTTTCTTGGGGCAAAAAAACTGGTCTCAAAAATTTCAAAGAGAATGAATGAAATCATATAAAGCAGTTTCTCCAATCAAGAGAATGAAAACAAAAAACCAATGGTTACAATACATGCTACAATATGGATGAACCTTGAAACTGTTATCCCAAATGAAATAAGCCAGTCACGAAGGACAAATGTATGGTTCCATTTATAAGAGGTCACCGTGAAAAGTCAAATTCATAGAGGCAAAGTATAACAGAGGGTATCAGGGACTATGCAGATGGGAAGATGGAAAATTTAATGTGTCGAGAGCTTTATTTAGTGGTTTGAGTTTGGGACAGTGAAAAAGTTGTAGGAAATATAATAACAAAGTACAAGTGCACTCTTTGCACATGATAGCAAGATTATGCTCAAAATCCTTCAAGCTAGGCTTCAACAGTATGTGAACTGAGAAATTCCAAAGGTACAGCTGGATTTAGAAAAGGTAGAGCAACCAGAAATCGGACTGCCAATATCCATTGGATCATAGAAAAAAACAAGGGAATTCCAGAAAAAATCTACTTCTGCGTCATTGACTATGCTAAACTTTTGACTGTGTGGATAACAACAAACGGTAGAATATTCTTTAAGAGATGCAAATACCAGACCACCTTACCAGTCTCCTGAAAAGCCTGTATGCAGATAAGAAGCAACAGTCAGAACTGGATATGAAACAACGGATTGGTTCAAAATTGGTAAAAGAGTATGTCAAGTTTGTATATTGTCACCTGGCTTACTTAACCTACATACAGAGTACATCATGCAAAATGCCAGACTGGATGACTCACAAACCAGAATCAAGACTGCTGAGAGAAGTATCAACAAACTCAGATACGCAGATGATACCACTTTGGTGGTAGACAGTGAAGAGGAACTAAAGAGCCTCTTGGTGAAAACAAAGGAGGAGAGTGAAAAAGCTGGCTTAAAACTCAACATTCCAAAAACGAAGTTCATGGCATCTGGTCCCATCACTTCATGACAAACAGATGGGGAAAATGTGAAAACAGTATCAAATTTCATTTTCTTGGGTTCCAAAATCAATGTAGACAGTGACTGCAGCCACAAAATTAAAAGACATTTGCTCCTTGGAGAAGAATAGCTATGCCAAAACTAGACAGTGCTTTTAAAAGCAGACAGCAAAGCTCTGTATAGTCAAAACTATGGTTTTTCCAGTAGTCATGTATAGATGTGAGAGTTGGACCATAAAGAAGGCTGAGCACCAAAGAATCGACGCTTTCAGACTATGGTGGTGCAGAAAACTACTGAGTCCCTTGGACTGCAAGGAGATCCAACCAGTCAATCCTAAAGGAAATCAACCCTGAATATTCATTGGAAGGACTGATGCTAAAGTTGATGCTCCAGTTCTTTGGCCACCTTGATGCTAAGAGCCAACTCACTGAGAAGACTGAATGCTGGGAAGGATTAAGGGCAAGAAGAGAAGGGGGCAGCAGGATTGGATGGCATCACTGACTCAACGGACATGTGTTTGAGCAAACTCAGGGAAATGGTGTGCCACAGTTCATGGGTAGCAAAGAGTCAGACATGAGCTAGCAACTGAACAAAAAGGAAATAGTGTAACCAGGACTCAAGCCCTGGCAGTCTGACTCTTTCTAAGACAGCAAATATTAAAAAAAAAAAAAAAGGCAAACTCCCTAAGTATTCAAGTAAATATGAAACGGCAAAAATCAAAGCACAATCCTTCGCCTTCAAGATTTTAATGTGTATTTACAGTAATGATAACATCTCTAATGGTACCATTATAAGCAAAGCATTTTTATCAATCTTTAGTATTAGTTCATACTGTCATTTGGCAGTAAGGCATATCAAAGTTTAAAACATATATAATATCAGTATAAAAAATAAAACAAGCCCTTAAAGATTACAATTGCTTGTAAACACCAAAACTAATATGCAAAGGAGGAAGCACACTAGAGAAGAGGGGGAAAAAAGGGGTATTTAGAAGTATCTCTATAAACAGGAAAAAGGCCTTTCACTTACACTGCTTCTAAGTAAGAAAAAAGACAATATCATAAAGCTTAGGAGCTATTAGAAATCAAGTGGCAGGCCTTTTGGATAAGGTTCCAGGTCTAAGGACACAATATTATTGCTCCTTTTTTATTTGGTGCCAATAAAATCAGAAAGAATTACTAGCTATCAATCATTCTCTCACACTCATAACGTTTTATAACAGACTGACCCAATGACCTAAGTATGCATTAGTAGAAGAGTTTGTCTATTTTTCAAGGTGTCTTTATATAATAAAAGAAAGGAAAAAATATACCAACAGTCACTTAATAAACTATGCAATGCACTAAGACAGCAAAAATAAATATACCCTGCACTATAAAAACTGGAGAGATTAATATGGAGTACTCAAAAAAGTCACAACTGTAATGCCATGAAAGCACACAACAGGGATATTTAACTGAGTATGTGCTTTGAGTCAGAAAAGACCTTCCCCACAAGGAAACAACATTTAGACTGAAATTTGGAAAAGATAAGAGGGATACTCTGGTGGCTCAGATAGTAAAGAATTTGCCTGTAGTGCAGGAGGCCCAGGTTCAATCCCTGGGTAGAGAAGATCTGTTGGAGAAGGCAACGGCTACCCACTTCAGTACTCATGCCTGGAGAATTCTATGAACAGAGGAGGCTGGCAAGCCACAGTCCAAGGATCCCAAAGAGCTGGAGATGACTGAGTGACTGTCACTAAGAAAGAAGAGGAATTCAGGATGGTGGCTGGCAGGGGTGGGACATTGAGAGTTCTGAGTATCCTACTAGAAAATTTGTTGTTTCAGTGCTGTTCGATTTTAGCCCTTTTAGTTGGTTTTAAGGGATCATCTCATGGTTTCAATTTGCATTTCCTTAATGACTAATGTTTATAACTTTTACATATTTTAAACAACTGGGAATTTTTTAAAGGATGATAATGAGTGTACTGGCATAGAAAATAAAAGCAAATGCTCTGGAGAAAAAGACGTATAAAGAGGCCAGCATGGGGCTTCCCCAGTAGCTGAGTGGCAAAGAGTTCACTTGCCAGTGCAGGAGGCACAGGTTTGATCCCTGATCGGGGAAGATCCCACATGCTGTGGAGCAGCTAAGCCCATGAGCCAGCTAACCTCTTGAGCCTGTGCTCAAGAGCCTCGGAGTCACGACTATTGAGCCCATGCACTGTAACTATTGAAGCCCGTTAGCCCTAGAGCCCAAAGTTCCCAAAAAGAAAAGTCCCCCCAACAAGAAGCCTGCTCACCTCAACTAGAGAGTAGCCCCCACTCCCTGCAACTAGCCTGTAGCAGCAGTGAAACCCACAATAGCCAAAAATAAATAAATAAACAAAAGAGGCCTGCATGACTTAAACAAGAAGTAGACTAAGTATTAAAGTCACATGGAGATCATCATGAGTCCAGATTTAGACTCTGTTTGAGGCGCCTTTGGAACTTAAAAAGGAAGAACAGACATGTAATTCACTTCATTAGTGAAAACTGAGGTGGTGAGACTGCCTGGGAAAGAAGAGCAAAAATGCAAGAGAAAGCAGCCTAGGACCAACACTCAAGAAATTACATTTTTTAAATAACCAAGCAGAAGAGAAGCTTATTAAAAAGGGCAGAGAGGTAACAGACCCAAAGGGATTGAAGGAATTGTCAACAATGCCAGAAGCTTTGAGGAGGCTGTTTGAAGCTGAATTTTGTTCCCTTAAAATCCATATATTGAAGCTCTAGTATCCAGTACCTCAGAACATAACTGTATTTGAGAATAGGGCCTTTAAAGAGGTGATTTTGTCATTTCCCTGGGGCTTAATCCAATCTGTAAGGATATGCAGACATGCCAAGGAAGTGCATCCACAGAGGAAAGACCATGTGAGAGAGACGAAGCAAGAAGACTGTCATTGGCAAGCCAAGAAGAGGTATCTCAGAAGAAACCAAATTTGTAGACATCTTGACTTTGGACTTCCAGCCTCCAGATTTGTGAGAAAACAAACATGTGCTGCTTATGCAACCCAGTCTGTGGTATTTTGTTATAGCTAGCAAACTAATACAATAATCAAGTAACATAAAGTCTAAAAGCAAATGCTCGGAGAAAAGACGATAAAGAGGCCAGCAGGGGCCCAGTGCAGTGGCAAAGAGTTCACTGGGGGGTTCGATCCCTGATCGGGGAAGATCCCACATGCTGTGGAGCAGCTAAGCCCATGAGCCAGCTAACCTCTTGAGCCTGTGCTCAAGAGCCTCGGAGTCACGACTATTGAGCCCATGCACTGTAACTATTGAAGCCCGTTAGCCCTAGAGCCCAAAGTTCCCAAAAAGAAAAGTCCCCCCAACAAGAAGCCTGCTCACCTCAACTAGAGAGTAGCCCCCACTCCCTGCAACTAGCCTGTAGCAGCAGTGAAACCCACAATAGCCAAAAATAAATAAATAAACAAAAGAGGCCTGCATGACTTAAACAAGAAGTAGACTAAGTATTAAAGTCACATGGAGATCATCATGAGTCCAGATTTAGACTCTGTTTGAGGCGCCTTTGGAACTTAAAAAGGAAGAACAGACATGTAATTCACTTCATTAGTGAAAACTGAGGTGGTGAGACTGCCTGGGAAAGAAGAGCAAAAATGCAAGAGAAAGCAGCCTAGGACCAACACTCAAGAAATTACATTTTTTAAATAACCAAGCAGAAGAGAAGCTTATTAAAAAGGGCAGAGAGGTAACAGACCCAAAGGGATTGAAGGAATTGTCAACAATGCCAGAAGCTTTGAGGAGGCTGTTTGAAGCTGAATTTTGTTCCCTTAAAATCCATATATTGAAGCTCTAGTATCCAGTACCTCAGAACATAACTGTATTTGAGAATAGGGCCTTTAAAGAGGTGATTTTGTCATTTCCCTGGGGCTTAATCCAATCTGTAAGGATATGCAGACATGCCAAGGAAGTGCATCCACAGAGGAAAGACCATGTGAGAGAGACGAAGCAAGAAGACTGTCATTGGCAAGCCAAGAAGAGGTATCTCAGAAGAAACCAAATTTGTAGACATCTTGACTTTGGACTTCCAGCCTCCAGATTTGTGAGAAAACAAACATGTGCTGCTTATGCAACCCAGTCTGTGGTATTTTGTTATAGCTAGCAAACTAATACAATAATCAAGTAACATCAAGTCTAAAATAACCATTTCATTTCATTTATTAACACAGAGGTCATCAATATCATTAGCAAATACTATTTGGTGGAATAAATGTACTGAAGAGGTGAGTCAAAGGAGTGAAAGAAAAATAGAAAAAAAAAAAAAAATGTGTGTGAAACGGAAACAAACTCTTAAGTAATGACGTCAAGCATTTGGGTGGAAAGAACAAAAAATCAGTACCAATGCAGTACTCATGAGATGCCTAGCTGTTTTTTGTGAACACTGATGGGAAGAATCCAGTGAAAAGAAACTGAATATACAAAAAAAACAGGGGGAGATAATTAATAGTATAAGGTATTCCAGAGGAAGGGAAGGAAATGGAGAGAGCCTTAGACAATAAGCAGTATTGTCTCTATTTTAATATTAAAGAGGAAGAAAAAACAGTCAATCCTAAAAGAAACCAACCTTGAATATGCATTGGCAGGACCAATGCTGAAGCTGAAGCTCCAATACTTTGGTCACCTGATATGATGAGCCCACTCATTGGAAAAGACCTTGATGCTGGGAAAAATAGAAGGCAGTAGGAGGGGGCGACAGAGGATGAGCTGGTTGAATGGTATCACTGAGTCAATGGATGTGAGTTTGAGCAAGCTCCAGGAGAAGGTGAAGGACAGAGAAGCCTGCTGTGTCACAGTTTATGGGGTCACAAAGAGTCAGACATGACTGAGTGAATGGATTGAACCAAGGTGCAAGACATTCTGCTAAATAATGCAAGGGACAGAAAGAGGTATGTTACCAGTTCTTCAGGAAGCTGATCACTTAGTGTAAAAACTAAGATGCATACAGAAAGAAAGAAAGAAAAAAAAGACAAAAATCAGTGACATTTACCTAAACAAATGCTACTAGGATTCAGAGGAAGGAAAGAATTCATCAGCCTGCTGAGATGTAAAAGAAACGTTTTACCACAGCACTGGAACTCAAGCTGAGTCGTGAAGGACAAGAAACAGCTCAGAATGTACAAAACTTCGCATTCTAGTTCTAGGTAGAAAAAAAATGGTAGACCTCCAGGGAGGAGAAAATCTTAACCCAGTCTGTGGTATTTTGTTATAGCTAGCAAACTAATACAATAATCAAGTAACATCAAGTCTAAAATAACCATTTCATTTCATTTATTAACACAGAGGTCATCAATATCATTAGCAAATACTATTTGGTGGAATAAATGTACTGAAGAGGTGAGTCAAAGGAGTGAAAGAAAAATAGAAAAAAAAAAAAAAATGTGTGTGAAACGGAAACAAACTCTTAAGTAATGACGTCAAGCATTTGGGTGGAAAGAACAAAAAATCAGTACCAATGCAGTACTCATGAGATGCCTAGCTGTTTTTTGTGAACACTGATGGGAAGAATCCAGTGAAAAGAAACTGAATATACAAAAAAAACAGGGGGAGATAATTAATAGTATAAGGTATTCCAGAGGAAGGGAAGGAAATGGAGAGAGCCTTAGACAATAAGCAGTATTGTCTCTATTTTAATATTAAAGAGGAAGAAAAAACAGTCAATCCTAAAAGAAACCAACCTTGAATATGCATTGGCAGGACCAATGCTGAAGCTGAAGCTCCAATACTTTGGTCACCTGATATGATGAGCCCACTCATTGGAAAAGACCTTGATGCTGGGAAAAATAGAAGGCAGTAGGAGGGGGCGACAGAGGATGAGCTGGTTGAATGGTATCACTGAGTCAATGGATGTGAGTTTGAGCAAGCTCCAGGAGAAGGTGAAGGACAGAGAAGCCTGCTGTGTCACAGTTTATGGGGTCACAAAGAGTCAGACATGACTGAGTGAATGGATTGAACCAAGGTGCAAGACATTCTGCTAAATAATGCAAGGGACAGAAAGAGGTATGTTACCAGTTCTTCAGGAAGCTGATCACTTAGTGTAAAAACTAAGATGCATACAGAAAGAAAGAAAGAAAAAAAAGACAAAAATCAGTGACATTTACCTAAACAAATGCTACTAGGATTCAGAGGAAGGAAAGAATTCATCAGCCTGCTGAGATGTAAAAGAAACGTTTTACCACAGCACTGGAACTCAAGCTGAGTCGTGAAGGACAAGAAACAGCTCAGAATGTACAAAACTTCGCATTCTAGTTCTAGGTAGAAAAAAAATGGTAGACCTCCAGGGAGGAGAAAATAGAGTGCATGTGGGTAATCTTAGAAAAATAAAACACTTTGACAATAAACAAAGTCTTTACAATCAGTAAATCAATCAGATTTTACCCACAAACAACAGAATCTATTCCCAGTAATTTCATCATAAAAGGAATTTATTAAAACACATTAGGTGATGCACAGAATTCCCTTTTGCAAAGAATCAGCTTGGGGGTAAACAACCAGAAAAATACCTCAGTCTCCTCACCAATTATTTCTACTCTTTGAACCCTTGGTGCCATGGGAGCAAAGCCGCAGACTGTAAGGCTCGCAAGAGTCTGCCATGCTACCAGTAAAAGCTCAGAGTCTCAGCACCCAGCATGCACGTCAGGAGCAACCCAAGCAGGAGCTGCTATCCTGAAAGTCTCTCTTCTGAATTCATGTCTTCCACCACAGAGGTACCTACTCAGCATAATCTAGGTCACCTGCCCCTGTCCTAGATGCAAAGGATGTTAGGAAATAGTCCTGCCTTCTATGGGACTCCAAACATACCAATTTCTCCAACAGTGAGAGGTTATTTGAAATAAGACCAAATACAGAACAAGTCTTGGCTATCAAACAGCATACATATTTATTTCAAACTTCAAGCACCAAGTAAGATTTTCAAGGGTGACAGATTATAACTGAGCCCTGTATGAACAAAACTCTCTCTGTTCCTCAAAGGGAGATGAGACCCAGTCTCCACAGTTGTTGCACACAGCTCCAATATCAGAAGCTCTGGGCTGTGTACCCCTCCCTTCTGCTTTCTTTCAGCTTATAGACTAAACGGCAGACGGGGTGGGAATGGAAAAATAAGTGAAAATATTTTAAAATGCATCAACACACAAAGTAGGAACTTAACAGCATCTTCAGACCTGACCTGAGTCTATGAACACGTGAAGAACTACAACTCACTCTCTGATTTCCACTTGTGAAATCTAAAATTTTGGGTGATACAGTAGGGCCCTTAATAGCCTGCCCATCTGTTTTAGATCTAGAGATTCCATGATCATTTAGCCACAGCCACAAATCAGCATCAGGTCACAGCAGCTCTGATCATCATGCCAGTCAGTCTACCTAATGGAAATGATGCCTACTTTGCCCATGAGTGTGAGGCATCCTAGACTCCCACCATCTAAGATCAGAAAGACCATTTCAATGAAATTAAATGAAATGTAGGTAGGTCTCCCACCTACAGGCAACAGCAGTTATTCTGGAGTAAAATGTCTTCTGGACCTTTTAGTGGATAATAGTGGACAGAGAATAAAGGAGGTAAATAGAAAAAAGAAAAATCCAATCCATCAGCTCCATGATCTTTGATATTTTGACTTCTTTCTCTACATTATACCATGAGTTCATAGGCTTTCAACTTCACTGAGTATAGACCAATGGTGAGGCCAATCAAAGAAGCAAACAATTAACAAGACTTCTCTTGGCTGCTTGACCTGGAATACTGAATCCAGAATTTCTGGTAATTGTACCATGTCAATCCACTGAGCCAAATGTCAAAGTGTGTTTCTCTCTCATCATCAGAACCAAAATCCATACATATTCTAGTTTTGACTATGTTGGGGAAAAAAAAATTGCACTGATATATAATCCCTTTCTTCTCATATGTTAGGAAATAGCCCCCAATTTCTCCAACAGTGAGAGGTTATTTGAAATAAGACCAAATACAGAACAAGTCTTGGCTATCAAACAGCATACATATTTATTTCAAACTTCAAGCACCAAGTAAGATTTTCAAGGGTGACAGATTATAACTGAGCCCTGTATGAACAAAACTCTCTCTGTTCCTCAAAGGGAGATGAGACCCAGTCTCCACAGTTGTTGCACACAGCTCCAATATCAGAAGCTCTGGGCTGTGTACCCCTCCCTTCTGCTTTCTTTCAGCTTATAGACTAAACGGCAGACGGGGTGGGAATGGAAAAATAAGTGAAAATATTTTAAAATGCATCAACACACAAAGTAGGAACTTAACAGCATCTTCAGACCTGACCTGAGTCTATGAACACGTGAAGAACTACAACTCACTCTCTGATTTCCACTTGTGAAATCTAAAATTTTGGGTGATACAGTAGGGCCCTTAATAGCCTGCCCATCTGTTTTAGATCTAGAGATTCCATGATCATTTAGCCACAGCCACAAATCAGCATCAGGTCACAGCAGCTCTGATCATCATGCCAGTCAGTCTACCTAATGGAAATGATGCCTACTTTGCCCATGAGTGTGAGGCATCCTAGACTCCCACCATCTAAGATCAGAAAGACCATTTCAATGAAATTAAATGAAATGTAGGTAGGTCTCCCACCTACAGGCAACAGCAGTTATTCTGGAGTAAAATGTCTTCTGGACCTTTTAGTGGATAATAGTGGACAGAGAATAAAGGAGGTAAATAGAAAAAAAAGAAAAATCCAATCCATCAGCTCCATGATCTTTGATATTTTGACTTCTTTCTCTACATTATACCATGAGTTCATAGGCTTTCAACTTCACTGAGTATAGACCAATGGTGAGGCCAATCAAAGAAGCAAACAATTAACAAGACTTCTCTTGGCTGCTTGACCTGGAATACTGAATCCAGAATTTCTGGTAATTGTACCATGTCAATCCACTGAGCCAAATGTCAAAGTGTGTTTCTCTCTCATCATCAGAACCAAAATCCATACATATTCTAGTTTTGACTATGTTGGGGAAAAAAAAATTGCACTGATATATAATCCCTTTCTTCTCATTTTGACTATCCTAAATTATAGCCTGTTACAATCTAACTCCAGTTATAGATCTGGAAACAATGAAACTTTTGGGAAGGGGTATGAGAACACTAACTTCTCCTTGAATTGTAATTGTCATAAGCAAGATTGTTACAGGTCTTCAAAGACACTGAAAGACTTTCTGCCAGCAAGAAAGACTTCATCGTGTTTGGAGACTTGACTTGTGTCCATAATTCCCTATCTAAAGAAAATGTATTCAGTAGATTACTAGGAACTATAAATAAGGCGTATGTCCAAAAAAAGAGGGGCATAAATTATACACTGCTGTTCTACTTCCCCAGGTTTTCTTAAAATTAGACAAAATAAGATTTTTCTATTTTACTTTGTTACGTATTTAGTATTTATCATTACATTTTGTACATACTGAGACAAAGCAGCATTATGGTCCTCAAATTCAAGAGCAATTAGTTACGTCTCTAGAGGGCAGCATTTCTCATAAGATAGACAGGCTAAACAAAAACAAGCGTTCCACTGTCCAAGAAGCTTATGGGAAACAAGCTTTAGCAAGTTTGTTTCTTGTAAGATATTTCAGAATCTTTCATATATTACTGTGCACTGTGAATTCTCAACACGTCTTTATTATAGTATATAGTATTTATTCAAACTTAATCACAGAAATCATTCTGCAAGGACCATCTCTAGTGACTACTTTCTACACAACACATTTTTGAAAACTATCTAGTGAACAAATTCTCTCAAGACAAGCTTTATTTCCTTTTTTATTCAAAGACTTGATCCTCTGGTTTTTCCAAAGAAAATGATCTTTGATATTTTGACTTCTTTCTCTACATTATACCATGAGTTCATAGGCTTTCAACTTCACTGAGTATAGACCAATGGTGAGGCCAATCAAAGAAGCAAACAATTAACAAGACTTCTCTTGGCTGCTTGACCTGGAATACTGAATCCAGAATTTCTGGTAATTGTACCATGTCAATCCACTGAGCCAAATGTCAAAGTGTGTTTCTCTCTCATCATCAGAACCAAAATCCATACATATTCTAGTTTTGACTATGTTGGGGAAAAAAAAATTGCACTGATATATAATCCCTTTCTTCTCATTTTGACTATCCTAAATTATAGCCTGTTACAATCTAACTCCAGTTATAGATCTGGAAACAATGAAACTTTTGGGAAGGGGTATGAGAACACTAACTTCTCCTTGAATTGTAATTGTCATAAGCAAGATTGTTACAGGTCTTCAAAGACACTGAAAGACTTTCTGCCAGCAAGAAAGACTTCATCGTGTTTGGAGACTTGACTTGTGTCCATAATTCCCTATCTAAAGAAAATGTATTCAGTAGATTACTAGGAACTATAAATAAGGCGTATGTCCAAAAAAAGAGGGGCATAAATTATACACTGCTGTTCTACTTCCCCAGGTTTTCTTAAAATTAGACAAAATAAGATTTTTCTATTTTACTTTGTTACGTATTTAGTATTTATCATTACATTTTGTACATACTGAGACAAAGCAGCATTATGGTCCTCAAATTCAAGAGCAATTAGTTACGTCTCTAGAGGGCAGCATTTCTCATAAGATAGACAGGCTAAACAAAAACAAGCGTTCCACTGTCCAAGAAGCTTATGGGAAACAAGCTTTAGCAAGTTTGTTTCTTGTAAGATATTTCAGAATCTTTCATATATTACTGTGCACTGTGAATTCTCAACACGTCTTTATTATAGTATATAGTATTTATTCAAACTTAATCACAGAAATCATTCTGCAAGGACCATCTCTAGTGACTACTTTCTACACAACACATTTTTGAAAACTATCTAGTGAACAAATTCTCTCAAGACAAGCTTTATTTCCTTTTTTATTCAAAGACTTGATCCTCTGGTTTTTAAAACAGGCCTTAGGACATCCCTCTGTATTCACAAATCATGACCAAGAATGGAACAAACATTTCATTATTTTGGGAAAATCATAAACATGGAGGTTTGTTCAAAGGACAAGAGCACAAAAAAAAAAAGGAAAAAGTTTAGTGTTACAACTAAAGATCTGGCCCCTCCTAGGTTTAAAAATCACAAAGAAGTTGAGGTATACTTAAGAAAATATTTCCCCCAAACTCAGAATATCCATTAACAATCCATTATCTTTCCACAAGTCATGTCAATTGAGATTAGATTTCATAATACACAGATCTGTTATAATTCTGGTGAGACCGCTACAGATTTTTATAGATGTAATGTTCTTAATTTTTTGTGGTGGTGGTGGTTTAGTCCCTAAGTCATGTGGAACTCTTGTGACCCCATGGACTGTAGCCTGCCAGGCTCCTCTATCCAAGAGATTCTCTAGGCAAGAATACTGGAGTGGGTTGCCATTTGCTTCTCCAGGGGATCTTCCTGACCCAGGGATCCAACTTGGGTCTCCTGCATTGCAGGTGGATTCTTTACCAACTGAGCTCTGAGGGAAACAGAGTAACTTTCCTTTTTTGTTGTTGTTTGGTCTTTTCACTTAAGTGATAAGACAGTTTTTAGAATTAGTTTCTCCTCCTGTTATTCTTGAAGTATTCTCCAAGTATTCTTGTAAAACACCTCAAGAATAACCTCAAGGAGAGGGAATGCTTTCATATATAATACATGCGCCCAACTGTTTGGTTACGAAGCATTCTGTAATCCATAAACAATGCTTGAAATATTTTCCCTTTTAAGAAAACGCAAATACAGGCATTCTTCAGAGATAGTGCAGAGCTGGTTCCAGCCACTACAATAAAGTGAACATCACAATAAAGCAACTCATACGATTTGACTGATTTCCCAATACATATGTATAACCAATGGACTGGGAAAGGAGTTCAAAATTGGGAAAGGAGTCTGTCGAGGCTGTATATTGTCACCCTGCTTATTTAACTTATATACAGAGCACATCATGCAGAAATGCCCAGGTGCATGAATCATAAGCTGGGATCAAGATCACTGGGAAAAATATCAATAACCTCACGTACACAGATGATATCACCCTAATAGAAGAATGTGAAGAGAAACTGAAGAGCCTCTTGATGAAACTAAAGAAAAAGTAGAAAACCTGGCTTAAAACTCAACATTCAAAAAACTGAAATCATGACATCCAGTTCCATCACATGGCAAATAGATGGAGAAACAATGAAAACAGAGGTGGATTTTCTTTTCTTAGGCTCCAAAAATCACTGCAGACGGTGACTGCAGCCATGAAATTAAAAGATGTTTGCTCTTTGGGAGAAAAGCTATGACAAACCCAGAGAGTATTAAAAAGCAGACACAGAGGGCCGTTGGCCGGGGCCTGCGGTACGCCGCTTCAGTGAAGGGGCTCGACCGTGGTCACCCGGCTTGGTGCTCTTCTGGCCGCCACTCCCCCGGCCGGCCTGACAAGACGCGCCAGGAAGCGCGGCACCGATTCCTCTTGGACTCGTGGGCGCTGCTCAGAGTGTTTCGACTGCGAGGTATGTGGAAACTTAGCGCCCTGAGTAACCCACACTCTCTACTTAAGAAGGCGAAATCTTAACTGCTGGACCACCAGCAGCGTCACCCTTTATACCAGAAAGCTGGCGGGCACTATGGGGAAAAAACAAAACAAGAAGAAAGTGGAGGAGGTGCTAGAAGAAGAGGAAGAAGAATATGTGGTGGAAAAAGTTCTCGACCGTCGAGTAGTAAAGGGCAAAGTGGAGTATCTCCTCAAGTGGAAGGGCTTTTCAGATGAGGACAACACATGGGAGCCAGAAGAGAACCTGGATTGCCCTGACCTCATTGCCGAGTTTCTACAGTCACAGAAAACGGCACACGAGACAGATAAATCAGAGGGAGGCAAGCGCAAAGCTGATTCTGATTCGGAAGATAAAGGGGAGGAGAGCAAACCAAAGAAGAAGAAAGAAGAGTCAGAAAAGCCAAGAGGCTTTGCCCGGGGTTTGGAACCAGAACGGATTATTGGCTACAGACTCCAGTGGAGAACTCATGTTCCTGATGAAATGGAAAAACTCTGATGAGGCTGACCTGGTCCCTGCCAAGGAAGCCAATGTCAAGTGCCCACAGGTTGTTATATCCTTCTATGGGGGACGGCATCATGCAGAAATGCCCAGGTGCATGAATCATAAGCTGGGATCAAGATCACTGGGAAGAAGATCAATAACCTCACGTACAGCGATGATATCCCCCTAATAGAAGAATGTGAAGAGAAACTGAAGAGCCTCTTGATGAAACTAAAGAAAAAGTAGAAAACCTGGCTTAAAACTCAACATTCAAAAAACTGAAATCATGACATCCAGTTCCATCACATGGCAAATAGATGGAGAAACAATGAAAACAGAGGTGGATTTTCTTTTCTTAGGCTCCAAAAATCACTGCAGACGGTGACTGCAGCCATGAAATTAAAAGATGTTTGCTCTTTGGGAGAAAAGCTATGACAAACCCAGAGAGTATTAAAAAGCAGACACAGAGGGCCGTTGGCCGGGGCCTGCGGTACGCCGCTTCAGTGAAGGGGCTCGACCGTGGTCACCCGGCTTGGTGCTCTTCTGGCCGCCACTCCCCCGGCCGGCCTGACAAGACGCGCCAGGAAGCGCGGCACCGATTCCTCTTGGACTCGTGGGCGCTGCTCAGAGTGTTTCGACTGCGAGGTATGTGGAAACTTAGCGCCCTGAGTAACCCACACTCTCTACTTAAGAAGGCGAAATCTTAACTGCTGGACCACCAGCAGCGTCACCCTTTATACCAGAAAGCTGGCGGGCACTATGGGGAAAAAACAAAACAAGAAGAAAGTGGAGGAGGTGCTAGAAGAAGAGGAAGAAGAATATGTGGTGGAAAAAGTTCTCGACCGTCGAGTAGTAAAGGGCAAAGTGGAGTATCTCCTCAAGTGGAAGGGCTTTTCAGATGAGGACAACACATGGGAGCCAGAAGAGAACCTGGATTGCCCTGACCTCATTGCCGAGTTTCTACAGTCACAGAAAACGGCACACGAGACAGATAAATCAGAGGGAGGCAAGCGCAAAGCTGATTCTGATTCGGAAGATAAAGGGGAGGAGAGCAAACCAAAGAAGAAGAAAGAAGAGTCAGAAAAGCCAAGAGGCTTTGCCCGGGGTTTGGAACCAGAACGGATTATTGGAGCTACAGACTCCAGTGGAGAACTCATGTTCCTGATGAAATGGAAAAACTCTGATGAGGCTGACCTGGTCCCTGCCAAGGAAGCCAATGTCAAGTGCCCACAGGTTGTTATATCCTTCTATGAGGAAAGGCTGACGTGGCATTCCTACCCCTCAGAGGATGACGACAAAAAAGATGACAAGAACTAACTCTCTTGAATACCAGCCCCTGTCACTCTGACTGTGGGTTTCAAGTGGGGAAAGAAGGAGTTTTACTTGTCTTGACACCATAAAGGTGGCTTGAGAAGATGTCCTTTGAAGAGCCAGTGTAGTTTCTGTACCCTACAGCAGCCCAAGTGCTTTCAAGCCGTTCCATGCTGTATAGTTTGCACACCCATCCTGGTGGAGGGGAAGGAGGGTCAGTGTTCCAAGGCAACCCATTCTGATCTTTGCTAAGAAAAGCAAAGGACCTTCTATGAAGGACAAAACTTGCAGAATGGGATGTGGGAGAGCAAGAGGTACTGTAGATCTTCAAAGAGCATCTCCACAACCCACAGCCTTCTTCCCGATAGTGTTAACTCTGCATTTTTACAGCGTAGCATGTGCGTAGTTTTGGGCTATTACTGGTGTATTATTTGGGGTGGGTGGGATGGGGTGGGAAAGAAGTGATACACGTTAGGATCATTTTTGTTAAAATTTGAGGAAACAGTAAAAGGAAAGAGCAGCTAACTATGATTGGATTCTGTGTCCAGAATATTGAATCCTTTCAAAAAAATGTCACTGGCAACCTAAATGAGGACTATGAGAGACTTTTAAAAGCTGTGAATGCCTGAAACTTAGAAGCCAAGGTATTCTCTGCCTGAGGTTAATGCTGTCCCAACAAAGGACTAAGCCAGTTAAGAAGTTACTAAAGCTGCCATTTGAGGGATGGAAACTGGTTAAGGAGGAAAAAGTCTGACTGGAGTGCATACACAGGCAGATCACTCTGTCTAGAGGTGCTAATTCTTGAAATTGACAAGAAGACCCTTTCTTTTCCAGTTGTGAAATTATATCAGCTTCTGCATCCAAGCCACTGGCGAAAGTATTTAGGGAAGGGCAGAGAGTGGTATAGGAGGTAGGCGAGTACGGAAAGACAAGGGCCGGTGCTCATAGGGTGGAAAACTCTTGGAGCCTCTGTATTTTGAACTTTGAAACCATTGGTAGCAGGGTTCAGTCACTGACAGCACAAGTTCAAGAGCTGAAATGATTCCAAAAGCCCTGGTCTCAGGAGAAGACTTAACTTTCATACTGGGGCAGTGATTCACTTTAAAACAAATTTTTTAATTCTAAGATTAACTAAACTCCAAAATGCTATCTTGATTCGAGATCTATCAGTCAGTTCTTGACATCGTCTAGACCTGCATCTAGAACTCCATTGTAATTTTTAGGCATGTGTTAGGTTTCTGTGAACATTTTTGTTTAAATGTAAACTTCATATCAACACTGTCAGTTTTTTGTCTTAATAAAATTATAGATTTATAAAAAAAAAAAAAACAGAGACATCACTTTGCTGACAAAGGTCCTTACAGTCAAAGCTATGGTTTTACCAGTAGTCACATACAATGTGAGAGTTGGACCATAATGAAGGCTGAGTACAAAAGAATTGATGCTTTGAAACTGTGGGTGTTAAAGAAGATTCTTAAGAGTCCCCTGGACAACAAGGAGATCAAACCAGTCAATCCTAAAGGAAATCAACCCTGAATATTCATTGGAAAGACTAATGATACACGTTAGGATCATTTTTGTTAAAATTTGAGGAAACAGTAAAAGGAAAGAGCAGCTAACTATGATTGGATTCTGTGTCCAGAATATTGAATCCTTTCAAAAAAATGTCACTGGCAACCTAAATGAGGACTATGAGAGACTTTTAAAAGCTGTGAATGCCTGAAACTTAGAAGCCAAGGTATTCTCTGCCTGAGGTTAATGCTGTCCCAACAAAGGACTAAGCCAGTTAAGAAGTTACTAAAGCTGCCATTTGAGGGATGGAAACTGGTTAAGGAGGAAAAAGTCTGACTGGAGTGCATACACAGGCAGATCACTCTGTCTAGAGGTGCTAATTCTTGAAATTGACAAGAAGACCCTTTCTTTTCCAGTTGTGAAATTATATCAGCTTCTGCATCCAAGCCACTGGCGAAAGTATTTAGGGAAGGGCAGAGAGTGGTATAGGAGGTAGGCGAGTACGGAAAGACAAGGGCCGGTGCTCATAGGGTGGAAAACTCTTGGAGCCTCTGTATTTTGAACTTTGAAACCATTGGTAGCAGGGTTCAGTCACTGACAGCACAAGTTCAAGAGCTGAAATGATTCCAAAAGCCCTGGTCTCAGGAGAAGACTTAACTTTCATACTGGGGCAGTGATTCACTTTAAAACAAATTTTTTAATTCTAAGATTAACTAAACTCCAAAATGCTATCTTGATTCGAGATCTATCAGTCAGTTCTTGACATCGTCTAGACCTGCATCTAGAACTCCATTGTAATTTTTAGGCATGTGTTAGGTTTCTGTGAACATTTTTGTTTAAATGTAAACTTCATATCAACACTGTCAGTTTTTTGTCTTAATAAAATTATAGATTTATAAAAAAAAAAAAAAAAAGCAGAGACATCACTTTGCTGACAAAGGTCCTTACAGTCAAAGCTATGGTTTTACCAGTAGTCACATACAATGTGAGAGTTGGACCATAATGAAGGCTGAGTACAAAAGAATTGATGCTTTGAAACTGTGGGTGTTAAAGAAGATTCTTAAGAGTCCCCTGGACAACAAGGAGATCAAACCAGTCAATCCTAAAGGAAATCAACCCTGAATATTCATTGGAAAGACTAATGATGAAACTCCAATACTTTGGCCAAGTGATGGGAAAAGTCAACTCACTGGAAAAGACCCTGATGCTGGGAAAGACTGAGTGCAGGAGGAGAAGGGTGCAACAGAGGATGAGATATTGGATGTCACCACTGACTCAATGGACATGAGTTTGAGCAAACTCCAGGAGATAGTGGAGGACAGGGAAGTCTAGCGTGCTATAGTTCATGGGGATGCAACAAGTTAGGCATGACTCATTAACTGAAAAACAATATAAAGTTATATTTACACTAGAGTCTATTAAGACTGCAATAGCATTATGTCTTAAAAAATATATACCTTAACTTAAAAATATTTATTGATAAAAAAATGCTAACCATATCTAAGCCTACAGTGAGCTGTAATCTTTTTGCTGGTGGAGGGGCTTGCCTCAATGTTGGCAGCTCTTGACTAATCAGGATAGTAGCTGCTGAAGACTGAAGTGTCTGTGGTAATTTCTTAAAATAAAACAATGACGTTTGCTGCATTGACGGTTCCTCTTACAAATAATTTCTCTGTAGCATGCAATGCTATCTGATAGCACTCTACCCACAGTAGAACTTCTTTCAAAATTGGACCCAGTCCTCTCAAACTCTACTGCTACCTTACCAACTAAGTTGATATGTAATAATTGATATTATGTAGTATAATAAGTATAATATTTTTATATATTAACATAATATATATATATATTAAATCCTTTGTTATTTCAACCATCTTCACCAGGAGTATATTTCTTCTCAAAAAACAATGTTGTCACTCATCCTCATTTGTTTGATCATACATGGGTGCTTAGTCATGTTTGAGACTTTCCAACACAATGGACTGTACCCCGCCAGGCCTCTCTGCCCATGGGATCATACAGACAAAATAGTGGAGTGGGTAGCCATTCCTCTTCCAGGATCAAACTTGCACCTCCCGCATCTCCCACAATGCAGGCAGATTCTTTACCACTGAGCCATCAGGAAAGCCATAGAAGTTACAAAACCAACACCACAGAAATATAAAGGACCGTGGTGGTCGTGATGGGGGTAAGCCACTCCAGTTGTTTCCGACTCTTTGTAACCCCACAACTGTAGCCCAGCAGGTTCCTCTGTCCACGGGATTCTCCAAGCAAGAATACTGGAGTGGGTTGCCATGCCCTCCCCCAGAGCATCTTCCTGACCCACAGGGATCGAACCGGAGTCTCTTAGGTCTCCTGCACTGGAAAATGTAAAACCAAAAAACCCTGACTCAATGGACATGAGTTTGAGCAAACTCCAGGAGATAGTGGAGGACAGGGAAGTCTAGCGTGCTATAGTTCATGGGGATGCAACAAGTTAGGCATGACTCATTAACTGAAAAACAATATAAAGTTATATTTACACTAGAGTCTATTAAGACTGCAATAGCATTATGTCTTAAAAAATATATACCTTAACTTAAAAATATTTATTGATACAAAAATGCTAACCATATCTAAGCCTACAGTGAGCTGTAATCTTTTTGCTGGTGGAGGGGCTTGCCTCAATGTTGGCAGCTCTTGACTAATCAGGATAGTAGCTGCTGAAGACTGAAGTGTCTGTGGTAATTTCTTAAAATAAAACAATGACGTTTGCTGCATTGACGGTTCCTCTTACAAATAATTTCTCTGTAGCATGCAATGCTATCTGATAGCACTCTACCCACAGTAGAACTTCTTTCAAAATTGGACCCAGTCCTCTCAAACTCTACTGCTACCTTACCAACTAAGTTGATATGTAATAATTGATATTATGTAGTATAATAAGTATAATATTTTTATATATTAACATAATATATATATATATTAAATCCTTTGTTATTTCAACCATCTTCACCAGGAGTATATTTCTTCTCAAAAAAAACAATGTTGTCACTCATCCTCATTTGTTTGATCATACATGGGTGCTTAGTCATGTTTGAGACTTTCCAACACAATGGACTGTACCCCGCCAGGCCTCTCTGCCCATGGGATCATACAGACAAAATAGTGGAGTGGGTAGCCATTCCTCTTCCAGGATCAAACTTGCACCTCCCGCATCTCCCACAATGCAGGCAGATTCTTTACCACTGAGCCATCAGGAAAGCCATAGAAGTTACAAAACCAACACCACAGAAATATAAAGGACCGTGGTGGTCGTGATGGGGGTAAGCCACTCCAGTTGTTTCCGACTCTTTGTAACCCCACAACTGTAGCCCAGCAGGTTCCTCTGTCCACGGGATTCTCCAAGCAAGAATACTGGAGTGGGTTGCCATGCCCTCCCCCAGAGCATCTTCCTGACCCACAGGGATCGAACCGGAGTCTCTTAGGTCTCCTGCACTGGAACGCAGTTTCTTTACCACTAGCGCCACCTGACGGCAGCAATTCAGTCATATCTTCAGACTCCTCTCTGAATTCCAGGTGTCTTGCTATTTCTACCCCATCTGCGGTTCCCTCCTCCATTAACAGATTAAACTCCTCCAAGTCATCCTTGAGGGTTGGAATCAACTTCTTCCAAAATCTCGTCAGTGTTGATGTTTTAACCTCTTCTCTTTCCATGATTCAATGTTCTTAATGGCGTCTGTACAGCTATAGGTGTCCCTGGTGTTTTAGATGGCAAAGAACCTGCCTGCAATGTGGGAGACCTGGGTTCAATCTCTGGGTTGGCAAGATCCGCTGGAAAAGAAAATGGCAACCCACTCGAGTACTTCTGCCTGGAAAATCCCATGGGCAGAGGAACCTGGAGGGCTACAATCCATGGGGTTGCAAAGAGTCAGACATGACTGAGTGACTTACACGTTTACTTTCGTAGTCTCATGAGGTAAGTAAAAAAGAACTGAAGACCAAAATCAGTCCTTGATTCATGGGCTAAAGAATGCATGCTGTGTTAGGCCTAAAAGTGTTAATCTCATTGTACATCTCCATGAGAACTCCTGAAGCAGCAGTATTGTGAATCTTTTTTTCTGGGGAGTAGCAAGCATTCAGTAAACCATGTTGCAAACAGATGTGCTGCCATCCAGGCCTTGTTGTTCCATTTATACAGCAGCAGAGTGGGCTGAGCGTAATTCTTTAGGGCCCTAAGATTTTCAGAATAGTAAATGAGCATTGGCTTCTCCTAAGTCACCAGCTACATAAGACCCTAATGGGAGAGTCAACCTGTCCTTTGAAGCTTTGAAGCCAAGCACTGACTTCTCCTTTCTAACTAGAAAAGTCCTAGATGTCATCTTCCAACAGAAGACTGTTTTGTCTGCATTTCAAAACCTATTGTTTACTATAGCCACCGTCATTAATTATCTTAACTAGATCTTCTGAATAACTTTCTGCAGCTTCTACATCAGCACTGGCTACTTGACCGTGCACTTTTGGGTTATGGAGTCAGTGTCTTTCCTTAAATCTCATGAACCAACCTCTGCAAGCTTCATACTTTTCTCCTGCAGCTCCCTCACCTCTCTCAGACTTCAGGGACGTGAAGAGAGTTAGGGACTTCCTCTGGATTAGGTTTTGGCTTAAGAGAACAGATGTTGTGGCTGGTGTGATCTTCTACCCAGACCACTGAAGTTTTCTCCATATCAGCAGTAAGGCTGTTTTGCTTTCTTATCATTCGTGTATTCACTGGAGCAGCACTTTTAATTTGCTTTAAGCACTTTTCCTTTCCTCACAACTTGGTTCACTGGCACAAGAGGCCTAGTTTTCAGCCTGTCTCGGCTTCAGCATGCCTTCCTCACTGTGCTTAATTGTTTCTAGCTTTCAATTTAAAGTGAGAGACATGCAGCTCTTCCTTTTCACTTGAACACTGGGGCCATTGTAGGGCTATTAATTGGCCTGATTTCAATATTGTTGTGTCCCAGGGAATAAGGAGGCCTGAGAAGAGGAAGAGAAGTGGGGAAATGACCAGTTGGGGAACAGTCACACAGCATTTATCACTTCAGTTGCCATCTTACATTGGTGTGGTGTGTGGAGCCCCAAAACAATGACATCAACCATCATTGATCATAGATCACCACTACAAATATAATAATGAAAAACTTTGAAATATTACAAGGATTGTCAAAATGTGACACACAGACAGGAAGTGAGGGGATGCTGTTGGAAAAGGGGGCATCAACAGATTTGATAGGAATCAAGGTTGCCCCAAAACTTCAAAACTTCAATTTGTTTAAAACACACACACACAGTATCTGCTAAGTTTAATAAAGTGTAAAATGCAACCCTTAGCACGATTCTTGATTCATTAAGTCCTCTTGCTACTGTGTTTATGATATCAGCATTATCAAAAAAGGGGGGGCCTATAATTCCTGATCTCAAGTCAGCAAAATATTTTAAGCAAGTATATAACCAACTCTCAAAGCTTAATTTCCAATGCATTAACCATTGGCTGCATATACTAGTGAACATCTGAAATGTAACTACCACTGCTGAGGAACTGAATTTTTATTTAATTATAATTAATTTTATCTAAATTTGAAAGCTGAAGAAATATAAAATGTCTTTCTATTAAAGAAAACTTTATTATTTTGATCTAGATAACATCAATTAACTATTCAACTGGATTTTTTTTTCTACATACCAATATAATACCTGTACAAGGCATTAGCCTTAACTTTTTTTTGCAAAGATCATACATTGCAATAATGCCTATGTAAATCATAATTGATAGCCAAATGGAGATACTTTTTCATTTTAATTTTTGCTTTGATTTTTAAATTTTAATATATTTTGAATATAATTGTTTTCTTTAAAAAAAAATGACAAAGGGTGGTGGGGTGAACAAAAATTTTAAATTAAAACCAAGGCATGCATCCATGAAGAATCAAGATATAGAAGCTAGTACTATTCCTAAAACAATAAAGTAAGACTGGAAGAAGCTAATTCACAAATTTGAACATGAGTAATAATAACAATTAGCTGTGGTAAAGCAAAATTAAAAAGCTGTTCTTGTGCATAGAAAAAATTTTCAAATAAAAAGGTAGACAAAATTAAGACACATTTTCACCTAATATATAATAAATTTTTATAAGAAGTTATCTAAACCAAAAGGGAAGCAACAAAGTTAGTCACCTGATAAAATAATTAAATGTCCCACAAATATTTTTTAAAGATTTTTAAAGGATCTTGGCTTCTGACTTGGGAAAGCTATAAAATGTCTTGAATTCTAAGAAAGAAAGGCAAGAAAGAAGGAGTGACAGGGAGGAAACCATATTTAAGTGGAAAGAAAGCAATCATTTCAATCACAAATATTTTGTTAGAAAATTATGAGGAATGCTAAAAAGGGAATTTTGCCAAAAGTGAAAGGTCTTCATTTAAGCCGCCAAACAACTGTCCATTATATAGAAAACCATTCTAACAGCATAAAAAACCAATTTTAGAGACATCTTTTAGCCTTAGATAAGCCATGTTATAAAGAGACGCTGCCAAACTATAACTTTAGATACTTTGTTTGAAAAGACTTCCAAATTTAAGAAGAATGTCAATACGTAGTTTAAAAAAATCAAAATTGTGGCACAGACCTTTTCTCATCTTTTACATATGTCAAAGAATTTCAGCTATATATGAAAAAATTAGTTTCTATCTCAACAGACCGTTCCAGTCACGTGGTCAAAAATACACACTTACTGGAATTTTAAAAGAAACCAATGTTTCTCTTATTGTTTTGTTCCACTGTGTGCTATATATTAAAAACATTTGTGCTCAGAATTTGTGCTTAACTATAAAAAGTGTTATGGATTAAGTTGCTAAAACTGTTACGTGTATATGCACAAACAATATGAACCCAAGCTGTAAAAGTTTACAAAGCTGTTAAAAAAACCAGAATCCATTTAATAATTTTGTATTCTTTGCTCAATGGTTGAGTAGTGAAAGAATTCACAATGATTTACTGCAGTACTGTATTAACTCTGATTCAAGAAAATGTTGTTTTTCAATAATGAATAATCACAGACAAAAGAGCAGTATTCTTTATTCTTTCATTGGTATCTCACTATCTGTAAACAAGCTTAATCCAAGTATCAAAGAAAGAGAAAGTTTACTTATGACCTAGCCATACGGTATGGAAGTCTGTGCTGAAATTGAAAGTTTTCATACTATAAATCAACAATAAAGATTTTAACACTTGAAACAACAGACAAAGAATTAATCTCCAAAATCTACAAGCAACTCAGACAACTCAGCACTGGAAAAACGAACAACCCAATCAAAAAATGGGAAAAGGACCTAAACAGACACCTCTCCAACGATGACATACAGATGGCCCAAAAACACATGAAACGATGCTCAACTTCACTTATAATTAGAGAAATGCAAATCAAAACTACAATGAGATATCACCTCACACCCGTCAGAATGGCCATCATCCACAAATCGAGAGACAATAAATGCTGGAGAGGGTGTGGAGAAAAGGGAACACTCCTGCATTGCTGGTGGGAGTGTAAATTGATACAGCCTCTATGGAAGACAGTCTGGAGATTTCTTAAAAAACTAAAAATAGAAGCACCATATGACCCAGCAATCCCACTCTTAGGCTTATACCCTGATGAAATCAAAACTGAAAGAAGTACCTGTACCCCAATGTTCATTGCAGCTCTCTATACAATAGCTAGAACATGGAAGAAACCTAGATGCCCATCGACGAACGAATGGATCCAAAAGCTCTGGTACATATATACAATGGAATACTACACAGCTGTCAAGAGAAATGCAGAAGAATCAGCCCTCATGAGGTGGCTGGATCTAGAACCTACCATAAAAAGTGAAGTCAGTCAGAAAGAGAAGGACAAATACAGTATACTAACACATATATATGGAATCTAGTAGGATGGTGATGATGGCACATGCAGTGAAGCGACAGAAAGACAGATATGGACAGTGGACATATGGACATTTTGGGGAAGGAACAGTGGGTGAGAGGCGTAAAGGAAGTAGCATGAAGGCCTGTACTATCATAAGTGAAGAAAATAGCTCTAGTCATTGCTCTGTGAGAAAAGGGGATCCTTCAGGGGTGCTGTGTGATGGTCGGGAGGGGAGGGAAGGGGGGGATATACATGTGACTAATCTGAGAACATGCATGTCTGTGAACAACAAAACTCTGTAAAAGTTAAAAGTAAAATAAAGGTTTTTTAAAAAAAAAAAAGATTTTAACACTTCCCTAACATGAATATTTAAATTACAATGGACACTTTGAAAACTGTCGGCAAAAATGACAAGAAATAGTTGAACACTTTGATATCAACTGAATTTAGAGCTGCTTTCCAATGTATGCATTATTCTTAAGGGATCTGATGTTAATACTGAATTGACAGAAAATTTAGTGAATTTGCTTAATTTGCTTAATTTTTGAAACTGTTAAGGTTATGCTTCAAAGTCTAACAAACTCTACTAAAAATAAAAAAAGAAAGCACTTTATCAATTTGGATGCAAAAATTAAAAGAAATTCATTTTTTGACACTTAGTTCCAATATTAAAAAGCATCAATTTGTATGGAATAACTTAGGCATGTGAATCTACTTTTCCAATCATAAATATAACAAAGTATAAACAAAGATCAAGTATTTCTGATTAAAATCTGGTGACTAAATTGAGATGTAAAGTATCTACCTTGTTTGAAAGAATTGATCAAAAAAGTAAAATATCTCAACCTTTTATACTGTTCACATGATAGAATGAATGATAACTGTCTGGATATGTCAGATTAACTAAAATATATTAAAATTCATCTAATCTTTTTTTCCATTTTTAAATGAGGGTACTAGAAACCTCAACTAAATTATATATTACAATCACAAATTATATTTCAATCACACAATGATATTCTATGGAGGATTAATTACAGATGAACAAAATTATGTTCTTATAAGAAGAGCACATTCTTTAGGACATGACTAAAAATTCAGCCTGAAAGCTCACATTACAATAGCCCATCACATTACATGTGCAACACACAGTGAGCATGTATTGGCATCACAGTATAAAATTAAAATTGCCCAAGAAAGATTTACTACCTATAGATGGATGGGTTTAAAAAAAAAAAACATACCCACACACACAGAAAAAGACAAATCTCAGTATTATAACAGCTTAAACAATCTTTTATAAAAACTAAAACAAGGGAGAACCACTCTCAAAGAACTAGTTGCAAAACATAATGGAAGCAGGGACTTCCCTGGTGGTCCAGTGGCTAAGACTCAGAGCTCCATGTGCAGGGGGCCTAGGTTCGATCCCTGATCAGGGAACTAGATCCCACATGCCGCAACTAAGACCCAGCACAACCAAATGAATAAATATATATTTAAAATATATATATAATGGAAGCAAATTACAAAAAGATAAGGAGAGTCAGGTGCTTACTGAGATAAAGACACAAACTATACAACAAGAACAAAAGTAATACTATACCAGCATTGCAATTCTGCTGCAATATAAATAAGCATCTTATATACTAAAGATATCACAAGGTTGAATTTATACAAAAAAATAGGATGCAAAGTATAGTACTTCTTAAGTTAGTGAATTGAACTGCAAGTTGATAGAGAACAGAAACAAATCTTGGGCCTTCTCATGCTTCCCACAGAAGTTCAAGACAGTACCTAGCACAAATTTATTTCTTTAAAATATACTGAGCGTAATATTTTTAATGTTTAAAGTTACTCATAATTTCAGTCTTATTAAGAACAAGAATTAAAATAGCAAAGTCACAAAAGAGTCTTTTTAAGTAACAGCATGAGAAATTTATATTCAAAATATTTATTACAGAAGGATATACATATAATAATGCAAAAGAACCAATGGGCCAGACATTAAGTCATATCTATGTCTAAGTGATTTTCAGTAAGACTGCCAAGTTCACTCAATGGAGGAAGAATGCTCTCTTCAACAAACAGTGCTGGGACAACCAGATTTCCACACATAATGAAGTTGATCCTTGGATCATAGCATATGTAGTGGTAACTCAAATGGAGCAACAATCTAAATATAAGAGCTAAAACCCACAAAACTGTTACACAAAAACACAGGGTAAACCTACATGGTTTTGGGCTGATATAATCATCACAACTGATTCTTAGATAAGACACCAAGAGAAGCAACAAGCTTTTTTTACAAGCAACAAAAATAAAAAAATTTAAAAAAAGATAAACTGGACTTCACCAAATTTAAAACTATCATATATCAAGGTGGGGGCTTTCCTGGGTCAGGAAGATTCTGTGGAGAAGGGAACAGCAACCCACTTCAGTATTCTCGCCTGCGGAATTCCACGGACAGAGGAGTCTGGTGGGCTACAGTCCCATGGGATCACGAGATTCAGACATGACTGAGCAACAAGGTTATTACACATCAAGATACTAACAAAGTGGGGCTTCCCTGGTGGCCCAGTGAGCACAGAGATATATATAATGGAAGCAAATTACAAAAAGATAAGGAGAGTCAGGTGCTTACTGAGATAAAGACACAAACTATACAACAAGAACAAAAGTAATACTATACCAGCATTGCAATTCTGCTGCAATATAAATAAGCATCTTATATACTAAAGATATCACAAGGTTGAATTTATACAAAAAAATAGGATGCAAAGTATAGTACTTCTTAAGTTAGTGAATTGAACTGCAAGTTGATAGAGAACAGAAACAAATCTTGGGCCTTCTCATGCTTCCCACAGAAGTTCAAGACAGTACCTAGCACAAATTTATTTCTTTAAAATATACTGAGCGTAATATTTTTAATGTTTAAAGTTACTCATAATTTCAGTCTTATTAAGAACAAGAATTAAAATAGCAAAGTCACAAAAGAGTCTTTTTAAGTAACAGCATGAGAAATTTATATTCAAAATATTTATTACAGAAGGATATACATATAATAATGCAAAAGAACCAATGGGCCAGACATTAAGTCATATCTATGTCTAAGTGATTTTCAGTAAGACTGCCAAGTTCACTCAATGGAGGAAGAATGCTCTCTTCAACAAACAGTGCTGGGACAACCAGATTTCCACACATAATGAAGTTGATCCTTGGATCATAGCATATGTAGTGGTAACTCAAATGGAGCAACAATCTAAATATAAGAGCTAAAACCCACAAAACTGTTACACAAAACACAGGGTAAACCTACATGGTTTTGGGCTGATATAATCATCACAACTGATTCTTAGATAAGACACCAAGAGAAGCAACAAGCTTTTTTTACAAGCAACAAAAATAAAAAAATTTAAAAAAAGATAAACTGGACTTCACCAAATTTAAAACTATCATATATCAAGGTGGGGGCTTTCCTGGGTCAGGAAGATTCTGTGGAGAAGGGAACAGCAACCCACTTCAGTATTCTCGCCTGCGGAATTCCACGGACAGAGGAGTCTGGTGGGCTACAGTCCCATGGGATCACGAGATTCAGACATGACTGAGCAACAAGGTTATTACACATCAAGATACTAACAAAGTGGGGCTTCCCTGGTGGCCCAGTGGGTAAGGACACCGCCTTGCAGGGCAAGGGGCGCCGGTTCGCGCCCTGGCCTGGGAAGATCCCACGTGCCGCGGAGCGGCTGGACTGATGTGTCCAATTACTGAGCCGGAGCTCTGGAGCTCATACGCCCAGAGCCGGCGCTCTGCGACAACAGAGGTCACCACGATGGAAGGCCCAAACGGGCCAAAGAAAAAAAGATGGATGAAAATGGACAAATGAAAGACCAATCGAAGTGGCCCGCCTGCTCCCCTCCCTCCCCACCCCACCTCCACCAAAATAAATGAATAAATAAATCTTAAAAAAAAAAAAAGATACTAACAAAGTAAAAAGATAATCTCCCAAGTGGGTGAAGTTTCATACAAAGTTATGGTTTTTCTAGTGCTTAGATATGGATGTCAGAGTTGGACCCCAAAGAAAGCTGAGCACCAAAGAACTGATACTTTCAAATTGTGATGCTGGAGAAGACTCTTGACAGTCTGTTGGACAGCAAGGAGATCAAACCAGGCAATCCTTAAGGAAATCAACCCTGAATATTCATTGACAGAACCGATGCTGAAACTGAAGATCCAATACTTTGGCTACCTGATGTGAAGAGCCTACTTACTGGAAAAGACTCTGATGCTGGGAAAGACTGAGGGCAGGAGGAGAGGTGGGCAACAGAGATAGAAAATGATTGGATAGCATCACTGACACAATGGACATGAGTCTGAGCAAACTCTGGGAAATAATAAAGGACAGAGAAGCCATGTCCTTCAGTCCATGGGGTTATAAAGAGTTAGACACGACTTAGCAACTGAACAATGAAAAAATGAACCCAAGAGTCAGAAAAAAGGGGCTCTAAACACCAACATTCATTACACCCATATTCACAACAGCCAAGAAGGTAAAAACAACCCAAGTATACATCAACAAATTAATGGATAAACAAAATATGATAAACACATAATAGATTATTATTCAACGATAAAAAGAAGTTCAGGGCTTCCCTAGTCCTGTAGGTAAAGAGTCCACCTTGCAGTGCAAGGGGCACCGGCTCGATCCCTTGCCTGGGAAGATCCCACGGGCTGCAGAGCGGCTGGACCGGTGTGGCCAATTACGAGCCAGCACTCTGGAAAGCATGTGCCCAGAGCCAATGCTCTGCAGTGAGAGCGGCCACTGCAATGAGAGGCCCACACAAGCCAAAGAATAAAGATGGATGAAAATAAAATAACAATAAAAAGAAGCCAAAATTTTAAAAAAAAAAAAAAAGCTCTGATATATGTGCTACACCATGGATGGACCCTGAAAATATTACGTTAAGTGAAATAAGTCAGACACAAAAGATCAAGTATTTGTATAAACCTCCACTTACTGAAGCATTCTAGAACGGACAAATTCATAGAGCCAGAAAGAAAATTTGAGGCTACTAGGTTCTGAGAAGAGAGAACAGAGTTAAATCTTCAAAATATCTCAGTACCCCTAAAAACTAGAAATATAACACAGAAGATGGATAAACTGGCATTCTATACCTCCACCAACCACACAAAACAAATTATAGGAAATGTAGACAGCAATGTTTCTCCTGTATCAGGATCACCTGAAGGGCTTTGTAAGAAGTTTACATTTCTAACCAGTTCAAATATGAGGTTAAGCCTTACTAATGATAAGGGACTACACACTTTGGGAACCACTGGTAAAGACAATTTACAGGTAAATTCAAGACAAAATCAAGATAAATTAATGGAGCGTATGAATGAATTTTGTGGGGCCAAAACAACAGAGTCTAAGAACATGAGGCTCTAATGCTTCCCTTAGTTAAAGAAGCTCAAATATCTATACGCTAATGACTTGTAAATTATGCTTCATATTTTTTTCTTTTCCAACCTCCTAGAGATTGCAAATGTAAAGTTATAGTCTGTGACAGGGACCTAATATATACTGTATAAGAACAAACACTTGTTTTAGAAGTTATATCACCACTAAAGACAGAAATTTTTTTGTAGATGTTGTAAAGTCTAATAAAAAATGTACCCTAGATAGATGACTAACCCACATTTTGGTAAGTGAACTAAGACAGTACTTAAGCAAAGTCAAGATTTTTCTTAAGGAGAAAAAACTGACATCAGTATACTAAGCAAATAGATATATGATACAAACAATTCTATATTCTAAGCATTGGAAGGAAGCTCTTGGAAGTTATTAAAACTTTTATTATCATATAATACAAATATAATGTTGGGTAAATTATCAAATACCTGGGCTTCCCTGGTGGCTTAGTGGTAAATAATCTGCCTGCAATGGGGGAAGAGAGCCAGGTTCAATTCCTGGGCTGGGAAAATCCCCAGGAGAAGGAAATGCCTACCCACTACAGTATTCTTGCATGGAGAATTCCAAGGACAGAGGAGCCTGATGGGCTACAGTCCATGGATTGCAGAGTTGGACATGACTCAGCAACTAACTCAAACACATCAAATACTCAATAAAACCAAAGAAAATTTTCAACCATATTTCCATAAAACAACAAAATGAATGTGCAAAATGAATCTGCTGGGAACTAAACATAGTCTTCTACAAAGAGAATTATTGAACATAAATTAACTTTTGTAGCTTATGACTATGTGTCCTCTTCATCCAAAATGGTCTTAAATCAGAAAAATTTTTAAAAGACAGTCAGATACAAGCATCAGGAAAACAGCATGAAAGAATTCCAGGGTAAGGCAGGAAATGGACAAGCCGGGAACATCTTGTGGTACTTAGAAAGTGAATCCTCAAAAAATGATTGACCAGGAGCCTCCTTGAGAAAAGGTTGCCAGGCCAAACCTGGAATAATGACAGCACCAAGATAAATAATGGTAATCAATTAAATCCATAAAATAAAAATCTATAAGTTCATATGATAAGTAGAATAATAATCCATGAGTCTGTCCTGATATAAATCAAAAAGTTGAACACATACATAAGAAGGAAAAGCTTTTCCTTACATGAGAATTCCAACCAATAAATGTGAAAGTAATGATGGAAACAGAAAGTCACCATTTGGCAAACACCACAGTAATAATCATTTCAGGTAAGAATCATCAATGCAAGTAACAAGTAGAGAGTATGATGAAAGAAAAGATAATTACCTGGTCACAAAGTATCTTCCAAAAGACTACCTATTACTTACAAAGGAAAAGCACAACTACAACAGGCATTTGTATCACCTTAACCAATAAACAACATTAACATCACTGGTAATTGTATAAATCAGTATCATGTGCCCGCTGAAAGTGAAAGTATTAGTCACTCAGCTGTGTCCGACTCTTTGCAACCGCATGGACTGCTACTAAGCTTAATAATGTTGCTCTACAGTATTCTTCACCAAAAACATTCAACATTAATTGAATCATGGAGAAACCACACAAATCTAAACTGTGGGGCCTTCCACAGAATTACTGGCTAGTACTTTTCAAACTTTAATGGTATGAAAGACAAAGACTTTGGAATTGTTTCAGATTAAAGAAAACTTAGCAGGGCTTCCCTGGTGGTCACTGGACACTGGTGGGTAAGGCCACCGCCTTGCAGTGCAAGGGGCGCTGGTTCGATCCCTGGCCTGGGAAGATCCTACATGCTGCAGAGCACCTGGACCAATGTGTCCAACTACTGAGCCGGAGATCTGGAGCATATGCGCCCAGAGCCAGTACTCTGCAATGAGAGAGGCCGCTGTGATGGGAGGCCCACACGGGGCAAAGCACAAAGATAAATGAATGAAAGATCAACAGAAGTGGCAAAAAAAAAAAAAAAGAAAGAAAGAAAACTAAGCAAAGACATGATCATTAAAAAGCAACTGCATTAGCTCCTAGACAGAGAAAGGACACGAGTGAAACAGCTGGTGAAATTTGAATGGCGATGGTCTAGTCGCTAAACTGGACTGTAGCCCCCCAGCCTCCTCTGTCCATGGCATTTCCCAGGCAAGAACACAGGAGTGGGTTGCCGTTTCCCTCTCCAGGTGATCTTCCTGATCCAAGGATTAAACCTGCATCTCTTGCATTGCCAAACTGAATAAAGCCTGGAGATTAGATAATGGTATTATGTCAATGTTAACTTCCTGATTTTCATGCCTGACTGTCATTGTAGGATGTTAACATTTGGGACATCTGGATGAAGGCTGTATCAGAATTCTTTGTAATATTTTGTGGTTTTGTTTTTCTTAGTTTGATAAAAAGTAAAGTGACCTTTTAAAACATGGTCACAAAGTATCTTCCAAAAGACTACTATTACTTACAAAGGAAAAGCACAACTACAACAGGCATTTGTATCACCTTAACCAATAAACAACATTAACATCACTGGTAATTGTATAAATCAGTATCATGTGCCCGCTGAAAGTGAAAGTATTAGTCACTCAGCTGTGTCCGACTCTTTGCAACCGCATGGACTGCTACTAAGCTTAATAATGTTGCTCTACAGTATTCTTCCCCAAAAACATTCAACATTAATTGAATCATGGAGAAACCACACAAATCTAAACTGTGGGGCCTTCCACAGAATTACTGGCTAGTACTTTTCAAACTTTAATGGTATGAAAGACAAAGACTTTGGAATTGTTTCAGATTAAAGAAAACTTAGCAGGGCTTCCCTGGTGGTCACTGGACACTGGTGGGTAAGGCCACCGCCTTGCAGTGCAAGGCGCTGGTTCGATCCCTGGCCTGGGAAGATCCTACATGCTGCAGAGCACCTGGACCAATGTGTCCAACTACTGAGCCGGAGATCTGGAGCATATGCGCCCAGAGCCAGTACTCTGCAATGAGAGAGGCCGCTGTGATGGGAGGCCCACACGGGGCAAAGCACAAAGATAAATGAATGAAAGATCAACAGAAGTGGCAAAAAAAAAAAAAAAGAAAGAAAGAAAACTAAGCAAAGACATGATCATTAAAAAGCAACTGCATTAGCTCCTAGACAGAGAAAGGACACGAGTGAAACAGCTGGTGAAATTTGAATGGCGATGGTCTAGTCGCTAAACTGGACTGTAGCCCCCCAGCCTCCTCTGTCCATGGCATTTCCCAGGCAAGAACACAGGAGTGGGTTGCCGTTTCCCTCTCCAGGTGATCTTCCTGATCCAAGGATTAAACCTGCATCTCTTGCATTGCCAAACTGAATAAAGCCTGGAGATTAGATAATGGTATTATGTCAATGTTAACTTCCTGATTTTCATGCCTGACTGTCATTGTAGGATGTTAACATTTGGGACATCTGGATGAAGGCTGTATCAGAATTCTTTGTAATATTTTTGTGGTTTTGTTTTTTCTTAGTTTGATAAAAAAGTAAAGTGACCTATAAAACAAAGCTAGTAAATCAGAATACACTCTTGTTTTATATCAAATTATTAATGTATCTGTGAATAAACTATTACTGTTGACCCAGACTTTCATGGGAAGAATAAACAAAATGCCATGTTGTAGGGTAGATAATGAGGTTAAATAATTTAAACTACTATTGCTTCTTGCTAAAAGAATGAAGAGATACAGAAAAGCCAATAAAAATCAGAAATATTATATAATTCCTGCCCAAATTTCTCACAATAGCAGTTTTCAACTGGGAGCAATTCTATCTGCTTAGTAACTGCTGAAGTTGCTTTTTGAATCATTAATTGTACAGTTGTAGCATAATGACATCACAACGGAGGGAAAGACCATAAAATCATGGGACTATCTCACCAATGAATTGTCTTATCCAAAAAATTAGTAGCACCCTTACTGACACATACTTCCTACAGATGGTGAGGAATGTGAGAGTGGTCCACACTGAGGAGGGTATTTGTTACAGCTGCTAAATGTCAGCCTGTGGTCCCCTGCCATGGAAGCTCCTGCTCAGGAAGGTTAAAGTGCCTGTCATAAAGTCACATACCCATCCAGACAATCACCTATGATTTAAACGGCAGTCTCCTATGCTCCCTGAAGTGTGAAGGGGGAAAAAGGTAAAGCATAAGACTTTTCTAAATACACCCATTAACAAACATTCTCAACACTCAGGAATGAGTAACAGCTACACAAAGATGTTCACTGCACCGTCTTTTATACTTAAAAAAAAAAAAAAGAACCTAGATACAACTTAGATGTCCAGGAGTTACCTTATAACATACCTCACCATTTTGCTGGAAGAGTTAGAAAAGTTTAACAGCTCTCTTAACATTAAGTACTAGAGTATAGCTTTTCTGAACTTCTATGAGAACCAAAAAGGAGTTTTCATCTCTAACGGACTCACCTTTCACACCAACTTGTGCAAGTATATCTGTAGGACTTAATTCCTGGAAGTATTAACTCCTGAGTCAAAGGGCACAGATGTTGTCAAACTGCTCTCCAAAGAGGCTGCATAAATTTATCCTCCCAGCAACAGGTGAAGGACCCCCAAAGAGTACCAGAGATCTATAAAACAAAGCTAGTAAATCAGAATACACTCTTGTTTTATATCAAATTATTAATGTATCTGTGAATAAACTATTACTGTTGACCCAGACTTTCATGGGAAGAATAAACAAAATGCCATGTTGTAGGGTAGATAATGAGGTTAAATAATTTAAACTACTATTGCTTCTTGCTAAAAGAATGAAGAGATACAGAAAAGCCAATAAAAATCAGAAATATTATATAATTCCTGCCCAAATTTCTCACAATAGCAGTTTTCAACTGGGAGCAATTCTATCTGCTTAGTAACTGCTGAAGTTGCTTTTTGAATCATTAATTGTACAGTTGTAGCATAATGACATCACAACGGAGGGAAAGACCATAAAATCATGGGACTATCTCACCAATGAATTGTCTTATCCAAAAAATTAGTAGCACCCTTACTGACACATACTTCCTACAGATGGTGAGGAATGTGAGAGTGGTCCACACTGAGGAGGGTATTTGTTACAGCTGCTAAATGTCAGCCTGTGGTCCCCTGCCATGGAAGCTCCTGCTCAGGAAGGTTAAAGTGCCTGTCATAAAGTCACATACCCATCCAGACAATCACCTATGATTTAAACGGCAGTCTCCTATGCTCCCTGAAGTGTGAAGGGGGAAAAAGGTAAAGCATAAGACTTTTCTAAATACACCCATTAACAAACATTCTCAACACTCAGGAATGAGTAACAGCTACACAAAGATGTTCACTGCACCGTCTTTTATACTTAAAAAAAAAAGAACCTAGATACAACTTAGATGTCCAGGAGTTACCTTATAACATACCTCACCATTTTGCTGGAAGAGTTAGAAAAGTTTAACAGCTCTCTTAACATTAAGTACTAGAGTATAGCTTTTCTGAACTTCTATGAGAACCAAAAAGGAGTTTTCATCTCTAACGGACTCACCTTTCACACCAACTTGTGCAAGTATATCTGTAGGACTTAATTCCTGGAAGTATTAACTCCTGAGTCAAAGGGCACAGATGTTGTCAAACTGCTCTCCAAAGAGGCTGCATAAATTTATCCTCCCAGCAACAGGTGAAGGACCCCCAAAGAGTACCAGAGATCTAGGTCAAGCCTAATAAGAAGCAAAAGCAGAACTAGACCTTTTGTAACTAAAAAAATACTGGGAAAGCTATGAGCTTGACCTGAGATAAGGCTAAAGGGCAATTAAATAAAATTCAAAAGATACTGATTGTGAAAAAAATTTAAACTTTCATGGCTATACTCACTGAATTCAGTCTTTTTAGTAACGACTAACCCTCACCAAATCTCTTTATATTATCTTTTGTTTTACGTTTTAAATTATTTGTACGTAAAGAGTAAAGCAGTGAACAGTTGTTCTTCTCTTGCTCTTATTGCCAAATGATTTGAAAGTTGTTGCAACATAAATTACCAAGTCAGCCATCTTTTCCCTCACCAATTTAAAATGCTGCCTGTGATAAATACCTATGCATTTCAGGATCTCTTATTAAGAACTTTCCTCAAATTCATCCTGAACGTTTTTACTATCATTTCAGGATATTTCTTAATATCAGAAACAGTTCTTCTGTAAATTGAAAAGCACACTTACAGGCTTCAAAATGCAAAGCTTTCTTAATAGACTGATCCCAAAAATAAAGTCTGGAATTCTATTACTTCTCTCCAAAAAGAAGTTGGTATGAGTTATATCCTCTTGTATTCATGAAATGCAATATGGATATAACAGAAAGGCCAGGAGCTTTGGTAAAATAAGGAACACATGGATTAGCATCCTGACCTTGCACTGGCTGTATAACCAAGGGCAATTACTTAAAATTTCTGATTCTCCACTTTTTCATTTGTAAACAAAGTCCAAAAGGTCATTCATGGTCTCCTTTTTCCCATTTAGATGTCCTTATCTCTTTTTCCAAGAATAGGTAGTAGAATTTCAAGTGGATACACCTTTTGAGGCAGTAATTTCACTTTGAAGAAATTATCCTACTGGGGCAAAAAAGTTCTCAGTGTACTATTATGAAAATATTTCTAGGATATACTGTGAAATTTTTTTTCAAAGTCTGTATAGTATGCTCTTTTTTTCTATAAAATGAGAGAAACAATACCACTACACATTTGTATTTGTGTCTGTGTGTGTTTTGTGTGTACATGTGCATGTTCACGTAGACACTCTGGAAATTGTTTTTATTATTTCAGACACATCGAAAGTGGAAAAACACTGATTCTATCTGAATAAGGGGAAATAAAAAAACTGAGGCCCCAGAAAAAAACAAATTGCTAGTAGTGCTAACCAGAAAATGGATGATTTGAATGAGTTCCAAGTATCAGAGGCTGATTCAAATAAGGTGTTTTTTTCACATTATGTGAAAATGCATAGACCTCTAACATTATGGATAAACCCAGGAAAAGCACTCGTTCTTCATTTTATAATAATGTTTTTCTTTACTCTGTTCTAATAGTTGCCTTTCTAAAGTTCTTCAAACTATCTGTCTATCTAAATTGTCAATGAAGTCTTCATTCTTAAAAATTCAGGTCATTTTAAAATGAATTCAACTGACATATTTATATATACATACATATATATGTATGCATATAGTCTACATAATCTACCAGCCATGTGTAAAACCTATTTTAAAAATAATAAAGCACAACACAATGGAAAAGCAGGAGGGAAAGAAAAGTAGCCTGAGGACACACTTTGTAACAGTTTCAATACAAGCTAATTATCTTATATTAGGTTATATAATCAATAAAGAGCCATCTCCAAGACTGAGGGATGATGGGAAGAAAGCAATATTCTTGGAGAATGAGGATGAATGAAATTTCAAAACCTGGGAGACTACTTGCAATATCAGAAAATTGAAAACAACCCAACTGTCCATCAACTGAAGAAAAGATAAACAATGTGGTTGTCTACATACAATGGAATACTATGCAGTCATAAATAAGAATGAAGTATTGATATATGCTACACCACAGAAGAACCTTAAACATTATGCTAAGTGAAATAAGTCAAACACAAAGGCCATATATATATGACTTCATTTATATAAAATGTTCAAAGTAGGAAAACTCACAGAAAAAGAAAGTAGATACGTGGTTGCCAGGAAGTGAAGAGAGGGGAAATGGCAAAGCTCTGCTAATAATGAGCAAGGGGTTTCTTCTGTGGTGTTAAGAATGCTACATGCTTACCATAATAGGCACAAAACCTCATGAATATACTAAATCCCACAAAACTGCATATATTTCAAAAGGGTAAATTTTCTGGTATGTGAATTATATCTCAATAACAAAAACAGCTGGGGGTAGGGGAGGGGTGGTAAAAGACTGCAGGCAGGAAAAATAGAAAGCAACTATATTTGCTTAGCAATGAGTACCTAAAAGTCGTCAGGTTTCTACTGTTAACCCCAATGTAGGCAGCATCATTCAGGTAACTGCTCCTTCACAAAGTTTCACTCAGAGAACTTACGAGGAGAACACAGTCTGGTTGAATGTATGTAAGCAGAGAGGCAAAAGGGCTGTTGAAAATTCTTAGTAAATGACTTAATATAAAGAGAAAGTTTAAAAAGGAACCTAGGACTTCCCTGTTGGCCTTGCAGTGCAAGCGGCACTGGTTTGATCCCTGGCCTGGGCGGATCCCACGTGCCTCGGAGCGGCTGGACCGACGTGTCCAATTACGAGCCAGCACTCTGGAGTGCATGCACCCAGAGCCAGTGCTCTGCAGCGAGAGAGGCCACTGCAATGGGAGGCCCACACAGGCCAAAGAACAAAGACGGATGAAAACAGATAAATGAAAGACCAATAGAAGTGGCCAAAAAAAAAAAAAGTAACCTATTTTTTCTTTGATTTAAAATGAAACATTCATAATAAAGATATTCAACAAAAGTTTAACATTTGTTACTTTAGATTGAAGAATAAAGGCAATTTGCAGTCCATTACCCGGACTTTTCCAAATTTTCAACAATGAGATTACCTGTATAATAAGTAAAATGTTTAAAAATATATTTGGCCTAATGAACAACTTTGTATCTCAACCACAGAAACCATTTTGTAACACTCAAGCCCTAACTTACTTAAGAGTGAAGCACCATTAAAGCCATTTCTTCAGGATTCAACACACTACTCTCTCTACAGAAAACAAAAAAGTTGATAATCTACATCTGCAATGTCCAAAATGCCAGCCACTCGCTAGTGAGCACTCAAAACATGGCTAAGCCCACACTAAGATGTATTCTATGTATGAAATACATACCAGATCACAAAGAATTAGTAGTAAAATAAAAATCTAAAATATCTCACTAGTAAGTTTTCAGTTTTCATACTGAGCACATGTTTGGTTTTTTTTTAACTTTTATTTTACTTTTAACTTTTACAGAGTTTGGTTGTTTACAGATATGTATGTTCCCAGATTAGTCATATATATATCTCCCACATCCCACCGCTCCAGACCATCACACAGCACCCCTGCGGATCCCCTTTTCTCACAGAGCAATGACTAGAGCTATTTTCTTCACATATGATAGTACAGCCCTTCATGCTACCACCTTTACACCTCCCACCCACCGTTCATTCCCCACAATGTCCCTATGTCCACTGTCCATGTCTGTTTCTCCATCACTTCACTGCATGTACCATCATCACCATCCTACTAGATTCCATATATATGTGTTAGTATACTGTACCTGTCCTTCTCTTTTTGACTGACTTCACTTTTGATGATAGGTTCTAGATCCAGCCACCTCATTAGGGCTGATTCTTCTGCATTTCTTTTTACAGCTGTGTAAGAGCTTTTGTATCCATTCATTCGTTGATGGGCATCTAGGTTGCTTCCCTGAGCACATGTTGAAAAGGTAATTTTTGATATATTATGTTAAGTAAAAATACATTATTAAAATTAATGTCACCTTTTCTTTTTAGTTTCTTTAATATAGATTCCAGATCATTTAAGTTTAGGTATTTGGCTCACATTATATTTCTACTAGACAACGTTGGATTAAAATGCCAGCTCAATGAGCTTTCTGATGAGTCCTCCCTCAATTCCCCTCTTCTCAAGAAGTGTTTCCTTCGCTGGAAAACACTGCACACACCAAGCAACATAAAACAAGAATAACCCTAAGAAGTGAGTAGGAGGAAAACTCTCTAATAAAATTTTGACTGTACTATGAAACTTAACAAGAAAAACTGAGATAAGTACCTTTAGAGATTCTTTTGAGCATTAGGATTATCTTGAGTAATAACTGAAAAAGCTTCAAATATTCATAATAGCAAAGTGAAATACTGTAGAAGGTAGGACTTCTAGTTGAAAAATGCTTCTGTTCATGGTCCTTTCAAAGCCAGTAAGCAGAGAAGTGGCCCAGGAAGCCATGTAAGCACATGCACGGTGTACGAGAGCCGACCATGATTATGGTAGAAAAAAATACCAGGCAAAGTAGAAACCAAGAACATCCCAGGGCTTCCCTGGTGGTCCAGTGGGTAAGGACACCACCTTGCAGTGCAAGGGGCGCCGATTCGATCCCTGGCCTGGGAAGATCCCACGTGCCGCAGAGCGGCTGGACTCATGTGTCCAACTACCAAGCTGGAGCTCTGGAGCACATGCACCCAGAGCCGGTGCTCTGTGACAACAGAGGCCACTGCGATGGGAGGCCCACACGTGCCAAAAGAACAAAGATGGATGAAAATGGACAAATGAAAGACCAATAGAAGTGGCCCGCCTGCTCCCCTCCCTCCCCACCCCACCCCCACTCCCACCAAAATAAATAAATCTTTAAAAAAAAAAAAAGAACATCCCAAAGTTTCAGTCAGAAAGGTTTGAGTAGAATCATTTCATCCTCACAATGAAGGAATAAACCTAAGAACTAATAAAGAAACTACCTCTAAGAATGAGAGGGATTTGAACACAAAAAGTAAGAACACTTTCTCCAAATTCTTTCTTTTTTCAGGGGACGGGGGCAGGTTGGGGAGGGACGGGGGGTGGGGGAAGGCAGGCCACTTCTATCGGTCTTTCATTGATCTATTTTCATCCATCTCTGTTCTTTGGCCCATGTGGGCCTCCCATCACAGCACCCTCTGTTGTCACAGAGCACCGGCTCTGGGCGCATGCGCTCCAGAGCTCCAGCTCAGTAATTGGACACATCGGTCCAACTGCTCCGCGGCACGTGGGATCTTCCCAGGCCAGGGATCGAACCAGCGCCCCTTGCCCTGCAAGACGGTGTCCTTACCCACTGGACCACCAGGAAAGCCCTCCAAATTCTCTTTTTCTCACTGCTCAAAATACCAGAAAAATACCAGAACATGCTAACTAATCTCCACTAATCAAAAAACAGATTAGTGACTGCCTGGGGCTGACTTTTTGAGGCTGATGGAAACATCCTGATTGTGGTAATGGTTTCATATATGCACTTGTCAAAATTCATCTACTGAAATACTTTGAATGGATGCGGTTTACTATATGTATTAAACCTCAATAAAGTTGATTGAAAATAAATAGCAAAAGAAAAAATGCAATTGTCATTTGCCCTGTGGCAGTCACAATGTAACTGCCATTCCTAATGCATGTGGAAATTCAGTCATGACAGTTCATATCACCGTAATTTTTATTGTGTCCTATGTACTTTGTGTACGAACACATCAAGATTACTTCTCAATTTTAAATATCCCCTACAGACTACACTAATTCAGCTACCCTAGTGGCACAGCAGTAAAGAATCCACTTGCCAATGCAGGAAACACAGGATCCATGCTTGGGTGGGGAAGATACCCTGGGGAAGGAAATGACAACCCACTCCAGTATTCTCACCTGGGAAAACCCAAGGACAGAGGGACCTGGTGGGCTACAGTCCATGGATTCACAAAGAGTGAGACACAACTTAGCAACTAAACAACAACAATAATAACAAATGAATCAGCATTAAAACAAAAAAAAATTAAGCTTGCAAAAAAGCATAGAAACTGTAAAGCTATTATCCTTCAATTAAAAAATAAATATAAATATAGCACAGAAACACAGCAATGGGGATTAAACTTGACATTCATGAATCAAGTATTTTTGTTCAGATGACCAGAGTACCACTATTTTTTTTCAACAAGGCAACATCCATGTACTAATAATACATTGTATCATATTTTAAGCCAGCATTTCTTCCCTAGTGATACATAAAGTAACAATTTCTTATAATTGATCACATGATAGACAGAACTCTAAGATGCCCCGAAGATTCTAACACATTGATATACACATGTTCAGGTTATTCAACTAAATATTAATCTAAACAGTGTTGTAAAGAGGTTTTACAGATGTAATTAAATCCCTAATCAGTTGACTTTAAATTACTGAGACTATTGCAGTAGGCCTGACCTAAATAGATCAGTTCTAAAAAGAAGGCATAAAGTGTCTCCTACTATCCTTAATATAGTGAACTACCCATAGAGAAACCAAAAAAGGGTGGAAACATCCTGATTGTGGTAATGGTTTCATATATGCACTTGTCAAAATTCATCTACTGAAATACTTTGAATGGATGCGGTTTACTATATGTATTAAACCTCAATAAAGTTGATTGAAAATAAATAGCAAAAGAAAAAATGCAATTGTCATTTGCCCTGTGGCAGTCACAATGTAACTGCCATTCCTAATGCATGTGGAAATTCAGTCATGACAGTTCATATCACCGTAATTTTTATTGTGTCCTATGTACTTTGTGTACGAACACATCAAGATTACTTCTCAATTTTAAATATCCCCTACAGACTACACTAATTCAGCTACCCTAGTGGCACAGCAGTAAAGAATCCACTTGCCAATGCAGGAAACACAGGATCCATGCTTGGGTGGGGAAGATACCCTGGGGAAGGAAATGACAACCCACTCCAGTATTCTCACCTGGGAAAACCCAAGGACAGAGGGACCTGGTGGGCTACAGTCCATGGATTCACAAAGAGTGAGACACAACTTAGCAACTAAACAACAACAATAATAACAAATGAATCAGCATTAAAACAAAAAAAAATTAAGCTTGCAAAAAAGCATAGAAACTGTAAAGCTATTATCCTTCAATTAAAAAATAAATATAAATATAGCACAGAAACACAGCAATGGGGATTAAACTTGACATTCATGAATCAAGTATTTTTGTTCAGATGACCAGAGTACCACTATTTTTTTTCAACAAGGCAACATCCATGTACTAATAATACATTGTATCATATTTTAAGCCAGCATTTCTTCCCTAGTGATACATAAAGTAACAATTTCTTATAATTGATCACATGATAGACAGAACTCTAAGATGCCCCCAAGATTCTAACACATTGATATACACATGTTCAGGTTATTCAACTAAATATTAATCTAAACAGTGTTGTAAAGAGGTTTTACAGATGTAATTAAATCCCTAATCAGTTGACTTTAAATTACTGAGACTATTGCAGTAGGCCTGACCTAAATAGATCAGTTCTAAAAAGAAGGCATAAAGTGTCTCCTACTATCCTTAATATAGTGAACTACCCATAGAGAAACCACGTGGTGAGAAACCAAGGGTGGCCTCTAGGACCCTTTAGGGGACTGAGTGACACATGACAGACAGCCATCAAGAACACAGGGCTGCCATTCCTACAAATGCAAGGAACTGAACTGTGCAAACCACCGGTCAGGAAGAGGACCCTGGCCTCAGAGGAGATCACAGCTCTGGTGACACCTTGATTTCACTCAGGCAAGACCCTGCGGACAGAACCTCGCTAAACTATCCCCAGGCTCCTGACCAACAGAAATTACAAGACAAATTGTTAAAGTTGTGGTAATCTGCAATGCAGCAACGGAAAGCTAATACAGACACCTTCTTAAATTTAAGGAAATATAGCTTCTACTATGTGTCTTAAAGGTTGCTAATCTGCTCTATCATCAGAAAAATCTCTTATTCTTCATCTACTATCAGAAAAATCTCTTATACTTCACATTATTGTGAGTGTTATTATTCAACTTCACAAGTCAGTAGGATGAGGTAAGACTGTTCTCTCAGAGCTTTACAGGCAAAAAAAACTTTATAACAAGAATTTCCTCCATCAACTGGAGACACAACTTAGTATATTTGCTTCTGCCTCTCTAAACCAATGACACACAATAAATAAATAAATAAATAAATACCCTAGTCCTCATCCATTCCAAAAGCAATGAAAGTTCAATGTGTGGTGATAATAGCTAATTTTGAGATCTAGCAAGGCCATATGATTTGAGACAACCATTTGTTTCTAAGAATCTCAGTGAACTCAGCTATCAAAAAAAAAAAAAAACTAACAGAAACCCGAACAAAGTCCGCAGGCTAATTAATAGAATAAAAATATACATATTTATATAAATGGACAAATAATGCCACTGAAAACAGCCTTCACTTCTACGGCTCTTACTGTATGCCAGGAACTGTTCTATAAATAATATATAAGAATTAAATGTACAGATAATACATAAAGTGTAGAATAGTGATCAGGATCCCAGACTGCAGAACCAGACTGCCTGCATACAATGTACTAGACTATTGCAGTAGGCCTGACCTAAATAGATCAGTTCTAAAAAGAAGGCATAAAGTGTCTCCTACTATCCTTAATATAGTGAACTACCCATAGAGAAACCACGTGGTGAGAAACCAAGGGTGGCCTCTAGGACCCTTTAGGGACTGAGTGACACATGACAGACAGCCATCAAGAACACAGGGCTGCCATTCCTACAAATGCAAGGAACTGAACTGTGCAAACCACCGGTCAGGAAGAGGACCCTGGCCTCAGAGGAGATCACAGCTCTGGTGACACCTTGATTTCACTCAGGCAAGACCCTGCGGACAGAACCTCGCTAAACTATCCCCAGGCTCCTGACCAACAGAAATTACAAGACAAATTGTTAAAGTTGTGGTAATCTGCAATGCAGCAACGGAAAGCTAATACAGACACCTTCTTAAATTTAAGGAAATATAGCTTCTACTATGTGTCTTAAAGGTTGCTAATCTGCTCTATCATCAGAAAAATCTCTTATTCTTCATCTACTATCAGAAAAATCTCTTATACTTCACATTATTGTGAGTGTTATTATTCAACTTCACAAGTCAGTAGGATGAGGTAAGACTGTTCTCTCAGAGCTTTACAGGCAAAAAAAACTTTATAACAAGAATTTCCTCCATCAACTGGAGACACAACTTAGTATATTTGCTTCTGCCTCTCTAAACCAATGACACACAATAAATAAATAAATAAATAAATACCCTAGTCCTCATCCATTCCAAAAGCAATGAAAGTTCAATGTGTGGTGATAATAGCTAATTTTGAGATCTAGCAAGGCCATATGATTTGAGACAACCATTTGTTTCTAAGAATCTCAGTGAACTCAGCTATCAAAAAAAAAAAAAAACTAACAGAAACCCGAACAAAGTCCGCAGGCTAATTAATAGAATAAAAATATACATATTTATATAAATGGACAAATAATGCCACTGAAAACAGCCTTCACTTCTACGGCTCTTACTGTATGCCAGGAACTGTTCTATAAATAATATATAAGAATTAAATGTACAGATAATACATAAAGTGTAGAATAGTGATCAGGATCCCAGACTGCAGAACCAGACTGCCTGCATACAATCCCAGTTCTACTACTAAGCAAAGGTGAGATCTTGGAACCAACAGGGACATTAACAGTACTTACCTCAGAGAGCGACAGTGAGGACAGAATGAGTTAATACATACAAAGGGGCTTCCCTGGTAGCTCCATGGTGAAGAGTTCGCCTGACAATGCAGGAGACAGGGGTTCAATCTCTGATCCGGCAACACCCCACATGCTGTGGAGCAACTAAGCCTGCAAGCCACAACTATGGAGCCCATGTGCTACAACTATTGAAGCCTGTGTGCCCTAGATCCCAAGTTCCACAACAAGAGAAGTCACCACAACAAGAAGTCTGCTCACCTCAACTAGAGAGTAGGCCCTACTCCCTCCAACTAGAGAAGAGCCAGCAGCAGAAGTGAAAACCCAGAATAATCAAAAATAAATAAATAAATAATTCTTAAAAAATACATACAAAGGACATAGAAAAGTGCCTGGCACATATTAAGCACTCAAATATCGACTTCAGTATCATTTTTATAATAATTACACATTATTATAACTGTTACATATAAGAATGGCAAACTGTGCATTTGCCAAGGATACCAGTGGACTGTCCCCCTCTAGTGGCTTTTAGCTTTATTTAATTGTATGAATCTGCCAGGTCATGGTTTAAAATAATTACTGGATTTTTTAGGCTCCTCCCTGGTGGCTCAATGTTAAAGAATCCTCCTGTCAATGCAGGAGACAGGGCTTCAATCCCAATGCAGGAGACAGGGGTTTGATCCCAGTGTAAGAGACAAGGGTTCGATCCATGGTCCCAGAAGATCCCTCAGGCACCACAACCACTGAGCCTGCGCTCTGGTGCAAGGAATCACAACTACTGAGCCCCTGCACCACAACTAGAGAGTAGCCCCAGCACGTCACAACTAGAGAAAAGCCTGAAGAGCAACAAAGACCCAGCACAGCCAAAAAGAATAAAGAAAAAATTAAAAGGACATAAATCCCTGACATTCTAGGGCTTTGCTTTGAACAACATAGTTCTGGGGCCACCAAATCAGCATCACCCAGATGCCGGTTAGAAATGCTCAGTCCCAGAAGACACCGTGCATCTGGTCAACAGAGTTTATGTTCCTTTTCATGGAAGGGATAACATTTCTTCTTAACACTCATTACTTCCTTTTCTATGCCTTTAAGGCTCCTGGATGCTGTTCAGTCTTTTCAAAGCAAGTACAACATGATTTTCCTGGATATTTTAAGGAGAAAATAACATTTAGGCCACAGAACTTTTTCAAAAAATATTTTTATGCAGATCAGATACTAAAATGCAATATTCAAATCCAAATAAATATTGCTTTATATAGCTAATGTTGCTGCTTTATAAGCAAAAAAAAAAAAAAAAAAATGATACAAGTCATCAAGAAATCAGATTAGGTCACAACCACAACATGGTAACACAGTGGATATGAATCCGCCTACCAATGCAGGGGATGTGGGTTCAATCATTGGTCCAGAAGAATTCACATGCCAAGGAGCAACTAGGCCCATGTGCCCCAACTACTGAGCAACCCACACTCTAGAGCCTGTCTCAGCAAGAAGAGAAGGCACCACAATGAGAAGCCTATGAACAGCAACAAGAAAGTAGCTCATGTGGACCAATGAAGATCCAGCACAAACAAAAATGAATAATTTCTTTTTAAAAGTTGATGTCTAGAACTGGGTACTACTAATTAATGTTGCAAGATGAAGCCCTTAATCTGTATATGCAGGTTCCTGAACTTTTGAAATAAGTGATTTCATATCACCTCATTAGTATAACCCTACAGTGGTTCTCAAAGTTTGGTCCCTCAATCAATATTATCACTTGCGAATTTATAAGAATTATTACATTCTTGGGTCTCACCTACTGAATCAAATGCTTGGTTTGGGGAGCAGCAATTTATGGTTTCAGCAGCTCTCCAGGTATAACTCTGATGCATCCTAAACAGGGAACTACTGGAACAGTGGTTCTGGTTCTTAGTTTATACCAAGTTTTCCATCACTGACTTGAACGCAGTTCCACCTGATCAAGTCTGAAGATGTATGAATGCTGGAAATAGGACACTAAACCACTGAAAGTCAACCTGTATGCCTCAAGGCAAGTGTACCTATGACCAAGGCCGTGAATTACAAACAAAGCATGTGATTTACAGCTGATGTAGCTCAAAGTGACTGCACATTTACTTGACTATTATGCATGGTTGCAGAGTTACTTATAAAGTCTGTATAACCTTAAACTTTGCACAAAACTATAATTTTTATAATTATGCAAGCTTGCAAAGTAAAAATAAAATTTGTCTGAAAAACAAAAGAAAGCAAGTCAACTGTGGCAGATAGTATGAAAGTACTAACAAGTCTAAGACCCTGAATCCTAAAATATTGACATGATCATCTGATTCCCTGTGCTCCATCCCTAAATTTTTTTATTTTATTTTTAATTAGACAATAATTACTTTACAATATTGTGATGGTTGCCACCATAGATCAACAAGAAACAGCCAAAAGCATAAACAGATCTCCTCCCTCTCAACCCTAAATTCTTATTTATCAGAACTCAATTTTATTCAGTTTTTTTTTTTTTTTAATTTGTTTATTTATGGCTATTCTAGGTTTTTTGCGGGGGGCAGGTTGGGGAGGGAGGGGGCAGGAGGGCCACTTCTATTGGTCTTTCATTTCTCTATTTTCATCCATCTCTGTTCTCGGGCCATGTGGGCCTCCCACCGCGGTGGCCTCTGTTGTCGCAGAGCACCGGCTCTGGGCGCATGCGCTCCAGAGCTCCAGCTCAGTAATTGGACACATCAGTCCAGTCGCTCTGCGACACATGGGATCTTCCAAGGCCAGAGATCGAACTGGCGGCCCTTGCCCTGCAAAGCGGTGCCCTTACCCACTGGACCACCAGGGAAGCCCTATTCAGGTATTTTTAATAGAACATAACTCAGCATACTGTTCTTAGTGTTTACTTGCAACTTTTTGATTCAACAAAGCATTGAATTATATAATTCTGAAAGGAGTGAAGTTCAAATGTATATAACTATGGTTACATATACAGTGTTTAAAACACAACCAAGAGGAACGAGAAAATCTTTTAGGCAACTTTTTTAAGACCAATATCCAGCTTTAGCTCTTTTTAAGGTAACAGAGTTTAAAACTGTTTAACTCCCCTAATGAATAAAAATAGTGCACAGATGTCAAAACTATGTTCTCACTATATTAATTAAGTGTAAAATACCTATAAATAAACTAACTGGATAAGGAATAGTCCTGTACAAAACATGGAAAAGAAGGAAAAACTCATTTTTTTTAATGACAAACACCATCTTAGCAAACAAAAAATTTAAGAAATCACATAAAAAGAATATTCCATAGATATCTATCAACTCAATAATTTATATCTTAGAGACTAGCAAGTTAAATCAAATTTTCTGCTGTAACATTCAACTGTGGCAGATAGTATGAAAGTACTAACAAGTCTAAGACCCTGAATCCTAAAATATTGACATGATCATCTGATTCCCTGTGCTCCATCCCTAAATTTTTTTATTTTATTTTTAATTAGACAATAATTACTTTACAATATTGTGATGGTTGCCACCATAGATCAACAAGAAACAGCCAAAAGCATAAACAGATCTCCTCCCTCTCAACCCTAAATTCTTATTTATCAGAACTCAATTTTATTCAGTTTTTTTTTTTTTTAATTTGTTTATTTATGGCTATTCTAGGTTTTTTGCGGGGGGCAGGTGGGGGGGGGGGGGGGCAGGAGGGCCACTTCTATTGGTCTTTCATTTCTCTATTTTCATCCATCTCTGTTCTCGGGCCATGTGGGCCTCCCACCGCGGTGGCCTCTGTTGTCGCAGAGCACCGGCTCTGGGCGCATGCGCTCCAGAGCTCCAGCTCAGTAATTGGACACATCAGTCCAGTCGCTCTGCGACACATGGGATCTTCCAAGGCCAGAGATCGAACTGGCGGCCCTTGCCCTGCAAAGCGGTGCCCTTACCCACTGGACCACCAGGGAAGCCCTATTCAGGTATTTTTAATAGAACATAACTCAGCATACTGTTCTTAGTGTTTACTTGCAACTTTTTGATTCAACAAAGCATTGAATTATATAATTCTGAAAGGAGTGAAGTTCAAATGTATATAACTATGGTTACATATACAGTGTTTAAAACACAACCAAGAGGAACGAGAAAATCTTTTAGGCAACTTTTTTAAGACCAATATCCAGCTTTAGCTCTTTTTAAGGTAACAGAGTTTAAAACTGTTTAACTCCCCTAATGAATAAAAATAGTGCACAGATGTCAAAACTATGTTCTCACTATATTAATTAAGTGTAAAATACCTATAAATAAACTAACTGGATAAGGAATAGTCCTGTACAAAACATGGAAAAGAAGGAAAAACTCATTTTTTTTAATGACAAACACCATCTTAGCAAACAAAAAATTTAAGAAATCACATAAAAAGAATATTCCATAGATATCTATCAACTCAATAATTTATATCTTAGAGACTAGCAAGTTAAATCAAATTTTCTGCTGTACCTTCCAAGCATACCAATTCATAGGTTTTCAAGTCCTAAATAACATAATTTTAAGGTTTATCCCCTAATCAAGAATCTCTTTCAAAAGATGTAAGTCTTAAGTACAAAACACATTTTACACATTGGGAAAAAAAAAAAAAATCTTTATAAAAATCACTCTGCTTCGAACTTCCCTGATAGCCCAGTGGTTAAGAATCGCCTGCCAATGCAAGGGACACTGGTTTGATCCCTGATCTGGGAAGATCCCACATGCCATGGAGCAACGAAGCCCATGAGCCACAACTACTGAGACCCCACTCAAGAGTCCATGTGCCATGGGCTTCCCCTGGTGGTCCAGTGGGTAAGGACACCGCCTTGCAGTGCAAGGTGCCGGTTCGCGCCCTGGCCTGGGAAGAAGATCCCACGTGCCGCGGAGCGGCTGGACTGATGTGTCCAATCACTGAGCCGGAGCTCTGGAGCGCATGCGCCCAGAGCCAGTGCTCTGCGACGACAGACGCCACAGGGATGGGAGGCCCACAGGAGCCAAAGAACAAAGACGGATGAAAATAGAGAAATGAAAGACCAATAGAAGTGGCCCGCCTGCTCCCCTCCCTCCCCAACCCGATCCCCACCCAAAATAAATAAATAAATAAATCTTTAAAAAAAAAAAAGAGTCCATGTGCCAAAACTACTGAGGCCTGTGGGCCTAGAGCCTGTGCTCCACAGCAAGAGAAGCCACTGCAAAGAGAAGTCCAAGCACCATAACTAGAGGAAACCTGAGCACAGTCAAAACCCCAGTGCGCAGTCAAAATAACTAAACAAATAAATTTTTAAAAAATCACTTTGCCCCATGATCTTTTTAGATTTGACCTATATTGATTTCTTCAACTGCTAAAGAGGTATCTAGGCCACCTGTCCTGATGGTGACACCAAGAGCATGATTAAGCTTATAAAAGATGTAGGTTAACACAAAAAAGGGTTAAATTTCATAATTATTTTGGTATAGAATTTTTCCATAAGTCTTAATTTTCCAAAACAAAAAACTAACTGGATAAGGAATAGTCCTGTACAAAACATGGAAAAGAAGGAAAACATCATTTTTTTTAATGACAAACACCATCTTAGCAAACAAAAAATTTAAGAAATCACATAAAAAGAATATTCCATAGATATCTATCAACTCAATAATTTATATCTTAGAGACTAGCAAGTTAAATCAAATTTTCTGCTGTACCTTCCAAGCATACCAATTCATAGGTTTTCAAGTCCTAAATAACATAATTTTAAGGTTTATCCCCTAATCAAGAATCTCTTTCAAAAGATGTAAGTCTTAAGTACAAAACACATTTTACACATTGGGAAAAAAAAAAAATCTTTATAAAAATCACTCTGCTTCGAACTTCCCTGATAGCCCAGTGGTTAAGAATCGCCTGCCAATGCAAGGGACACTGGTTTGATCCCTGATCTGGGAAGATCCCACATGCCATGGAGCAACGAAGCCCATGAGCCACAACTACTGAGACCCCACTCAAGAGTCCATGTGCCATGGGCTTCCCCTGGTGGTCCAGTGGGTAAGGACACCGCCTTGCAGTGCAAGGTGCCGGTTCGCGCCCTGGCCTGGGAAGAAGATCCCACGTGCCGCGGAGCGGCTGGACTGATGTGTCCAATCACTGAGCCGGAGCTCTGGAGCGCATGCGCCCAGAGCCAGTGCTCTGCGACGACAGACGCCACAGGGATGGGAGGCCCACAGGAGCCAAAGAACAAAGACGGATGAAAATAGAGAAATGAAAGACCAATAGAAGTGGCCCGCCTGCTCCCCTCCCTCCCCAACCCGATCCCCACCCAAAATAAATAAATAAATAAATCTTTAAAAAAAAAAAAGAGTCCATGTGCCAAAACTACTGAGGCCTGTGGGCCTAGAGCCTGTGCTCCACAGCAAGAGAAGCCACTGCAAAGAGAAGTCCAAGCACCATAACTAGAGGAAACCTGAGCACAGTCAAAACCCCAGTGCGCAGTCAAAATAACTAAACAAATAAATTTTTAAAAAATCACTTTGCCCCATGATCTTTTTAGATTTGACCTATATTGATTTCTTCAACTGCTAAAGAGGTATCTAGGCCACCTGTCCTGATGGTGACACCAAGAGCATGATTAAGCTTATAAAAGATGTAGGTTAACACAAGTTGGTTAAATCACAGGTTTAAATTTCATAATTATTTTGTATAAGGACATAGACCTGAGAATTCCTTCTCCATAAGTCTATTAATCTTCTTTCTTCTAACATCTGTACAGGGTGAAATCTCATTATTTTCCCCTCCTATATCAGTCTTACCAGTTACTCCTCCACTGAAACTTAGAAGCCAGCAGCACAGTAATTAAAAGCATAGACCACACAGTCGATGGATCTGGATCTGAACTCCCAGGTTTGCAAGTTCAAGTTCCTGACTAAATGTTCTTAGAAAATTTTGTGATGCTGTTTCTTTTTGCCATGAAACTTATGACTACCTATGTCATAGGGACTGTTGTGAGGAAATTTTAAAAAGCATGTAAAAATCCTTAGCGCAGCATCTGATGTATAGCACACATTCAATAAACAGTAATCATGATCATCAACAATGACTGTCAAGAGAAAGACAAATACTATATGCTGTCACTTACATGTGGAATCTAAAAACATGACACAGGCTGAACCTGTCTACAAAACAGAGACTCACAGACATAGAGATTAGACTTGGTGAGGGGGAGTGGGAATGGACTGAGAGTTTGGGGTTGGTAAATGTAAACTGTCGTATACAGAAGGGACAAACAGCAAGGTCTTACTATACAGCACAGGGAACTATGTTCAAGATCTGGTGATAAACCATAATGGAAAGGATGAAAAAATAAATACATACATATATGCATAACTGAAAAACTGCTGTACAGCAGAAATTAACACAGTAATGCAAATCAACTAAACTTCAATCAAAAAAAATAAGGATGACAAGACAATATTCTTTTCTTATACAGCCTATTAAAAAACCTTTCCAGTTTTTTTTTTTTCCTCTTCCAGTCATTTCTTAACCTAATATACACCTACTAAGCTCCTCCCTGGCAGCTCAATGGTAAAAAAAAAATCTGCCTGCCAATGTAGGAGACAGCGGTTCAAACCCTGGGTTGAGAAGATCCCCTGGAGAAAGAAATAGCAACCCATTCCCATATTCTTGCCTGGAGAATCCCATGGACAAAGGAGACAGGCAGGCTACAATCTATGGGGTCATAAATAGTCAGACATGACTGAGCACATATACTAGGCATTTAGGGGAAGGTGATATTTACTGAAAAAAAAACTGAATAAAAAAGAATCCTGCCCTCAAAGAACTGATAGACCAGTAAATCAAAAAACATAAATAACTATGTTATTTAAGTGCTATTAAAGCCACATAGATACTGTGGGTAACCAGAACTAATCTGCTCACATTAACCAGAACAGGTTTCCTAGATGAGATGGTAGTTAAGTCTTAGGTGAGTGTTTCACAGATGAAAGGAAAATAATACTCCAGGCAGAGAAAATAGCAAGGTACAGAGACATATACAAAAGTATATATACACACATGTACATATACACACAAAAAATGCATAAATATACACGCAGCACACAAAAATATCAGTTTAGAGATACAAGTTTTAGTTACAAGTGAAGGAAGTCAGTATTTACACAGAATCTAACCAGCAAAGTACCTTATACTACAAAGATAATAACCAAATGAGAAAGAGCTTAATGATAAAGCAAGATTTCCCAACTTGGCACCACTGACCTTTCCGACCAGATAGTCCTTAGTTGCAGGGTGCTGCCCTCTACAATGACTGCACCTGGCCTCCACCCACTAGACACTAGCAGCGCCCTCACAAGCACACCTCTCCCAACTTGTGATCATCAAAAATGTCTCTGGATATTGCCAAATGTTCCCTGAGGTTACTGTATGTGCTAGGCAGTATTCTGCGCTTCTTACTGATTATCTCATTTAACCTAACAACACGGTATCCATGAGGCACTCATTATTCTCCAAATAAAGAAAGTGAGGCCGAGGGTTATAAAAAACTCACCAAAGGTCACACAACCAGCCTGTACTGAACCCACACAGTAGACCTTCAGTCCCTTCTGTACAACTGTGCTATTGTCTCCTATTCATTTTCAGCCTTTTGCACCTGATACTTGAAAATATTTTGAATATTACCTGGAAGTAAAAACTAAAATTATCCACACAAGTAGAAGTTAAATAAAAAGACTCCTAACCTCAACTCTGGACAAATTAACAGGTATTTTTTAAGCACTGACTGCATGTATGCCCAGTACCAACTTTAGGAATTAGAGCGGTTCAAAGAAAACAAAACTACATTTATTAAGGTTTTGGCTCAGGACCTTTTCTACACATTATCTCTCTGAAATTTCACTACATCCTGTGAAGTAGGTATTATCCTTTTTCAAGTGAGAAAGCCAAAGTTCAGAATAGAAAACTGATCCCTGATCTAAAAAGGCTTACAAGAGAAGATACAAGAAACATATTTTAAGACAGAGAATATCATGTAAAATACCTCCATTAACACACAGAAAGTGAGAAATGAAAAAAGAGCAGAAGGAAAGCATGTATCAGTAGTCATCGATTAGGGAATATTTCTTAAAAGAGGTTTTTAGTATCCCCTCTTTGGAAATGAAATGGATGAATAAAACATGATAAGCTGGGGAGGAGTCACACAAGTGTGGGGCTTGAAAGAAAGATCTGTGACAGCCCATCTAAGCAGGAAGTCAAGAAAAGGATGGAGTAAAAAGTCTGTCTTAGGGCTTCCCTGGTGGTCCAGTGGGTAAAGAGTTTGCCTTGCAGTGCAAGGAACACCAGTTCGATCCCTGGCCCAGGAAGATCCCATATGCTGTAGCCGGACCAGTGCGTCCAATTACAAGTCAGTGCTCTGAAGCGCATGCAACAGGAGAGGCCACTGCAATGGGAGGTCCACACAGGCCAAAGAATAAAGATGATGGAAAATAAAATAAATAAATAACCAATAAAAGAGGCCAAAAAAAAAAAAAAAAGTCTGCCTTAAAACTAAGCTCAGGCAGTAGCTGAAGAAAATGAGTTGTATGCTTTTAAGGGGCTCCTGCCACAAACACTCTCAAGCACAACAGGAACAAATGCCAGAGACCTACAGGTGAGGATGGGTAGGATTGGTTAATGGAGCCTTAGACGCGGGAGGTCAAAGACCAAACATCACAGGATGAGTGATGGGTCATCCACTTTGCGTTATGTATTTTGTCCCCTTTAACAAGAATGTAAGTGTCAAGAGGGCAGGGAGGATACTGTTCAGCTCACAATGCCTGGCACAGTAAGTGTTCAATAAACATCTGCTGAGGAACAAAGGCAGTATTCAAAGTAGTGACATATTCAAAAGCAAAGGTCACAAAGGCCTCCAGCAACACAGAAATAACAATAATAATGTAATATTTATGACTGCTGCAACAACTAACATTCAAGAGCACTAACTCTGACCAGACACTGATCCATTCATTATCTCAACCCTCTTAGCCCTTAAGAGAGGTTTCTATTCATCCAAAAACCATCCCAGCATTTCTCTCCTTTTGAAATTTCACTACATCCTGTGAAGTAGGTATTATCCTTTTTCAAGTGAGAAAGCCAAAGTTCAGAATAGAAAACTGATCCCTGATCTAAAAAGGCTTACAAGAGAAGATACAAGAAACATATTTTAAGACAGAGAATATCATGTAAAATACCTCCATTAACACACAGAAAGTGAGAAATGAAAAAAGAGCAGAAGGAAAGCATGTATCAGTAGTCATCGATTAGGGAATATTTCTTAAAAGAGGTTTTTAGTATCCCCTCTTTGGAAATGAAATGGATGAATAAAACATGATAAGCTGGGGAGGAGTCACACAAGTGTGGGGCTTGAAAGAAAGATCTGTGACAGCCCATCTAAGCAGGAAGTCAAGAAAAGGATGGAGTAAAAAGTCTGTCTTAGGGCTTCCCTGGTGGTCCAGTGGGTAAAGAGTTTGCCTTGCAGTGCAAGGAACACCAGTTCGATCCCTGGCCCAGGAAGATCCCATGTGCTGTAGCCGGACCAGTGCGTCCAATTACAAGTCAGTGCTCTGAAGCGCATGCAACAGGAGAGGCCACTGCAATGGGAGGTCCACACAGGCCAAAGAATAAAGATGATGGAAAATAAAATAAATAAATAACCAATAAAAGAGGCCAAAAAAAAAAAAAAAAGTCTGCCTTAAAACTAAGCTCAGGCAGTAGCTGAAGAAAATGAGTTGTATGCTTTTAAGGGGCTCCTGCCACAAACACTCTCAAGCACAACAGGAACAAATGCCAGAGACCTACAGGTGAGGATGGGTAGGATTGGTTAATGGAGCCTTAGACGCGGAGGTCAAAGACCAAACATCACAGGATGAGTGATGGGTCATCCACTTTGCGTTATGTATTTTGTCCCCTTTAACAAGAATGTAAGTGTCAAGAGGGCAGGGAGGATACTGTTCAGCTCACAATGCCTGGCACAGTAAGTGTTCAATAAACATCTGCTGAGGAACAAAGGCAGTATTCAAAGTAGTGACATATTCAAAAGCAAAGGTCACAAAGGCCTCCAGCAACACAGAAATAACAATAATAATGTAATATTTATGACTGCTGCAACAACTAACATTCAAGAGCACTAACTCTGACCAGACACTGATCCATTCATTATCTCAACCCTCTTAGCCCTTAAGAGAGAGGTCCTATCATCATCATCCCAGTTTCACAGGTTCACAGACAGAATAAATAATGTGCCCAAGGTCACAAAGCAGCATGGCTGGAGCCTGGGTCTCTCAACCCCAAAGCCTGCCTCTCACCTCCTCTGACACACATACAGAATTACAAATATCCTTCTTGGGCCAAGCTAGGGAAATGAGACCTGTGAGGAAAGATGACACAACAAAACCAAAATGAAAACTCCAGTGTGGTCAAACACAAGTCCGCCCCCTCCTCTAGCAGGCGCTGTGGAAACGCGCCCACCCTCGAACACACTGATTAGCCCACACACAGATTCAAACTTCAAGGGTTTAAAAAATCCAGATGTTGAAAACCTAGGAACCAGAGTCAACCACCTCATCAGCATTTCAAAGGGTGACAGATAACAAGAGGTAACACCCCAGGTCCACAACCCAAAGAAACAACAGGGTGCAACCTCTGACTCAGGCTGACCTGAGACTTCCTGAGCCCTTCTCCCCAGTCTGTCGCTCCCCTCCCTCCTCTGCCCTGCCTCTCTCCCCTCCCTGTACACCCCAATCTCGCCTCGCCTCCTAACAGGTCTTTACCGAAACTGGAAATCTTGTGTTTCGTACTCTAACTTTCTAACAATGAGTCAAAATTCTACCTGTGTAGAAAAACATACTCCTCACTTATTACAGCAGCATTCCAAAGGTTATCAAAGGTTATCAAAGTCACACAGTCCATGAAGAGACCACCAACCATGCGAAAGAAAACTGATGACCCACATATTTATGTCTATAGTATTACTATTATTATTATTATTATGCATATAGTATTATGGTATTGCAGACATAATAAACAGGAAGAAATTAAACTCACTAGAAAGACTCTGCTCTTCTCCCTCCCACCCAGTAACCTGTTCATAATCATAATTCTTTCTGAAAATCTCTAAAATGGAAAGAAGCATAACTCCAGAATTATAACTCTAATAGCAACCAAGAAAAAAGTTAAATATTGAATTTGTTTAAAAACTAGAATATTCGTTAAGGTACCGGACCAGAGATCCACTAATATACTGACTTTGTTTAAAAACTAGAATATATGCTAAATTACTGATCATTAGAGATCCACTAATACATAAGTCCATCTAATTTCTGCATAAGAATGAGGACAAAAGTTGGCAAGAAAAACAGTACTAAAAAATGTATCTCAATCTTTTCTTTCTGCCTTCATTCACTTATCTTAAACATACAGTTCTTTTAAATAAACTATGAAGACGTAGCCAAATTATTCTCAAAACAGAAATACTTTCCAAATACAAAAAACTATCAAGAAGCATTTATTTCTTGAACTGGCCAATAGAACATTGATTATGCCAAGTTCAAAAGGAAATTTATTTCTGAAAACTGATCCTGCATTTAAGAAACATTAAACATGTGAAAAAGGAATATCCATCCCCCCTCCCACTCTCTCATCATTTTAGGAAAAGGAGAAAGCTAAAATTTTCGTTAAAACAAAATCATCTAAATAAACTTCCTTCGATTTCACCTAGGAACCAGAGTCAACCACCTCATCAGGGTCAGATAACAAGAGGTAACACCCCAGGTCCACAACCCAAAGAAACAACAGGGTGCAACCTCTGACTCAGGCTGACCTGAGACTTCCTGAGCCCTTCTCCCAGTCTGTCGCTCCCCTCCCTCCTCTGCCCTGCCTCTCTCCCCTCCCTGTACACCCCAATCTCGCCTCGCCTCCTAACAGGTCTTTACCGAAACTGGAAATCTTGTGTTTCGTACTCTAACTTTCTAACAATGAGTCAAAATTCTACCTGTGTAGAAAAACATACTCCTCACTTATTACAGCAGCATTCCAAAGGTTATCAAAGGTTATCAAAGTCACACAGTCCATGAAGAGACCACCAACCATGCGAAAGAAAACTGATGACCCACATATTTATGTCTATAGTATTACTATTATTATTATTATTATGCATATAGTATTATGGTATTGCAGACATAATAAACAGGAAGAAATTAAACTCACTAGAAAGACTCTGCTCTTCTCCCTCCCACCCAGTAACCTGTTCATAATCATAATTCTTTCTGAAAATCTCTAAAATGGAAAGAAGCATAACTCCAGAATTATAACTCTAATAGCAACCAAGAAAAAAGTTAAATATTGAATTTGTTTAAAAACTAGAATATTCGTTAAGGTACGGGACCAGAGATCCACTAATATACTGACTTTGTTTAAAAACTAGAATATATGCTAAATTACTGATCATTAGAGATCCACTAATACATAAGTCCATCTAATTTCTGCATAAGAATGAGGACAAAAGTTGGCAAGAAAAACAGTACTAAAAAATGTATCTCAATCTTTTCTTTCTGCCTTCATTCACTTATCTTAAACATACAGTTCTTTTAAATAAACTATGAAGACGTAGCCAAATTATTCTCAAAACAGAAATACTTTCCAAATACAAAAAACTATCAAGAAGCATTTATTTCTTGAACTGGCCAATAGAACATTGATTATGCCAAGTTCAAAAGGAAATTTATTTCTGAAAACTGATCCTGCATTTAAGAAACATTAAACATGTGAAAAAGGAATATCCATCCCTCCCTCCCACTCTCTCATCATTTTAGGAAAAGGAGAAAGCTAAAATTTTCGTTAAAACAAAATCATCTAAATAAACTTCCTTCGATTTCAATTTGAGATGTAGTGATACAAATAAAACTGATTAAACTTCATGATTTTTTTCAGTTTTCTATTCACAAATGTTAAAGAAATGGACAGTTAAAAGACTTGATAACCCAATTACGACCTGCTATTTCTAAATGGACAATTTAAACCATGACACTTTCAGAGATAATCAATAAATTATTCAAAAAAGAGTTCTTTCTGATCTAAGCACTACTGAGGTCTTTAGGGATGAATTCAAATTCTAGTTATGTTTAAATAAGTCTTTCTTTTCTGTAAACAATAAGCATAGCAGTTCTGCCACTTCTTTACTTAAGATTTAAAAATAAATAAAAATGTTAATGATACACTGTTTCAGAGGCTTTTGAAAACACTGTAGAATTACTTCAGTATTATTTGTTAAACTCAGTGCTTAAATTTAAGTGCTGGACAATGCAAAGCCTGACTTTAGGCTTCTGTCTGTGTGTCTGTGTGTCTTCTGTCTGTCTGTGATCAATATTTAAGATCTTTACTTTAGTAAGTGACCAGGGATGGGTCACCTTACTACACACCAGCCTCTGGAAGAGCTCTGCATATGTTTTACATTATCTCATTTAATCTTAACAACCCTGGGTAAGATGCGTCCCCATCCACAGATGATGAAGTTGATGGTAAAAGGATAAGTAGCTTGTCCCAGGCCACTAAGCTAAGAAAAGCACTGTCTGACTAATGGGCCTGCTGCCTTCACAGCATCAATGTATTTTATGAGGGAAATGAGAAACGAATTAGCAACATGTTGCTGGTTCCAGATATGTGTACTATTTTCAACCATTAGCTAGTTCCAAATTACCCACCATTATTAATGGGGCAAGTCCTTCTCAGACCTAGGGGATGTCATGCAAAGGTCTATTACTATCCCTTTACACTGCCCTGAAAAGCTTCCCATCCTAAAGTCTCATTAAGATATACACATTCTTCCAGCAATTTGTTTTTATACTTCTTCACATTTGGCCTAACAAACACTGATGGGTTCAGTATCTTATCCTATGGTAAACCTCCTATGGTGAACCTCTCAGGAAAGGTCAAATGATTAAAAATATTTTGCACCACTATCTTTTAACATTTCCTAACTCCACAGCAGTCATGAAGAACCATCTAGCACGACGTGTACACACACAGACAAACAGCACATACTCCCTCCTGTCTAAAGCCACCAGATTTCCAATAGCTAACTCTCACAAATGTTAAAGAAATGGACAGTTAAAAGACTTGATAACCCAATTACGACCTGCTATTTCTAAATGGACAATTTAAACCATGACACTTTCAGAGATAATCAATAAATTATTCAAAAAAGAGTTCTTTCTGATCTAAGCACTACTGAGGTCTTTAGGGATGAATTCAAATTCTAGTTATGTTTAAATAAGTCTTTCTTTTCTGTAAACAATAAGCATAGCAGTTCTGCCACTTCTTTACTTAAGATTTAAAAATAAATAAAAATGTTAATGATACACTGTTTCAGAGGCTTTTGAAAACACTGTAGAATTACTTCAGTATTATTTGTTAAACTCAGTGCTTAAATTTAAGTGCTGGACAATGCAAAGCCTGACTTTAGGCTTCTGTCTGTGTGTCTGTGTGTCTTCTGTCTGTCTGTGATCAATATTTAAGATCTTTACTTTAGTAAGTGACCAGGGATGGGTCACCTTACTACACACCAGCCTCTGGAAGAGCTCTGCATATGTTTTACATTATCTCATTTAATCTTAACAACCCTGGGTAAGATGCGTCCCCATCCACAGATGATGAAGTTGATGGTAAAAGGATAAGTAGCTTGTCCCAGGCCACTAAGCTAAGAAAAGCACTGTCTGACTAATGGGCCTGCTGCCTTCACAGCATCAATGTATTTTATGAGGGAAATGAGAAACGAATTAGCAACATGTTGCTGGTTCCAGATATGTGTACTATTTTCAACCATTAGCTAGTTCCAAATTACCCACCATTATTAATGGGGCAAGTCCTTCTCAGACCTAGGGGATGTCATGCAAAGGTCTATTACTATCCCTTTACACTGCCCTGAAAAGCTTCCCATCCTAAAGTCTCATTAAGATATACACATTCTTCCAGCAATTTGTTTTTATACTTCTTCACATTTGGCCTAACAAACACTGATGGGTTCAGTATCTTATCCTATGGTAAACCTCCTATGGTGAACCTCTCAGAGGAAAGGTCAAATGATTAAAAATATTTTGCACCACTATCTTTTAACATTTCCTAACTCCACAGCAGTCATGAAGAACCATCTAGCACGACGTGTACACACACAGACAAACAGCACATACTCCCTCCTGTCTAAAGCCACCAGATTTCCAATAGCTAACTCTCAGCTGGAGAAAAAAGGGCAGAGGCGAAAAAGCAAAGCAACAGAAACTGCACCATCTCTGACTGAGCTACAATCTATCCCTTAGGTGAAGGAAAAAGAGCAAAATAAAAGATGCCAACAAGTCACGTCTCTTGTGCATTTTTATTACTTTTCAACTACCTGTGTTACAGGGTAATACAACACAAACGTCTTTCCTCCTACTAGCTAACAGTTTTAGAGAAATTGTTCCTCAAAATTTTTTAGGAAAATATTTTAGAAAAACAGTCATACATTGGTCTGTCACTCAATATCCAGATCAAGAACAGATGTTCCCTCAAATATTTCTCAATTCTGAAAGTAGAATAGGAAGAAATGTTAATTATATATGTGTGGAAAAGTCTAATTATTAGAAAATATATACCCCATGGCATTCATGAAATGTCACACAGATTTAGAAAACACACTCAACCTGTTGTGAAAGGGATCCTGAGACAGTATCATTGAGGTATCGTAAGACAGTAGCAAAAATCCAGGCACCAGACAGACTGGTTTGATACTTACTGGGGGAAAAGCTCAAAGTAGAAATGTTTAACAGCAGGAGTTCACTATTTGAAAACCACTTTCTCATCATTGGCAATGGCAATTCAGCAGAAGTAACTAAAAAAAAAAAAAAACTATACACCACTCTTTTCCCTGTTCCACTGAAAGTGTCCCAATACAGAACATTTCTATTTAGAATATTTGCAGATAGGAGATGGACACTTGGTGTTTTAAACAGCCACTTATCCTTAAGCTTAAAATAAAAGGAAGATTAAAAAAAAAAAAGAAGAACGAAAGAATCCTTCCTTAATGAATAAGGAAGCAACTTCACAGTGACCTTTCTAAAAGGTATACAAAAACTGCCAGGTTGTGTAAAATTATCAGACCCCTTTTTTAAAAGAAGAGGAACTGAAGTTATCAATTATATGTAGAAACAGTATGTGAAGTAAAAGTAGGTTTGAAACTAAAAAGTGGTCACTACTGCAAGAGTAACCCCTTTCCTTGCCATAAACAGGGGAATCCTGGATAAATAAGCCCTAGGAAACCAGGGTAAAAATATACCACCATCCAGTGTTAACATAAAAACTTATGTTTTTATATTAGCCACGAAAAATTGCACACAGTGAACTCTCCTTTCTAAACAACACATTTGAGATTTATTTCTTCAGTGAATCTATTAACCCATGCTACATTTACCCTTAAGAACACAGCAAAACTTTCTAAAGTACACAATTAAGTGATTTAAGTGATCTGTTAAGATCTAATACTTGAAATTAACAAAAATTATGGAGCCAGTAATTCTACACATTAATGGGCACTGCAAAAGATCAGAGCTCTCAGAAACAGAAGGATCAAAGTTTAATGTTAGTATAGTTTGACTAGTATTTTAGAAAAACAGTCATACATTGGTCTGTCACTCAATATCCAGATTTTCTCAATTTTTGAAAGTAGAATAGGAAGAAATGTTAATTATATATGTGTGAAAAGTCTAATTATTAGAAAATATATACCCCATGGCATTCATGAAATGTCACACAGATTTAGAAAACACACTCAACCTGTTGTGAAAGGGATCCTGAGACAGTATCATTGAGGTATCGTAAGACAGTAGCAAAAATCCAGGCACCAGACAGACTGGTTTGATACTTACTGGGGGAAAAGCTCAAAGTAGAAATGTTTAACAGCAGGAGTTCACTATTTGAAAACCACTTTCTCATCATTGGCAATGGCAATTCAGCAGAAGTAACTAAAAAAAAAAAAAAAACTATACACCACTCTTTTCCCTGTTCCACTGAAAGTGTCCCAATACAGAACATTTCTATTTAGAATATTTGCAGATAGGAGATGGACACTTGGTGTTTTAAACAGCCACTTATCCTTAAGCTTAAAATAAAAGGAAGATTAAAAAAAAAAAAAAAAAAGCAAAGAAAGAATCCTTCCTTAATGAATAAGGAAGCAACTTCACAGTGACCTTTCTAAAAGGTATACAAAAACTGCCAGGTTGTGTAAAATTATCAGACCCCTTTTTTAAAAGAAGAGGAACTGAAGTTATCAATTATATGTAGAAACAGTATGTGAAGTAAAAGTAGGTTTGAAACTAAAAAGTGGTCACTACTGCAAGAGTAACCCCTTTCCTTGCCATAAACAGGGGAATCCTGGATAAATAAGCCCTAGGAAACCAGGGTAAAAATATACCACCATCCAGTGTTAACATAAAAACTTATGTTTTTATATTAGCCACGAAAAATTGCACACAGTGAACTCTCCTTTCTAAACAACACATTTGAGATTTATTTCTTCAGTGAATCTATTAACCCATGCTACATTTACCCTTAAGAACACAGCAAAACTTTCTAAAGTACACAATTAAGTGATTTAAGTGATCTGTTAAGATCTAATACTTGAAATTAACAAAAATTATGGAGCCAGTAATTCTACACATTAATGGGCACTGCAAAAGATCAGAGCTCTCAGAAACAGAAGGATCAAAGTTTAATGTTAGTATAGTTTGACTAGTATTTTCACCTGATTCAAACAAACCATGAACACTTCTAATTTTACATCCAAAGTAAATGCTTTACAATTTATTTTCAAAACCTTTCAAATTATACTCACAAGTTTCTTCAAAGATGCTTCTGGCCCTGAAACACAGCCAGTATATCACTATATGGTATCTTACACACTACAGTATCTCTGAATGAGAAATCCAAGTGTTAGTCGCTCAGTCATGTCCGACTCTACTAAAAGTAGTCCCTATTTTTTAGCTGCTTCCCTTTATAGATGGCCTCTGCCCCTCAGTCCATAGTTTTCCATCACTGTGGAGGCAAAAGTACCTGTGAACAACAGACTCTGTGCAGAATCATTTTAAGACAGCCTCCAAGAAATACATCTCATTTAGAAAACAGAGACCAATTAAAAAAGCCAATCCCAGCATCACAGTGAAATGAAGTTCACACTGCATATTTGTGGACTTGGCAGTGGTTTACACAGGGGTCTGTGAACTACAAGTCAAACCCAATCCACCTTCTGGGTTTTTTTTTTTTTGGCCACTTTTATTGGTCTTTCATTCATCTATTTTCATCCATCTTTGTTGTTTGGCCTGTGTGGGCCTCCCATCTCAGTGGCCTCTGTTGTCCCAGAGCACCGGCTCTGGGTGCATGCGTTCCAGAGCTCTGGGTCAGTAGCTGGACACATCGGTCCAGCCGGTCCACGGCACGTGGGATCTTCCCAGGCCAGGGATCGAACCAGCGCCCCTTGCACTGCAAGGCACTGTCCTTACCCACTGGACCACCAGGGAAGTCCCCCATCTTCTGTTTTGATATACACAGTTTAACTGCAACACAGTCACATACATTCACTTTCATGTTGTTTGTGGCCACGTTCACACTTCAAGAGAACTGATTCTCGGTAACAGAGACCAACATGGTCCACAAAATCTCAACTATTTACTAAATGGCCCTTCACACACACAAAAAGTCTGCCAATTCCTCCTCTGCACAAAGACATGCCAGAGGTAACATAAGGCTTCTCCAAGAACCACCTCCAAGTACATGAATTGGGTTGCTGCTAGCTAGCTCTGGGCTTTGGGATCATCCAGTGTTAAAACACACGAACACACACCTGGAAGACTCTTTAGCCATCCCAAATGAGTCCCAAAGTTGCCAAGGCAGAGCACATGAGGTGATCACTCCTTATTACCAGAGTCCAACCTTGCCCACTGTCTTTACTAGTAAATCAGGTTAACCCCAAAAGGCCCTTTCAAGTTCATGCAAACACAGTTTCATCTGCAGAGAAAAAGTGGAAAACAGAGGGTGGGGAGAAGGCACTCGCACGGCATATGCTGCCAGCCCTAGAGCTGCCTTAGACCTGGCTCCCTGTCTAAGTATCTGTGCTAAGGAAGTCCTGCCATCTGAATTGTCGCTCTGAGGAAGAGGCCAAAGAAGCTACTAACTAAGAAGGTGAATTTGAAGTAAGGAACACAAAAAAGTATGATACACGTATTTCCTACCTCAAAATCCTAATCCTTGTTTGATACTGATGATGCTGTGCTGTATTCAGTCGTGTCCGACTCCTTTGTTACCCCATGGACTGAACCTGCCAGGCTCCTCTCCAGGCAAGAATACTGGAGCGGGTTGCCATTCCCTTCTCCAGGGGATCTTCCTGATCCAGGGATCAACTGTTGCATCTCCTGCATTGGTCTTCACCACTGAGCCACCCTTGTCAGAGGCAATCCTAAATGCAAGTTTTGGCACAAAAATTTTCGATCTTTTTTAATTTCTATAAAAATCAGTCTTCCAGTGTCCATAAGTGCTTTGAAGATATCTGAATTTTTTAAAGTGCCAAATTGGTTTCTGTTTGTTGTTTAACAGAAAGATTTTAAGGCATTTTCAGCACTGCTGTGCCAACACAGGGATATCCCCTCCATTGTATGGGACACAAAGACATACACCAACTGCAGCAGGGGAAGTAGCCTTCTCTGCCCGCTATTTTTAGCACTACTTCGTCATGTTAAAGACTAAACTTAGGATAATAATGAAAGGCAAACTTTAAAAAGATGAATCTGATGAAACGGATCTGTCCTTTTATGTACAAATTCCTTAAAACTGAAATCTTATATAGTCTTCTGAACTTAATCTCAAGGGACCTATACAGCTTATAAGAAGCTTGTTAGCTATTTCAAAAATAATCATAGGCCCTAAGACTGAATTGGTGGCCCTGTGTTTGAAGGTTGTTCCCCCCTTTTCAATTTCAATTCTCATTCACTTTCAAAGCATCTATTTTAGGGAGAGTCTCATCCATTCTCTGTTCTTCCTGAATTTTTGCTAACTTTAACAGATTACTCTTCTCCCAAGGAAAAAAAAACATATTTTGGCTCTTCACATCAGCACTATAGAGAAACCTTAGTACTTAAAAATGACTCCAAATTTTCAGCATATAACTCATTATTTTACTGTCTTGAAATTGCATCAGTATCCAACTTTAACTCTGAAAGTTAACATCCAAAATAAAGTCCACTGCCCTATTTCTGTATTACTTTTTATAAGGAACCACTAGGACCATACTAACTTAGTGGAAGCATCTTCTTTTTCATTCTGGCAACTGTATAGTGCTTCAATGACTGTGGTGTAAAAATGTCAGTTCTCTAAAAAAACAAAATCCTAACCCAGGCACCAATGCCTCTTGGCCTGAAACACAATTTCTCCTCAACATCTGAACTATCCTCTCAGAAACATTGTTCTCAATTCATTCTTTCAGCTGTAAACATGTATCCACACAAATTGGTCCTAAGCTTACTCAATAAATTCTCTTTGGGGCTTCCCCTGGTGGTCCAGTGGGTAAGGACACCGCCTTGCAGTGCAAGGGGTGCCGGTTCGATCCCTGGCCTGGGAAGATCCCACGTGCCGCGGAGCAGCTGGACTGATGTGTCCAATCACCGAGCCGGGGCTCTGGAGCGCATGCGCCCAGAGCCGGTGCTCTGTGACAACAGACGCCACCGCGATGGGAGGCCAACAGGAGCCAAAGAACAAAGACGGATGGAAAAACAAAGAAATGAAAGGCCAATAGAAGTGGCCCGCCCCTCCCTCCTCAACTATCTCTGCCCGCTATTTTTAGCACTACTTCATGTTAAAGACTAAACTTAGGATAATAATGAAAGGCAAACTTTAAAAAGATGAATCTGATGAAACGGATCTGTCCTTTTATGTACAAATTCCTTAAAACTGAAATCTTATATAGTCTTCTGAACTTAATCTCAAGGGACCTATACAGCTTATAAGAAGCTTGTTAGCTATTTCAAAAATAATCATAGGCCCTAAGACTGAATTGGTGGCCCTGTGTTTGAAGGTTGTTCCCCCCTTTTCAATTTCAATTCTCATTCACTTTCAAAGCATCTATTTTAGGGAGAGTCTCATCCATTCTCTGTTCTTCCTGAATTTTTGCTAACTTTAACAGATTACTCTTCTCCCAAGGAAAAAAAAACATATTTTGGCTCTTCACATCAGCACTATAGAGAAACCTTAGTACTTAAAAATGACTCCAAATTTTCAGCATATAACTCATTATTTTACTGTCTTGAAATTGCATCAGTATCCAACTTTAACTCTGAAAGTTAACATCCAAAATAAAGTCCACTGCCCTATTTCTGTATTACTTTTTATAAGGAACCACTAGGACCATACTAACTTAGTGGAAGCATCTTCTTTTTCATTCTGGCAACTGTATAGTGCTTCAATGACTGTGGTGTAAAAATGTCAGTTCTCTAAAAAAACAAAATCCTAACCCAGGCACCAATGCCTCTTGGCCTGAAACACAATTTCTCCTCAACATCTGAACTATCCTCTCAGAAACATTGTTCTCAATTCATTCTTTCAGCTGTAAACATGTATCCACACAAATTGGTCCTAAGCTTACTCAATAAATTCTCTTTGGGGCTTCCCCTGGTGGTCCAGTGGGTAAGGACACCGCCTTGCAGTGCAAGGGGTGCCGGTTCGATCCCTGGCCTGGGAAGATCCCACGTGCCGCGGAGCAGCTGGACTGATGTGTCCAATCACCGAGCCGGGGCTCTGGAGCGCATGCGCCCAGAGCCGGTGCTCTGTGACAACAGACGCCACCGCGATGGGAGGCCAACAGGAGCCAAAGAACAAAGACGGATGAAAAATAGAGAAATGGAAGACCAACAGAAGTGGCCCGCCCGCTCCCCTCCCTCCTCAACCCGACCCCCACCCAAAATAAATAAATAATAAATCTTAAAAAAAATAAATTCCCTTTGCATTCCCATAAATTAGCTTCCTAACTACATTTGTTCCTCACACCGAAGTTCCAATTTTTAAAAATTTCTTAAAGTCTTAAACACTCTATCTCCACCTGTTCTTTTCCTCCTAAAAAACATCTTCCCCTGACTCAGACACTCCAGTTAACTGTTCTGTATAGTCCAACATCAACACTTCTCTAATGAAAAATGGACAAAAACATTTATATCTAGGTACCAAACAGTAGCCGACATATAAGGGTTGTAGATAAAACTGATCCCTTCCCTTTTTCCTACAATTCTGTGCAATTTGTGTTTCATTGCCTCTGCCACCCATACAAAGAAGCACCTCAAAGTCAGGAACCCCCAAATTCTTTGCTGTTTCTTTGCTACTCAAACATGCAATAAAACATTACCCTGGTTTGTAACCAATCTACAGTCAGAACAATACAAGTCTTAAAGTTGTACACAAGTTGGATGGAGTAGAATCTACACTCAATTAGTCTGTAGGTTTGTCCTCTTTTCCTCCCACCAAAAAACAGCCTATGCAAAACTAGATTTCTCTTCCTCCTATCTTTGTGAAGTATGGGATACATGAGTTCCTCAAAGTCACAAAATAACAAATCTAGAGACATTTGCTTTTGATTCCATGTCTAAAATAGAATTTAAGATTTCTAACAAAAGCATAACACAACAAGGCATATAACAAAAAACATAACAGCTGGAGAAGTTCCAGAGGAGGGCAAAGTGATCAAGAAGATGGAAGGAAGTATTCTAAGACAGACAAAAAAGTCAGGAAAGATGGTAAAGATCAACAGTCAAAATCTACGAAGCTAGGAAAAGATGAACTTCAGCTTGTTGTAGCAGTTACCAAAGCACAACCCTGGAATGTGTCTTGAAACTTTAAAGAGACAGGTTTAGGATACATAAATGAACTGTTACATAATTCAGGGGCTAATAAGCTTGTAGAATTCATTTCTTCCAACAGGAGCCAAAGAACAAAGACGGATGAAAAATAGAGAAATGGAAGACCAACAGAAGTGGCCCGCTCCCCTCCCTCCTCAACCCGACCCCCACCCAAAATAAATAAATAATAAATCTTAAAAAAAATAAATTCCCTTTGCATTCCCATAAATTAGCTTCCTAACTACATTTGTTCCTCACACCGAAGTTCCAATTTTTAAAAATTTCTTAAAGTCTTAAACACTCTATCTCCACCTGTTCTTTTCCTCCTAAAAAACATCTTCCCCTGACTCAGACACTCCAGTTAACTGTTCTGTATAGTCCAACATCAACACTTCTCTAATGAAAAATGGACAAAAACATTTATATCTAGGTACCAAACAGTAGCCGACATATAAGGGTTGTAGATAAAACTGATCCCTTCCTTTTCCTACAATTCTGTGCAATTTGTGTTTCATTGCCTCTGCCACCCATACAAAGAAGCACCTCAAAGTCAGGAACCCCCAAATTCTTTGCTGTTTCTTTGCTACTCAAACATGCAATAAAACATTACCCTGGTTTGTAACCAATCTACAGTCAGAACAATACAAGTCTTAAAGTTGTACACAAGTTGGATGGAGTAGAATCTACACTCAATTAGTCTGTAGGTTTGTCCTCTTTTCCTCCCACCAAAAAACAGCCTATGCAAAACTAGATTTCTCTTCCTCCTATCTTTGTGAAGTATGGGATACATGAGTTCCTCAAAGTCACAAAATAACAAATCTAGAGACATTTGCTTTTGATTCCATGTCTAAAATAGAATTTAAGATTTCTAACAAAAGCATAACACAACAAGGCATATAACAAAAAACATAACAGCTGGAGAAGTTCCAGAGGAGGGCAAAGTGATCAAGAAGATGGAAGGAAGTATTCTAAGACAGACAAAAAAGTCAGGAAAGATGGTAAAGATCAACAGTCAAAATCTACGAAGCTAGGAAAAGATGAACTTCAGCTTGTTGTAGCAGTTACCAAAGCACAACCCTGGAATGTGTCTTGAAACTTTAAAGAGACAGGTTTAGGATACATAAATGAACTGTTACATAATTCAGGGGCTAATAAGCTTGTAGAATTCATTTCTTCGAAAGACAAGCAGTTCAGGATGAAAAGTGTGCTGAAAATGTTTTAATCAGGGCTTCCCTGGTAGCTCAGTGGTGTAGAGTTCACCTGCCAATGCAGGAGACATGGGGTCGAGAACATCCCACACGCTGCAGAGCAACTATTGAGCCTGTGCTCTAGAGCCTCAGCGCCACAACTGTGGAGCCCACCTGACACAACTACTGAAGCCCGTGAGCCCTAGAGCCCGAGTTTCACAACAAGAGAAGTCATCACAACCAGAAACCTGCTCACCTCAACTAGAGAGTAGCCCCCACTCCCTAAAACTAGAGAAGAGCCTGCAGCAGCAGTGGAAACCCAGAATAGTCAAAGAAAATGTGAAAAAAAAAAAGTTCTAATCAAGATCCTGAATGAAAAGTTAGCATAGACAACCACATTCCCACAAAGTTTCTACCTTTATTCCCACCAGGTTGCTCTCAGCAGTGGCTTCAGAGTGTGCACTCACACGGCTGTCTGGAGGGGCAGTAATTCTTGGTCTGTCTATGTTCTGTTATACAAAATTCCATCCGACGCTTAACCCTTACGGTCTGTACAAATATACGACATGTTAATTGCTTTCCTGCACCTTAATCTGGCATACTGAGAGGATACCGAAACTACATACAAAAGATTTTACAGACTTCAGTTTTAAAGGAAAAGGAAAAACATTATTCTTCAAAGAATTAAACATCAGAAGTTTCTCCTCACTGGATAGAGAAGCATGAGATAGCTCAAATAAGCAAAGCTTCAAGTCATCAAGTAGGACATATGCACTTGAGTAAGGAAAAAATTTACTAACTTTCATAAAATGGTTAAAGTACTACATTCTCTCCGCCAAATCAGCTGTGATCCATAAGAACTCCAAATTTCCTGAATAATTGAAATCTGTTTTATAGTGTCCTCCTGAAACACAGGAATCACACCCAGGAAATGAGAAGGTCAAAAAAAAGAAGAGAAATCACTCCGATACCTGTAGCTCCTGTAAAGAAATCTCTCAAGGAAGACTGGCAAAAAAAAAAGAATTTACTTTCAGGGGTCCAAAGATGTTAAAACAAGCAGTTCAGGATGAAAAGTGTGCTGAAAATGTTTTAATCAGGGCTTCCTGGTAGCTCAGTGGTGTAGAGTTCACCTGCCAATGCAGGAGACATGGGGTCGAGAACATCCCACACGCTGCAGAGCAACTATTGAGCCTGTGCTCTAGAGCCTCAGCGCCACAACTGTGGAGCCCACCTGACACAACTACTGAAGCCCGTGAGCCCTAGAGCCCGAGTTTCACAACAAGAGAAGTCATCACAACCAGAAACCTGCTCACCTCAACTAGAGAGTAGCCCCCACTCCCTAAAACTAGAGAAGAGCCTGCAGCAGCAGTGGAAACCCAGAATAGTCAAAGAAAATGTGAAAAAAAAAAAGTTCTAATCAAGATCCTGAATGAAAAGTTAGCATAGACAACCACATTCCCACAAAGTTTCTACCTTTATTCCCACCAGGTTGCTCTCAGCAGTGGCTTCAGAGTGTGCACTCACACGGCTGTCTGGAGGGCAGTAATTCTTGGTCTGTCTATGTTCTGTTATACAAAATTCCATCCGACGCTTAACCCTTACGGTCTGTACAAATATACGACATGTTAATTGCTTTCCTGCACCTTAATCTGGCATACTGAGAGGATACCGAAACTACATACAAAAGATTTTACAGACTTCAGTTTTAAAGGAAAAGGAAAAACATTATTCTTCAAAGAATTAAACATCAGAAGTTTCTCCTCACTGGATAGAGAAGCATGAGATAGCTCAAATAAGCAAAGCTTCAAGTCATCAAGTAGGACATATGCACTTGAGAAAGGGAAAAAAATTTACTAACTTTCATAAAATGGTTAAAGTACTACATTCTCTCCGCCAAATCAGCTGTGATCCATAAGAACTCCAAATTTCCTGAATAATTGAAATCTGTTTTATAGTGTCCTCCTGAAACACAGGAATCACACCCAGGAAATGAGAAGGTCAAAAAAAAGAAGAGAAATCACTCCGATACCTGTAGCTCCTGTAAAGAAATCTCTCAAGGAAGACTGGCAAAGAAAAAGAATTTTACTTTCAGGGGTCCACAGAGTCAGAAGTTTCCCACTTGGGAACCCAAATAAGAGCTGCCCAGAGCCAAAAACTACAGCGCTGTTTCCCTCCCGGTGTACCGGGAAAAGATGTATTACAGAGATGTCCTTTGTGCGCACGTAGACGCTGGCTTCCTCAATTTCCTTTTGCCAATTACTGGCCAGAAAGGTGCAAGTGTCCACTCTGGAAAGGCAGAGCTCCTCGAAGAGAAACCTGTGGGCTTGCGGATCACACGGACCGAGCGCTAAAGGCTACGAAGCACAGGCGTGCCGGATGCCTCTCCCCGCAGCGAGGACTAAGGTACCCCTCTCATCTACACACTCCCAACTCTACGGGAAAACATTGGCAAAACTCCAGAGGACGCCCCAGCATCCTCCCCCCGTCTACCCCCCAATTCCCTTCCGCGGGGCCACTCACACTTTAGAGAAGAGCCGGGCGCGCTGAGAAACTGGGGTGCTTCCTGTCCTCCGCGGGCCCGGGGCGGCAGCTGCAGCAGCTCCGGCGCGTTTCGGAGCAAGAAGTGGGGCTGGGACCTCCAAGCCGGGCGCTCACCCCGGGCTCTTCCGCGCCGCCGGAGCAGAGGCGGCGGCCGCCCCGCTGACCCCCTCTTTTCCTCTTCCTGGGTCTCTTCAGGCTGGGTCTTCTGCCCGTCCCGGGCCACTTCTCCCTGGACGGTCTCGTTTGGGAGGCTCCGGGTCTTGTTTTATAAAGTTTCTTCTGGGCCGAGGCTGCGGCCGGCCCCCCGGGTCCCCCCCGGCCCCGCCGCCCTCGGGGCTGGGGCGGGGAGGGAGCTCTAAGAACTCCTCCCGGAGTCCTGCCGAGGGGCCGGGGGGCCGGCGACGGGCCGAGAAAGAGGACCCCCGAGGGGGCGAGGGGCGGGGGAGGGGAGGAGAGGAGGGCGGCGCCGGTGCTGCTGTCCCCGCCGCCCCGGCCGCCGCTTCACATCGGGGTCCCCGCCCCCCCAGCCGGGGGGCGCTGGCCGAGCTCGGGGTCCCGGCTCATACACTCCGGGGCGAGATGCTACGGCCCCGGACGGGTGGCCGAGGCGGCGGCGAGGTGGGGGACCCGGCCGGCTCCGCTCGGCGCCGCCCCCGCTCCCGGCTCCTGCATGTGTCGCTGCGGCTGGGACCCCCTCCCTCCACCTTGGGGGTCCCTCGCCCTGCGCCCCGGGACGAACAGACGCTCCGGCCCGTCCTCAGCGTCCTCTCACCGCGGAGCAGCCGACGAGTCCCGGCCCGAGGTAGCCACCTCCCTGCCCCCCAGCCACCGGCTCCGGCTCGGGCTCCGGCGTGTGCAGCCGCGGCTGCCGGCCGGGAAGGTGAGGGGGGGAGAAGAGGGGCGGCCGCGGCTCCCGCTGGCCCAGGTTAGGGCAGAGGTCTTGGCGGCGGCCAGTGCACGGGCGCTGGGTCTCCCAGATGCTCCCTGGCTCTCACGCTCTCGGCGGCGGCTGCGGCGGGAGCGCCCGGAGCTCGGCTCGCTGTCTCCCTCGCTCAGTGCGGGGCTCTCGCCTCACTCCAGAGAGAGGGGCGGGAGGAAAGCGGCGCGCCGCGATGACGCAAGTCACCTAGCAACCGCTCTCTCCCCCCTCTCCTTTTCCTCGCCGCTCGGAGGCTGACTCCGCTCGTCTTTTTTCACCTTTCCAACCACCCCGCCCTAGGCACCTCTGGCGCGCTCTGATGACGCTCCAAGGGAAGAGGAAGTCGGGCTCGGCGAGCGGGTGGGTGCGCCTCGGGCCGCGGGACTCGCCGCCGCCGCCGCCGCCGCCGCCTCTACGGCCGCGTCAGAACTGAAGAGAGGAAGGGGAGGAGCCGCGTGGAGCCTAAGCTGCCGCCTGAGCTTACCCCTGACCCGAGGGCGGTGGAGAGAGCTTGCTCTGTAGCGGTTTCCTTCGGAGCAGGTGTGGACTGCTCCTTGGGGAGCAAGGAGGACGCCAAGGTCGGGCGCGCACCACCGAAGGTGAGGCATCTGGCCCCAAATGGGCCTTCTAAAAGCCCAGCTGAGCGGGAAGTTATCTTACAACTTGATCCGTCGCACCTGCTTCAGGGAGCGAGCGCCCCACCCTTCCCGTGGTGTGGGGCGAGACCAGCGCCGCTGACGCGCGGTCAGGCAGGGCAAATGTTTGATGAATGAATTGAGTGGCTCCCTCGTTCGCGGAGTTCAGAGGAGTTTGACCGAAGTGCTAGCGCTTTGTAAACTCCGTGGCATTGTAAAGATGAGAGTTGTTAACACATCCCTCTTTCCCCGGCTTCCCACACCCTTTCCAAAGAAATGGGACTGCGGCTTAAGTGAGGAGTCAGAACCTGAGCCTTTAGTGGAAAAGGAAGCGGATTGCTGGGACAAAGGAAGGCAGTCTTCCACCCAGGGGGACTGTGGCTCTTTGACTTTTTCAGGAGGAGAATTTAGTACTGCCTCCCTTTCTGGAATCATTCGTGTTTGTGGTTTGGAACTTTGGAGAACTGGTGTTGGTTGTTAATCAGTGTCCTTTACTGTCATCAAGAAATGTTGGCCAGTGTTTCAGGTCTGACTCAAAGGCTAGTTCCTTTCTAAAATAAATATAATTACTATTTATGCTGAATTTCCTACAGATGTTATCCTGGAAAGTAAATTCAAGTGAAAACTCATCAAGTTGACGGTGTAGTTCTCCAGGACAAAAGATTTTAAGACAGACCGATTTCGGAATCCTCAGAAATCTGCCTTGCACCTGTCCTGGTGAACAGTGTGAGGATGACATCAAAGCAGCAGTGATGAAAGGAAGCAGATTCTGCAGTTGGGTCTCCGGACTCGCGCGCCTCACCTCCCCCGGAAGCAGCAATTGTGACTGTTACAGATCTTTCTTCCTCGGGGATAAGGGACAGGTTTTTATAGACAGGTCTGGGGAGCTCAGCGTTTCTGCCACTGCTGCCACCACCATATGCAACTAGATCAAGGACACGTGTAACTGGGTAAAATATAAGGGCTCGTTTTTACAATAAAGTGCTGCAGGAAAAGTAATGGGAGCGGCGAGACAGATATTGCCGAAGCAGTAAGACACAATGTAGCACGGGCCAGCTCCCCTTCCATCCAAGTTCTGAGAGCCAGGTTAACTCTCCTCTGTTTAAGCTCCCCTGGATTTGACTCTCTTTTCATGACCAGTCCCTGCCAGGTCCTTCCAGATGAGACTCACAGATGAGATGAGAATCTGAATAGCAAGTGATGGCTCCACCTGGCTACATGTGTAAATCATTTGGGGTCCTGCTCCTTTTCCTAATTTTTTGTTGGAAATTGAAGGAGGAAAATAATACACAGCTTGAGGGGATTTTGTAAAGTCGAACGTCGCAGATTTCTGTTAACTTTGGCTAGAAAGAGTGCAAGCCTCAGAGCTCTGCAACCCAGCAGAGGACACCTCCAGAGAAGTGAGTAACCACATGGAGCTTTTCAGCAGCCTCCTCTGTTTTCGTCGTCAGTGACTCTACCGGAGAACCTTGGTGCTGAGGCGCGGAATGGCACTGAGCAGAGCCCTCAGCCAAGTCCTGATGAGGTTACAGCTGCGGGAGCTTGCTAGGCAAGACCCACCCACTCCACCCCCTACTCCGCTAACTGGAGGAAACAGCTGGAACTGGCGACTGCAGAGAAGGAAGCTCATACATTGCCAACTTGGTCTGCATCTCTTTAGTGCTTTCGTTTCTTATTAACCCACAGAAGAAGACAACTGGTTTATTGGAAATTCCAAAAACAATCTGAAGTTTTAGGTAACAGAGTTCTTTCCCTGGTTCATCAGTTTGTTTATAATAAAGATCTGCCTAATACATTAAAACAAAACAAAGGCATATTTGTACAGGGTTCTTTCCTCCTACACTTGAAAGTGAGCTTCTATGAAAAACTATCTGTTCTATTATCCCACATCAGTAGCTTTTACTGTCAGATTTCATAAGCTAAACTTTCTAGCAGCATTTCTTTCTAGAAATTCCATCTATAAGATTCAATTACCTTTAGTGGTTTGTGAAATATGCATTAAAATGCATAAAGCAGTTACTTGGTAGAATGAGTAATTGTAAAAGAAACCTCTGTGTAACCAACCAGGTCAAGAAATGGAACGTTTCCAGCACCCCAGAAGCCCCTAGTGACCTTCCTGAACACAACTCCTTCCCGCCCTTTTTGAAGTAACCATTATTCTAACTTTTGTGGTAACCATTTCCTTGCTTTTCTACTGTTTTTATAAGCATGCACCCCTTAAGCTTGGAGAATTCCCTGCCAGGTCCTTCCAGATGAGACTCGATGAGAAATCTGAATAGCAAGTGATGGCTCCACCTGGCTACATGTGTAAATCATTTGGGGTCCTGCTCCTTTTCCTAATTTTTTGTTGGAAATTGAAGGAGGAAAATAATACACAGCTTGAGGGGATTTTGTAAAGTCGAACGTCGCAGATTTCTGTTAACTTTGGCTAGAAAGAGTGCAAGCCTCAGAGCTCTGCAACCCAGCAGAGGACACCTCCAGAGAAGTGAGTAACCACATGGAGCTTTTCAGCAGCCTCCTCTGTTTTCGTCGTCAGTGACTCTACCGGAGAACCTTGGTGCTGAGGCGCGGAATGGCACTGAGCAGAGCCCTCAGCCAAGTCCTGATGAGGTTACAGCTGCGGGAGCTTGCTAGGCAAGACCCACCCACTCCACCCCCTACTCCGCTAACTGGAGGAAACAGCTGGAACTGGCGACTGCAGAGAAGGAAGCTCATACATTGCCAACTTGGTCTGCATCTCTTTAGTGCTTTCGTTTCTTATTAACCCACAGAAGAAGACAACTGGTTTATTGGAAATTCCAAAAACAATCTGAAGTTTTAGGTAACAGAGTTCTTTCCCTGGTTCATCAGTTTGTTTATAATAAAGATCTGCCTAATACATTAAAACAAAACAAAGGCATATTTGTACAGGGTTCTTTCCTCCTACACTTGAAAGTGAGCTTCTATGAAAAACTATCTGTTCTATTATCCCACATCAGTAGCTTTTACTGTCAGATTTCATAAGCTAAACTTTCTAGCAGCATTTCTTTCTAGAAATTCCATCTATAAGATTCAATTACCTTTAGTGGTTTGTGAAATATGCATTAAAATGCATAAAGCAGTTACTTGGTAGAATGAGTAATTGTAAAAGAAACCTCTGTGTAACCAACCAGGTCAAGAAATGGAACGTTTCCAGCACCCCAGAAGCCCCTAGTGACCTTCCTGAACACAACTCCTTCCCGCCCTTTTTGAAGTAACCATTATTCTAACTTTTGTGGTAACCATTTCCTTGCTTTTCTCTACTGTTTTATTATAAGCATGCACCCCTAAACAATATACAGTTTGGTTTTGCACTTTTTCTTGAAGCAACATAGTATATAACCTGTTTCAATTACAGCTTTTGCTCAGCATCATTTTTAATCCATCATATGTTGTTTGGGTTGTTTGTATGACTAGAATTCATTCATTTTAATTGCTGTGTTTTACAGTGTTCCATTGTAGCAATATGCCATCATTTATTTAGCCATTCTATTGTTGATGGATATCTGGGTTGTTTCCAGTTTTGAAATTGCTATAAATGTTGCTGTAAATATTCCTCATATATGTATTCTATCACATCTATGAGTTTCTGGATGGTATATACCTGGAAGGAGTTATATGTGTTACAAATTTGAATGAATAATTCCAAGCTGTTTTCTAAAGTGTAATGCTCACCCCAGCTGTGTATGAGCCTCATGGCTCCACACCCTCAATCACATTTGGTATAGTCGATCCTTTTCAGCCTTGCCAATCAGGTGGGGGTTTGAACTTAACATTTCCCTGATAGCTAATACTAATAAGGACTTTTTCATGCCTCATCACTGAGATACCTGGTTTTCCAATGTCCTTTCCAACATCCTTTATAGTCCATATTTGACTAAAATATGTCAAGTAAGGCAATACTCCCAAATGAGTTGCATTTGGGACAAATGTAATAAGAATAATTATATTAAAGTTTATTTATTGCTTATGAATTTGATGATAAACTTCTTAAAAGTAGGTCTGTATGGCTATGTTTTTTACATTCGAAAATAATGCCATGCTTCAGCTGTTACATTGTTGCTAGAATCCCTTCTGGTTTGAGGTTTTGTTGTGACTTAGTTTTTCTCAAGTATGTAGTCAGATCTTTATTCTTGCATCTATGTAACTAAACTCCATTGCTTTGTATTTTATAGGCAACTGTGTAACAAAGTGTTTCTCCAGCACATTTTTTTTTTCATTTCTAAGTTTCATTTTATAAGTCACAGGGGCTTTTTCTTCCCTCCTAAAATTCCAACTAAAATATGTGTTTTGTTTCTTATTTTGACTCTTTAATATCAAATACATATCATCCATGTCACTACCTGGCAAATTTTCCCAACATATTCTATTTGACTGTTTTATCATTATCTTATCTGTCAAGTCTTTGTTTAGGGACAGTGTTGTTTTAAGGCTAGAGGAAGACCCAGGGAAGTTACATGACTTACCCAGGGTCAGAAGATGAAGTGAAAAAGAAGCGTGGATGTAGCCCCAAGTCTTCAAATAGGTTACGCTTGCTGTTATACCACACTGACCGTCAGGCTTCTGGAGCAGCGAGATAATCAGTTACCTGGTCTTAAAGTGTTGTTCACTGTCACTTGGAAAGCCTCTTATTCTACCTCTGGATAAGGTTACCTTATTTTAAGCCTAATAGCTTTAGGGTCAGATTAGTATTGGTGCAAATAAAAATAGTAAAGTTATTAAAGATTAATATAAATAATAGTGCTAAAAGGGGGCTACATGGAAACCTGCTTTTATAAGAGAAGGTTTCTCCACTCAACTCTCCTTTCTTTTCTTTTTTTTTTTTTTAAAGATTTACTTATTTATTTTGGGCGGGGGGTCAGGTTGGGGAGGGAGGGGAGCGGGCGGGCCACTTCTATTGGTCTTTGATTTCTCTATTTGCATCATCTTTGTTCTTTGGCTCCTGCGGGCCTCCCATGGCGGTGGCGTTTGTTGTCCCAGAGCGCCAGCTCTGGGTGCATGTGCTCCAGAGCTCTGGCTCGGTGATTGGACACATCAGTCCAGCCGCTCTGCAGCACATGGGATCTTCCCAGGCCAGGGATCGAACCGGCGCCCCTTGCACTGCAAGGCAGTGTCCTTACCCACTGGACCACCAGGGGAAGCCCTCAACTCTCCTTTCTTATAGCCATTCTGTCCTTTGGCCTCACGGCCTCTTCAGAGAATTATCATACTTCCTCAACATCTTTAAAAAAGAAGACTACAAAATAAAACAGTGGTTGGTAGTTTCAAATGATGCAACAAAGGCCCTTGAACTTGGTGACCAGCTCCCTAATAATATCATAGTGCTATTAAAAATGTTGGAAGAGGCCTTCCCTGGTGGTCCAGTGGGTACAGAGTCTGCCCTGCAGTGCAAGGGGTGCCAGTTCAATCTCTGGCCCCTGGAAGATCCCAGCGGAGCAGCTGGACCCGTGTGTCCAATTATGTGCCAGCGCTCTGGAGCACATGTGCCCAGAGCCAGTGCTCTGCAGTGAGAGAGACCACTGCAATGGGAGGCCCACACAGGCCAAAGAATAAAGATGAATGAAAAATAAACAATAAAAGAGGCCAAAATTTAAAAAAAAAAAAAAAATTGTTGGAAGATATCAGAGGTTAATGATATTTTAAATACAAGGACACATCAGTCTAGAAAACTTAGCAACTCTTTGATGAGATTGTCCCTTTGTGACCTTTATCATCACCTAGTTTGCAAAAAGATTGACTCTGAAAATAAATGATAGTTGACTACTAGTTACAATGGAAAATTAAATTAATAAATAAATTTGGATCATTTGTTATATTTCATAATTGAATGTTAAAGTTTCAGAAGATCCCCTCATTTGATTTTGTCATTAGTAGTCACTACCTTTATCTAGTAAAGTCTAGGTGTTATTTTTAAAATAAAATATTGAGTGAAAACAGCCGTCAAAAAATAGCTTCATAAAAATATTAAGGTAGGCATATGTGTAACTTAGCTCTGAAAAGAAAAGGATTCTAAATACTTTGGCTGGAAATTCAAATTTGAGTTATTGCATTAACAGTAGGTAGTTGCAAAGATACTAAATGCATAAGTATCATTTATATATTTTTGGTCTTCCAAAGAACATTAATATAGAGAAAACATAAAAGAGTTAGAATATCTATCCAAAGCATAGAATTTTCACATCTACTTCCCCATTTAATAAATGGAAATTTATCACCTACTCTTTCCTAGCACTATGTGCTGGGCATATAATGGTAAAAACAATGGTATCCTGGTTCCATGGGGTTTGCAGTCTAGTGCCAGTATGTCCCAGGCTTATACTTCACCCCAGCCAATACCATCTAAAATTATTTGAGCTATATGATCATCTGATGATATATCCCTTTTTTTCAGTTGGAGGAAAACTGCTTTACAATATTGGGTTGGTTTCTGCTGTACAACAGTGTGCATCAACCTTAAGTATATATACATATACACGTGGGCTTCCCAGGTGGCACTAGTGGTAAAGAACCTGCGTGCCAATGAAGGAAATGTAAGAGATGCTGGTTCGATCCCTGGGCCATGAAGATCCCCTGGAAGAGCACACGGCAACCCACTCCAGTATTCTTGTCTGGAGAATCCCATGGTTAGAGGAGCCTGGTAGATTGTGGTTCGTAGGGTTGCAAAAAGTCAGACACAACTGAAGTTAGTTTGCATGCTAAAGAAGGAGGGGATAGATCCCCTTTAGCCTCCCTCCCTGATGGTATATTTGGTGAATAAATGGATGACTGCTTTGTTGTCTTGATAATCAAATAAGTGGTCACAGGCTAGAAATCTTCAATCCTATTGTCATTTTTCAGATTTTCATTATGGTAGTTTTTTAAAATTGACACGTAAAATTAAATTAATAAATAAATTTGGATCATTTGTTATATTTCATAATTGAATGTTAAAGTTTCAGAAGATCCTCATTTGATTTTGTCATTAGTAGTCACTACCTTTATCTAGTAAAGTCTAGGTGTTATTTTTAAAATAAAATATTGAGTGAAAACAGTCAAAAAATAGCTTCATAAAAATATTAAGGTAGGCATATGTGTAACTTAGCTCTGAAAAGAAAAGGATTCTAAATACTTTGGCTGGAAATTCAAATTTGAGTTATTGCATTAACAGTAGGTAGTTGCAAAGATACTAAATGCATAAGTATCATTTATATATTTTTGGTCTTCCAAAGAACATTAATATAGAGAAAACATAAAAGAGTTAGAATATCTATCCAAAGCATAGAATTTTCACATCTACTTCCCCATTTAATAAATGGAAATTTATCACCTACTCTTTCCTAGCACTATGTGCTGGGCATATAATGGTAAAAACAATGGTATCCTGGTTCCATGGGGTTTGCAGTCTAGTGCCAGTATGTCCCAGGCTTATACTTCACCCCAGCCAATACCATCTAAAATTATTTGAGCTATATGATCATCTGATGATATATCCCTTTTTTTCAGTTGGAGGAAAACTGCTTTACAATATTGGGTTGGTTTCTGCTGTACAACAGTGTGCATCAACCTTAAGTATATATACATATACACGTGGGCTTCCCAGGTGGCACTAGTGGTAAAGAACCTGCGTGCCAATGAAGGAAATGTAAGAGATGCTGGTTCGATCCCTGGGCCATGAAGATCCCCTGGAAGAGCACACGGCAACCCACTCCAGTATTCTTGTCTGGAGAATCCCATGGTTAGAGGAGCCTGGTAGATTGTGGTTCGTAGGGTTGCAAAAAGTCAGACACAACTGAAGTTAGTTTGCATGCTAAAGAAGGAGGGGATAGATCCCCTTTAGCCTCCCTCCCTGATGGTATATTTGGTGAATAAATGGATGACTGCTTTGTTGTCTTGATAATCAAATAAGTGGTCACAGGCTAGAAATCTTCAATCCTATTGTCATTTTTCAGATTTTCATTATGGTAGTTTTTTAAAATACAGAAACATTGAGAGAATAATATAGTTTCTGTTCAAATACCTTCCACCTAGGTTCAGTCATTTTTAACATTTTGCTATGTTTGCTCTATGTGCTTTTACTGAACCATCTGAAACTAAAGTATAGGTATCATGATGCTTCACCCTTTTTCTCTGTGATATTTCAGCAGGTATCACCTAAGATAAAGAATACCTAACCCCAACCTTTAGTCAGACCTAAGAAAATTAACAAAATCTGTATCTAAATTTAGTTCACATTTACATTTTCCTAATTGTCCCAATAACATTTGTTTCCAACTTTGGTGGGATATACTTGACAGATAACATTATAATATACAGCATGATGATTTGATGTACCCACATATTGTGAAATGATTACCACAATAAGGTTAGTTAACAAAGCCATTACCTCACAGAGTTCCCTCTGTGTGCTTGTTAGGTGTGGTGGAGAGGGTAACATTTAAGATCTACTTCCTTAGCAAATTTTAAGTGTAAAATGACCAATGATATTTTTGATAGCTTGTGTCCTGCCCCCTACTTGATCTATTTAGGGTTTGCATATTGCATTCTTCAGTTCTATTTAAATGTAAATACTTTTAGGGAAACTAAAAATTAGACTCTAATACTATTTGGAAGCAACAGCTTTACGTTATTATTATTATTTTTTTTTTTTAGTTTTGCCCTCTTATTGTTTTTTTTTTTTTTTTTAAGATTTATTTATTTATTTATTTTGGGCGGGGTCGGGTTGGGGAGGGAGGGAAGCGGGCGGGTCACTTCTATTTGTCTTTCATTTCTCTATTTTCATCTGTCTTTGTTCTTTGGCTCCTGCGGGCCTCCCATCACGGTGGCGTCTGTCATTGCAGAGTCCTCCACAGCTCCGGCTCGGTGATTGGACACATCGGTCCAGCCACTCCGCAGCACGTGGGATCCCAGGCCAGGGATTGAACCAGCGCCCCTTGCACTGCAAGGTGGTGTCCTTACCCACTGGACCACCAGGAGAAGCCCTCTTACTGGTTTTTTATTTATTTTAACCCTAGAAATCTTAATCCTATTGTCATTTTTCAGATTTTCATTATGGTAGTTTTTAAAATACAGAAACATTGAGAGAATAATATAGTTTCTGTTCAAATACCTTCCACCTAGGTTCAGTCATTTTAACATTTTGCTATGTTTGCTCTATGTGCTTTTACTGAACCATCTGAAACTAAAGTATAGGTATCATGATGCTTCACCCTTTTTCTCTGTGATATTTCAGCAGGTATCACCTAAGATAAAGAATACCTAACCCCAACCTTTAGTCAGACCTAAGAAAATTAACAAAATCTGTATCTAAATTTAGTTCACATTTACATTTTCCTAATTGTCCCAATAACATTTGTTTCCAACTTTGGTGGGATATACTTGACAGATAACATTATAATATACAGCATGATGATTTGATGTACCCACATATTGTGAAATGATTACCACAATAAGGTTAGTTAACAAAGCCATTACCTCACAGAGTTCCCTCTGTGTGCTTGTTAGGTGTGGTGGAGAGGGTAACATTTAAGATCTACTTCCTTAGCAAATTTTAAGTGTAAAATGACCAATGATATTTTTGATAGCTTGTGTCCTGCCCCCTACTTGATCTATTTAGGGTTTGCATATTGCATTCTTCAGTTCTATTTAAATGTAAATACTTTTAGGGAAACTAAAAATTAGACTCTAATACTATTTGGAAGCAACAGCTTTACGTTATTATTATTATTTTTTTTTTTTAGTTTTGCCCTCTTATTTTTTTTTTTTTTTTTTTAAGATTTATTTATTTATTTATTTTGGGCGGGGTCGGGTTGGGGAGGGAGGGAAGCGGGCGGGTCACTTCTATTTGTCTTTCATTTCTCTATTTTCATCTGTCTTTGTTCTTTGGCTCCTGCGGGCCTCCCATCACGGTGGCGTCTGTCATTGCAGAGTCCTCCACAGCTCCGGCTCGGTGATTGGACACATCGGTCCAGCCACTCCGCAGCACGTGGGATCCCAGGCCAGGGATTGAACCAGCGCCCCTTGCACTGCAAGGTGGTGTCCTTACCCACTGGACCACCAGGAGAAGCCCTCTTACTGGTTTTTTATTTATTTTAACCCATCTAAAGGCCATTCTTTGGCCTGTGCCGGCCTCCCATTGCAGTGGCCTCTCTCGTTGCAGAGCACCGACTCTGGGCACATGTGCTCCAAAGCTCTGGCTCATAATTGGACACACCAGTCCAGCCACTCCGGGGCACATGGGATCTTCCTGGGCCAGGGATGCAACCGGTGCCCCTTGCACTGCAAGGCAGACTCTTTACCCACTGGACCACCAGAGAAGTCCATATCCTTTCATTTTTTTAATGTTATATTTTAAGTCTACTAAGAGCATTATGTATTTTTGGTAAAGGGTGATCTTTTCTTCAGTTGCTTTTTCACTCACTTTGACTCCATGCAGGTTCAGTAGTTAGGGGAATCACTCGCTAAGGTACTGAGCACTCTTCTGTTTTCGAAAAGTGACCTGTACATTTTCTCAGGCACTGTTCCCCCCCATCTTTGTCCCACCGTGCCTCCCCTGGAAGGCCCTGATCTTTCTCCCAGCCAAAGTCCTTGTTACCTCTTTCTCCTCTCCTTGAGATTGTCCTGAGTCAGAGTCCCCTAGAGGAGAGCATGGCAACCCACTCCAGTATTCTTGCTTGGAGAATTTCATGGATAGAGGAGACTGGTGGGGTTCTGTCCATAGGTCGCAAGACACGACTCTCTCAGATACAACTGAGCTACTAACACTTCTTTATAGGCACTCTTTCAAGAGCATCTCACTCACCATTCTTTTCTCTTCCTCACCACCTGCCTCTCAGGCTACCACAGCCTCTGCCTAACTCTACCAGAACCTGTACCTGATTTTCTTTACCTTTCACGAGTTGTTTGTAACAGAACTTACCACCACTGCAACCTGCCACCACTAGTATGTACCTAGTTGATTACAAACCAAGAAAAAGAACATACTTGACAAGAACGGAGAATGTGCTGTTGCTTCATTTAATCATCGCAAAATCTTGCAAGTAGGTGCAAGAGGCCCACATTGTTTTTCCTCTTCCTGGCCACAAAGGAAGACTCTGTTTCCCAGACCCCCTGGCAGTTGGGCTGGAGCCACGTGATTAGTCTGGCCAGTAGAATAAAGGCAGAAGAAATGTCTGTCATGTCCAGGCATGATCCCTAAAGTTTCCCATGAGATAATCGACTCCTCTCTCTATAGGCTTAGAAGTAAAGTCTGTTCAGATATTGCACCACATGCCAGAAAGAGTCCAGATTCCTTAGCTGCCTCTTGGAGAAGTACTATCTGACCTAAATCAAACAGTGAATAGAGCAAAACCTACAAAGTTAAGTTGCTGAATTTAAAAACAAGTCTGCATTTAAAACAAAGACATAGTCACCATGTCAATATTCTCATCTAGTAAGGTTGAATTATGTAAGTGTTTGTGACCTGGAGAATGCAACCCCCTTTTGTTATATTGTTTATATAGAAATAGTTCTGAGTTCCAGCTCAAACTATAAAAAGACTTTTAGAGAAAAGAAAACAAACCCTCTGGGGATGGACTCTGCTGTGAAAGAACCACATGTGAGAACATCAGCCCCCTCGAGGTATGTGGTCAAGGCTTCCTTTTCAACAAACAGGCTTCCTCTCAAGAGTGAAGATATCCTTAGGCTCTCTAACCTTTCATTCCACTATTGACATTTAATAACAAAGCAAGATGCTGTGACCTACCATCTTACATGTTATGAAAAGCTCAGAGCCAGCTCTCTCCAATATGGCTGGCATCCTCGAATTATTTCAGTGCCTTCCTCCTCCCCTACAACCATCTCATTTCACCAACATAAGACTGTTACATGTAGCGCCTTTTTAGGTTGAGGGGTAGCAAATGGTTCTCAGTACAAGAGCCACCATAGAAGAGGAAACAATTCCCAAATCAATAAAGCCTATTGGCAAGTTGCAACCTCAGGGTATCTCTCACTGATTATGTCTCTCCTTAGGTCTCTTCCAGTCACCCTGGACTTGCTACTCTAGCCCACATATCCTTTTCAGATTTCTCCAGAGCAGTCTCTCAGTATTCTTTTACTCTATTAAATAAGCAGTTCAACTGTCTTAGGTCTCCACATTTTATTTTAAAAGCCCATCAAATTGGTCGTTAATAATGTATAGAGATGCAAATAACAGAAAACCCAGCTGACATAAACATGTAAAACATTTACTATTTATCTTAAGAAAAATACACTGGTGGGGAGTTCAAGGTTAGCAGAGCAGTTTAGTAATCCCATCAAGTACTCAGACTCTTTTCCTTTCTTGCCATCCTTGTTGCCATCCATAACATGCTGACTTTTATCACCAAGCCTGTTGTGTGTGCTTAGTTGCTCAGTCATGTCTGACTCTTTGTGGCATTATGGACTGTAGCCCACCACGCTCCTCTGTCCATGGAATTCTCCAGGCAAGAATACTGGAGTGGGTTGCCATTTCCTTCTCCAGGGAGCTTCCTGACTCAGAGTAATTATGTAGGGGACCTGGAGAATGCAACCCCTTTTGTTATATTGTTTATATAGAAATAGTTCTGAGTTCCAGCTCAAACTATAAAAGACTTTTAGAGAAAAGAAAACAAACCCTCTGGGGATGGACTCTGCTGTGAAAGAACCACATGTGAGAACATCAGCCCCCTCGAGGTATGTGGTCAAGGCTTCCTTTTCAACAAACAGGCTTCCTCTCAAGAGTGAAGATATCCTTAGGCTCTCTAACCTTTCATTCCACTATTGACATTTAATAACAAAGCAAGATGCTGTGACCTACCATCTTACATGTTATGAAAAGCTCAGAGCCAGCTCTCTCCAATATGGCTGGCATCCTCGAATTATTTCAGTGCCTTCCTCCCCCCCTACAACCATCTCATTTCACCAACATAAGACTGTTACATGTAGCGCCTTTTTAGGTTGAGGGGTAGCAAATGGTTCTCAGTACAAGAGCCACCATAGAAGAGGAAACAATTCCCAAATCAATAAAGCCTATTGGCAAGTTGCAACCTCAGGGTATCTCTCACTGATTATGTCTCTCCTTAGGTCTCTTCCAGTCACCCTGGACTTGCTACTCTAGCCCACATATCCTTTTCAGATTTCTCCAGAGCAGTCTCTCAGTATTCTTTTACTCTATTAAATAAGCAGTTCAACTGTCTTAGGTCTCCACATTTTATTTTAAAAGCCCATCAAATTGGTCGTTAATAATGTATAGAGATGCAAATAACAGAAAACCCAGCTGACATAAACATGTAAAACATTTACTATTTATCTTAAGAAAAATACACTGGTGGGGAGTTCAAGGTTAGCAGAGCAGTTTAGTAATCCCATCAAGTACTCAGACTCTTTTCCTTTCTTGCCATCCTTGTTGCCATCCATAACATGCTGACTTTTATCACCAAGCCTGTTGTGTGTGCTTAGTTGCTCAGTCATGTCTGACTCTTTGTGGCATTATGGACTGTAGCCCACCACGCTCCTCTGTCCATGGAATTCTCCAGGCAAGAATACTGGAGTGGGTTGCCATTTCCTTCTCCAGGGGAGCTTCCTGACTCAGAGATCGAACCGGGGTCTCTTGCACTGCAGGCCAATTCTTTACCACCTGAGCCATCTGGGAAGCCTAAAGAGTGATTTTGCTCTTAACCATTGCCTGTGGAGCCACATTCTGCCAACATTTCCAGTCCATCTCCATTTAGGTCTCATTGATAGAGTGGTGCCCTGGGGCCACTCCTAGATCTAGAGAAGGCTGAGTAGGATTTTAGCTGGGCATGTTGTCCAATGAGAGGTTGGAGTTCTATAAGGAAAGCAGGAAGTATACACAAGGAATAGGAAATTAGCAGTGTCTGACCCACTTGACAGCCTGTTCTGACTAAATTACCATTGACTAGATGGCCTATAAGCAACAGAAATTTATTCACCACAGTTCTGGAGACCGGAAGTCTGAGATCAGGGTGCCAGCATGGTCAGGAGAGGGCCTTCTTCCAACTCACAGACTTCTTGTGTCCTCACACAGTGGAAAGCAGAGGGCAGCAATCTCTCTCCTAACTCTAAAGGGCTCTGATCCGATTCACAAGGGCTCCACCTTCATGATGTCATCTAATCCCAGTCACTTCCTGGTACCATGACAAGGGGCAAAGGGGCACAGGGAGGAGGGGTGGGGCATGGGGCGGAGGGGCAGAATAGAATTTAACCATGTGAGCATTCAGTTCATAACTCCCTTAAAGATGTTTTTCCTTTAAAAGATCATCTACCCCAGACATGAAATGCCAATGCCAATTCTAAAACCCCAGAAATAGCTCCCCTGATTTTTTTTTTTTTTTTAAAGATTTATTTATTTATTTATTTGTTTTTGGGCAGGGGTCGAATTGGGGAGGGAGGGGGGAGGGCGGGCCATTTCCATTGGTCTTTCATTTCTCTGTTTTCATCCGCCTTTGTTCTTTAGCTTCTGCGGGCCTCCCATCATGGTGGCGTCTGTCGTTGCAGAGCACCGGCTCTGGGCGCATGCGCTCCAGAGCTCCAGCGCCCGGCTTGGTAATTGGACACATCGATCCAGCCGCTCCGTGGCACGTGGGATCTTCCCAGGCCAGGGATTGAACCGGAGCCCCTTGCACTGCAAGGCGGTGTCCTTATCTACTGGACCACCAGGGGAAGCCCTCCCCCTGATTTTTATTTTAAATAGCTATTTCCCCAATGTTTAGCATACAAATATCAGTAATATGTAGGAATTTCATTCTGGCTTCTTGTAGTTTAAATTTTCTAGCGGTGTAATTCAGGAGCATTTTTAATAAATGATTTGTGATTTCCGCATGGTTGGCTTTTAATCTCTTACATCATCATTGCAAAGCATATTTTATTGGTTTAGCTGGGCATGTTGTCCAATGAGAGGTTGGAGTTCTATAAGGAAAGCAGGAAGTATACACAAGGAATAGGAAATTAGCAGTGTCTGACCCACTTGACAGCCTGTTCTGACTAAATTACCATTGACTAGATGGCCTATAAGCAACAGAAATTTATTCACCACAGTTCTGGAGACCGGAAGTCTGAGATCAGGGTGCCAGCATGGTCAGGAGAGGGCCTTCTTCCAACTCACAGACTTCTTGTGTCCTCACACAGTGGAAAGCAGAGGGCAGCAATCTCTCTCCTAACTCTAAAGGGCTCTGATCCGATTCACAAGGGCTCCACCTTCATGATGTCATCTAATCCCAGTCACTTCCTGGTACCATGACAAGGGGCAAAGGGGCACAGGGAGGAGGGGTGGGGCATGGGGCGGAGGGGCAGAATAGAATTTAACCATGTGAGCATTCAGTTCATAACTCCCTTAAAGATGTTTTTCCTTTAAAAGATCATCTACCCCAGACATGAAATGCCAATGCCAATTCTAAAACCCCAGAAATAGCTCCCCTGATTTTTTTTTTTTTTTTAAAGATTTATTTATTTATTTATTTGTTTTTGGGCAGGGGTCGAATTGGGGAGGGAGGGGGGAGGGCGGGCCATTTCCATTGGTCTTTCATTTCTCTGTTTTCATCCGCCTTTGTTCTTTAGCTTCTGCGGGCCTCCCATCATGGTGGCGTCTGTCGTTGCAGAGCACCGGCTCTGGGCGCATGCGCTCCAGAGCTCCAGCGCTCCGGCTTGGTAATTGGACACATCGATCCAGCCGCTCCGTGGCACGTGGGATCTTCCCAGGCCAGGGATTGAACCGGAGCCCCTTGCACTGCAAGGCGGTGTCCTTATCTACTGGACCACCAGGGGAAGCCCTCCCCCTGATTTTTATTTTAAATAGCTATTTCCCCAATGTTTAGCATACAAATATCAGTAATATGTAGGAATTTCATTCTGGCTTCTTGTAGTTTAAATTTTCTAGCGGTGTAATTCAGGAGCATTTTTAATAAATGATTTGTGATTTCCGCATGGTTGGCTTTTAATCTCTTACATCATCATTGCAAAGCATATTTTATTGGTGGCATTTTTAAGCTCTTTTTTTAGACCCATGTGTAAGAATGATCAAATATTCATTTTACTTTTAAAACCCCAAATAAGCATGATTTTTATTCACTTTAAAACAATCTTAAACTTACAGAAAATTGCAAATACAGTATAAAAACTTTTATTTATTTATTTTTTTTTGTACCTTGAACTCCCATTTGGGAGTAAGTTGCTCACCTGACACACCCTCACCCCCAAATACTTACTGGGATGTTCTTGGTCATTTTTGATATAATCACAGTATAACAATTAAAATCAGGAAATAAACACAGACCATTTATATTGCCCAATTCCTAACTATTTTGCCTAATTTGTCCTTTTGCCTAATTTGCATTAGTCCTTCATTAAATTTCATTTTTCATCCCAATAATATTCTTTATAGCAAAAGAAGGAAAAAGGAATACACTTTAGAACTGTCACATCTTTTTAATGTTCTTTAGTCAAAAATGTTTCCTCAATCTTTAACTTTCATGACCTTGATACTTTTGAAGCCTGCAGCTCATACTTTTGTGGGATATGTAGGCTTGTTTGTGCTTGATGATACTGTGTTCGGATGACTCTCAGTTTTGATTTGTTCTGATACTGGCAATACTGTTTTTAACCATTTGATTAAAATGGTGTCTGCCGGGGGCTTCCCCTTCCCCTGGTGGTCCAGTGGGTAAGGACACCGCCTTGCAGTACAAGGGGCGCCGGTTCGATCCCTGGCCTGGGAAGATCCCACGTGCCGCGGAGCGGCTGGACTGATGTGTCCAATTACCAAGCCGGAGCTCTGGAGCGCATGCGCCCAGAGTCAGCGCTCTGCAACTACAGACACCACCGCGATGGGAGGCCCTCAGTAGCCGAAGAACAAAGACGGATGAAAATAGAGAAATGAAAGACCAATAGAAGTGGCCCGCCTGCCTCCCTCCCTCCCCAACCCGACCCCCGCCCAAAATAAATAAAATAAATAAATCTAAAATGGTGTCTGCCAGGCTTCTCCACAAGGAAGTCACTCCAAAATAAAGTTACTATTCATATTTCTTCTGCTTTGAATTAACAAGTATTAATTTCATGAGGAGATATGTTGTTGTTTTAATTACTGAGTCATGTCTGCCTCTTTTCCAACTCCGTGAACTGTAGCCAGCCAGACTCCTCTGCCCATGAAATTTCCCAGGCAAGAAAACTGAAGTGGGTTGACATTTCCTTCTCCAAAGAATCGTCCTAAGCCAGGGATCAAACCCGCATCTCCTACACTAACAGGTGGATTTTTTATCACTGAGTCACCAGGGAAGCTGGAAGAGATATATTAGATCTAAATAAGTATTCTATTCCTTATCAAGCCTTCACTTTATTTTTATTCGCATTAGTATGGGTCCCTGGTTGCTTAGTTTGTTCTATGGATTTATTTATTCTGCTGCTTAAATTGTCCTGTGTTTGACTAGTGGGAGCCCCTTCAAATTGGCCTCCTCTGTCCCCTCTGTTTTTCATTTCATCCCAATAATATTCTTTATAGCAAAAGAAGGAAAAAGGAATACACTTTAGAACTGTCACATCTTTTTAATGTTCTTTAGTCAAAAATGTTTCCTCAATCTTTAACTTTCATGACCTTGATACTTTTGAAGCCTGCAGCTCATACTTTTGTGGGATATGTAGGCTTGTTTGTGCTTGATGATACTGTGTTCGGATGACTCTCAGTTTTGATTTGTTCTGATACTGGCAATACTGTTTTTAACCATTTGATTAAAATGGTGTCTGCCGGGGGCTTCCCCTTCCCCTGGTGGTCCAGTGGGTAAGGACACCGCCTTGCAGTACAAGGGGCGCCGGTTCGATCCCTGGCCTGGGAAGATCCCACGTGCCGCGGAGCGGCTGGACTGATGTGTCCAATTACCAAGCCGGAGCTCTGGAGCGCATGCGCCCAGAGTCAGCGCTCTGCAACTACAGACACCACCGCGATGGGAGGCCCTCAGTAGCCGAAGAACAAAGACGGATGAAAATAGAGAAATGAAAGACCAATAGAAGTGGCCCGCCTGCCTCCCTCCCTCCCCAACCCGACCCCCGCCCAAAATAAATAAAATAAATAAATCTAAAATGGTGTCTGCCAGGCTTCTCCACAAGGAAGTCACTCCAAAATAAAGTTACTATTCATATTTCTTCTGCTTTGAATTAACAAGTATTAATTTCATGAGGAGATATGTTGTTGTTTTAATTACTGAGTCATGTCTGCCTCTTTTCCAACTCCGTGAACTGTAGCCAGCCAGACTCCTCTGCCCATGAAATTTCCCAGGCAAGAAAACTGAAGTGGGTTGACATTTCCTTCTCCAAAGAATCGTCCTAAGCCAGGGATCAAACCCGCATCTCCTACACTAACAGGTGGATTTTTTATCACTGAGTCACCAGGGAAGCTGGAAGAGATATATTAGATCTAAATAAGTATTCTATTCCTTATCAAGCCTTCACTTTATTTTTATTCGCATTAGTATGGGTCCCTGGTTGCTTAGTTTGTTCTATGGATTTTTATTTATTCTGCTGCTTAAATTGTCCTGTGTTTGACTAGTGGGAGCCCCTTCAAATTGGCTCCTCTGTCACTCTGTCCCATCCTTCTGTATTTTCTTTTTTTTTTTTTTATGGCACAACAAAATGTTCCCCACTTACGTTGTTTACTGTGTGCCCCAATATTGTAAGTGGCCATTTCTCCAAGGAATAGGGTTACCAAATATAATAGAGATTAATCAGTTAAGTTTGAATTTCAGATAAATAATAAATAGTGAAGGTATGTCTCATACAATAATTTCTTCTTTGCTTACTGTTTGCTATATTTTTATATATTAAATCTGGCAACCTACCAAGAAACCCTGGCTCCCTTATATAGCAAATGCTGTCTAGAAATCCAGAAGCCAGTAGGTCTGCTGGTTGCAATTTGAGCTCACAGCTCTCTTGATGGACAGAGGTAGGGAGCATGTCTACACACACGTACACACATTTAAATCTATATTTGTATATCAACATTGATGCCATATAAGTATACAGTCCAGGAGTTCACCCTGACGCCTTCTAATTCCAGTCCTGAAAGTGTGTTCCTATGTTCTCCCTTTCTGTGTTTATGATGTCATTCTCTTAAAGGCGAAAATCCTGGCTCTCAGCACCATCAACATGTGTTCTTGTTTGATCGATGCCTCCATCTAGTCCGAGCTTGCATCACCAGCCCTGCCCCTCCCCTGGGAGGATGCCCTGTTTGTGTTCAGATTCCTGTGCTAGATCATCCCCAAGGCAGATACTGTGTCACCCCACAGTGTGGGTGACCTCTTCACCTCGCAAGAATCTACGCCACCCCTACCTCACCTCCCACGTGGATCCTTTCTTCTCTCCCTGTGCAGCCCCCCACCCCAAGCCGATTTCCTGTAACTTCACATCTGCCCTTTGCCCTGTGTGTACAGCCTCCGCATCTTGCTCTAAGCACCAGTGTCTTCAGATATAAGTGATACTTATGTAAGAAATGTGGGGCCTTCCATGGTAGCTCAGTGGTATAGAGTTCACCTACCAATGCAGGAGACACAGGTTCGATCCCTGATCTGGGAATATCCCACACGCTGCGGAGCAACTAAGCCCGTGAGCCACAACTATGGAGCCTGTGTTCTAGAGCCTTCAAACTGCAATTTATTGAGCCCATGTGCCACAACTACTGAAGTCTGTGTGCTCTAGAGCCGAGTTCCATACAAGAGAAGTCACTGCAACAAGAAGCCTGCTCACCTCAACCAGCAAGTAGCCCCCACTCCCTGCTACTAGAGAAGAGCCTGTGGCAGCAGTGAAAACCCGGAAGAGCCAAAAATAAATAAATAAGTTAAAAGAAATGTGTGTTTCTCTTCTTATTCATGACACTCCTAGCTCATAACACAGGGGTTTTCAATGTAAAAGAGGCTTTGACAAAAGCAACTAGAAAAATAGAGCTATTCTTATTCCTTTGCATTGAGCTGATACTAACCATTACTTATTGACTAAGAATAAAAACCCAAGAGAAGTCAAAATTAGAAATGCAGACCTCTGTTTTAAAACCTGTGTTTCTCTCTACTTCCTCTCAAAAACCCCTAACTTAACAGGAAAGGAATAAAAAGACCTAAGAAATACAAAGAACACAGGAGATGACAGCAGAGAGAGCATATCAGGAAATTCTAGAAGATAGAAAGATAGACAAGGAACAACTACCTTAAAATATGTGTCCTATGTTCTCCCTTTCTGTGTTTATGATGTCATTCTCTTAAAGGCGAAAATCCTGGCTCTCAGCACCATCAACATGTGTTCTTGTTTGATCGATGCCTCCATCTAGTCCGAGCTTGCATCACCAGCCCTGCCCCTCCCCTGGGAGGATGCCCTGTTTGTGTTCAGATTCCTGTGCTAGATCATCCCCAAGGCAGATACTGTGTCACCCCACAGTGTGGGTGACCTCTTCACCTCGCAAGAATCTACGCCACCCCTACCTCACCTCCCACGTGGATCCTTTCTTCTCTCCCTGTGCAGCCCCCCACCCCAAGCCGATTTCCTGTAACTTCACATCTGCCCTTTGCCCTGTGTGTACAGCCTCCGCATCTTGCTCTAAGCACCAGTGTCTTCAGATATAAGTGATACTTATGTAAGAAATGTGGGGCCTTCCATGGTAGCTCAGTGGTATAGAGTTCACCTACCAATGCAGGAGACACAGGTTCGATCCCTGATCTGGGAATATCCCACACGCTGCGGAGCAACTAAGCCCGTGAGCCACAACTATGGAGCCTGTGTTCTAGAGCCTTCAAACTGCAATTTATTGAGCCCATGTGCCACAACTACTGAAGTCTGTGTGCTCTAGAGCCGAGTTCCATACAAGAGAAGTCACTGCAACAAGAAGCCTGCTCACCTCAACCAGCAAGTAGCCCCCACTCCCTGCTACTAGAGAAGAGCCTGTGGCAGCAGTGAAAACCCGGAAGAGCCAAAAATAAATAAATAAGTTAAAAGAAATGTGTGTTTCTCTTCTTATTCATGACACTCCTAGCTCATAACACAGGGGTTTTCAATGTAAAAGAGGCTTTGACAAAAGCAACTAGAAAAATAGAGCTATTCTTATTCCTTTGCATTGAGCTGATACTAACCATTACTTATTGACTAAGAATAAAAACCCAAGAGAAGTCAAAATTAGAAATGCAGACCTCTGTTTTAAAACCTGTGTTTCTCTCTACTTCCTCTCAAAAACCCCTAACTTAACAGGAAAGGAATAAAAAGACCTAAGAAATACAAAGAACACAGGAGATGACAGCAGAGAGAGCATATCAGGAAATTCTAGAAGATAGAAAGATAGACAAGGAACAACTACCTTAGAGAAGATTAAGCTCAAACTTGAGTCCCTTCAGCAGAGTATCTGACAGTAACCAACCAATCTCTGAGATGAAACCCTAGAAAATGTCAAAACTTGAAATCACCGACCACTCTGAAAGATGCATACATTGTGAAGTGAAAAACAGGCCTTCTTTTCAATGTGAATGGGCAGTCCAGGGTCACTAGACACTTGACTTACATGAAAGCAAAAGAAGAAAATTAACCTGGAGAAAGCTGAGGTAATATGTAAGAAGAAAATATCAAAGATCATGAAAAAAGATGAAAGGCATATGCTAGTGGTTGTGTGAGTGTGTGTGTTTGTGTAAATATTTAAAGCTCATCTTTAAAAACTGAAACTTCATAGGTGACATCTTGGTTTTAAGAACCATGACATATCTGTATCAGTAGGTCATTTAGACACATGTGCTAAGGGGAGAGGCACCTCAAGAGTTAAAAGTGGTGGCCTTTGAGGAAGCCACATTCGATAAGGAAAGACAAGTGAATCGTATTGTTTTCAAAAACTAAGTATATTACTTTGATAAAAATAAGAATTTGATTTAAAAGTTGTTTGTACGGACTGAAACATCTTTAATGACAGAATCTGACACCTAGATTCATTTCAATGAACACTTCTACCCTTCTACTTCTTAAATAATTCTGTACAGACCTTAATCCCTGAAACTCAGTCTACACATTTATAACTTGGGCATATGCTATTAATCTACTAGGGCTGCCATAGCAGAATGTCACAGACCAAGGTGCTTAAACAACAGAAATGTATTTCTCACAGTTCTGGAGGCCCAACGTTCGAGATCGAGGTGTTGGTAGGTTGCTTTCTCTGGGGCCTCTCTCTCTTTGGCATTTTCCCTGTGAGAGCGCATCCCTAGGGACTCTTACTCTTTTATAAGGACAATAGTCATACTGGATTAGGGTCTACACTAATGGCCTCATTTTAACTTAATCACCTCTTTAAAGACCTTATCCCCAAATACATTCTGAAGTACTGTAGGCTGAGAGTTCAACATGTGAATTGGGGCTGGGGGGACACATTTCAGTCTGTTAAACCTACCTACTATGTTCATTCATTTGCTAAAATTTATTGGAGTTCCCTTCATGTTCCAGCCTATGCTAGAACATGTTCCAACCTTGCTCCCAGAACCATTGTCCTAGTTTTCTGTTTACTAGCTTGCCATCACACACATACTCAAGCTTATGTTTTCATTGTGAGTGTGTGTGTTGTTGTGTCTGCACTGTGTCTTGGTTGCTGTGAGCAGGCTTTCCCTAGTTGCTGTGAGCTGGGGTGACTCTCTAGTGGTGGTGCAAGGTTCTAGATCCAGCCACCTCATTAGGGCTGATTCTTCTGCATTTCTTTTTACAGCTGAGAAGTACTCCATTGTATATATGTACCAGAGCTTTTGTATCTATTCGTTCGTCGATGGACATCTAGGTTGCTTCCATGTTTAGCTATTGTATAGAAAGCTGCAGTAAACATTTAAAAACTGTTGGCATTGGTTTTAAGAACCATGACATATCTGTATCAGTAGGTCATTTAGACACATGTGCTAAGGGGAGAGGCACCTCAAGAGTTAAAAGTGGTGGCCTTTGAGGAAGCCACATTCGATAAGGAAAGACAAGTGAATCGTATTGTTTTCAAAAACTAAGTATATTACTTTGATAAAAATAAGAATTTGATTTAAAAGTTGTTTGTACGGACTGAAACATCTTTAATGACAGAATCTGACACCTAGATTCATTTCAATGAACACTTCTACCCTTCTACTTCTTAAATAATTCTGTACAGACCTTAATCCCTGAAACTCAGTCTACACATTTATAACTTGGGCATATGCTATTAATCTACTAGGGCTGCCATAGCAGAATGTCACAGACCAAGGTGCTTAAACAACAGAAATGTATTTCTCACAGTTCTGGAGGCCCAACGTTCGAGATCGAGGTGTTGGTAGGTTGCTTTCTCTGGGGCCTCTCTCTCTTTGGCATTTTCCCTGTGAGAGCGCATCCCTAGGGACTCTTACTCTTTTTATAAGGACAATAGTCATACTGGATTAGGGTCTACACTAATGGCCTCATTTTAACTTAATCACCTCTTTAAAGACCTTATCCCCAAATACATTCTGAAGTACTGTAGGCTGAGAGTTCAACATGTGAATTGGGGCTGGGGGGACACATTTCAGTCTGTTAAACCTACCTACTATGTTCATTCATTTGCTAAAATTTATTGGAGTTCCCTTCATGTTCCAGCCTATGCTAGAACATGTTCCAACCTTGCTCCCAGAACCATTGTCCTAGTTTTCTGTTTACTAGCTTGCCATCACACACATACTCAAGCTTATGTTTTCATTGTGAGTGTGTGTGTTGTTGTGTCTGCACTGTGTCTTGGTTGCTGTGAGCAGGCTTTCCCTAGTTGCTGTGAGCTGGGGTGACTCTCTAGTGGTGGTGCAAGGTTCTAGATCCAGCCACCTCATTAGGGCTGATTCTTCTGCATTTCTTTTTACAGCTGAGAAGTACTCCATTGTATATATGTACCAGAGCTTTTGTATCTATTCGTTCGTCGATGGACATCTAGGTTGCTTCCATGTTCTAGCTATTGTATAGAAAGCTGCAGTAAACATTGGGGCACAGGTGCTTCTTTCAGATTTAATTTCATCAGAGTATAAGCCTAAGAATGGGATTACTGGGTCGTATGGTTCTTCTAGTTTTAGTTTTTTAAGAAATCTCCATACTGTCTTCCATAGAGGCTGTATCAGTCTACATTCCCACCAGCAATGCAGGAGTGTTCCCTTTTCTCCACACCCTCTCCAGCATTTATTGTCTGTCGATTTGTGGATGATGGCCATTCTGACGGGTGTGAGGTGATATCTCATTGTAGTTTTGATTTGCATTTCTCTAATTATAAGCAAAGTTGAGCATCGTCTCATGTGTTTTGGGGCCATCTGTATCTCCTCTTTGGAGAGGTATCTGTTTAGGTCCTTTTCCCATTTTCTGATTGGGCTGTTCATTTTTCTGGTGCTGAGTTGTCTGAGTTGCTTGTAGATTTTGGAGATTAATCCTTTGTCTGTTGTTTCATATGTTATGATTTTCTCCCATTCTGTGGGCTGTCTGTTCAGCTTTTTTGTAATTTCTTTTGCTGTACAAAAACTTTTAAGTTTCACTAGGTCCCACATGTTCATTTGTCTTTTTAGTTCTGCTATTCTAGTAGGTGGGTCAGAGAAGATCTTGCTTTGATTGATGTCCTTGAGGGTTTTGCCTATATTCTCCTCTAAGAGTTTGATGGTTTCTGGTCTTACATTGAGGTCTTTAATCCATTTTGAGTTGATCTTTGTGCATGGTATCAGGAAAGGTTCCAAATTCATTTTTTTGCATGTAGCTGTCCAATTTTCCCAGCACCATTTGTTGAAGAGGCTGTCTTGGTCCCATTTTATAGTTTTGCCCCCTTTGTCAAAAATAAGGTACCCATAGGTACGTGGGTTTATCTCTGAGCTCTCTATCTTCTTCCATTGGTCTATATTTCTGTTTTTGTGCCAGTACCATACTGTCTTGATGACTGTTGCTTTGTAGTCGAGTCTGAAGTTGGGGAGGCTGATCCCTCCAGCTCCATTCTTCTTTCTCTGGATTGCTTTGGCTATTCGAGGGTGAGACCCCCTTTAAAAGATGACATGGAAGATTTCTGGCTTTCTTTCCATCCAAATTCTAAATTAATGGTTACCTGGCCTGAGCCCATTATTGTCTTCTTTCATAGCTCCTTTAGTCATTAACAAAATCCTAATAATTATCTTTGCCCCCTGTTTGATTCATGAGCTACTCTATAGGCCAGGACATTACACACCAGCCCAATTCACCACAGGTAAGACTCTTAGTTGCAGCGATGCTACAGATATCATCATCATGACCTCACCTACTGACAGTAACAGTATCTCGCTTGACATCCAACCAACAAGAGATCCAATTCTAGAATCCAATTCAGAGAGTCTCCTTTGTTACATCATTTCTAGCACCTACTGACTTAGACCTCCAAAATTTAAGGATTTGAGTGCAAGTGGTATGTTTGAAGAGTAAAATAGGATACCAGGAAGTAGCAGTAGAGGAATGAAGACTTGAGATAGAAAAGAGAAGGAAACAATCCGGAGCACTTTAATGAGCAGGGTACCGCTGACGACAGCTGGGGCCCCACCCACAGGAACCCTCTGGGAAACGTGGACCGCACATCAAAGACATCCCACCCCTCTTTTGCTGTACAAAAACTTTTAAGTTTCACTAGGTCCCACATGTTCATTTGTCTTTTTAGTTCTGCTATTCTAGTAGGTGGGTCAGAGAAGATCTTGCTTTGATTGATGTCCTTGAGGGTTTTGCCTATATTCTCCTCTAAGAGTTTGATGGTTTCTGGTCTTACATTGAGGTCTTTAATCCATTTTGAGTTGATCTTTGTGCATGGTATCAGGAAAGGTTCCAAATTCATTTTTTTGCATGTAGCTGTCCAATTTTCCCAGCACCATTTGTTGAAGAGGCTGTCTTGGTCCCATTTTATAGTTTTGCCCCCTTTGTCAAAAATAAGGTACCCATAGGTACGTGGGTTTATCTCTGAGCTCTCTATCTTCTTCCATTGGTCTATATTTCTGTTTTTGTGCCAGTACCATACTGTCTTGATGACTGTTGCTTTGTAGTCGAGTCTGAAGTTGGGGAGGCTGATCCCTCCAGCTCCATTCTTCTTTCTCTGGATTGCTTTGGCTATTCGAGGGTGAGACCCCCTTTAAAAGATGACATGGAAGATTTCTGGCTTTCTTTCCATCCAAATTCTAAATTAATGGTTACCTGGCCTGAGCCCATTATTGTCTTCTTTCATAGCTCCTTTAGTCATTAACAAAATCCTAATAATTATCTTTGCCCCCTGTTTGATTCATGAGCTACTCTATAGGCCAGGACATTACACACCAGCCCAATTCACCACAGGTAAGACTCTTAGTTGCAGCGATGCTACAGATATCATCATCATGACCTCACCTACTGACAGTAACAGTATCTCGCTTGACATCCAACCAACAAGAGATCCAATTCTAGAATCCAATTCAGAGAGTCTCCTTTGTTACATCATTTCTAGCACCTACTGACTTAGACCTCCAAAATTTAAGGATTTGAGTGCAAGTGGTATGTTTGAAGAGTAAAATAGGATACCAGGAAGTAGCAGTAGAGGAATGAAGACTTGAGATAGAAAAGAGAAGGAAACAATCCGGAGCACTTTAATGAGCAGGGTACCGCTGACGACAGCTGGGGCCCCACCCACAGGAACCCTCTGGGAAACGTGGACCGCACATCAAAGACATCCCACCCCAGGAGGCAGAGGGGGATGTTTGCCCTTCAACTCCTGTTGGTCATTGGCGGAGGGCTGTTTGTTAAGCATGAACCTGTCACACAAACAGAGACAGAAGCCCTCAGGCAGGCCACAAGGAGGGCCACAAGGGCTTCCAGTAAGATTGACTTGAACTGGATCATTCCAGAATGCCTAGGGAATGTGGCCCAGGCGCCGACGTCTGTCAGCTACACCTTCCTTGACTTCCTCTCTAAAATACCACACACCCAGTCATTACCCTTTCCTCCTCCATTGCTTTGCTTTGTTTACGGTAGTATTTCTACCTGGTGTTCTATTAGGTTTATTTTTATTTATAGTCTCCTTCATGCATATACTATAATATAAACCAGAGACTTCATCGGATTTATTCAATGCAATGTGCTCCATGTCTCAAACAGTGCCTAAAACATGGCATGGACACTGGAAGTATTTTTGAATTAGTGAGTGAATGAAAAAAGGTAATATTTGCAACATGGCTTAAAAACACTTAGCTTCTGTGGTTGAGAAGTTAGGAAGGAGAAGATTAGGGTTTCAGAAAAGGGGCTCATTGAAGGATAAGCATGGCCTGTCAAGAGAAATAAACATGGGAAAGTCGTTCCATTCAAAAGCTATTCAGTCTCAGTTGATTAGGAAGAAAGCAAATTAATTCACTAAGGAAGAATGATCATAGAATTTTTAAAATTAATGCTTTAAAAAATCTAATAAAACAATCATTTCTGGCAAGGATTATCCATGAATACACATGAGATGTTCACTCATTGCTCATGTTTCATCCATAGGTTACTTGCTAATTACAAAGGAAAAAATATACCTCATGAGCAAGAGGTCTGACATTCACTGCCTTAAACAAATGATCAAATCGAGAATCACACAGTGGAACAATCTACTTACCTCCTCATGTGATGTAGGGTGAAGTACCTATGAATTATTCTTGCCAAACATAAACCAGGTCTTTAGATCTCAGCTTCACCACCACAAGGAGATAATCAAGTAAGTTTCTTTTTTGGTCTGATTTCTTTCACTTAGCTTAATTTTTTTCTTTATTTTTTAAATTGAAGGATAATTGCTTCAACTTTATTTTTTGAAGTAGTTTTAGGTTCACAACACAGTTAAAAGGAAGACACAGGGGCTTGCCTGGTGGTCCAGTGGGTAAAGAGTCCACCTTGCAATGCAAGGGGCACTGGTTTGATTCCTGGCCTGGGAAAATCCCACGTGCTGCAGAATGGTTGGACTGGTGCGTCCAATTACGAGCCAGCGCTCTGGAGCACATGCGCCCAGAGCCAGTGCTCTGCAATGAGAGAGGCCACTGCAATGGGAGGCCTACACTGGCCAAAGAATAAAGATGGATGAAAATAAATAGATTTTTTTTTAAAAAAGGAAAATACAAGATTTCCCATATACACCCTGTCCTCACATATGCACAGCCTCCCCTAGAATCAATATTCACAACAGAGTGGCACACTTGCTACAGCTGGCTGGATCTATAGCTGATATACATCAGAGTCAACCAGAGTCCATAAACTACAGTAGGGCTCACTCCTGGCATCACATGTTCCTATGGAGTCTTTCTACTGCCCTAGAGATCCTCTCTGCTCTGCCTCTTCATATCTCTCTCCCTACTAAATGCTAGTAACCACCAATCTTTTACTGTTGCCATACTTCTGCCTTTTCTGGAATGTCATATCATTGGTATGACAGTTGGTAGCCTTTTCAGACTGGCTTCTCTCACTTTGTAATAAGCATTTAATGTTCTTTCATGTCTTCTCATGGCTTGCTAGATCGTTTCTTCTTAGCACTGAGTCGTCTTTCATTATCTGGATGTACTGCAGCAGATTTACCCATTCACCAACCGAAGGACATCTCAGTTGCTTTCAGGTTTTGGTAATTATGAATAAAGATGCTCTAGATACTTGTGTGCAGGCTTTTGTGTGAACATAAATTTGGGGGGGTAAATACCAAGGAATACAACTGCTGCTTCACATGGTAAAGAAACCACCACTAAACTGTCTCCCACAGTAGCCGCACCAGTTTGCTTTCCCACCGGTGATGAAGGAGGACTCCTGTTGCTCCACATCCTTGCCAGCACATGGCCGTGTCAGTATTCCAGATTAGGGCCTTTCTACTAGATGTGGTGGTGTTTCAATTTTCAGTTCCCTGATGACGTATGATGTGGAGCATCATTTCATATGCTTATTTTCCATGTGTATATCTTTTTTGGTGAGGTATCTATTAAGGTCTTTGATCATTTTTAATTTGGTTGTTCTCTTATTTTTGAAATTTGTGAGTCCTTTTATATTTTGGATAAGTCCTTTATCAGATGTGTCTTTTCCAGATGTTTTCTTGCAAGCTATGGCTTGTCGTTTCATTCTCTTGATGTTGCCTTTCACAAAACAGAAGTTTTTAATTTTGATGAAGTACATTTTATTATTTCTTTCACTGATCATGCCTTTTGGTGGTATATGTGAAATGTCATTGCCTTACCCAAGGTTGTATAGATTTTTCTCTTGCATAATTATTTTGAAGATGTTTTTCTTTCTCCTGTATCAGCAATTTTTTTTTTCATTCCTGAGTCCCATTATGTGGGTGTACCACAGTGTGTTTATCTATTTACCTGTTGCTGATTATTTGAATTATTTTCAGTTTTGGTTATTAATATGAACATTTGTGAACAAGTTTTTGTTTAGACAAATATTTTCATTTTTCTTGGGTCAATATTTAAGAACTGATTATTTGAATTATTTTCAGTGTTTTAATATGACCCCCAATCATTGCTGAAAACCCTGTTGCCATACTTCTGCCTTTTCTGGAATGTCATATCATTGGTATGACAGTTGGTAGCCTTTTCAGACTGGCTTCTCTCACTTTGTAATAAGCATTTAATGTTCTTTCATGTCTTCTCATGGCTTGCTAGATCGTTTCTTCTTAGCACTGAGTCGTCTTTCATTATCTGGATGTACTGCAGCAGATTTACCCATTCACCAACCGAAGGACATCTCAGTTGCTTTCAGGTTTTGGTAATTATGAATAAAGATGCTCTAGATACTTGTGTGCAGGCTTTTGTGTGAACATAAATTTGGGGGGGTAAATACCAAGGAATACAACTGCTGCTTCACATGGTAAAGAAACCACCACTAAACTGTCTCCCACAGTAGCCGCACCAGTTTGCTTTCCCACCGGTGATGAAGGAGGACTCCTGTTGCTCCACATCCTTGCCAGCACATGGCCGTGTCAGTATTCCAGATTAGGGCCTTTCTACTAGATGTGGTGGTGTTTCAATTTTCAGTTCCCTGATGACGTATGATGTGGAGCATCATTTCATATGCTTATTTTCCATGTGTATATCTTTTTTGGTGAGGTATCTATTAAGGTCTTTGATCATTTTTAATTTGGTTGTTCTCTTATTTTTGAAATTTGTGAGTCCTTTTATATTTTGGATAAGTCCTTTATCAGATGTGTCTTTTCCAGATGTTTTCTTGCAAGCTATGGCTTGTCGTTTCATTCTCTTGATGTTGCCTTTCACAAAACAGAAGTTTTTAATTTTGATGAAGTACATTTTATTATTTCTTTCACTGATCATGCCTTTTGGTGGTATATGTGAAATGTCATTGCCTTACCCAAGGTTGTATAGATTTTTCTCTTGCATAATTATTTTGAAGATGTTTTTCTTTCTCCTGTATCAGCAATTTTTTTTTTCATTCCTGAGTCCCATTATGTGGGTGTACCACAGTGTGTTTATCTATTTACCTGTTGCTGATTATTTGAATTATTTTCAGTTTTGGTTATTAATATGAACATTTGTGAACAAGTTTTTGTTTAGACAAATATTTTCATTTTTCTTGGGTCAATATCTAAGAACTGAATGGCTGAGTCATTTGGTTGGTACACATCTAACTTTTAAAGAAGTGATTCAGCTGTTTTCCGTAGTAGTTTTCCCATGTAACATTCCCGCCACAGTATAGGAGAGCTCAACTTACTCCACATCTTCCCTAACACTTGATATCATCAGTCTATTTAATCTCATTCATCCTATCAGGTGTGTAGTCGTATCACATTGTGATTTTAATGCACATTTTCATTTTTATAAAGTTCAAATTATTGATTTTTTTCTTTTACAGTATTTGCTTCTTATGTCCTATTTAAGAAATCTCTGCCACACTCAAGGTCACTACTATATACCTCTCTGTTTTCTTCCAGCAATTTTCTTATTTTAGCTTTTACATTTAGTCCTATGACCAAATTTAAATTAATTTTTATATACGATGTGAGGTGACTGGTCAAGATTCACTGTTGTTCTTGGTTAAGATGTATGCTTATTTCATTTAAATTAGGTGTAGGGTGTTGAGACAAATTATAGAGAGGATATCTGTGAGAGATGGAAAGGAGTGAATAGACCGACTTGGTAAGGAAGCCAACAGTTTCCAAGGAGGAGGAGAAAGAGGAGGAGAAGGAACAAACATTTTTTGACAATAATCTATTTTGCCTAAGACTTTCTTCAACCCCAGAGCTAATGTTTATAACAACAATGGATCTTGCTGGAGGACATGTTGCTCCTTCTTAGCTTGTACCTATGTTCTCTAAAGATGTATGTTGTATGTGTGGGTCTGAGCCCCTAATGTTTATAACAACAATGGATCTTGCTGGAGCTTGCTCTTCTTCTTAATGTGTTTTTTATATGTGAAATGTCATTGCCTTACCCAAGGTTGTATAGATTTTTCTCTTGCATAATTATTTTGAAGATGTTTTTCTTTCTCCTGTATCAGCAATTTTTTTTTTCATTCCTGAGTCCCATTATGTGGGTGTACCACAGTGTGTTTATCTATTTACCTGTTGCTGATTATTTGAATTATTTTCAGTTTTGGTTATTAATATGAACATTTGTGAACAAGTTTTTGTTTAGACAAATATTTTCATTTTTCTTGGGTCAATATCTAAGAACTGAATGGCTGAGTCATTTGGTTGGTACACATCTAACTTTTAAAGAAGTGATTCAGCTGTTTTCCGTAGTAGTTTTCCCATGTAACATTCCCGCCACAGTATAGGAGAGCTCAACTTACTCCACATCTTCCCTAACACTTGATATCATCAGTCTATTTAATCTCATTCATCCTATCAGGTGTGTAGTCGTATCACATTGTGATTTTAATGCACATTTTCATTTTTATAAAGTTCAAATTATTGATTTTTTTCTTTTACAGTATTTGCTTCTTATGTCCTATTTAAGAAATCTCTGCCACACTCAAGGTCACTACTATATACCTCTCTGTTTTCTTCCAGCAATTTTCTTATTTTAGCTTTTACATTTAGTCCTATGACCAAATTTAAATTAATTTTTATATACGATGTGAGGTGACTGGTCAAGATTCACTGTTGTTCTTGGTTAAGATGTATGCTTATTTCATTTAAATTAGGTGTAGGGTGTTGAGACAAATTATAGAGAGGATATCTGTGAGAGATGGAAAGGAGTGAATAGACCGACTTGGTAAGGAAGCCAACAGTTTCCAAGGAGGAGGAGAAAGAGGAGGAGAAGGAACAAACATTTTTTGACAATAATCTATTTTGCCTAAGACTTTCTTCAACCCCAGAGCTAATGTTTATAACAACAATGGATCTTGCTGGAGGACATGTTGCTCCTTCTTAGCTTGTACCTATGTTCTCTAAAGATGTATGTTGTATGTGTGGGTCTGGTAAGACCTTTATCCCCTTAAAATATTCTTTTGATCCATTGTTAATAACCAACTAGAAAAGTACAAATTGCCTCACCTAAACTAGTTTCTGGGGGTAGTCCTCTATCCCCCTTCCAATTCCTATGGCTGGAAGCTTGCTCTATCCCTTTTTTCTTAATAAAACTTCTGCACGAAGTTCTGAGTGACCAGCACCAAGTCTTTTTGATCCCAAAGTGAATTCCTTTGGAGATCAAAAATCCGAAACTGTTCACAGTAACCTATCCACCGTCAAGGAGAAAGACTTTGTGATTGATTATAGCTTAGATTTTCCCAAAATCTCAATTTGTAATTTTCTGTCCTTTTCCCCTTCCCAATTTTCACTATTACAAAGTTCAAACAACCAGAGAACTTGAAAAGGACTTTTAAAGCACTCCAGTACCCACAATGTAGATTCAACAAATTGTTAAATGGTTTCCATTTAGCTTTACTGGGCTTTCTGAACTGTTTGAATGTAAATTGCAGAGACCCAGACACTTCACACTTAAAAGCAATGCTAGGGTATTCCCCTACAAAAAAGATCCAGCCCTATTCAGTCTTCTCCTAGTGTTGTTCCTACTTTTTTCAAACCAGTATTCAGTCAGGTTTGACCCATTGCATTTGGTCATTATGGCTCTTCAGTTTCTTTTAATCTAGAACATTCCTCCACCTTTTAAAATATGCATCTTGTAGAATGAATCATATCAGTATACATTGCATAATCCATATATATATAATTCTGAAAAATGCAAACTAATTATGGTGACAGAAAGCAGATGAGCAATTCCTTGGGAATGGAGCAGAGGGTGAGTGGAAGAAGGGATGCCTTGCACAGGCATCTGAGGAAACTTCTGAGTTGATGCTATGTGTACTGACTGTGGTGATGGTTCCCAGTTGTATGTATATGTCAAAACTGATGAACTGTAGGTTTTAAATATGTGTCATTTGTTACACATCAATTGCAACTTAACAAAACTAGTAAGAAGTTGGGGTGGGCAGAATGTACTAATGAAAATCCTAGGACAGAAAATTTTAAACTGGGAACATTTAAAATTCAGGCTAATTGTGCTTATAACAACATGATCTTGCTGGAGGACATGTTGCTCCTTCTTAGCTTGTACCTATGTTCTCTAAAGATGTATGTTGTATGTGTGGGTCTGGTAAGACCTTTATCCCCTTAAAATATTCTTTTGATCCATTGTTAATAACCAACTAGAAAAGTACAAATTGCCTCACCTAAACTAGTTTCTGGGGGTAGTCCTCTATCCCCCTTCCAATTCCTATGGCTGGAAGCTTGCTCTATCCCTTTTTTCTTAATAAAACTTCTGCACGAAGTTCTGAGTGACCAGCACCAAGTCTTTTTGATCCCAAAGTGAATTCCTTTGGAGATCAAAAATCCGAAACTGTTCACAGTAACCTATCCACCGTCAAGGAGAAAGACTTTGTGATTGATTATAGCTTAGATTTTCCCAAAATCTCAATTTGTAATTTTCTGTCCTTTTCCCCTTCCCAATTTTCACTATTACAAAGTTCAAACAACCAGAGAACTTGAAAAGGACTTTTAAAGCACTCCAGTACCCACAATGTAGATTCAACAAATTGTTAAATGGTTTCCATTTAGCTTTACTGGGCTTTCTGAACTGTTTGAATGTAAATTGCAGAGACCCAGACACTTCACACTTAAAAGCAATGCTAGGGTATTCCCCTACAAAAAAGATCCAGCCCTATTCAGTCTTCTCCTAGTGTTGTTCCTACTTTTTTCAAACCAGTATTCAGTCAGGTTTGACCCATTGCATTTGGTCATTATGGCTCTTCAGTTTCTTTTAATCTAGAACATTCCTCCACCTTTTAAAATATGCATCTTGTAGAATGAATCATATCAGTATACATTGCATAATCCATATATATATAATTCTGAAAAATGCAAACTAATTATGGTGACAGAAAGCAGATGAGCAATTCCTTGGGAATGGAGCAGAGGGTGAGTGGAAGAAGGGATGCCTTGCACAGGCATCTGAGGAAACTTCTGAGTTGATGCTATGTGTACTGACTGTGGTGATGGTTCCCAGTTGTATGTATATGTCAAAACTGATGAACTGTAGGTTTTAAATATGTGTCATTTGTTACACATCAATTGCAACTTAACAAAACTAGTAAGAAGTTGGGGTGGGCAGAATGTACTAATGAAAATCCTAGGACAGAAAATTTTAAACTGGGAACATTTAAAATTCAGGCTACATAGGAATTGTGCTTATCATCAGTCACCAGGGCTTCATCCAACTTGTTTCTAAATTTCTCTCTGATATCCTATTTTTGGCTTCCCTGGTTGCTCAGTGATAAAGAATCTGCTTACTGATATCGGAGACATGGGTTCGACCCTTTGGTAGGGAAGATCCCCTGGAGAAGGAAATGGTAACTCAGTCCAGTATTCTTATCTAAAAAACCTGTGGACAGAGGAGTCTGGTAGGCTGCAGTCCAAAGGGTTGTAAAAGAGTCAGACAGGACTCAGTGACTAAACAACATCCTATTTTAATTAACATCATTTTATGCTGGTTTTAAAAGAGGTATGTATCTTGAACGATAGCAGAGGTACATTTTTTAAATTATAAACTATGAAAGTGCTTGCAAATAATTTAAGGAAACATTTTAAGATGTGATTGAATTTAAATATTTAATTTAAAGGGGCTTCTCTGGGGTCTTTGATGGTAAAGAATCTGCCTGCAATATGGGAGACCTGGGTTCAATTCCTGAGTTGGGAAGATCCCCTGGAGAAGGGAAAGACTACCCACTCCAGTATTCTTGTCTGGAGAATCCCATGGTTTATGCAGGGGCTGTAAAGAGTTGGACGTGATTGAATGACTTTCAGTTCACTTTAGTTTAAAAACCAAAAGGAAAAATCTTGTCAGGAGCTGCCCCTTGCCTCCTGAATTAAACAAGGAGGCAGTTCACTGAAGGATCTAAATGTTTCTTTTCAGTTTTTTCTCATCACTGCCTTATCCATAACCCAGTCCCAGACCTACTGGCCTGCCTGCTATTTGCAGACAACACGCCTGCACGGCTGGTGCCTGTGTCCGTCTTGCTCTCTCTGCAGAAGAGGCCTCTGTTCACATGTGTTCCCACCCACCCTCTCTTCACTTGTACTCTGGCAGGCAGAAATGCTACTTACCCTCTAAGGCTTGTGCACAGGCATCTGAGGAAACTTCTGAGTTGATGCTATGTGTACTGACTGTGGTGATGGTTCCCAGTTGTATGTATATGTCAAAACTGATGAACTGTAGGTTTTAAATATGTGTCATTTGTTACACATCAATTGCAACTTAACAAAACTAGTAAGAAGTTGGGGTGGGCAGAATGTACTAATGAAAATCCTAGGACAGAAAATTTTAAACTGGGAACATTTAAAATTCAGGCTACATAGGAATTGTGCTTATCATCAGTCACCAGGGCTTCATCCAACTTGTTTCTAAATTTCTCTCTGATATCCTATTTTTGGCTTCCCTGGTTGCTCAGTGATAAAGAATCTGCTTACTGATATCGGAGACATGGGTTCGACCCTTTGGTAGGGAAGATCCCCTGGAGAAGGAAATGGTAACTCAGTCCAGTATTCTTATCTAAAAAACCTGTGGACAGAGGAGTCTGGTAGGCTGCAGTCCAAAGGGTTGTAAAAGAGTCAGACAGGACTCAGTGACTAAACAACATCCTATTTTAATTAACATCATTTTATGCTGGTTTTAAAAGAGGTATGTATCTTGAACGATAGCAGAGGTACATTTTTAAGTTATAAACTATGAAAGTGCTTGCAAATAATTTAAGGAAACATTTTAAGATGTGATTGAATTTAAATATTTAATTTAAAGGGGCTTCTCTGGGGTCTTTGATGGTAAAGAATCTGCCTGCAATATGGGAGACCTGGGTTCAATTCCTGAGTTGGGAAGATCCCCTGGAGAAGGGAAAGACTACCCACTCCAGTATTCTTGTCTGGAGAATCCCATGGTTTATGCAGGGGCTGTAAAGAGTTGGACGTGATTGAATGACTTTCAGTTCACTTTAGTTTAAAAACCAAAAGGAAAAATCTTGTCAGGAGCTGCCCCTTGCCTCCTGAATTAAACAAGGAGGCAGTTCACTGAAGGATCTAAATGTTTCTTTTCAGTTTTTTCTCATCACTGCCTTATCCATAACCCAGTCCCAGACCTACTGGCCTGCCTGCTATTTGCAGACAACACGCCTGCACGGCTGGTGCCTGTGTCCGTCTTGCTCTCTCTGCAGAAGAGGCCTCTGTTCACATGTGTTCCCACCCCGCCACCCTCTCTTCACTTGTACTCTGGCAGGCAGAAATGCTACTTACCCTCTAAGGCTTGTGAAAACCTAGCTGATAACTCTTCGGCAAAAATGTGTCTTCTTTCTCGCTAGATTCATTAGTCTATGGTTGGTACTGCCCCGGTTGTCCACTCCAGGGTTGAGACGAGGCCAAGGCAAGGGAGGTATTCACCTGAAACACATATTTTTAAGAGGACAGCAAAAAACTTAGTTATCAAGCATTTTCAAATGAGCACCATATGAAGTTTCACTCTTTACATTCAGTTATCTCTTCTGTCTTGTTAAACCTAGAATATTCCCAGCCCCTCTTAAAACATGTAGCTTATAAGAATGCACCATATCTAATACATATGAAAAAGCTCCACTTTCTAATATTTATATTATATAATATTTTATGTAAACATTTGAAAAATCAAAATGCAAAATCTGGGTGATGATACTTGATGATATCAGAAGTTTAAATGAAGACAGGATCAGTGTGGCTGGTTTTTCCTGAGCCTCAGGCTCCCACATGGCTCCCTACAGCACTGCCTTATCCCCCCTCTGCCACATCACTGTGCATCTTCTCAGCATCTCTGTTTGGTCCCATTAATCTGACTGCAGTCTTCTCTCCTTCCACATATCACTTGCCTCATTAAAGGAAGGATGGTATAGATGATTTTATTTGCAAAGCAGAAAGAGAAGTACAGAGGTAGAGAACAAATGTGTGGACACCCAGGGGGACAAGAGGGTGGGCTGAATAGGGAGACTGGGATTGGCACATACACGCTACTATGTCTAAAACAGACACCTGATAGGCTACCTGCAGAGCACTGGGAACTCTACTCTGTGTTCTGTGGTGACCTAAATGCAAAGGAAATCTAAAAAAAGAGGAGATGTATGTATACATAGAGCTGGTTCCCTTTGCTGTACACCAGAAACTGACACAGCAGTGTAAAGCAACTATGCTCCGATAGAAAAGAAAAAAAAAAAAAATAGGAAAGAAAACAGCAACAGTGATTAAGACATCTAAGGAGAGAAGACCGAAGAAGGAAAAAAATACATAGAACAGGTCTGTAAGCCAAAAAATACAGATTGTCTCCCAGACAAAGAAAGTCAGCTGCATCCTGCATGTTACAATAGACCATAGGGGGAAAACAAAACTATTATCTTAAATATTTCTCATTTTAAAAATGTTCTTTTATAATACTAATAGCAATCCTTTGTAATTGAAAGCATCATGTCTCATTCATATCCTTGTTGCAGAATTTTTTTTGTCATAAACAGATAAACATCCTTTATTTTAAATTAATATATAAAGCCCCTTTCCAGGGTTTCTTATCTTTCAGTTAAAGATTTCTTTCTTGTAGTAGAAATGAAAAGAATTGTCTGTTTGTGAGTGTTCATGTTCTTTGTAGTTTAATAACCATTTTGACAGTCCTCTTTTGTGGGCCTAAGACTTTAAAATAAAATCCATGAAAGTAGTCAGTGACAAGTAGGGTATCTCAGTATTGCCGCTGTGTCCCTGTATTAATCAGAGATTTAATTATTCAGTTTATTTCTTCAAGCATCATTATATCATCATATGCAGTCTATTTTCTAATCTGATTAAAACTGGATTGGTTCTCATAACTCTGTAAATATACCTTAAAGTACAGAAAGCCTCAAAGTTTAAAGAGGAAAAAAAACCCTAACATAACTCACTGATCTGTTTGCTATTCATTTTCATGTCATTAGCAGTACTATTTCCAATTGTAATACTGCTTTGTTTGGTAATATGCTTATTTTTTAGTATTTTTTGGTCTTCAGGAGACAAATAAATTAGGGTAAAGTATACCCTACATTCAGGCTTCCCTAGTGGCCCATTGGTAAAGAATCTGCCTGTGATGCAGGAGACCTGGGTTCAGTCTCCGGGTGGGGAAGATCCCCTAGAGGAAGGCATGGCAACCCACTCCAGTACTTTCGCCTGAATAATTCCATGGAAAAAGGAGTCTGGTGGGCTACAGTCCATAGGGTCACACAGAGTCGGGCATGACTGAAGCAACGAAGCATCAGCAGCATATCCTACATTCACTGAAAACTTAAAACTACTATGAATTATTTTTAGGGTAAGATTGTCTACAATGGTGTGTTAGTTCGTGCTGTAAAACGAAATGGATCAGCCATAAATGTACATATATCCTCTCCCTTCTGGACTTCCCTCTGTTCCCACGCCCACCCCATCCCCTGGGTCTTCACTGAGCACCCAGCTTCCTGTGCTATTACAGCAGGAAACTACTATGACTTGTAGTGGAGAGTCATCTCTTTAGTTCCATCTTAAGAGTGAACAATAAACAAATAAACAAAACCTTTAAAACATGAGACATTTTTTAAATAAAATAGAACTGATTTGAGCCTGGGGTTAGATTCCCTAGTTTGTTAACCGAATGAAATCTAGCAGATACAAGATGCGTCGTGCCCATCTCAGGGGAAGGAACCAGCTCATGAAGTGGAAGATGCCCTATATTTTCATTTGCATCCGTATTATTGGTGATTCATAAATCACTTTTTAAAGTTTAACTGCAAATGTAGATTTTATTATTCTGAATATAGGCAGGAATAAATCTATAAATGTTAACCATTTGGTAGAAAAAAAGATCCAGAGGTATTCTGGGCTAAGAAAACAGGCAGAGACCACCTTCTAAGGCAGTCGTCTTTCTCCCACTTCATCAAATTGTGGAGTCAAGAATTAGAACAGCATCTACAGAGTGAACCAGAGGGGCTCATGGCTGTAATAGTACGAAGACAGAACCATCGATAGAGAGCACGGTAAATCATTTGTGGACACCATTGGCCTCTTATGATTTTCTCAAGGTAGATGGAGATATAACAGATACCTGTGGCCTTGGCAAATCTGTTGGTGCTGAGTACTGACTGTCTGACAATTCTTTTAATTTTTATTTTATTTTTACAATTTTGTTGCTTACAGATAGTCATATGTATATCCCCCTCATCCCACCTCTCCAGGTCGTCGCACAGCACCCCTGTAGGATCCCGTTTTTCTCTGACAGTTTTGAAGTTTAGGTCAAGGACAGCAGTCTTGATACTTGGTCTTGTGTACTGCAGTATACTTAGCACCTATCACCCTGCCTGGTGTCTAACACATATTTTTGATATATTTTTAAAAGTCCATACCCTTGAAAATATGTGGAGGAATCTTAAATGCGTATTGCTAAGTGAAGAAACCAATCTGAAAAAGGTACGTACTACATGAGTCCCACTATATGTCTGGAAATGGGAAAACTACAGAGATAATATAAAATCATTGTCAGGAGTTTAGAGGAAGGAGGAATGGAAGGATGAAAAGGCAGAACAGAGGGTTTTTAGGGCAATGGAACTATTCTGTAAGATACTTTAATAGTGCATAGATGTCATTATGTACTTGACAAAGTCTGTAGAACATGCAATACAAAGACTGAAGTCTACTGTAAACTCTAGACATCAGTTAATAAGATTGGCTCATCAGTTATAATAAATATATCAAAGTAATGAAAGATATTAATAGTAAGGAAAGTCGGTGAGCTGGAAGGGATGTATGTGAGAGCTCTTGGTGCTTTCTGCTCAATTTTTGTAAATCTAAAACTGCTCTAAAATAAGGACTTTAATTAATTTAAAAAATGTCTATTATATTTACTTTTATTGTGTCCCTGACCTGCACTCCAGCATAGTAAGAAAGGAGCTACCAGAAACTAGATGAAGGAATGAATGTGACATTTGAGGTAATATTCTTTAGAATATATTTTGTTTTGAGTAAATAAGTATGTATCGGGTGCCAACTAAAGCACTGCTAAGGAGTGTACAGCAAGGAAAAAAGGAAACTGCTGCCTATTCTGAGAACTACAAAGAAGAGCTCTTTTATTTTCTTCATCATGAGATTCTGCAGGAGAGGAATTGTTTACCTGCCAAAGAAGGAAGAAGAAAAAAACTTGAAGGAGTGTGGCAATTAAGTAGGAATTTAAAAAAATGGATTGGAACAAAAACAAAGGTTCACAGACTAAGTAAATGTACAAAGACACAGAAAGCACCTTGATAAAATGGAAGGTGAAACAGCCCACATTGCAAATGCATGGAAGAACTATGATCTCCCGAAGCAGAACGATTTTGTACATCATCAGAGGAGACACGATATAGTCACCCAGAGATACACACACACAGACACACACAGACTTTTTAAGGATCTCCAAGTTACAGTCTGTTGGATGCAGCCATGGGAAAGGGAGGGAAAGGTGTCTTATTTTGATGCTTGAAACAAAACAAAGCAAAACATAGGCTTATACAATCAGTATATCTTTCTCATCAATAAAAAGGCAGAGAAGTGGAACTGCTTCTTCCTGTTTGCACCCCTACTCCTCTGGCTGACCTTTTGTTCTTCCTTTATTCTTCAAATCTGGCCAGGGCATATGTCTTCAGCTGGTTTTATCTGTCCACCAATTGCAGCGCATCGAGTGATAAAGCAAGATGACACAAGGAAAGCAATATGATTTTTCCCTAAATCCCACCACACACAAAAGAGAGCCCAAACTTGAATACAGCATTTGGGAGCTATAAGATACTTAAGACAGATTTTAAAAGAAACCCACACACAGTCTCCCAAGATTCCAAACATTTAGAAAAGTTACTTAAAGAGTTGGATTACAACAGGTTGAGGACAGTCTCTAAAGGAGGAGACAGCATGGACGCAGGGCACTGCAGCCAGAAGGTTCAGTTCTACCACTTCCTAACCTGAAAGACTGCACAGTCTGTGTGAACCTCATTTTCCACACCTGCAAATAGGGGTTTCTTAGCACTTGTCCTTCACAACAGACAGTTCTAATGAAGATAAAATGAGTTAATGAAAATAAGAATGATTACTACACCATCATCACCATTTCTTTCCTCCCTTGAAAAATGCAAGAGGTACTCAGGAAGGCACCTCAATAATTTTACAGTATAGTTCAACACTGGTGTGACATTGGAAGCCTAGAAATATATAGATTTGCTTTCAAGTTCAGCAGATAGCTGTCACCAAGGCTTAGCATATGGCCATGTGAGTTATCCACTGCCCAACTCTAGGGAGCACTATTCATATAATCTGGGATCAGCAGCTGAAAATCAAGGATGAATGGGTAAAGATTTCAGATCTTACTTTCTATAATAAACTCATAATCGATTAAGCAAACCGGACAACTAGCTATCCAAACAAGTGGCACATGACTCTCGTATTTTCAAATAAATTTGAGAAGTGTAATAAATTTAATGGGTAAAAGGAATTTCCATCCTGAAGATATGTCTCTTTTTCTAAGTGCTGATACACTTAGAAAACTAAAACACATAGTATATATACACATAAACTTAGTATATGTATATGTATGTGTGTGTGTGTGTGTGTGTGTGTGTATAAACTAAAAACTAAAAAACAACAAAAGTGTAGACATTTTAGTTAAAAAAGCCTCACTGGGGTAAGACTTAAAAGTCCTACCTTGAATTCTGAGGTTGATGCTGAGACTCAGAACTCAGCCTCTGTCCCTAATCAAATCTCAGAGACAGAGTCTTGGGTTTTCTAATCCTTTGACTGAGCTTCCTTGGTGGTGCCGTGGTTAAGAATCTGCCTGCAATGCAGGAGACACAGGTTTGATCCCTGGGCCAGAAAGATCCTCTGGAGAAGAAAAATGGTAATCCAGTCCAGTATTCTTGCCTGGGAAATCCTATGGACGGAGGAGCCTGGTGGCTACAGTCCACAGCATTGCAAAAGAGTTGGACGAGACTTAATGACTAAATGACAACAACAGTCTTTTGGCTGTACTCCTTGACATGTGGGATCTTAGTTCCCCAACCAGGGATTGAACTGGTGCCCCTTGCACTATAAGTATGGAGTCTTAACCATTGAACCACCAGGGAAGTTCCTCAGCTGTGTCCCTCTTTGTCTGGCAAAGAAATAAAGCTATTCTCTTCTACTTCACCCAAAACTCTGTCTTCAAGATTCAATTTGGGCCCAGTGCACAGAGATTGAGTTTCAGCATCAAATTAAGTCATACCAGAAGTGCTTCCTAAAATGCAAAGTTTAAATAATAACTCCACAAGAACAGGAAACTTCTTCTTTGTGCAAATGAATTTTGTTCTCAGAAAGAGAGAGCAAACTAAACAGAGAAGAACAGTATCTACTTGATGGCAGGGAGCTCTGATTCTAGTAATTGGACCTTTTCCAGAAGTTTTCTCTCTTAAAGTTCCTGTAGTTCCAATCAGCTTCTCAGTAGGATCCTTTTCCGTTTTGAACTTGGAACTTAGTCTAATCTTCATCTAGAAGAACAAACAAATGAAAATAACATGAATATTCTAAAGAAAAAGGAGGTAGAGCACTAACTCCATCCATCCTGCCATTAAATCATAAAACAATAAGAATGAAAGTTTTCTAGTGCTGGTATAAGGATTGAGTGGGCAAATGTCTCACTGGAACACAATGGCCTCTAAGTAGATTCTAGTATGTATAAAAATGCATATTAAATGTTATTTCACAAATTAATTTGGAAGGAAAGACCATTCTATAAATTGTAATGGGCTGAAGGGCTAGCAGTTGGGAGAAAAATCAACTCATATCTTCACCTCATGTCATAAATTAAAAATAAATTTTAGAATATGTAAAGAGCTGAAAAAGAAAAGTCAAGCTTTAGATGCACTAAAAGAAAATAGAATTAAATATTTTTTCAAGCCTCTGGAAAAAGATAAATTTCTAGGCTTGAAAAAATTGAAGAAATAAAAAAAGATAGAAGAAATAAAAATCTAACAACATAAAAAGAAATATAATTTTGAAAGCTAAAAAAGCAAACAGCAACCTATAGATCACTTATGTAAAGAGACTAATAACTTTAAATAATTCACATAAATAGATATAAAAAGTACTAAGACTCTAATAGATAGAGACAAAGGGCATGTGCAGAACACTTACAGAAGAATGTACAAGTATTTGTAAAAAAAAAAAAAAATGTTCACAAGCAGCTGTGATTTTAAAAAGCAACAAATGAAACAAATTTATGTCATTGTCACCTTTTTAATGGGCAAAATTAAAAAGTGATAATACTCATTACTACAGAAGGGACAGAAACATGGATATGCCTATGCATTCCTAGTGATATTTCACATGGATACAACCTTTTAGAAAGAAATTAAATTATCCAGCAGAAGAAAAATCTCATGCCCATCCGTGCTTCCTAAAATGCAAAGTAAATAATAACTCCACAAGAACAGGAAACTTCTTCTTTGTGCAAATGAATTTTGTTCTCAGAAAGAGAGAGCAAACTAAACAGAGAAGAACAGTATCTACTTGATGGCAGGGAGCTCTGATTCTAGTAATTGGACCTTTTCCAGAAGTTTTCTCTCTTAAAGTTCCTGTAGTTCCAATCAGCTTCTCAGTAGGATCCTTTTCCGTTTTGAACTTGGAACTTAGTCTAATCTTCATCTAGAAGAACAAACAAATGAAAATAACATGAATATTCTAAAGAAAAAGGAGGTAGAGCACTAACTCCATCCATCCTGCCATTAAATCATAAAACAATAAGAATGAAAGTTTTCTAGTGCTGGTATAAGGATTGAGTGGGCAAATGTCTCACTGGAACACAATGGCCTCTAAGTAGATTCTAGTATGTATAAAAATGCATATTAAATGTTATTTCACAAATTAATTTGGAAGGAAAGACCATTCTATAAATTGTAATGGGCTGAAGGGCTAGCAGTTGGGAGAAAAATCAACTCATATCTTCACCTCATGTCATAAATTAAAAATAAATTTTAGAATATGTAAAGAGCTGAAAAAGAAAAGTCAAGCTTTAGATGCACTAAAAGAAAATAGAATTAAATATTTTTTCAAGCCTCTGGAAAAAGATAAATTTCTAGGCTTGAAAAAATTGAAGAAATAAAAAAAGATAGAAGAAATAAAAATCTAACAACAAAAAAAGAAATATAATTTTGAAAGCTAAAAAAGCAAACAGCAACCTATAGATCACTTATGTAAAGAGACTAATAACTTTAAATAATTCACATAAATAGATATAAAAAGTACTAAGACTCTAATAGATAGAGACAAAGGGCATGTGCAGAACACTTACAGAAGAATGTACAAGTATTTGTAAAAAAAAAAAAAAATGTTCACAAGCAGCTGTGATTTTAAAAAGCAACAAATGAAACAAATTTATGTCATTGTCACCTTTTTAATGGGCAAAATTAAAAAGTGATAATACTCATTACTACAGAAGGGACAGAAACATGGATATGCCTATGCATTCCTAGTGATATTTCACATGGATACAACCTTTTAGAAAGTAATAAATTTGACAAAATGTATCCAGCAGAAGAAAAAATCTCATGCCCTCTTATCCAGGGCCTCTTTTCTGGAGATGAAGAAAACAAAAACCTTGGAAAAAGCCATATGCACTGCTTATAAGTATAAAACATTAGAGACAACCAAATTATATAACAACCAGAAATTCATTCATTAATACATATTAGTTGAAAGATGATTGCTTGAAGGGAAAATTTTGAATAGATGAAATATATATACGGCAGAACATTTTTCAAACAAAAAAGATCGGTATGTAAACTGAATGACCATGCAGTGCAGCTATAGTTGAGAGTTTCCCCTGCCTTCTTTGCTTACTAGTCTTCTGAAAACAGCACCCATTTCCTTTGAAGAAGCCTTCTCAGTCCTGTGTGATCCTGGTGGGAATCTGCCTCACGATGGCCTGTCTTCCTCTCTGCCAACTGGTGAGCCTATGACCCAGGTCAGTCTAGTGATAAGGTAACATGACCACCCCCTACCACCACCACCACTGCGGGGCATGGCAATCGGTCAGAGGACAGACACATTTTTCTTGTCTGATCAATTTGAGTTCATTCTCAGACTTTTCCAAAGTGAAGGCAGACAGAGGCTCTCTTCCTTTTGCATGACCTTGGGTTATTGGCAGCTCTACCCTTCACTGACTGGATCAGAAGGCCAGAGGAGAGGAAGGAGGCAACAAACAAAGAGAAATAGAATTAATTAAAAAGAAGGCTCTGAGGACATCCTCCAGACCTCTATACCCTAAACCCCTTACACCTCTCATTTACATGAGTCTTTGTGATAGATTGCTTAGAAACGGTGATGCCGATTTGAGTCGGGATTCAGTCCTTAACATTTGTGTCCTCATTCATGCAGAAATAATTTCTGTACAATATGTTTGGTGACCAGAGTACTCTTTAAAATCTGGATCAGACATGTTACTCCCCTGTTGAAAATCTTACAGTAGCTTCACATTGCTCTGAGTGGGAGAGATAGTCTCCTTACCATGCCCTCTGTGGCCTCACAGGGCCCTCTGTCATTTTACCCTCGCACACAGCATCCTTCCCTCAGCTCTGCCATTCACCCTTTGCATATCTACTGCCTCCACATTGGCCGTCTTTCTGTTCTTCCAAGTCCATTAATGTCCTGGGTCCTTTCCCTTGCTGGCCCGTGTGTGAGGACTGCTCTGGCCCAGACCTTCACAAGGCTGGCTCCTTCTTGTCAGTCAAATCCCATCTCAAAGGATTACTATTGTAATCCTTTTCCTGACTACTCACTCAACATTACTTTCTTTTGTTTGCTTCACATTATCAATGTCTGTCCTCAATTATCTTATTTATTTACCTTCTGTTTTAGGATGAAGGAAATTTTTAGAAGAAAAACTCTTATGTGCAAATCTCTGTGCAAAACCTGTATGTGATTACCACTAGAAAACAGTAAATATATGAGAAAATATATCGCATCTATAACACTGGAGTGATGGGAACTGATTATGTCTGATTCTCTTCACCTTGTTTGACTTTCCAGACTTTCTGTAATGTTCTTATATTGTTTGATTAAGCACCGATAGAAAAAAGTCACATGCTCTTCAGTATCCACTAACTTCCTGGCATCTTTATGAAGAATTTCAGTTACCCTAATCTTAATTTTCAGAACTTGTAGTGACAATTTTCAGCAACAACTGATCTTAGAAAACCTTTTGGTTGAAAAAGGAAAGAAAAAAAATAGAAAGAGTATTTGATATAAGAGTGTGTATGTATGGGCTAAGTCACTTCAATTGTGTCTGACTCTTTTGTGACCCTATGAACTGTAGCCTGCCAGACTCCTCTGTCCATGGGATTCTCCAGGCAAGAATATTGGAGTGGGTTGCCACGCCCTCTTCCAGGGAATATTTTCCTCCTCAGGGACGGAACCCACATGTCTCCCAACTCTTACATCTCTTGCATTGGCAGGAAGGTTCTTGATCACTAACATTGTCTGAGAAGCCCGGTATAATAGTACTCCTAATCATACACTTGCACTGGATCATTGTTAAAGTTGCCAGATCACAAAATGTAACCATGATGAGTACATACACATAAGCTTACATTAAGACATACCAACAATCAGCTACAGGAATAAAAGTTCTTGCAATTATTTGTCCCAAAGCCACAGCCAAGAGCATAACCAAAAGGGTCTGTCACTTATTATCTGTAATATGGAAGTAGTGAATTGAAAATAAGAAGGCTAAAGCCCAGGAATTCTATAATTTTTCTTTTAAAGTAGTATTTACAATTTTTATAAATTTAACACATCACAAAAGCTTAAGGTGATCCTATCTGGTTTTAAAACCCAGAAAAATAACTTTTCTCTTTGTTTCCAGTCCTCTCCTGGCTCTTTGATAATGTGTGGACCTTGACATTCCTACCCTCTTAGAGTCTTCACAATCATGCTCCATGGCTTATTTGAGAATTCCACCTCTTTTTCAGCCACCTAGCCTCACCTTGATGGGTAACTTCATCTACTTTTCCCCCGAATAGTTATGGAATGCCTGTACATGTTAGGTCTTGGGCAGAATGAAGGCACTCTTTCCCTCTTGAAACTTACAGTTCACTGGGAGGAACAAGCAAAAACAAATGAGCAAACAAAATAAATGAAAAATTGGTACATTCTAGGGAGAAACAATTAGGATTTTGTTTGTTTGTTTGTTTTGCTGAGATGATCAGGGAAGGTCCTTGTGAAAAGGTAAGTGGAGACCTGAAGCATGAAGAGTTAGCAAGGGTAGGAAAAAGCAGGGCTTGTTTGAGGATTATTAGGTCTGGAACATCACAAGCAAGATGCTAAGTGATTCATGTGGTTAGATGATGTCAGGTCAAGCATAGCCTTTACAGGTTGGCTTTTATTTAAAGTACAGTTTGAAATAACTGAAACGTTTAAATCTGAAAAGTGGCATATTTTATTTACTTTTGTTTCTGCTTTACTCTTTCCCTTTATTTTGTTGTTGTTGTTTTTCAGTCGTTAAGTTGTATCTGACTCTTTGTGACCTCATGGGCTATAGCCTGCCAGGCTCCTCTGTCCTCCAGTATCTCCTAGAGTTTGCTCAAATTCATGTCCATTGAGCTGTTGATGCTATCCAACCATCTCATCTTCTCCTGTCCCTATCTGCCTTCAATCTTTCTTAGCAACAGGGTCTTTTCCAGTGAGTTGTCTCTTCACATCAGGTGGTCAAAGTATTGGAGCTTCAGAAAGAGTCCTTCCAATGACTATTCAGGGTCAATTTTCTTTAGGATTAGGATTGACTGGTTTGTTTCTCCTTACAGTTCAAGGGACTCTCAAGAGTCTTCCAACACCACAGATCAAACGCATCAACTCTTTGGCACCCAGCCTTATTTGTGGACCAAATCTCACATCTGTACATGACTACTGGAACTTGGTTTTCAAAATAATGAGTGGGTTCCTTAGTATCAAAAAGATACAGATTTGGGCTTTCCTGGTGGTCCAGTGGGTAAGGACACTACCTTACAGTGCAAGGAGTGCTGATTTGATCCCTGACCTGGGAAGATTCCACGTGCCTCAGAGTGGCTGGACCGATGTGTCCAACTACCGAGCTGGAGCTCTGGGGCGCATGCACCCAGAACCAGCGCTCTGCAATGAGAGAGGCCACTGCAATGGGAGGCCCACACAGGCCAAAAGAACAAAGATGGATGAAAGCAAATAAATGAAAGACCAATAGAAGTGGCCAATATATGTGTGTGTGTGTGTGTGTGTGTGTGTATACACACACATTTCTAATCTGTTTGATGATATTCACAAAATACCTAGCTGATATTTTCATTGGGATTTTGTTGAATCTATAGATTGAGAACTAATGTTGTGAGTGTTTTTGACAATATTGAGTCTTCCTGTCATTGAATGTGGAATATCTCTCTCTTTATTTAGATCTTTCATTTCTTTCATCGACTTTGTAGTTCTCCTTATACAGATCTTGAACATATTTTGTTAAAGTTATGGTTAAGTATCTCTTTTGGTGTTAATGTACATGGCACTGTGTTTTTAATTTCAAACTGATAGATGGTATATAAGAAAGCAATTGACTTCCGTATGTTAAGCTTATATCCTGCAACTTTGCTATAATCACAAATTAGTCCCAAGAGTTTTTAAAATAATTTTTGAGATTTTCTATGTAGGTTGACACTTAGTATCCTTCAAAAGTTTTGAGTGTATGTGTGTTTTAAAAATATATCATTGAGTTTCACCTTAATATGTTTCAATCCTTTGCGGTTATTTTTATTAATATAGGATTGTCCAATGTGGGGTCAGTAGACATTTCTTTGAGTTAATTCTTGAGTTCTTTTGACATGTCCTCAGAAGTCTTAGTTGTTCACTGTTATCTGGTACAGCAAGATGTTACAGACTAGTCTTTCACATTTCTTGCCCCAAACTTGTAAGCAGCTAATTCTCCAAGGAGCCCTGATTCTTTTCATTGATAGTTCAAATAGATTACCACAACACCTCCTAATCAGTTTCTCCAATTACACTCAACGTGCTTTTATTACATTCTCTATCTAAAAGCACGTTTGAAAAAAACAATAAATGAATAAGAGATAGCAAGTATGATTTTAAAATCATACCCAGAATTGTTACTTCTAAATACTAATTCCCAATAAAAGGTTCTTTGGAGAAAAGGAAGATTGAAGAACAGCTTCCATGTTTTAGGTGAAGACTGTTGGGAAATACTGATATCAGAATAGTGAATATTCTGGGAAAGATTTGAAATAGGATCTTAAATCATTATTTCAAAATGACAGTGGTCTAAAATTTTATTTTAAGAATATTATTAAACAATGTTTCAAATTTTTCCATATATTTGGTAAGTGTTTACATTGCTTTGTATACTCTTCCAGTCCTTGTTGATTAAATCTACAATTTAAAAATTGCAAACTATATGTCCATTTTGCTTTATGGTCTGCATGTTTTCATGTAGACAATCTGAAGCCTCATCACTTTAAAAGATACTCAATTATGTAACAGATAGTAATTCATTTACTAATTCTTATTTGGGGTTGGGTTGCTTCTGATTTTTTATTGTGTCTCAGTTAAGACTATAAGCAACAAAAAGTGATTCAAGTTGCTTTAAGTTGAAAGGGTTATTATAAAGATAGAGAGGTGTGTCATGGAGTCAAAGGGAAAAAATGCAGTTTGGGCGTCTGGAAGAAAGCAGAAAGCTGTCAGCCCATTCTTTGTTTATCTCTGTGTTTCTTGATGAATCTGCTTCATTCTTCTTTCTCTTACCCTGATTATATTTCCTTACAGGGGAATAGAATTATCCCACGGCCCAGTTCATTTTACCACCCTGACTATCTACAGAGACTGACCTGCAATTCTACATTCCAGTTCCATACCCTAGTTTTCATTAAATCCATTTCTGGTTGAATTGTAGATCAGGAGGTGGGATTATCCAATATAGACCTGGATGTCAGGGCCCTGTGGGTTGGAGGTAGGATAAGTTCCTCAAGAAAAGTTCATGGGTTGGGCCAACCCCTAAAAGATGTCATAACAATGTGAGTAATCAGTGGAAGTTACTTTTTTTCTTTGTCCTTGGAGTAGATTCTTCAAAGTGAACTTACCTAGTGTCAGAGTGGGAACAATCCTTGATTTATCCTTAATCAGTGTGAGTTGATGATAGGAAAGGAGGTAAGGATGATGGGAAATACCGGTCTCGTGACTCTCAAGAAGCTTTTCCTTCTTCATGATACGGCTCTTAGGCCACTGCCTGTCCTGTCCCTCCCTCAGTAAGCACTAGAATCCATACACTGTCTTCACATTCCTTCACTGGGGGTGGGGAGCCTTCAACAGCATTTATGCAACAGAAGAAACGAGAGGCCAATACAATGCTTATGTAATAACATCCAATTCTTAAAGGGAGTCAAGAAGCTGTAAATTCATTTCTTCTCAGAAATTAATCCTCCTCCTGTCTTTTGCCTTTCCCGTTGGTCCCATTTCCCTACCGTTTTCACCTTCTTCTAGGCTTTGCCACCCTCTCTCTTTCTCCCCTCAGACTGAGATCTGAACGCTTTCCATTTAGGAAGCAGTTCTAAGAAATATTACTGGCTTAAACTATCAATACCTCTGAGTAAATGATACCTTTGGAGGATATTGATTACCTACGCACTTTACATTTTTAACAAAACTACATTTTTGAGTGGGGCCAGAATTTAATCTATCTTTTAATTGCCTTTTGGAGGATATTGGAGTTAAAAACTAATTCGGGTGGTGCTGCCCTCTGATAGGCCTAGAAAAAGGGACCTATTTAAGTTGAAAGGTTTTTTGGGGTCATGGAGTCAAAGGGAAAAAATGCAGTTTGGGCGTCTGGAAGAAAGCAGAAAGCTGTCAGCCCATTCTTTGTTTATCTCTGTGTTTCTTGATGAATCTGCTTCATTCTTCTTTCTCTTACCCTGATTATATTTCCTTACAGGGGAATAGAATTATCCCACGGCCCAGTTCATTTTACCACCCTGACTATCTACAGAGACTGACCTGCAATTCTACATTCCAGTTCCATACCCTAGTTTTCATTAAATCCATTTCTGGTTGAATTGTAGATCAGGAGGTGGGATTATCCAATATAGACCTGGATGTCAGGGCCCTGTGGGTTGGAGGTAGGATAAGTTCCTCAAGAAAAGTTCATGGGTTGGGCCAACCCCTAAAGATGTCATAACAATGTGAGTAATCAGTGGAAGTTACTTTTTTTCTTTGTCCTTGGAGTAGATTCTTCAAAGTGAACTTACCTAGTGTCAGAGTGGGAACAATCCTTGATTTATCCTTAATCAGTGTGAGTTGATGATAGGAAAGGAGGTAAGGATGATGGGAAATACCGGTCTCGTGACTCTCAAGAAGCTTTTCCTTCTTCATGATACGGCTCTTAGGCCACTGCCTGTCCTGTCCCTCCCTCAGTAAGCACTAGAATCCATACACTGTCTTCACATTCCTTCACTGGGGTGGGAGCCTTCAACCGCATACATGCAACAGAAGAAACGAGAGGCCAATACAATGCTTATGTAATAACATCCAATTCTTAAAGGGAGTCAAGAAGCTGTAAATTCATTTCTTCTCAGAAATTAATCCTCCTCCTGTCTTTTGCCTTTCCCGTTGGTCCCATTTCCCTACCGTTTTCACCTTCTTCTAGGCTTTGCCACCCTCTCTCTTTCTCCCCTCAGACTGAGATCTGAACGCTTTCCATTTAGGAAGCAGTTCTAAGAAATATTACTGGCTTAAACTATCAATACCTCTGAGTAAATGATACCTTTGGAGGATATTGATTACCTACGCACTTTACATTTTTAACAAAACTACATTTTTTGAGTGGGGGCCAGAATTTAATCTATCTTTTAATTGCTTAATTCATGAGTTTAGGAACTGGAATAGAGTCAGCACTACAGTACAGGAGGTGAGGGAAGCTTAGGCTACAGAAAACTAAGGCTGAGGAGGTCTCGGGGTGGTGCTGCCCTGGCTGATAGGCCTAGAAGACCATAAAGGGCCACATGCAGGAGGAAGTAGAGTGAGACTTACGGCTGACCTGGAGGGAATGACCAAGTGGGTCCCCCGGGCAGGTAAACTAGTAAACTATGAGTCCTGAGTGAGCAACAAGGCAGAGCTTGGGGGTTCATGTTCAGTGAGGGTCCAAGGGGTGGATGAAAAGCATGTCCAGCTCAGTGGGCCAGAAGGATGACCAGAGACGTTTGATTCCATACATCAGCCTCGAGGGAAGTTTTTGTCATGTGTTTCCAATACATTATAATGCCCCAAACTGCCGTTTTTCTTGATTATAATGTTCCCATATTGCTTATTTAAAATGAAGCCGTTCATAAGGGCACTGTTAGAGCTTGCGTCTTGGCTCCAAATCTGAAGTCTCCCCTGTTCTGCTTTGAAATGCAAGGAACGGGGCTAATGTAGGCTGGCAGGTGTGCTCTCCTCTCCAGCAGGATGGGATGCTCGCAGGTGCCATTGGCTTGGGCTGCTGTCCAGGCAGGGCAGTGGCTCCTGGAGGGCCCCTCAGTTCCTTGAGAGATTCTTCCCTCAGTGCATTGGGGAGGGATGGGGCCCTTTCCTTAGATCGTTCATCATTTTATGCACTCCTACCTCACTTTAAGGGTATATAGGAATTGGCAGCTGATTTCTGAATTTGCAGGGAACAGTGCTAAAAGCAAATAAGCAGTTGGGAAAATGCCGCAGAGTTCATGGAATGAGCTAGGTAGGCATTGATGTGTAATAGAGGGGCTAATAACTGTTCCAGGAACACTCCACCAGCATGTCAAAGAGATGTTGGCCATGTGTTTTCAAAAATTTCTAATAACAGCAAAAACCACTCCAGCAGTTTAAGGGGAATGCTGTGGGCAAAAATCACAAAAGAGGAGGGGCAGGGGAATGCATGAGGGTCATTAAGCAGCTGTCTGTTAGGGAAGATGTAATTTAAAGCAAGATAAACATCCACTGTACTATAAAACAAATATTTTTTGCCACATTTTCATCCCTGCCTGTGTACACTGTTTTTTTTTCAAACTTTGCTAGAATGTAGGATGGAAAAACTGCATGAAGCTCCTTCATTAGTACTGAGGGGAGAATTTGGCATGTGTTTTCAATACATTATAATCCCCTAAAATTGCCTCTTTTCTTCATTTATTGTAATTTTCCCCCATGTCGTTTTATTTTAAATTGTACAGTTCATAAAAGATTAAGGCTTGCTCCAATGAATATGCTCAAATTCTTACCTGACACAGACCTACATGTGTTTCTGTCTTTGTTAGTGACCATCCCCCATCCCTGAATACTTAATTCTTAACAAATACTAAGCTGTGTAGCTCCCTTTATGTTTTCAGCTAGAAATTACATAATCAGGCATACTCTCAAATTTTGTACTTGTTTGAATTATATGCTTTTTGTGATGATGAATTAAAATAGGTTGATATTCAAATGCTCCCTTGAATTCAAAATAGAGAGGAAGGGATTCTAGGATCTTCCCAACACTAGAAAGATGAGACTTGGCAGTGGAATTGCATCAAATAAAACCTCAAGAATAAACTGAGGAATGTTCTTCTGGCCATAAACTCTGGGAGTGGAGAGAGAATTTTTAACAAAGAGGAATATCTCAAAGAAGGTATTATTAACACTTAAAATCATTTCCATTATTTCAGGCTATGTGTAAGAACCTGAATCCATCAGAATGAACATGATGAACTCTGGTAAACTAGACGGGACTGCTTTTTCAAAGCATTGAACTTCAACTTGTATATATTTAGTAGGATTTTTAAAAATATGCTACTGACCTACTTTCAGACGTGGACTCACAAATCCCAGGCCCCTAGGAGTAAAAAAAAGTTACTTGCTGGGGCTTCCAGCTAGGTAGGCTGTTGGGCAAAACGTCAGGAACATACCAAGCAGGATGTTGGCAATTTCTAATAACAGCAAAAACCACTCCAGCAGTTTAAGGGGAATGCTGTGGGCAAAAATCACAAAAGAGGAGGGGCAGGGGAATGCATGAGGGTCATTAAGCAGCTGTCTGTTAGGGAAGATGTAATTTAAAGCAAGATAAACATCCACTGTACTATAAAACAAATATTTTTTGCCACATTTTCATCCCTGCCTGTGTACACTGTTTTTTTTTCAAACTTTGCTAGAATGTAGGATGGAAAAACTGCATGAAGCTCCTTCATTAGTACTGAGGGGAGAATTTGGCATGTGTTTTCAATACATTATAATCCCCTAAAATTGCCTCTTTTCTTCATTTATTGTAATTTTCCCCCATGTCGTTTTATTTTAAATTGTACAGTTCATAAAAGATTAAGGCTTGCTCCAATGAATATGCTCAAATTCTTACCTGACACAGACCTACATGTGTTTCTGTCTTTGTTAGTGACCATCCCCCATCCCTGAATACTTAATTCTTAACAAATACTAAGCTGTGTAGCTCCCTTTATGTTTTCAGCTAGAAATTACATAATCAGGCATACTCTCAAATTTTGTACTTGTTTGAATTATATGCTTTTTGTGATGATGAATTAAAATAGGTTGATATTCAAATGCTCCCTTGAATTCAAAATAGAGAGGAAGGGATTCTAGGATCTTCCCAACACTAGAAAGATGAGACTTGGCAGTGGAATTGCATCAAATAAAACCTCAAGAATAAACTGAGGAATGTTCTTCTGGCCATAAACTCTGGGAGTGGAGAGAGAATTTTTAACAAAGAGGAATATCTCAAAGAAGGTATTATTAACACTTAAAATCATTTCCATTATTTCAGGCTATGTGTAAGAACCTGAATCCATCAGAATGAACATGATGAACTCTGGTAAACTAGACGGGACTGCTTTTTCAAAGCATTGAACTTCAACTTGTATATATTTAGTAGGATTTTTAAAAATATGCTACTGACCTACTTTCAGACGTGGACTCACAAATCCCAGGCCCCTAGGAGAGTAGAAAGAAAAGTTACTTGCTGGGGCTTCCCTGGTGGTCCAGTGGGTAAGGACACCGCCTTGCAGTGCAAGGGGCGCCGATTCAATCCCTGGCCTGGGAAGATCCCACGTGCCGCGGAGCGGCTGGACCGATGTGTCCAATTACTGAGCCAGAGTTCTGGAGCGCATGCGCCCAGAGCCGGTGCTCTGCGACGATAGAGGCCACTGCGATGGGAGGCCCACACGGGCCAAAGAACAAAAAAAAAAAAAAGAAGAAAAGTTACTTGCTTATATTCTGCAATTTATTACACTAATTTATGGTCTTTCAAGTCTGGGCAGGGGATGGGCACTTCTTGTTTTATAGAAGAACCTTTTTGTCCTTTGTTGGGGATGTTTCCAGAAACTTAACAATTGACTCTAATAGAATCTTATGAATAAAACTAATGAAAACATGAAGAAATGAACTCTGGAGACCAAACATACAGTAGTTTATTGTTCACCCTCTGGAGAAAAGAAATACCTTCCCTCACAAGGTACAATGGTGCAAACAGGAACTAACACTTGGTTTTCAATGAACAAGGCATTTAGGGTCAGGAGGAGGCCAGTACTGCTGACCTGACTCTGGTCTGTAAAGATACTCTCCATCAACAGGTATAAGCAAAGAGGGGAAGTATATTTCAGCTTTTGCTGTGTTCAGATGATTTTTAAAGTTGTTTTAAGAGAGAAAACAAGTTACAAATCCAATTCTCTGTCCTTTGACCCACCTCCATGTTTCTTTTGAAGGGGTTATATATATTAAGTAGTGTTTTCTCTTTCACTGACACCAAGGCTTATTCTGCCTGTTCTCATGGATCTTAGGGAGAAAGAAAGGGAGAGTTGGTCCAAATGAGATACCTAATGGTTTTTAATTACAAATTGCATCAAGACTTTTATTGAAGTTGCAATCACAGAGAGGCTCAGGGCAAATCACCTCTCCCCCTTCAGTCCCAGTTTTCTCATCTATAAAGTGAGGAGTGTATGGAATCAGAGTTTACCCAAGTGTGCCACCCATGGCACCGTGCGTAAAGCAGATGATTTTAGGTGGTATGTGGGTAATTGCTCTAAGTTACATATTTATTTACTTACACAACCCATGATGCTTATGAGTATTATTGCTTAGAAGTAAAGTAGATGTTGAGTATTTTTTAAAGCTGGCCAGCAGAAAGAAAAATGTTTAGTAAATGATATGAGGATATGAGAGTAAAATAGTGACACGTTATTTCTGAATGGGTAACATCTGGAAAATACTAGACTGGATGAATCCCCAAGGTATGTTTTAGCTCTTGAGTCTAAAACGTCTGTAATTGTTAAGCCCTTGTTCCAAACCTCGCTCACATTAACCACACTAAAGAAGCCAAAATTTAAAAAAAAACAGACAAAAGTTAAACAGCAGAAGTGCAAAGGAAGAAAAGCAAAGTGCTGAGGTAGTTCTCAGACTTGAGACTTGCTCCAGAATTAAAACTGCATATGTTTCCTTTGATTCTGACATGGAATTTTAACATAATTGTCTAAGCAACTTCATGCAACACTTTCATAAAAGCCTTTGAAAAGACCCTATCTTGAATTATAAATTCTATAAATGTGCCCCACGTGTTTCTGGTATGATCAACACTGGTGTCCTGGAAGAGCTGCAGCTTCTGCTGTGGTTGTCCTTTAACTGCTCCTTGGAATGGAAAGATAATATACACACTGACTTTGCTTACTGAGTGCCCAGCAATGGCCTTGCACTTTGTAAACTTCATCCTGTGTAATCCTCACAGCAACCCTGCAAATGAGGTATTGTTTCCCCTATTTTCAGGTTAAGGAACTGCAGCTCTTTGAGTTTCCTAACTCGTTAACTTTCTTACCCAAGGACTCAGAGCTAGTCTGTGCTGAGACTAGTCAGAGCTAGTCTGTGCTGCGAATTTTTTAAATGCTACCCAAGTCTGTCTTACACACTTTCTCTACTACATAAAAGCTTTACGTTAGAAATTTAAAGATATGTCTCTCTCCCCCTCTGAAGGAGAGAAGCCTTTGGACTTGACCAAGCAAAACTTGTGGAAGAGCTCACGTTCTTGAAGAGTAGATCAGAGACTAAGGCTGAAGTAGTAAGTACTGGGTGGATCATTTCAAACAAAGGTGATCCTCAGATGTAGAAAATAAACCTATGGTTGCCAGAAGGGAAAGGGGAGGGGATGGGAGGGGTAAATTGGGAAATTGAGATTGACATATACACATACACATAGTCACACAACTATACCCAAAACAGATAACTAATAAGGACCTGCTGTATAGTGCAGGAACTCCACTCAATACTTTGTAATGGCTTATATGGAAAAGAATCTAGATAAGAGTGGATATATGTATATGTATAACTTACTCACTTTTCTGGACAGAAGAAACTAACACAATGAAAAAATACTCCAGTAAAACGTCTGTAATTGTTAAGCCCTTGTTCCAAACCTCGCTCACATTAACCACACTAAAGAAGCCAAAATTTAAAAAAAAACAGACAAAAGTTAAACAGCAGAAGTGCAAAGGAAGAAAAGCAAAGTGCTGAGGTAGTTCTCAGACTTGAGACTTGCTCCAGAATTAAAACTGCATATGTTTCCTTTGATTCTGACATGGAATTTTAACATAATTGTCTAAGCAACTTCATGCAACACTTTCATAAAAGCCTTTGAAAAGACCCTATCTTGAATTATAAATTCTATAAATGTGCCCCACGTGTTTCTGGTATGATCAACACTGGTGTCCTGGAAGAGCTGCAGCTTCTGCTGTGGTTGTCCTTTAACTGCTCCTTGGAATGGAAAGATAATATACACACTGACTTTGCTTACTGAGTGCCCAGCAATGGCCTTGCACTTTGTAAACTTCATCCTGTGTAATCCTCACAGCAACCCTGCAAATGAGGTATTGTTTCCCCTATTTTCAGGTTAAGGAACTGCAGCTCTTTGAGTTTCCTAACTCGTTAACTTTCTTACCCAAGGACTCAGAGCTAGTCTGTGCTGAGACTAGTCAGAGCTAGTCTGTGCTGCGAATTTTTTAAATGCTACCCAAGTCTGTCTTACACACTTTCTCTACTACATAAAAGCTTTACGTTAGAAATTTAAAGATATGTCTCTCTCCCCCTCTGAAGGAGAGAAGCCTTTGGACTTGACCAAGCAAAACTTGTGGAAGAGCTCACGTTCTTGAAGAGTAGATCAGAGACTAAGGCTGAAGTAGTAAGTACTGGGTGGATCATTTCAAACAAAGGTGATCCTCAGATGTAGAAAATAAACCTATGGTTGCCAGAAGGGAAAGGGGAGGGGATGGGAGGGGTAAATTGGGAAATTGAGATTGACATATACACATACACATAGTCACACAACTATACCCAAAACAGATAACTAATAAGGACCTGCTGTATAGTGCAGGGAACTCCACTCAATACTTTGTAATGGCTTATATGGAAAAAGAATCTAGATAAGAGTGGATATATGTATATGTATAACTTACTCACTTTTCTGGACAGAAGAAACTAACACAATGTTATAAATTAACTATACTCCAGTAAAACATTTTTTAAAGAAAAGAAATATCATCCTGGGTATCTGACATCCTGGGTATCCATCTTGACAGTTTCTGCCACATTCTGGTCCCTGGATGGAGACTTGCCTTCCTCTTTGAGTCTCTGCAGATAACCAGCCCCAGCCCTCACCCCTCCCACCACCTCGTGGGAAAGCTGGCATCTTTCAGGACCGCAGTAGCTTTTCCTCCCCCGCGACTTATCAGTTCACATCCCAGAGACCAGCGTATTCTCTCCTCAGCTCTCAACCAGCTGATAACTTTCTGCAAAATGTGGCCACACTCTCTGCCAAACTCCCACAAAATCACCTCTTGACCTTTCCTCCCTTTTTGTCCTCAAGGAATCCTTTTTAGAATGCTCTAAGGAAGATCTGCTCTCCGTTCCTTTTCATTGAGAATTCTCTCTGCTGTCCAAAAACAGTGGGGAAGATCTGACGTTAGAAAGGATGTCCCCTTTTTCCTTCTGGGAGAAGTTCTTACATAAATTAACCTGTTGTTTTTTTTTTTTTTAATCACAGTAAAAGAAGTATATTATCAAGTGAGGAAATAAACCTGAAAATATTTACAGTATTTGGAAAGCAGTCTTAGTCATGAAGGTGCTGAGGAGAGAAGGAAGCTCCCTCTAAGCCTATTTTGTTTCAAACACAAAGCCTTCAGTTACAGGCAGCTGACAGGTGCCCAGAGCAGTTGCTCAAGGGCAAAGAGCCCAACAAAGAAAATATGGAAGTGAGCCTCCAGTTTAACACAACTCCCTGTTGTCTGCTTTCAGTACCTTTTCCCACTCAAGGTAAAGTAAACCTATGGTTGCCAGAAGGGAAAGGGAGGGATGGGAGGGGTAAATTGGGAAATTGAGATTGACATATACACATACACATAGTCACACAACTATACCCAAAACAGATAACTAATAAGGACCTGCTGTATAGTGCAGGGAACTCCACTCAATACTTTGTAATGGCTTATATGGAAAAAGAATCTAGATAAGAGTGGATATATGTATATGTATAACTTACTCACTTTTCTGGACAGAAGAAACTAACACAATGTTATAAATTAACTATACTCCAGTAAAACATTTTTTAAAGAAAAGAAATATCATCCTGGGTATCTGACATCCTGGGTATCCATCTTGACAGTTTCTGCCACATTCTGGTCCCTGGATGGAGACTTGCCTTCCTCTTTGAGTCTCTGCAGATAACCAGCCCCAGCCCTCACCCCTCCCACCACCTCGTGGGAAAGCTGGCATCTTTCAGGACCGCAGTAGCTTTTCCTCCCCCGCGACTTATCAGTTCACATCCCAGAGACCAGCGTATTCTCTCCTCAGCTCTCAACCAGCTGATAACTTTCTGCAAAATGTGGCCACACTCTCTGCCAAACTCCCACAAAATCACCTCTTGACCTTTCCTCCCTTTTTGTCCTCAAGGAATCCTTTTTAGAATGCTCTAAGGAAGATCTGCTCTCCGTTCCTTTTCATTGAGAATTCTCTCTGCTGTCCAAAAACAGTGGGGAAGATCTGACGTTAGAAAGGATGTCCCCTTTTTCCTTCTGGGAGAAGTTCTTACATAAATTAACCTGTTGTTTTTTGTTTTAATCACAGTAAAAGAAGTATATTATCAAGTGAGGAAATAAACCTGAAAATATTTACAGTATTTGGAAAGCAGTCTTAGTCATGAAGGTGCTGAGGAGAGAAGGAAGCTCCCTCTAAGCCTATTTTGTTTCAAACACAAAGCCTTCAGTTACAGGCAGCTGACAGGTGCCCAGAGCAGTTGCTCAAGGGCAAAGAGCCCAACAAAGAAAATATGGAAGTGAGCCTCCAGTTTAACACAACTCCCTGTTGTCTGCTTTCAGTACCTTTTCCCACTCAAGGTAAAGTCCTGAAGGAACCAGTTTCCTCAGGAGGTCTCGCTAAGGCCTGGCCAACCTGTCTTTTAGTCCCAGGCTATGGGTTTCATGGGTCAAAATTGGCTGAATATTCCAATCCATACTTTTCCTTCTCATACGGGGAGGTGGCAGCTCTGTCTTGTGCTTGGTCACCACCTCATTCACTTTCAAGGGACATCTCTCCTGGATGGTTCTTTGGCAGGCCAGTCCCACACCCAGGTGCCATCTTTAGCTGGGATTGATCCCCGCACTTAGCCTGGGCAGAAGCTCTGGTCTGTGGCCCCTGTCCCTGCCTGGCTTGCTTGGGAGAGGCTTTGAACTTAACAAGGACTGTCTCCTGAGAAGAGTAGGGGACAGGACATTCCTCAGGGAATTCCCACCACTGAATAGTCTCTGGGCCCCAAAGCACACTTCATTTACAGCACCTCACCCTTACTATAGAGAAAGCACACTGACATTTTCTGTCTTAATTTTTTCTATTTCATATCTGAAAATGGTGGTAAGTACCCGCTGAATTTATTCTCTGATCCACAAATGGGTCAGGACTTACTGTTAGAAAGATACCCAGAGAAGGCCTTCTGAATAAATTATTTGAATGCAAATGAAACTTATATCAAGGGGCCCCACTGGAGGCCGAACTTCCTGAGTGTCCTGACTCAGTCCTCCTGTCCCAATCCCTTTGCACTCTGGCTCAGGATGTCCTGATGGAAGGGCTTGATGGCTACTCTGGTAACCTTGGCCTCACTTGCTCACACCTCCACTCCCCAGCCCTGAGTCAGGCTTCCTGTCTGGAGTTTCTCGCCCTTTGAAAACCCGTGCTTGGCCATGACATGAAATTGTAGCTTTAGAGATTCATCCTTTTGCCATTTTAATGACTTTATGTTTTAACCTAATTTAAAAAGTTGAAGATGTACTTGGTACAGTTTATCTTAACAACACTACCATCCACAAATAAGCGAGCCGACATACTCATATCCTATCACTTCTGAAAGAGGTTGAGAAATGGCAAAATTACATTTTGTACATTTTGTACATTTTTAACTTCTATTCTCCATGATTTAAAAAGGTCGGATTTGGGCTTCCCTGGTGGTCCAGTGGGTAAAGAGTCTGCCTTGCAGTGCAAGGAGTGCCGGATGGATCCCTGGCCTGGGAGGACGCCACATGCCGCAGAGCGGCTGGACGGTTGTGTCCAGTTAGGAGCCAGTGCTCTGGAGAGCATGTACCCAGAGCCGATGCTCTGAGAGGACAGAGGCCTCTGTAGTGGGAGGCCCACACAGGCCAGGGGATAGAGATGGATGAAAAAGAAACACTTTGGTAGGAGCTGGCAAAGGCTTGATGACAAAGACTCTTTCTAGCCTTTCCTGAGTCAGAGTCTCTCACATGTGGCGACTGTCCCCTAAGTTTAAGTCCTTATAGACAGGCTCACATAGACCTGTCTGGCCTGAGGAAAATGTCTGCCAAGGCATGGTCCTCCACCTCTGTGATGGATTTGGAAAAACGGAAAAAGAAGACTTTGGTAAGATTTCTTTCTCTACAAAGACTTTGGAATTTGACTCATATCTTATAAATGAAAATGTCTAATGTGAATTTGTCATAGAATGGAGAAATGCACGTACAGCTCTATAGGTCTGAGTTATCCTTAGACTCCCAGCTGGAGCATAATCTTCCAAAGCAAACTCATCAATCCCCAATACAACTTTCTAATAATACCCAGAGAAGGCTTTGAAAATTTGCAAATGAAACTTATATCAAGGGGCCCCACTGAGGCCGAATTTTGAGTCCTGACTCAGTCCTCCTGTCCCAATCCTTTGCACTCTGGCTCAGGATGTCCTGATGGAAGGGCTTGATGGCTACTCTGGTAACCTTGGCCTCACTTGCTCACACCTCCACTCCCCAGCCCTGAGTCAGGCTTCCTGTCTGGAGTTTCTCGCCCTTTGAAAACCCGTGCTTGGCCATGACATGAAATTGTAGCTTTAGAGATTCATCCTTTTGCCATTTTAATGACTTTATGTTTTAACCTAATTTAAAAAGTTGAAGATGTACTTGGTACAGTTTATCTTAACAACACTACCATCCACAAATAAGCGAGCCGACATACTCATATCCTATCACTTCTGAAAGAGGTTGAGAAATGGCAAAATTACATTTTGTACATTTTGTACATTTTTAACTTCTATTCTCCATGATTTAAAAAGGTCGGATTTGGGCTTCCCTGGTGGTCCAGTGGGTAAAGAGTCTGCCTTGCAGTGCAAGGAGTGCCGGATGGATCCCTGGCCTGGGAGGACGCCACATGCCGCAGAGCGGCTGGACGGTTGTGTCCAGTTAGGAGCCAGTGCTCTGGAGAGCATGTACCCAGAGCCGATGCTCTGAGAGGACAGAGGCCTCTGTAGTGGGAGGCCCACACAGGCCAGGGGATAGAGATGGATGAAAAAGAAACACTTTGGTAGGAGCTGGCAAAGGCTTGATGACAAAGACTCTTTCTAGCCTTTCCTGAGTCAGAGTCTCTCACATGTGGCGACTGTCCCCTAAGTTTAAGTCCTTATAGACAGGCTCACATAGACCTGTCTGGCCTGAGGAAAATGTCTGCCAAGGCATGGTCCTCCACCTCTGTGATGGATTTGGAAAAACGGAAAAAGAAGACTTTGGTAAGATTTCTTTCTCTACAAAGACTTTGGAATTTGACTCATATCTTATAAATGAAAATGTCTAATGTGAATTTGTCATAGAATGGAGAAATGCACGTACAGCTCTATAGGTCTGAGTTATCCTTAGACTCCCAGCTGGAGCATAATCTTCCAAAGCAAACTCATCAATCCCCAATACAACTTTCTAATAATAACAGCTGCATCTATTACACACCTTGTGATAGCTCTAGGAGGTGGGTACTGTTATTATCCCCATTGTACAAAAGAGGAAATCAAGGCTCAGAAGGGTTTAATCTAGGCCTCTAGAATCTAAGTCTTTTGCTTTAAGTATTGTTTCTCTCTGTCCTTCTGAGAAGCTTTTGTACAAAGGCAGCATTAAAAGATGTCATGGAAAAGGAATGAGCTTTAGAAATCAGGTCACTGAAGAGAATCTGTAATGTCGAAATGGAATGACTCCTTAAAGGTGTTTACACACATTTTGAAGATGCCATTTGAAAAATGTGTCTTTTATCAATGCAAGTAAATGAACAACCTTTCAAATTACTGCCTGATCTTAGGTAGTGTTCTTTCAAATACAAATGGATGTCACAGTAGCTGAGAGGAAAAGTAGCTGGTTCTACAATAAAACAGATTTAAAAATAAGAAATAATAATTTGACTATAGTGGGGGAAAAGGTGTTTGAACAGTTGGGTAAAGGTAAGAGAGGGGGATTTTTTCTATCTAGAAATCAATGAATAATCTCTACATTGGAGCACAGAAGAGTTTCTTGAGATATATTTTAACCTGAAAGCTTTATGCCCCTCATGTCATTGGTTTCCTCTAACTGAGTGGGTAGAATGTGTAAAAGGTTTTCAATGGGGTTCGGAGCAATATAGTATAAGTTTTCTGAATTTTACAAAACCAGTGGTAATTTTTATGACTTTTCTCAAGGTTATTGGTATTTCAAAAAAACATATCCTGATACTGTCTTGTCTCTCATAATTGATCCTTGCAGTGGCTTGCTTTAAGAATTTTGGCAAGAAACAGACCCAGGGACCACTCAAAGCTCACAATAAATGTTTAGTGAGTGAAAACTGATGCTGAGATTGCCCTCAGCGAGAACCAGGCTTAGAGGTGGGAGAAGGTTGACCTGTGTTCCTTCCGCCCCCTTCCCTCACTCCATCCCACCTTTGACCTTAGGAACTAAATTGAGATTCTTTCTGCTGGCTCATGGCAGGAAGGTGCCAATAATGAAGTAACAAAGTATTAGCTGATAACATTAAGGCAATGGCTCCTCTTGATTTCTGCCAAGAGCCGGTACAGCTGGGGCTTGGAAAGCTTCCGGGGAATCCATGGTGGTCCAGTCACTCGGAGAGACAACCTTCCGGCATCATGTGTAGGTGCAAAAATCACCGTGCGAAATGAGGCAGATAAATAATGTGGCCTTGAGAGCCAATTCTGATCCTGTCACTGTAAGAAGTTAGGGAATAAGATGAGAAATAGGTTTCAGAGTGACGCATCTGTTCTTTGCTAATATGGAAGGGACAGTGGAAAAAGAATTACACACACTTAATGAAAAATACCTGTGACCGGTTCTCTCACACTGCCTTTCTGTATGGCTTAGAGGTGTCATCTATCTATCTGGCCTAGGGAGTCCTCCTCTGCCCTAAATATATCGCGTTGAGCAGAAACTACGAAATCTAAGGCTCTTTCTTTCTGTGTCACATGAAATACATTCTTTTTTCATTCTTTTAGAAGAAGAGAATAGAATAATAATATAAACATAATTTTTTAACAAATTGACTTGTCCAAGGATGAGCCAGCTCTCTGGAGTGCATGTGTCCAGAGCCGGTGCTCTGAGAGGAGAGAGGCCACTGGGATAGGAGGCCCACCCAGGCCAAAGAATTAAGACGGATGAAAATAAATAAATGAAGGACCAATAAAAGAGGCCAATTAAAAAAAAAAACTATGTAAATATCACAACTGGAACAGCTTTATGTTAGAATGTAACCTCCCACGTGAACAGTTCAAAGATAGTGGCACGCATAGTGTATTTATACAGAGATGTTATGCAGAAATATTTAACCATAAATAAATCCACCCACTTGAACAAAAGCCTGTTCTTTGATCTGTTGACTGAAATTTACGACACATTAATACAATGCCAAATCTTTTATGTCACAAGTTCTGCCTGGATTCTTCTAGTCCTCTTTCCTCCCAGGAATGAAGGATCCTACAGGACTTTGGATGCTATGCTTAACTTTTGGACTCATTTCCCTTGCTGTCAGAGGACTTTTAGTTTATAAACTAGACTTTATGCACAGCTGGACTGAACAGGGCGTTTAAAACCACTGTGACCTTTGGGTTGTCCCAACTTTCCTTGTGGCTTCAGCTTCTACCACTTTATCAAAATTTCTCCTTTTGAAAGGAGTGATTAACTCCACCTTCTCAAAATACTCTCCTATTGTCACATTTTCCTGGTGACCCTCCTGCTTCTCCAGCTACCCTTCTTCAGGCTTCTTTAATGACTTCTCAGTGAAATGAGGCAATAATATGTGGCCTTGAGAGAATTGAATAAGATGGAAAGAAATAGGTTTCAGAGTGACGCATCTGTTCTTTGCTAATATGGAAGGGACAGTGGAAAAAGAATTACACACACTTAATGAAAAATACCTGTGACCGGTTCTCTCACACTGCCTTTCTGTATGGCTTAGAGGTGTCATCTATCTATCTGGCCTAGGGAGTCCTCCTCTGCCCTAAATATATCGCGTTGAGCAGAAACTACGAAATCTAAGGCTCTTTCTTTCTGTGTCACATGAAATACATTCTTTTTTCATTCTTTTAGAAGAAGAGAATAGAATAATAATATAAACATAATTTTTTAACAAATTGACTTGTCCAAGGATGAGCCAGCTCTCTGGAGTGCATGTGTCCAGAGCCGGTGCTCTGAGAGGAGAGAGGCCACTGGGATAGGAGGCCCACCCAGGCCAAAGAATTAAGACGGATGAAAATAAATAAATGAAGGACCAATAAAAGAGGCCAATTAAAAAAAAAAACTATGTAAATATCACAACTGGAACAGCTTTATGTTAGAATGTAACCTCCACGTGAACAGTTCAAAGATAGTGGCACGCATAGTGTATTTATACAGAGATGTTATGCAGAAATATTTAACCATAAATAAATCCACCCACTTGAACAAAAGCCTGTTCTTTGATCTGTTGACTGAAATTTACGACACATTAATACAATGCCAAATCTTTTATGTCACAAGTTCTGCCTGGATTCTTCTAGTCCTCTTTCCTCCCAGGAATGAAGGATCCTACAGGACTTTGGATGCTATGCTTAACTTTTGGACTCATTTCCCTTGCTGTCAGAGGACTTTTAGTTTATAAACTAGACTTTATGCACAGCTGGACTGAACAGGGCGTTTAAAACCACTGTGACCTTTGGGTTGTCCCAACTTTCCTTGTGGCTTCAGCTTCTACCACTTTATCAAAATTTCTCCTTTTGAAAGGAGTGATTAACTCCACCTTCTCAAAATACTCTCCTATTGTCACATTTTCCTGGTGACCCTCCTGCTTCTCCAGCTACCCTTCTTCAGGCTTCTTTAATGACTTCTCCACTTTATTTTTATTTGATCTTTAATTTTTATTATATATTGGAATATAGTTAATGATCCATGTTGTGCCAGTTTCCGGTGTGCAGTGAAGTGATTCAGTTTTACATATATGTGTATCCTTTTTCAAATTCTTTTCCTGTTTAGGTTGTTGCATAATGTTGAGCAGAGTTCCTTGTATTAAGCAGTAGATTTTTTTTTGGTTATTTGTTTTAAATATAGCAGTGTGTGCATGTCAGCCCCAAACTCCCCATCTATCAATCTCTCTCCTCTCTTTAAATGTTGGAGTTTTCCAGGGTTCAGTCTGGAGCCCTAATTTTCTCAGTATCCTCTCCTTAGGGCAGGTCATCCATTTCCATGGTTTAAATACTTCCCCAGTCCTCTCCTCGAAGCTCTCATACCTTCACTGGACTGATAAAACTGCTTCCTTGCTGTTTCCCTTGCTTGAAGATTGAAGATGCTGGTAGAAATAATTACAGACAAATCTTAGAGTATTGCTGCCCTTAAGAATTTAGAATTTCCTCCCAGGCACCTCCAATGCAGTATCTCCCAAATAGAACTCGTGACTCAACCCAATGCCACCCAGCATGCTCCTTCTCCTCATTCTCCTCCATGACACTGAGTGGCGCCATCCTCTATCCTTCTGCTAAGTCAAGAAGGCTCTGTAGATCTCCCTCTCTGCCTTCCTCTTTCTCTCATTTTTGAAGAATCCTGCCATTTCTACTTCTTTGACTCTTTCTCATCTTTGGCAGTTTCTCTCCAGCTGTTAGCCCTTCTCTACTCTTTCCTGCATCATTGCAACAGTGTCCTTAAGTCCATGTTTCCACTCTGGATTCCTACCAAAAGATGGAGTAATTTCTTCCTTTATTCATTTTTAGCTGTATTGGGTCTTCGTTGAGGCACTTGGGCTTGATAGTTGTGGCACATGAGCATAGTTGACCCATGTCACATGGGATCTCAGTTTTCTGATCAGGGATCAAACCCAAGTCTGCTACATTGGAAGGCAGGTTCTTGACCACTGGATCACCAGGTAAGTCCCCAGAGTAATTTCTTAAAAACAGATTGAATTATGACATACGACTGTTTGACAACTGTAAATAATTGTACTTCCAATAAAATCCAGACTTCTGTCATGGCCTATGTCATCTGGCCTCTTCCCTTCTTCCTATCCTGTCCCATTTGTTGAACTCCTTTCTCTAACTGAATACAAACCCCTTTTCCCATTCAAGGCTTACTGTCCTTTCAGCTCAGGACTCTGCTCCCCTGCTGAGCTTGATTACCTTCCATTCATTCTTCAAGTCTCCAGCTCCTCCCAGAGGCCTCCCTCTACACACACACACACACACACACACACACTATTAGTATCCCACTTTTCATTTCTACCATATTTGATAGCGCATTTTCTCTTTACCTGTTTATTGACCATCAGCTGCTTCTGTCACTTACCTTCTCACTAGTTAATAGCATGTTAATATTTTTTGAATGAATAATTTATAAAATGTGAACAAGGGAGGACTCTTTTAAAAACTTTTTGTTAGAGTATAGTTGCTTTACAATGTTGTGTCAGTTTCTACTCTACAGCAAAATGAATCAGCTATGTGGATACGTAGATCCCCTCTTTTTTGGATTTCCTTCCCATTCATGTTACCACAGAGCACTGAATAGAGTTTACTGTGGAATACAGTAGGTATGGGAGAACTGTTTAAACTGTCAAAAATATTTAAAAGTTTCTTTTTGTGTGTGTGGGTGTGACGGCATGGAGAGTTGGGGTCAGGGGTACTACTGGGAAGGGGGTGGAAGAGGGAGGGGCCAGGAATATACATATGACTAATCTGAGATTATACCTATCTGTAAACAACATAATTCTGTAAAAGCAAAAAGTAAAATGAAAATAATTTATAATCATAATAATAAGGAAAATGTTTAAAACTTTCCACCTTTTGAAGTCTTTAGGTTTATAATCATTTGAGGCTGTAAGTCAATAAAATGATTTTAAGTTAACAGTGCTCTCCACAAACTAGCCTACAAGGCAATAAGTGTGTCGATTTGTGTGTTTGTGGGGAACATTTAATTGAAGATCAAGAAATATTGGTGGAAATAATCACCAAGGAGTCAATCAAGAAGTACGACCAGGGACTTCCTTGGTGGTCCAGTGGTTAAGATTCAAGCTCCCAAAGCACAGCTCCAGGTTTGACCTCTGATCAGGGAGCTAGATCCACACGTCACAACTAAGACCATGCAATGCCATGAAGACCCAGTGCAGTCAAAATTAAAAGACAAAGAGCATGACTCTTCTTAAGGACTCAGAACTTTCCTGTACTGGTGTTTATGGGAAGAGAAAATGTCTAGGAAGGTGTTAGCCAAGGCTCATCTAGTTCAATTATCAGTCACAATAAAGAAGTCATTTGATCTGACAACAGGAGTGACGAGTGGGTTTTATCCTTTCAGAACGGGTGCAGAGAAAACATCCAAACATCTGGGATTCTCTCAGAGCTGAAGATCCTTTCCTGGTTTATGAAGAATGCATTTTCTACAAACATCTGGTTTATACCTCCCTTGAAGGTTGTAAGGATTAGTCTATGTTTGTAAAACACCTTTGAAATAAAAAGTGAGACAAAGCGAAAAAATTAAAACATCTGGTTCGAATTCCTTCCCTTTTGAGAAATTGGTAAGCAGGTTAAAAGATCACATAGTGCGAATTAGTCCATCTTATGTGAACATTTTGGAGGAAAGTAGTCTTCAGTGAGTGACATGATGGAACCAGGAAACAAGTTAACTCTACACTATTCTTTTATTTAGTAAAGAGAGGTGTGCTCATTTTTGATTGTCCACTCTTATGGTAGAAATGGATAAGAGTATTTACCTTGATTGTATCTGCTTCCTGGTCGAGCTGTGGGTGTACGGCATGGAGAGTGGGCATCTACTGGGAAGGGGTGGAAGGGGGCCAGGAATATACATATGACAAAGGTTATACCTATCTGTAAACAACATAATTCTGTAAAAGCAAAAATAAAATGAAAATAATTTATAATCATAATAATAAGGAAAATGTTTAAAACTTTCCACCTTTTGAAGTCTTTAGGTTTATAATCATTTGAGGCTGTAAGTCAATAAAATGATTTTAAGTTAACAGTGCTCTCCACAAACTAGCCTACAAGGCAATAAGTGTGTCGATTTGTGTGTTTGTGGGGAACATTTAATTGAAGATCAAGAAATATTGGTGGAAATAATCACCAAGGAGTCAATCAAGAAGTACGACCAGGGACTTCCTTGGTGGTCCAGTGGTTAAGATTCAAGCTCCCAAAGCACAGCTCCAGGTTTGACCTCTGATCAGGGAGCTAGATCCACACGTCACAACTAAGACCATGCAATGCCATGAAGACCCAGTGCAGTCAAAATTAAAAGACAAAGAGCATGACTCTTCTTAAGGACTCAGAACTTTCCTGTACTGGTGTTTATGGGAAGAGAAAATGTCTAGGAAGGTGTTAGCCAAGGCTCATCTAGTTCAATTATCAGTCACAATAAAGAAGTCATTTGATCTGACAACAGGAGTGACGAGTGGGTTTTATCCTTTCAGAACGGGTGCAGAGAAAACATCCAAACATCTGGGATTCTCTCAGAGCTGAAGATCCTTTCCTGGTTTATGAAGAATGCATTTTCTACAAACATCTGGTTTATACCTCCCTTGAAGGTTGTAAGGATTAGTCTATGTTTGTAAAACACCTTTGAAATAAAAAGTGAGACAAAGCGAAAAAATTAAAACATCTGGTTCGAATTCCTTCCCTTTTGAGAAATTGGTAAGCAGGTTAAAAGATCACATAGTGCGAATTAGTCCATCTTATGTGAACATTTTGGAGGAAAGTAGTCTTCAGTGAGTGACATGATGGAACCAGGAAACAAGTTAACTCTACACTATTCTTTTATTTAGTAAAGAGAGGTGTGCTCATTTTTGATTGTCCACTCTTATGGTAGAAATGGATAAGAGTATTTACCACTTAAAAGAATTAGATATCTGCTTCCCTGGTCGCTCAGCTGCAACACAGGAGATTCCTGGGTCAGGAAGATCCCCTGGAGAAGGGATAGACTACCCACTCTGGTATTCTTGGGCTTCACTGGTGGTTCAAATTGTAAAGAATCTGCCTGCAATGCAGGAGATCCAGATTCAATCCTTGGGTCAGGAAGAGCCTCTGGGGGAGGGCATGGCCACCCACTGCAGTATTCTTGCCTGCAGAATTCCCGTGGACAGAGGAGCCTGGCGGGTCACAGTCCATGGGCTCGCAGAGACTCAGACATGACTGAGCAACTAAGCACAGCACGGCACTGTAACAGCCATATATTAGCATGTATCTGCTGATGAAGAAGGGGCTTCCCAGGCAGAAATAGTGGTAAAGAATCCGCTTGCCATTTCAGGAGACATAAGAGACATGGGTTCAAGTCCTGGGTCAGGAAAATTTCCTGGAGAAGAGCATGACAACCCACTCTACTCTTCTTGCCTGGAGAATCCCATGGGCAGAGGAGCCTAGCAGGCAACAGTCCATAGGCTTGCAAAGAGCTAGACACAACTGAAACAACTTAGCATGTATGCACTGATGAAGGAGGGAAATAGTTCAAGTACAAAATCAAAACTGGGGAGAGCTGCACTGAGATGCCAAGTGCGCCTTCCCAGAGTCTCTCAGCTTTTCCTTTACTAATTGGAGTACAGTTAATTTGCAATGCTGTGTTAGTTCCTGCTATACAGCAAGGTGAATCAGTTGCACATATATACATCCACTATTTTTTGGATTCTGTTTCCATATAGATCATTACAGAGTATTGAATAGAGTTCCCTGTATTATACAGTAGATCCTTGTTAATTACTTATTTGATAAGTAATAGTGTGCATATGACAATCCCAATCTCCCAATTTATTCTTCCCCTCTTCCCCACCCCTAGTCGTCATAGGTTCATTTTCTTACATCTAAGACTCTATTTCTGTCTTATAAATAAATGCATTTGCACCATTTTTTAGATTCCACATATAAGCAATATGATATGATACTTGTCTTTCTCAGCCTTTCCTTTAAAATGGAATAATCCCCACAGCAGAAGTGGCACGTGTGCCTGCGTATGTGGTGCATCCACGGCTGCCACCCCAGGGAGCAAAGAGACCCAGACCAAGAGCACAAGCTGAATAGAGCCGACAGAGCAGGTTCAACAGCAAACCCAGGCTGTTCTTCTCCTCCAAGGACTTCTGAGCAGGACAGGAGGTTTGTCTAGAGGTAAAACCAAAACTAGAAGCTGTAAACATCCTCTTGACTTCTCTGAGAGCTTACGGGGACAGCTGAGCACAGAGCAAAGAGTCAGCTGAGAGCAAGGGGCGGAGGGAGAATTTCCTGGAGAACAGGTGGCCCCTGCCGGCTCTTGCGGTGCGTGTGCTGCCGCAGGAAACGCTTGCCTTCTGTCCCACAAGTAGGCTTACTGGCCCAAGACAGAAATAAGGCTGACGGAAATTCTCTTCTTAAAGGGAGCACTTTGGGCAACTGCAGATGAAAAAAGAAAATTAATGAAACATCTTCTTGCAAGGAAATAACCATTTTGAGGATGACAAGCATGGATGAGGAACAGCATGAAGCCTACTCGGGGATTATGTAATGAAAATATCCAGGGCAAGAAAAGAAGATGCTGCCAGGCCAGTACAATCACAGTGACCTCAGTGTACTTCTCCCTGATGAGGAATTTAAAGTTAACCCCAGAACAGCTCGGAATATTTTTGTATGTTTAGTACATATATATATATTGATTGAGTCAACTATTTGTGTTAACCATTGAGTTAAGTATTGGGTTACCTCTATATTGTTATTTGCTAGAGTATAGACTCAATCAATCTCAACTTATTTTGGAGGTCTTTATAAAGACCTTAATTTAAAAAACAATCTGAAACTTTGTTAAAGACATGAAAACTGTCCTCTGCAAAGCCAATTTTAAATGCATTCAAGGTTCCAGAGTGAGCAGACCAGGTCAGCAGCATCTCATAGAATCTATGTGGTTCCCAACCTTTTTTGGCTCCAGGGACTGGTTTCATGGAAGACAATTTTTCCACAGGTGAGGGTGAGAGGATGGTTTCGGGATGATTCAAGCACATTACATTTATTGTGCACTTTATTCTATTATCTCAGATTATCTGGCATTAGATCCCAGAGGTTGGCGACCCCTGCCCTAGAGAACAGGGGTGGAGGGACTTGTTCCTGTCTAGGTGAGTTTTACTCCACACTTGCAGAAGTGGATATTAATGGAACATGAGTGCTTCCAATCCTAAAGAGAGAGCTTAAAGAGGTAAGGAAAAAGGCCAACGGTGGGCTCTTGCTTTGCCATCTCCCTTTCTTTTTCATCCTTCCAAAGACTGTGTTTGTCCACTAGGCTGCAGTCTCCCAAGACAGCTGGTAGCCTTTGCCAGGGATGGCCCTGAAGGCATTGCCATTCATTCCAGAGCAGTGATGACAGAGGTGAGAGTCAGGAAAGTGGATGTGAGTTCATGATCTGTCCCTAGCAACCAGCGGAGAGACCTTGCTCAAGTCTCCTGATCCACTCGTCTCACACCATGGTCTAGTCCTGCAGACAACACTCTCCCCCTCAGACTCAGAACCTTCTCTGGCCTGACTCTACCCACCCTCACTTTCTCTGACTCCTCAATTCTTAACCTCAACCCGGCAAACATCTTGGTGCAGCCTGTTTCCAAGAAAGTCTCCCTCAGCTGCAAAGGATCCAAGACAGTTCTCTGCTCCAAAGATGTTCCCTCCCTCCACACCTGCCTACCTGGGTCCAGTGCCTCTGAGGTCATGGCAGATCCTGAGCTCACATGGAAACATCCTGTCCGCCTCCCAGTCCAGTTCCTCTGTCCTCCAGCGTGAGCCCTGTGTGTCTCTCTTGCCTCTCCTTGGTTGTAGGCTCCTCAAAGAGGAGATTGACTCCTCTGCGCTACAGTCCATAAAGAGTTTGCTTTGTTAGGTCTGTTGAATGACTATGAATAAAAGCATTCTGAACTTTTATTAGACAATATCACTGGGATAAATGTAAAATAACTTCTGTTTAGGTTATTTATGTATATACAGCCATTCTGTTTAGTGTTTTAAAAAAATTCTTTGATGAAAGCCCTGCTGTATACCGCAAGGAACTATACAGTAATTGTAATAACCTATATGGTGAAAGAATCTGAAAAAGTTTGTGTGTGTGTGTATACATATATATATATATATAACTGAATCACTTTTCTGTATGCCTGAAACTGACACAATGTTGCAAATCAACTATACATCAATAAAAATTCTTTTGTTGAGATATAATTCACATGCTATAGAATTCACCCATTTAAAATATATGATTCAATGTTTTTAGTACACTTATAGGGTTGCACAATCCTCAGCACCATCTAATTTTAGAAGTTTTGTCTCTCCAAAAAGAAGCCCTGGACCATGGACTCTCACTCCTACCCCTCCTTGCCCCAGCCCATGGCAACAACTAATCAACTTTCTGTCTCCATAGATTTTCATATTCTGGACATTTTGTGTGTATGGAATGATACAATAGGCAGTGTTTTCTGATCTAGCTTTATGCCATTCATTCCAGAGCAGTGATGACAGAGGTGAGAGTCAGGAAAGTGGATGTGAGTTCATGATCTGTCCCTAGCAACCAGCGGAGAGACCTTGCTCAAGTCTCCTGATCCACTCGTCTCACACCATGGTCTAGTCCTGCAGACAACACTCTCCCCCTCAGACTCAGAACCTTCTCTGGCCTGACTCTACCCACCCTCACTTTCTCTGACTCCTCAATTCTTAACCTCAACCCGGCAAACATCTTGGTGCAGCCTGTTTCCAAGAAAGTCTCCCTCAGCTGCAAAGGATCCAAGACAGTTCTCTGCTCCAAAGATGTTCCCTCCTCCACACCTGCCTACCTGGGTCCAGTGCCTCTGAGGTCATGGCAGATCCTGAGCTCACATGGAAACATCCTGTCCGCCTCCCAGTCCAGTTCCTCTGTCCTCCAGCGTGAGCCCTGTGTGTCTCTCTTGCCTCTCCTTGGTTGTAGGCTCCTCAAAGAGGAGATTGACTCCTCTGCGCTACAGTCCATAAAGAGTTTGCTTTGTTAGGTCTGTTGAATGACTATGAATAAAAGCATTCTGAACTTTTATTAGACAATATCACTGGGATAAATGTAAAATAACTTCTGTTTAGGTTATTTATGTATATACAGCCATTCTGTTTAGTGTTTTAAAAAAATTCTTTGATGAAAGCCCTGCTGTATACCGCAAGGAACTATACAGTAATTGTAATAACCTATATGGTGAAAGAATCTGAAAAAGTTTGTGTGTGTGTGTATACATATATATATATATATAACTGAATCACTTTTCTGTATGCCTGAAACTGACACAATGTTGCAAATCAACTATACATCAATAAAAATTCTTTTGTTGAGATATAATTCACATGCTATAGAATTCACCCATTTAAAATATATGATTCAATGTTTTTAGTACACTTATAGGGTTGCACAATCCTCAGCACCATCTAATTTTAGAAGTTTTGTCTCTCCAAAAAGAAGCCCTGGACCATGGACTCTCACTCCTACCCCTCCTTGCCCCAGCCCATGGCAACAACTAATCAACTTTCTGTCTCCATAGATTTTCATATTCTGGACATTTTGTGTGTATGGAATGATACAATAGGCAGTGTTTTCTGATCTAGCTTTATGCCATTGAAACATTCAGTGATTTTCCTTTTTAAGAGACTGGCCCCTTTAAATAAACCTCTGGCAAAATCCACTCTGGAAGGGAGAAATCATCAATCAGGCAGCAGGAACACCGAGTGACCTTTTTAAGGCTACTCTATTTTCACAGCAAATAGCAATGCCATCACACAAATAAATGACTCTTACTTAAAGGGAAGACACTTTTGTTGTTGTTGTTCAGTCGCTAAGTCCTGTCCGGTCCCTTGCAACCCCATGTACCGCAGCATGCCAGGCTTCTCTGTCCTTCACTATCTCCTGGAGTTTGCTCAAATTTATGTCCATCAAATACATGATGTCATCCAATCATCTCATCTGCCGCCCCCTTCTCCTTTTGCCTTCATTCTTTCCCATCATCAGGGTCTTTTCCAGTGAGTCGGCTCTTCACGTCCAAGTGGCCAAAGTATTGGAGCTTCAGCTTCAGCATCAGTCCTTCTGATGAACATTCAGGGTTGATTTCCTTTAGGATTGATTGGTTTGATCTCCTTGCTGTCCAAGGGATTCTCAAGCGTCTTCTCCAGCACCACAATTTGAAAGCATCAATTCTTCGGCACTCAGCCTTCTTTACAGTCTGCCTGGAAGACACTTCAGGCGAATGTGAAGTACATCATGAGAGTAGCTGTCCCCTCCCAAGACTGGCTCTCACCTCTGGAGTCTTCTGATCCTCTAGCATGCCCTGACTGGATAAATTGTCAAGTTTTTGAGAAAGGCCCCACATTCGCTATATACCTTCTCAGTAATAGGATGAAGTGCAGTTTTTCAATAATCCATGAAAAGCTTCCTGAGAAAAAAAGCTCGTTGTCTTAAAGAAACAAGTGTAAACCTTTATTGCCAATTTTAGGAATCCCAAGATGCACATTTTTTCACATTTAAAGGTTCTTTCAGTCGGGAGGCACTGCGCAGCGGCCGCGGGCCTGGTGGCGGTGAGGGAGCTGTCTGCTGGCACACGTGCAGACCGGTCACAGCTGTTCCCGGAGCAGCTCAGCTGAGAGGTGTGCCCGGCGACCACCACCTGCGCTGAGTCCCCAGGCCACTTACAATGTCTTCAGGAACTTCCTGTATGATTTGACAGTGACATTCTACATAACCATGACTCCCAACCACACAGAGGATGACATTACATGAAGAAACATAAATATTGTTGATTGAGAATTAAAAAACGATTCAAAAAACTCCAGCTCTGCAGGCAAAAATGTTTTAGGAACACTCTAACCTGCTGTTTTCCTTTTTATGCATGCACAAGAATGACACATGACTTTAAAAAAAAAATCTGGGTCTGAGTAGGTCTAAATGAGCATTTTCAAACTGACTTTTTAAAGCTTGTGTCAGAGCTTAATTAGCAGATATTTGTTTCTTTCTTAGCGGGACATAAAATGATACGTTTCACAATCTGAAATTCTGGATCTTAAATTCCATCCACTCCTGCTATGTTAGCCCATGCCATACCTTTTTGAATAAGAGAAGAGGCTGAGAAACAGAGCCGAGTTCTCAGTGAGCCAGTGGGGCTAGAAAAATGAGCCTTATGTAAGGACTTTGGAGGTTGCTTCTCATGCCCCCGTACTTGTACAAAGAACAACAACAACAGTCCTGCTAGAGACAAGCAAGTCAGGATGCACAAGGTTCAAGTGGGATTGCATTTTCAGAGTGCTGGCCGGCAGCCTGGAGGCTCTATAAGCTCCCGGAATCCTCCAGAGGATTGCAGAAGTCCATAAACTATCGGCTGACATCATCCCTGTCTGGGCAAAGACGGGACCAGCAGCCACCCAAGAACGGCCTTTCAGAATCTCTAATGAATTAATCACCATGAAGTGGAGCGGGAGAGGAACTAGCTCATGCTGTCACCCTGCCTCGGCTGGGGCTCCACCTCCCAGCCACCAATTAACTTTACAGTTGCATCTGCCTCTCCTGCCAAGCTCTCCCATAAAGGAATTTATCACCTTCTGTTCGGCTTTTCTTCCTAAATGTGATTCAGAAACCAACAGTATCATTTAAAAAGGCACTTTCAGCCAATCCAATTATGCTCCCAAGCACCTTTTCACGGAACGAGTGAACACTTCTGCATTTCCTTTTGTGGCCTTTTAATGGGGGACTTCGACCACCACCTGCGCTGAGTCCCCAGGCCACTTACAATGTCTTCAGGAACTTCCTGTATGATTTGACAGTGACATTCTACATAACCATGACTCCCAACCACACAGAGGATGACATTACATGAAGAAACATAAATATTGTTGATTGAGAATTAAAAAACGATTCAAAAAACTCCAGCTCTGCAGGCAAAAATGTTTTAGGAACACTCTAACCTGCTGTTTTCCTTTTTATGCATGCACAAGAATGACACATGACTTTAAAAAAAAAATCTGGGTCTGAGTAGGTCTAAATGAGCATTTTCAAACTGACTTTTTAAAGCTTGTGTCAGAGCTTAATTAGCAGATATTTGTTTCTTTCTTAGCGGGACATAAAATGATACGTTTCACAATCTGAAATTCTGGATCTTAAATTCCATCCACTCCTGCTATGTTAGCCCATGCCATACCTTTTTGAATAAGAGAAGAGGCTGAGAAACAGAGCCGAGTTCTCAGTGAGCCAGTGGGGCTAGAAAAATGAGCCTTATGTAAGGACTTTGGAGGTTGCTTCTCATGCCCCTGTACTTGTACAAAGAACAACAACAACAGTCCTGCTAGAGACAAGCAAGTCAGGATGCACAAGGTTCAAGTGGGATTGCATTTTCAGAGTGCTGGCCGGCAGCCTGGAGAGGCTCTATAAGCTCCCGGAATCCTCCAGAGGATTGCAGAAGTCCATAAACTATCGGCTGACATCATCCCTGTCTGGGCAAAGACGGGACCAGCAGCCACCCAAGAACGGCCTTTCAGAATCTCTAATGAATTAATCACCATGAAGTGGAGCGGGAGAGGAACTAGCTCATGCTGTCACCCTGCCTCGGCTGGGGCTCCACCTCCCAGCCACCAATTAACTTTACAGTTGCATCTGCCTCTCCTGCCAAGCTCTCCCATAAAGGAATTTATCACCTTCTGTTCGGCTTTTCTTCCTAAATGTGATTCAGAAACCAACAGTATCATTTAAAAAGGCACTTTCAGCCAATCCAATTATGCTCCCAAGCACCTTTTCACGGAACGAGTGAACACTTCTGCATTTCCTTTTGTGGCCTTATTAACCATGCTGGCGCAGGAGTGCACTGCTAACTGGAGCCAAGGATAATAAGAAACACTTGTTTCTGTGCCGGGCACTGTTCTGAGGGCTTTGTACATATTACCTCATCGAATTCTCACGAGAATCCTGTGAGGCAAGTACTGTTATTACACATATGTCACAGATGAGGAAACCGAGGCACAGGGAAGTTAAGAAACTTTCCCAGGTTCACCCAGCTTCAGACAGAAGAGAGGAGGGTTGGACCCATGAAAGGGGCTCCGGAGTCCATGCTGATGCTTTTTCTTTTTTGTTTCGCTGCACCTTGCGGCATGTGGGATCTTAACCCCGTGATCAGCGGTCGAACCCATAGCCCTCTGCATTGGAAGCATGGAATCTTAGCCACTAGGCCACCAGGGACATCCCCAGACTCCGTGCTTCCAATCACCATTATGCTCCTGGCCATGAAGAAAGATGGTAGATTCCTTTTTTGTAGGTAAAGAGTGGGAAACTTAGCCAGTCCTGTGGGTTTCACACCTTTAAAATCTTTAGAATTCATTATATACATTCATTGTATTAGAATGAATGTAATTCATTATATTCAGTATATATATTCATTCATAATCTGTATTACTTAGAATACATGATCAGAGACACCCTGCTTGGAATGGAGGCAGCGCCCTGTAGGCACTGGCCCTGTCTGGCCTTCTTCCAACTCCTGAGGTGGCCTTAGGCATTTCCCAGGATCCCAGAGGCTTCTGGAAAGCCTCTACCTAAAGGCCTCCACCTGTTGACAAGCTACCCAAGATCTCAGGGGAGCAGCTCAGTTCCCCAGGCGGGAGACGGTGGCCAGCCCTGCTCTCCTGCCCAGCTCCCCACTCACTGGCCCCGCCCCAGCGAGTTGCCTCTGCATGTCGGTTAGCGCTGGCCACACTGCACTTAATGAGGACAAACAAATGTGCTCATCACATAGAGTTCAAGTGTGAGTGATGCGCTCATCCTGCTCTTGCTTAGCAATCCTTTCTCTGGAAAGATCTGGGGCAGATGCTGATGAGATTTAAACATAAACTCCCAGGCAGCGGCGGCGGGCTTGCAGGGCGGTCCCCCAGAGCAGGGCGGGGGGAAGGTAATTATGGACTTCATCTCAATTAGTCTCATTGTCAAGTGAATACTTTTTTAAACATAAGTTTTTTTTTTTTAATTTTGAAAAGATGTTTTGATGTGGATCACTTTTCTAAACTCTTTATTGAATTTATTACAATATTGCTTCTATTTTATGTTTTGACTTTTTGGCCACAAGGCATGTGGGATCTTAGCTCCCTGATCAGGAAACAAACCCACATTGCTTGCACCTAAAGCTGAAGTCTTAATCACCAGACCTCCAGGGACGTCCCTTCAAGGGAATTTCTTGGTCTGGCTGTTACTATTATTTCATCCCAGATCTCATTTGGAAGTCTATCCTTCTGACCTATCCCTACCAAGACAAGGAACAGAAATCCAAAACCACCAGAGACACTGTCTAGGGCTCATTCACGTGGGTAATACCTCATTTTCTGGGAGTATAAATCCCCAACTTCTTCTGTATGGATCACTTTGTATCTGCAGAGAGCCCACAAAGCATCATTGTTTTTGAAAGCACTGCTGCCTGAAAATGAATCTGGATCTTTCCTTCACAGCAGGCGCTATCAAGACTTCTCCCGAGGGCTCAACCCAGGCAGATGGAATCACTGGCCATGAAGTAATAGTAACACACAATAACCACTCTGTATTTTTAAGTTCATAGAGGAATGGTTCTTTGATTGCAACACGTTCCTTTGTGTTAACTGAACGTTTGCCACAGGACATGGTCATATAAAAATTTTTTTCATGACTCCTATCACCTACATAAAAAAATAGCCTAAGCAGCGCTGAGTCCCTTTCTGGTCTTCACTGATACTGTTTCAGTTAACTTCAACAGAGTGATACATTTACAGGAGTGAGGGAAATTCCCTCAGTTGTATCCGAGTCTTTGCTGCCACATGGACTGTAGCCCACCAGACTCCACTGTCTGTGGAATTCTCCAGGCAAGAATACCAGAGGGGGCAGCCATGCCCTTCTCCAGGGGATCTTCCCGATCCAGGGATCAAACCCAGGTCTCCTACATTGTATATGATAGAAGCTTTGAGAAAAAAAAAGGAATCAGTTCTTGCTCTACACAGATTTTTAAAATTATATTTTCCTCTCTGTGAATAGAAACATTGTGTTTAGTCAAATGCAACCACAATATTACATTCTGCATCTTCAGATATGTCTGTCTTCATCTTTTGTATCCTCGGCCAAGTTATTCATGCTCACACTTAATTTCACTCTGGAAAGAATGCCGTATTAATCATTAATAAATATGAATTCTCTCTCATTCTGGCTTGAGATCAGGGAACTTTGAGCGTAACTTGAAAAATTGTGGGGAAAGTGAGCTGCTCAGTTATGAAAGACATTGTTAATGAAGGAGGAAGGAGGATAATCTCTCAGCTTTGTGTCGAGGTGGCTCTCTTCTTGGCCCTCACTCAAACCTTGAGTAGTCTGGGGTTGGGAACAAGTTGTAGGTAAACATTTTTTTGCCTGGATGCAACCAAGTGTAAAGAAAACAACAAAAACATACTATCTTTCATAAGATATTCTACTAACAATAAATACTATTAGAATTGCCTCATTTTGAGAACCCAGAGATAAATCCATGCACCTATGGGTACCTTATTTTTGACAAAGGAGGTACAACTATAAAATGGGACCAAGACAGCCTCTTCAACAAATGGTGCTGGGAAAATTGGACAGCTACATGCAAAAATGAATTTGGACTTTCCACGAGGGCTCAACCCAGGCAAGATGGAATCACTGGCCATGAAGTAATAGTAACACACAATAACCACTCTGTATTTTTAAGTTCATAGAGGAATGGTTCTTTGATTGCAACACGTTCCTTTGTGTTAACTGAACGTTTGCCACAGGACATGGTCATATAAAAATTTTTTTCATGACTCCTATCACCTACATAAAAAAATAGCCTAAGCAGCGCTGAGTCCCTTTCTGGTCTTCACTGATACTGTTTCAGTTAACTTCAACAGAGTGATACATTTACAGGAGTGAGGGAAATTCCCTCAGTTGTATCCGAGTCTTTGCTGCCACATGGACTGTAGCCCACCAGACTCCACTGTCTGTGGAATTCTCCAGGCAAGAATACCAGAGGGGGCAGCCATGCCCTTCTCCAGGGGATCTTCCCGATCCAGGGATCAAACCCAGGTCTCCTACATTGTATATGATAGAAGCTTTGAGAAAAAAAAAGGAATCAGTTCTTGCTCTACACAGATTTTTAAAATTATATTTTCCTCTCTGTGAATAGAAACATTGTGTTTAGTCAAATGCAACCACAATATTACATTCTGCATCTTCAGATATGTCTGTCTTCATCTTTTGTATCCTCGGCCAAGTTATTCATGCTCACACTTAATTTCACTCTGGAAAGAATGCCGTATTAATCATTAATAAATATGAATTCTCTCTCATTCTGGCTTGAGATCAGGGAACTTTGAGCGTAACTTGAAAAATTGTGGGGAAAGTGAGCTGCTCAGTTATGAAAGACATTGTTAATGAAGGAGGAAGGAGGATAATCTCTCAGCTTTGTGTCGAGGTGGCTCTCTTCTTGGCCCTCACTCAAACCTTGAGTAGTCTGGGGTTGGGAACAAGTTGTAGGTAAACATTTTTTTGCCTGGATGCAACCAAGTGTAAAGAAAACAACAAAAACATACTATCTTTCATAAGATATTCTACTAACAATAAATACTATTAGAATTGCCTCATTTTGAGAACCCAGAGATAAATCCATGCACCTATGGGTACCTTATTTTTGACAAAGGAGGTACAACTATAAAATGGGACCAAGACAGCCTCTTCAACAAATGGTGCTGGGAAAATTGGACAGCTACATGCAAAAAAATGAATTTGGAACCTTCCCTGACACCATACACAAAGATCAACTCAAAATGGATTAAAGATCTCAATGTAGGATCAGAAACCATCAAACTCTTAGAAGAGAATATAGGCAAAACCCTCAAAGACAGAAATCAAAGCAAGATCTTCTCTGACCCACCTACTAGAATAGAGGAACTGAAAACAAAAAGTAGCATGTGGGACCTAATGAAACTTCAAAGTTTTGTACAGCAAAAGAAACTACAAAAAAGCTGAACAGACAGCCCACAGAATGGGAGAAAATCATAGCAAATGAAACAACAGACAAAGAATTAATCTCCAAAATCTACAAGCAACTCAGACAACTCAGCACCAGAAAAATGAACAGCCCAATCAGAAAATGGGAAAAGGACCTAAACAGACACCTCTCCAAAGAGGACATACTGATGGCCAAAAAAACACATGGAATGATGCTCAACCTCGCTTATAATCAGAGAAATGCAAATCAAAACTACAATGAGATATCACCTCACACCCGTCAGAATGGCCATCATCAACAAATCGACAGACAATATATGCTGGAGAGGGTGCAGAGAAAAGGGAACACTCCTGCATTGCTGGTGGGAATGCAAATTGATACAGCCTCTATTGGAGACAGTATGGAGATTTCTTAAAAAACTAAAACTAGAAGCACCCAGCAATCCCACTCTTAGACTTATACCCTGATGAAGTCAAATCTGAAAGAAACACCTGTACCCCAATGTTCATTGCAGCTCTCTATACAATAGCTGGAACATGGAAGCAACCTAGATGCCCATCGACGAACGAATGGATACAAAAGCTCTGGTATATACACATAATGGAATACTACACAGCTGTAAGGAGAAATGCAGAAGAATCAGCCCTAATGAGGTGGCTGGATCTAGAACCTATCATAAAAAGTGAAGTCAGTCAGAAAGAGAAGGACAAATACAGTATACTAACACATATATATGGAATCTAGTAGGATGGTGATGATGGCACATGCAGTGAAGCAACGGAAAGACAGACATGGACAGTGGACATATGAACATTGTGGGGAGGAACAGTGGGTGAGAGGTGTAAAGGAAGTAGCATGAAGGCCTGTACTATCATATGTGAAGAAAATAGCTATCGTCATTGCTCTGTGAGAAAAGGGGATCCTGCAGGGGTGCTGTGTGACGGTCTGGAGGGGTGGGAAGGGGGGGATATACATATGACTAATCTGGGATCATACATATCTGTAAACAACAAAACTCTGTAAAAGTTAAAAGTCAAATAAAAGCTTAAAAAAAGAAAAAGAATTGCCTCACTTCTTCCAATCATTCTTAATGCAATTGCTCTTAAGTGGAGCATTTTCAATATACAAATGTAGAGTTTCCACTGAAGACTTACTAGATTAGAATCTTTTGAGATGTGACCCAAGCAGTGTGTCAAAAAAGCTTCACAATCATTTTCTACTTAATTGGTTAAGAATGAACTCCGTCAAATGGTTTATTTTTCTATTGTAATTTTAAAATTTTTATAATATACAACATGATAGTCATCATGTTATATAACTAGTGCTTTCTTGTGATATGTAGGTAAACTGTTAAGAGAGTAAATCCTGAGTTGTCACACAGAGAAAATTTTTTTCTTCCTTCTCTCTTTTCTTTTTACTGTATCTGTATGAGAAGATGGGTGTTAGCCAAACCTATGGCGGTAATCGTTTCAGAATACACGTAAGTCAAACCATCATATAGTATGCCTTAAACTTAATATGGTAATGTATGTCAATTATTTCTCTTCAGTAAAACTGGAAAAAAGTTAAAGCCAAATTTAAAGCTTCAAGAGGAACTTTTTCCAGTGTCTCATGGATGGCAAAATTAATTTGGCTGGTTAAAATAGCACAACTCCAGAAGATGATTTGAAGGGTAAAGTTGACAACAAATGATACTTGGGGGAAGTCATTGAAAAGTGGGGAACTTCACTAAGTTTCAGTTTGAAGGAAGCACTGTTCGTGGGGTTAAAAACTCTTACCACTCGCTGCTGACTGTGTGCAGTGACTTGGTGCCAGGCCAGCAGCAGGCAGGGGCCTCTCCACCACCAAATACCGATGTGGCGTTGTCACTAACAAGCCGTCAAATAATACCGATGGACAGTGGACATATGAACATTGTGGGGAGGAACAGTGGGTGAGAGGTGTAAAGGAAGTAGCATGAAGGCCTGTACTATCATATGTGAAGAAAATAGCTATCGTCATTGCTCTGTGAGAAAAGGGGATCCTGCAGGGGTGCTGTGTGACGGTCTGGAGGGGTGGGAAGGGGGGGATATACATATGACTAATCTGGGATCATACATATCTGTAAACAACAAAACTCTGTAAAAGTTAAAAGTCAAATAAAAGCTTAAAAAAAGAAAAAGAATTGCCTCACTTCTTCCAATCATTCTTAATGCAATTGCTCTTAAGTGGAGCATTTTCAATATACAAATGTAGAGTTTCCACTGAAGACTTACTAGATTAGAATCTTTTGAGATGTGACCCAAGCAGTGTGTCAAAAAAGCTTCACAATCATTTTCTACTTAATTGGTTAAGAATGAACTCCGTCAAATGGTTTATTTTTCTATTGTAATTTTAAAATTTTTATAATATACAACATGATAGTCATCATGTTATATAACTAGTGCTTTCTTGTGATATGTAGGTAAACTGTTAAGAGAGTAAATCCTGAGTTGTCACACAGAGAAAATTTTTTTCTTCCTTCTCTCTTTTCTTTTTACTGTATCTGTATGAGAAGATGGGTGTTAGCCAAACCTATGGCGGTAATCGTTTCAGAATACACGTAAGTCAAACCATCATATAGTATGCCTTAAACTTAATATGGTAATGTATGTCAATTATTTCTCTTCAGTAAAACTGGAAAAAAGTTAAAGCCAAATTTAAAGCTTCAAGAGGAACTTTTTCCAGTGTCTCATGGATGGCAAAATTAATTTGGCTGGTTAAAATAGCACAACTCCAGAAGATGATTTGAAGGGTAAAGTTGACAACAAATGATACTTGGGGGAAGTCATTGAAAAGTGGGGAACTTCACTAAGTTTCAGTTTGAAGGAAGCACTGTTCGTGGGGTTAAAAACTCTTACCACTCGCTGCTGACTGTGTGCAGTGACTTGGTGCCAGGCCAGCAGCAGGCAGGGGCCTCTCCACCACCAAATACCGATGTGGCCGTTGTCACTAACAAGCCGTCTTAAGTGTAGAGGCTGAGCACTCGGCGGCTCAGCAGGGCCACTGATCTGCATAGGTGTCCTCTTTCCTAGGGAGGACTCTGAAGCCTTGAGGCAGACCATCCATGGTGTGGACCTACCTAAGCTGCAGTCCCCAGAGTATGAGTGGTGCAAGGATGAGAAATGGCTCAACAAAGTATAAAAGGTAGGCTAGATTGTACCAAATTGAGGTTAGTACAGTGTAATTTCATGTCTATGAAGTCATTTTATGTAAAGAGCATTTTCTCCTGGGGGAAACGGACATCCTTTCAAAATGGCAAAGAGTGAAATAAGAAGGAATCGCAATAGGCTAAATTTACTTTGAGTTATGGTTTTCTTCAACCGGAGATGCAGAGCCCCATTGTGAGTAGCTTGTAAAATCAACGACTGTGACCGTTCATGCAGAGGCTCTGCTGATTCTACAAATACATAGTAATGCAGCCGCCTCTCCAAGGGCAGGCTCCAGCCTGACGCTTGCACAGCCAGCAGAAATCATTCCTTGCAGCAGATAGAATTTCATTGTTTAGCAATATTCCTTCCAAGGAAGCTGCACCCTCAGCCGTGCACGCTATTTCAGAGGGCGTGGCTGCCCTCCGCCTGGCTGCTTCCCTTCAAATTAATAGGCAACCAGCAGGTAATCAATGCCTTTTATACAAGATGGCAGAGGAGATTCTTGTAGGTCTCTGTATTGGGAATATTCATCATGTGAGGCAGACACGAGGGTTTTTTTTTTTTTTTTAAAGTGTTGGCTTTCCTTGATTATCAAAGTAAATCACGTTCAATACAGAAATGTTGAAAAGTAGGAAAGCTTGAAAAAGAAAAAAATCATTTTTAATTTATTCAGAGATATCCATTTTAATATTTTAGTGTACTTTGCAGCCTCTTACACAGCTGACATTACAGCCTACATTCAGTCGGTAGCCTGCTTCTCATCAGTATTATACTCAGCCTGCTGGATGTCTAGCTGCTCCTTTCTCTGTGATGATGGGAGATGTTTCAGTGAATCTCCTGTGCAGTTTTTAGTCTACATTTCTGATTATTTCCTTCAGGTAGATTCCTAGAAGTGGGATTTCTAAATCAAAGGGTAGAAATGAACATTCTGGCATTTAAACAAAGATTTTCTAGGTAAATTGGAAAACACACCCTGTGTTTACTGGTTGTGTACAGCTGTTTCTGAATCAGGAAAAAACACCTGCTGTCAGCTTTCCTAGTTTCGACACTTTTTTGATATTGGATTAGTGGCACTAGTGGTAAAGAACCTGCCTGTCAAAGCAGGATATACAGCAGACATGGGTTCAACCCCTAGGTCAGGAAGATTCCCTGGAGAAGGAAATGGCCACCCAGTCCAGTATTCTTGTCTGGGAAATCCCATGGACAGAGGAGCCTGGTGGGCTACAGTCCATAGGGTCACAAAGAGTTGGACACGGCTGAGTGATTTAGTACGCACATCGTGGGAGGTTTGCTCTTACCTTGATTGAGTGACAGGACTCAGCCGACTAACTTCTTTTAATGCCTTCAGACTTCTTCCCATGAACTACATCGATGGGATCTCTTGCTCTGTGCACTCCAGTAGGATCCAAAACGAGAGTCTGGCCACAACTGGAGGGTGAAAGAACACCAGTTATCCTCTAGTCTTCCCCTGGGAAAGTTGCCATAGGGTGGCTCCATCCTTTTTTAAATCTTTATCTTCATTCTTGAAACTGATAATAAAAAACACATAATATTTACACTTTTAACTATTTTTAGTTATACAATCAGTAGTGTTAAGTGCATTCACAGTGCACCCATCACTACTATCCATTTCAAGAATTTGGTCATCATCTCAAACAAGAGTTCCATACCATTAAACAATAGTTCTTCATCACAACCTTCTCCTGGTAAGTTCTATTCTCCTTTTGGGTCTATGAATTTGCTTCCTTTTGGTATCTCTCATAAGGAGAATCATCCAGTGTTTGTCTCTTTGTATCTGGCTTATTTCACACAGCAAAATGAAAAATCATTTTAATTTATTCAGATATATCCATTTTAATATTTTAGTGTACTTTGCAGCCTCTTACACAGCTGACATTACAGCCTACATTCAGTCGGTAGCCTGCTTCTCATCAGTATTATACTCAGCCTGCTGGATGTCTAGCTGCTCCTTTCTCTGTGATGATGGGAGATGTTTCAGTGAATCTCCTGTGCAGTTTTTAGTCTACATTTCTGATTATTTCCTTCAGGTAGATTCCTAGAAGTGGGATTTCTAAATCAAAGGGTAGAAATGAACATTCTGGCATTTAAACAAAGATTTTCTAGGTAAATTGGAAAACACACCCTGTGTTTACTGGTTGTGTACAGCTGTTTCTGAATCAGGAAAAAACACCTGCTGTCAGCTTTCCTAGTTTCGACACTTTTTTGATATTGGATTAGTGGCACTAGTGGTAAAGAACCTGCCTGTCAAAGCAGGATATACAGCAGACATGGGTTCAACCCCTAGGTCAGGAAGATTCCCTGGAGAAGGAAATGGCCACCCAGTCCAGTATTCTTGTCTGGGAAATCCCATGGACAGAGGAGCCTGGTGGGCTACAGTCCATAGGGTCACAAAGAGTTGGACACGGCTGAGTGATTTAGTACGCACATCGTGGGAGGTTTGCTCTTACCTTGATTGAGTGACAGGACTCAGCCGACTAACTTCTTTTAATGCCTTCAGACTTCTTCCCATGAACTACATCGATGGGATCTCTTGCTCTGTGCACTCCAGTAGGATCCAAAACGAGAGTCTGGCCACAACTGGAGGGTGAAAGAACACCAGTTATCCTCTAGTCTTCCCCTGGGAAAGTTGCCATAGGGTGGCTCCATCCTTTTTTAAATCTTTATCTTCATTCTTGAAACTGATAATAAAAAACACATAATATTTACACTTTTAACTATTTTTAGTTATACAATCAGTAGTGTTAAGTGCATTCACAGTGCACCCATCACTACTATCCATTTCAAGAATTTGGTCATCATCTCAAACAAGAGTTCCATACCATTAAACAATAGTTCTTCATCACAACCTTCTCCTGGTAAGTTCTATTCTACTTTTTGGGTCTATGAATTTGCTTCCTTTTGGTATCTCTCATAAGGAGAATCATCCAGTGTTTGTCTCTTTGTATCTGGCTTATTTCACACAGCAAAATGTTTTCAAGGTTCATGCACGCCATAGCGTGTATTGGAATTTCATTCTTTTTGCTATGGTTGAATAAAATTCCATTGTCTGGCTCCATCACATTTTGTTGATCCACTCATCTGTTGATGGACATTTGAGCTGTTTCTACCTTTTGGCTACACTGAATAATGCTGCTAGGGCCATGGCTGTACAATGTCTCCATCCTTTTCTGAGGCTATAAATTCTGTCTAGTGGTTCTGTCCATATAGCTACCCTTTGTGCCAATAACATGTCCTTTCCTTGGCGCTTTTGACTTAGAGTGGTGGGTCCCTACTGCAGCTAGTCTTGGGGTTGTGCATCATGCTCTGTGGGTTCCCCTACACCCTACCAGGCTTTGGTTGTTCTTCTCTTTATTAATCTTTCTTCAAATTACCCAGCTTGAGTGTGACATCTATTCCCTGCCAGGTTTGACTTTCACTAAACTTTTACTACAAATTGTCTCCACTTTAGTCCTGAAACAACTGAATACCTCTCCAAGAATACCTGGGCCTATGGCCACTAGCTACTGACAAGCACCTGGACATTTAAAATAGCCAGATGGCCAGGCTCCATTGCACTTCAACCTATTAAAAAAATTCTAGTTCTTGTTGTTCAGTAACAAGTCGTGTCCAATTCTTTCTGACCCCAAGAATTGAAGCACACCAGGCCTCCCTGCCCTTCACTATCTCCTGGAGTTCACTCAAACTCATGTCCATTGACTCAGTGACGCCATCCAACCAACACATCCCCTGTTATCCCGTTCTCCTCCTGCCCTCAATCTTTCCCAGCTTCAGGGTCTTTTCCAATAATTGCTCTCGCATCAGGTGGCCAGAGTATTGGAGCTTCAGCTTCAGCAGCAGTCCCCTAGTGAATATTCAGGGTTAATTTCCTTTAGGATTGACTGGTTCAGTCTCTCTCCTTGTTGTCCCAGGGACTCTCAAGAGTCCTCTCCAGTACCACAGCTCAAAAGCATCAACTCTTCGGTGCTCAGCCTTCTTTATGGTCCCACTCTCACATCCGTACATGACTACTGGAAAGACCATGGTTTTGACTATATGGACCTTTGTCAGCAAAGTGATGCCTCTGCTTTTTAATATGCTGTCTAGATTTGTCTAGATAGTTGTTCTTCCAAGGAGCAAGTGTCTTTTAGATTGTGGCTGCAGTCACCATTCACAGTGATTCTGGAGTTCAAGAAAACAAAATTTGTCACTGTTTCCATTGTCTTCCTATCTATTTGCTATGAACTGATGGGACCAGGTGCCATGATTTTTTGAATGTTCAGTTTTAAGCCAGCTTTTTCACTAACCTCTTTCACCTTCATCAAGAGGCTCTTTAGTTCTTCTGTCCATATAGCTACCCTTTGTGCCAATAACATGTCCTTTCCTTGGCGCTTTTGACTTAGAGTGGTGGGTCCCTACTGCAGCTAGTCTTGGGGTTGTGCATCATGCTCTGTGGGTTCCCCTACACCCTACCAGGCTTTGGTTGTTCTTCTCTTTATTAATCTTTCTTCAAATTACCCAGCTTGAGTGTGACATCTATTCCCTGCCAGGTTTGACTTTCACTAAACTTTTACTACAAATTGTCTCCACTTTAGTCCTGAAACAACTGAATACCTCTCCAAGAATACCTGGGCCTATGGCCACTAGCTACTGACAAGCACCTGGACATTTAAAATAGCCAGATGGCCAGGCTCCATTGCACTTCAACCTATTAAAAAAATTCTAGTTCTTGTTGTTCAGTAACAAGTCGTGTCCAATTCTTTCTGACCCCAAGAATTGAAGCACACCAGGCCTCCCTGCCCTTCACTATCTCCTGGAGTTCACTCAAACTCATGTCCATTGACTCAGTGACGCCATCCAACCAACACATCCCCTGTTATCCCGTTCTCCTCCTGCCCTCAATCTTTCCCAGCTTCAGGGTCTTTTCCAATAATTCGGCTCTACGCATCAGGTGGCCAGAGTATTGGAGCTTCAGCTTCAGCAGCAGTCCCCCTAGTGAATATTCAGGGTTAATTTCCTTTAGGATTGACTGGTTCAGTCTCTCTCTCCTTGTTGTCCAAGGGACTCTCAAGAGTCCTCTCCAGTACCACAGCTCAAAAGCATCAACTCTTCGGTGCTCAGCCTTCTTTATGGTCCCACTCTCACATCCGTACATGACTACTGGAAAGACCATGGTTTTGACTATATGGACCTTTGTCAGCAAAGTGATGCCTCTGCTTTTTAATATGCTGTCTAGATTTGTCTAGATAGTTGTTCTTCCAAGGAGCAAGTGTCTTTTAGATTGTGGCTGCAGTCACCATTCACAGTGATTCTGGAGTTCAAGAAAACAAAATTTGTCACTGTTTCCATTGTCTTCCTATCTATTTGCTATGAACTGATGGGACCAGGTGCCATGATTTTTTGAATGTTCAGTTTTAAGCCAGCTTTTTCACTAACCTCTTTCACCTTCATCAAGAGGCTCTTTAGTTCTTCTTCTCTTTCTGTCATTAGAGAGGAATCATCTACATATCAGAGGTTGATATTTCTCTTGGCAATCTTGATACCAGCTTGTGAGTCATCCAGTCCAGCATTTTGCATGATGTACTCTGTATGGAAGTTAAATAAACTTAGTGACAATATAAACCTTTCCCAGTTTTGAACCAGTGCTCCATGTTCATGTTCCATGTCTAGTTCTAACTGTTGCTTCTTGGCCTACACACAGGTTTCCCAAGAGGCAGGTAAGGTGTTCTGGCATTCATATCTTTAAGAATTCTCCAGTTTGTTGTGATCCACACAGTCAAAGACTTCGGTGTAGTCAATGAAACAGAAGTAGAAAATCTTCATTTTAAAGAAGTATCCCAGAGAGTCTAAAGCTGTTGAGCCAAAGTCCAACATGAACCCCTGGCACCTGGGACTCTTTTGCAACCCTGAACCAATGTGGTTCTAGGTCCACTGTAGGAATTTAGGTCAACATTTTTGAACTAAAATAGCTAAGATGTATTGAGATGAAGATATTTGAGAATTACTCACATTTCATTCACACTTTTCCTAAATTAACTTGGCTTTATATTGAGTTGCCTTCCAAATGATCAGCTTTTAGGAAGGGAGAATAGAGCATGATTTTTATACCCAGAAGCTGTCTTCTAAGCTGCCAACCTCCTGTTCACTTTTCCCTAGGCAAAATCTCCTTGCCCCGTAACCTTTTTATGTTCACGGTTCTATAGCTGTCTTAAAAAACTAAGATTTAGAAGTTAGCATCATGCAACCCTCATACTTCCCAAAGTGTCTGAATTGGCAATACTTCTTGTTGTATATTTTCCAAGGTATACAAATCCAGCTGTCCTGAAGTGTAGCATTAAAAACCACACCAGACAGATATTAATACATCTACATTACCAGCTCACCTTGTCCCTCCTGGCAAACAATGGCTGCAAGGTTAAGTGGCATTTAGAGGAAAGTGGGGACTGAGAAGCAGCTAACAAAATCAGGCCTTCTCCACCCCAATACTGTGCCAAGACATCTATCTATTCAGAGTATTAGATAAGTTATTATATAGTCTTTGCATCTCTCCTCATTTTTATCCTTGGTTGGGGTGATAGTTTCAAGCAACTCATTTAATTTCCCTTGCTTTCAGTTTCTTCATCTACAAAAAAGAAAGAGAGAAAATGTATTTTGCTACACTAGAAAGAATCCAAGATCTCAGCAAATTAAAAACTATTTAGCTTGTGGGTTCCACATTGCAGATGAGGAAATGTGGTGCTGGCGAGTTTAAATGACACCTCTAAATTCAAACCACTGCGTCACAGCAGGGTTAAACTCCAAATCCAGGCCTCCTGAGGGTTTTTATAGTGTTTTTGTACATTTGTTTTTGATATCAAAATTCATTTTATTTTTTACAAATGAGTAGTTATGATATTTACAGTAAAACTTCCTATTTTGATAAATAGCTTTAGAAATGGAGTGTTGGTTGACCTTTCTGTTGATGTAAACAATGCACAAGGATCTCTTTCCATGAGGGCCTTCCCTTGTGGTTCTAGGTCCACTGTAGGAATTTAGGTCAACATTTTTGAACTAAAATAGCTAAGATGTATTGAGATGAAGATATTTGAGAATTACTCACATTTCATTCACACTTTTCCTAAATTAACTTGGCTTTATATTGAGTTGCCTTCCAAATGATCAGCTTTTAGGAAGGGAGAATAGAGCATGATTTTTATACCCAGAAGCTGTCTTCTAAGCTGCCAACCTCCTGTTCACTTTTCCCTAGGCAAAATCTCCTTGCCCCGTAACCTTTTTATGTTCACGGTTCTATAGCTGTCTTAAAAAACTAAGATTTAGAAGTTAGCATCATGCAACCCTCATACTTCCCAAAGTGTCTGAATTGGCAATACTTCTTGTTGTATATTTTCCAAGGTATACAAATCCAGCTGTCCTGAAGTGTAGCATTAAAAACCACACCAGACAGATATTAATACATCTACATTACCAGCTCACCTTGTCCCTCCTGGCAAACAATGGCTGCAAGGTTAAGTGGCATTTAGAGGAAAGTGGGGACTGAGAAGCAGCTAACAAAATCAGGCCTTCTCCACCCCAATACTGTGCCAAGACATCTATCTATTCAGAGTATTAGATAAGTTATTATATAGTCTTTGCATCTCTCCTCATTTTTATCCTTGGTTGGGGTGATAGTTTCAAGCAACTCATTTAATTTCCCTTGCTTTCAGTTTCTTCATCTACAAAAAAGAAAGAGAGAAAATGTATTTTGCTACACTAGAAAGAATCCAAGATCTCAGCAAATTAAAAACTATTTAGCTTGTGGGTTCCACATTGCAGATGAGGAAATGTGGTGCTGGCGAGTTTAAATGACACCTCTAAATTCAAACCACTGCGTCACAGCAGGGTTAAACTCCAAATCCAGGCCTCCTGAGGGTTTTTATAGTGTTTTTGTACATTTGTTTTTGATATCAAAATTCATTTTATTTTTTACAAATGAGTAGTTATGATATTTACAGTAAAACTTCCTATTTTGATAAATAGCTTTAGAAATGGAGTGTTGGTTGACCTTTCTGTTGATGTAAACAATGCACAAGGATCTCTTTCCATGAGGGCCTTCCCCTTGATCCTACCAAGACAGTCCCTTTTCATTTGTTTTGTGTTGCTTATTAATGTATGAAAATCGATTTCTGTTTTACTTTTTTTTTTAATGGTATCAAAACTAAATGCCCTGATTTCTTTTGCTTAAATGAATACAAGAGCAGTTCTTTTTTTCTGTCCAAGTTGATCCTTTAACAACAAAAAAAAACATGATCCAGGGAAGAGACAGAGGAAATCTATGAGGATGATGGAGTTAAGGTTGTCTTCTGTGTAGCTTTTGGAAAAACGCAGAGCCTTTCTAAGTTCAGAAACTTGATGGTAAGCCTTCTGGTTCTTGTCTTGGTAGATGGACCAAAATGAAGCTACCTACGGGTTCAGAGGAATATAATTAGTTATAAGACAGAAGAGAAACAGAAGAAAGCAAGCAAACAAGAACGGATACTGTGAGCACTCGCTTTCCTTGCTGGCTGGTGAGACCATAGGCGTGTGGTTGACATGGTTAGTGCCACCAGTTGGCCTTGAGGTTTTAAACGATGAAATACTTCCATCCTGAAGTGAGCTGGACAGGATCAAAGTGCAAGGGAGGTGTGAAAAACGAGGCGGCCCTGTGGCATTTGGGTCAGATCAGACACCAGAAATATCAAGAGCCCACAGTTCCGAGCATAGCATGGACAACCAGATGGGAACACACCACAGAGCTGAAAAAGGGTCTCTTTTGGGGGCTGATGATTTTCCCCAAATTTACCTGCATACTTTTTTTACCCTTTCCATCTTTTTTTTTTTTTTTTTAACTTTAATGTTTTGGCCTTGCCATGCCATATATGGGATCTTAATTCCTCGACCAGGGCTAGAACCGATGCTGCCTGCATTGGGAGCACAGAGTCTAAACCAGTGGACCACCAGGGAAGTCCCTCCCCTTCATCTTTAAGATAAGAAGTTGACTCCTTAACTTGAAAACCATTAACCTTCATTTTCTAAGGGCAGCCTCTAGACTCCGCTAGAGGCTACCCTATGAGACATATCCTGATTATGAACTGTTGATAAATTGAGCTTTTAATGCTTAATATTTCAATGTGATAATATTTAAGAAAATCTTACTCGTCTTTTGAAGCACTTGATTCTAAACCACTATCATAAGCATGATAGCAAGTTGCTTTTTTGAACCAGAAGTGACTTAAAAAATAAATAACTTCATTTTCAGCACGTAACATACAACTTCTTTTTATGTCAAAGTCAGAAATAGATTTCTACTGGCAGAGGAAACAAAACCCTCTCTTTCACATCAGGCAGTGGTTTAACAAAGTGTTCTGCACGTTTTCCCAAAGCAAACACCATGCTTTCAGTTCTGCAGTGTGCCTTTGACCAGCACTGAGTTGTCACTAAAATTGCAGCAATTTTCAAACATGCCACACTCTGGCATCAAGTTAATGACTGGAGTCATTGGCACAGGCAGACATCAGACACCAGGTTTTGGCAGTAGGAACAGATGAAATAAAGCAAGTAGGGTCAGGACAGCTTCCCAGAAGTCAGGTGTTAACTTCCACTGCAATGTCTTTGTCAGTTTCATTTTCTAAGGGTTTGGGGTTGACCAGACGCCACCATGAGTCCACTGTGGCCATGAATATCTGAAACAATGTTCCTTACAATGTTAAGTCGCTTTAGTTCATGTCAGATTCTTTGTGACCCTATGGAATGGAGCCTGCCAGGCTCCTCTGTCCATGGGATTCTCCAGGCAAGAATACGGGAGTGGGTTGCCATACCCTCCTTCAGGGGATCTTCCTAACCCAGGGACTGAACGCATGTCTCCTGCGTTTCCTGCATTGACAAGTGGGTTCTTCAGCACTCGCACCACCTGAGAAACCCACTGTTCCTTATACTCCCCAGTAAATTCAGCTCCTTTCATCTTACTTCTTTAAAGGAATGTCATTTTGATTATAGCAGGGAGTAAATGGCTAGTAGAGACAAGACTGAGTCTGTGTTGACAGGTTCCTGGGTTAAGAGGTGACAGTTCTGATGGCCAAAATCTGCACCCACTCTTGTACAGAGGATGCCTGATGCCAGGCCTCCAATGCTGTGTCAGGACAGGGATCTTATTGGTCGCACAAGGTAAGACTGTATCCCTGTGGGTGGAGAGAGTCTTCTTGGCATGAAGGGAGGCAGGAGGGGAGTCAGTCATTCCCAGGGAAGGAGACTGGTCCTCGAGAAGGAGCCACATGTGGAAGGGTAGGGGTGAAGTGGGAGAGTGGCTGCAGAAGGCAAGACCAAGGAGAAAAGGAGGATTGGAGAAGAGGACAATGTGATCGCCACGTGGCAATGAATAGGAAGTGGTGAAAAAGAATACCCTGCACTGTCATCTGCAGGAGAAATTGTCCAGGCACTGCTGCTTCCACTCAGGAAAGGGCAACGGTGAGCTTTCAGCCTAGACTCAGGATCCTCGAACGATCAAGAATCAGGCTCCCATTGATGAAAACTTTCTACATTTTACAGCACAGTCTTAAGCACAGACTCTAAGATTATTTGTGCCACCTCTCATGGAGGACCTGATGAGACCTCATAAGGGAGTCCACTGGGCTCTGGTCTGCTGGCTTCAATGGAGTCCAAGTAGGGTCAGGACAGCTTCCCAGAAGTCAGGTGTTAACTTCCACTGCAATGTCTTTGTCAGTTTCATTTTCTAAGGGTTTGGGGTTGACCAGACGCCACCATGAGTCCACTGTGGCCATGAATATCTGAAACAATGTTCCTTACAATGTTAAGTCGCTTTAGTTCATGTCAGATTCTTTGTGACCCTATGGAATGGAGCCTGCCAGGCTCCTCTGTCCATGGGATTCTCCAGGCAAGAATACGGGAGTGGGTTGCCATACCCTCCTTCAGGGGATCTTCCTAACCCAGGGACTGAACGCATGTCTCCTGCGTTTCCTGCATTGACAAGTGGGTTCTTCAGCACTCGCACCACCTGAGAAACCCACTGTTCCTTATACTCCCCAGTAAATTCAGCTCCTTTCATCTTACTTCTTTAAAGGAATGTCATTTTGATTATAGCAGGGAGTAAATGGCTAGTAGAGACAAGACTGAGTCTGTGTTGACAGGTTCCTGGGTTAAGAGGTGACAGTTCTGATGGCCAAAATCTGCACCCACTCTTGTACAGAGGATGCCTGATGCCAGGCCTCCAATGCTGTGTCAGGACAGGGATCTTATTGGTCGCACAAGGTAAGACTGTATCCCTGTGGGTGGAGAGAGTCTTCTTGGCATGAAGGGAGGCAGGAGGGGAGTCAGTCATTCCCAGGGAAGGAGACTGGTCCTCGAGAAGGAGCCACATGTGGAAGGGTAGGGGTGAAGTGGGAGAGTGGCTGCAGAAGGCAAGACCAAGGAGAAAAGGAGGATTGGAGAAGAGGACAATGTGATCGCCACGTGGCAATGAATAGGAAGTGGTGAAAAAGAATACCCTGCACTGTCATCTGCAGGAGAAATTGTCCAGGCACTGCTGCTTCCACTCAGGAAAGGGCAACGGTGAGCTTTCAGCCTAGACTCAGGATCCTCGATGTTGACAAAGGGAGTGGATTCAAAGAAATCAAGGCTCCCATGTGATGAAAACTTTCTACATTTTACAGCACAGTCTTAAGCACAGACTCTAAGATTATTTGTGCCACCTCTCATGGAGGACCTGATGAGACCCTGTCATAAGGGAGTCCACTGGGCTCTGGTCTGCTGGCTGTTTCTCGTTATATGTAAGGTCTGCTGGTTCCCATGGGATTAGTTTCCTAGGGCCTCCATATAAGTGACTGCAGACTGACCATGTTCTCTTACAGCCCTAGAGGTTGGAAGTCCCAACTCAAGGGGTGGCCAGAGCTGGTTCCTTTTGGAGGTAAGAGTTAAGGGGCAGGATGAACTCAGTGAGCCCCTCTGAGCCTTAGTGTGACAGAGGACAGGTGTCTAGTGAGCTCAGGATTTGCACAGAACAGCCTGAGGGCAAACACTGGAGGAAGGATGTTACATAAAAAACCATATCCACCTCCCCTTTACACACTAAACTGCTAAGCCTCCACCAGGGAAGCCCTCCTGCTATTCGGGACACAGGTAGCTACCCAAAGAGAAAGGACAGGTCCTCTGCCTGTGGACACAGCTTGGCTCCTGAGGGCTGGCACAGCTCCTGGCATGAAGAATGGCCTGCTCTCAGATGCAGATGAGTAGGAGATTCACGCCACGTTGTTTTCAAATAGGCAGGAGCAAATCAACGGCCCTTCTTTTTATCAGAGTAATTTTTTCCTGCAGCAGCACCAAGCAACAACTTCATCCCTTCTAATTAGAGCTGCTATTAGCGAAATGATTCCTCAGCACCATGAGTCAACTCAGATCCTGACAACTGCAACCATTCCAGATGGTGAGAACATCGGCGACCACAATGACCCTTCCGGTCAGTGTCTGCAGTGGATTGTTCTCGGGACTGTGCAGGTCAGATGCAAGCTTGCAGTCTGCAGAGAAGTACAAGGTGTGACTGCAGAATCCAACCCTGATTCCACCATCCACAGGTGGAAATCAATCATTTTTAGTTTGTCAGAGTCACAGTTCACCAGAGGGGCCTGAGCCCAGCATCAAATATGAGAGGCAAAAGGCAAAAAGACTCATGCAACCCAGGAAAATGCCAAGAAATAGGCATTCAGACAGGGCACCCTGATACTCAGTGCTCTGAGGTACCCAAATGGGAAGGAAATCTCAAAAGAGGGATATGTCTACATGTATAGCTGATTCACTTTGCTGTACAACAAAAACTAACAACACTGTAAAGCAACTATGTGCATGCATGCTCAATTGCTTTGTCATATCCAATTCTTTGTGATCCTGTGGACTGTAGCTTCTCAAGCTCCATTTTTTATGGGATTTTCTAGGCAAGACTACTGGAATGTGTTGCCATCCTCTTCTCCACGGGATCTTCCCCACCCAGGGATGGAACCCAGATCTCTTGCGTCTCCTGCATTGGCAGGTGGACTCTTTACCATTAGCACCACCTGGGAAGCCCCAAAGTGAAAAAAAATTTTTCTTAATTTTTTTAAAAATAAAAGAAAGAGGTGATCAGACTGTCTTGGGGACCTTGCTGATCACAGGAAGACTCTATGTGGGATTCTTTCTAACTTTCACCTCAATAGATTCAAAGACCTTAGAGGAGAAGACAGGCATCCAATATGTACATCTTTCAGTGTGAAGAAAAAAAGCCATCTGAAGTTGCTCATGGAGACAGCGAAAAGCCCAACATCTTGTCATATCGGATTTTCAGGGAAAGATATGCTAAGTTAAAGGAAAATAAAGCCGGTTTTCAGAATGTGTGCAAATGACTTCATAAAGCTGTTTGAGTGAAGCAACACCTCCCTCCACCCCTCATCCGAATGTCTGGTTTCTTTGGAGAACTATGAGCGTGGACTAAGTACAGCTGAATCCCTTCTAATTAGCTCACAGTTCCTCAGCACCATGAGTCAACTCAGATCCTGACAACTGCAACCATTCCAGATGGTGAGAACATCGGCGACCACAATGACCCTTCCGGTCAGTGTCTGCAGTGGATTGTTCTCGGGACTGTGCAGGTCAGATGCAAGCTTGCAGTCTGCAGAGAAGTACAAGGTGTGACTGCAGAATCCAACCCTGATTCCACCATCCACAGGTGGAAATCAATCATTTTTAGTTTGTCAGAGTCACAGTTCACCAGAGGGGCCTGAGCCCAGCATCAAATATGAGAGGCAAAAGGCAAAAAGACTCATGCAACCCAGGAAAATGCCAAGAAATAGGCATTCAGACAGGGCACCCTGATACTCAGTGCTCTGAGGTACCCAAATGGGAAGGAAATCTCAAAAAGAGGGGATATGTCTACATGTATAGCTGATTCACTTTGCTGTACAACAAAAACTAACAACACTGTAAAGCAACTATGTGCATGCATGCTCAATTGCTTTGTCATATCCAATTCTTTGTGATCCTGTGGACTGTAGCTTCTCAAGCTCCATTTTTTATGGGATTTTCTAGGCAAGACTACTGGAATGTGTTGCCATCCTCTTCTCCACGGGATCTTCCCCACCCAGGGATGGAACCCAGATCTCTTGCGTCTCCTGCATTGGCAGGTGGACTCTTTACCATTAGCACCACCTGGGAAGCCCCAAAGTGAAAAAAAATTTTTCTTAATTTTTTTAAAAATAAAAGAAAGAGGTGATCAGACTGTCTTGGGGACCTTGCTGATCACAGGAAGACTCTATGTGGGATTCTTTCTAACTTTCACCTCAATAGATTCAAAGACCTTAGAGGAGAAGACAGGCATCCAATATGTACATCTTTCAGTGTGAAGAAAAAAAGCCATCTGAAGTTGCTCATGGAGACAGCGAAAAGCCCAACATCTTGTCATATCGGATTTTCAGGGAAAGATATGCTAAGTTAAAGGAAAATAAAGCCGGTTTTCAGAATGTGTGCAAATGACTTCATAAAGCTGTTTGAGTGAAGCAACACCCTCCCCTCCACCCCCTCATCCGAATGTCTGGTTTCTTTGGAGAACTATGAGCGTGGACTAAGTACAGCTGAATCTATTTCACAATTTCCAAGTTTACATTATAAAAAAATAGTACTGGGCGAAGCCTCATCATCATTATGGCAGAGCCAAGTGCTCATTTCACAATTGGTCGTTCCAAGTTAATAGTAGATCAAGTGAGCAACTGCTCAAAAGATGATGCATTGGCTCAATTCTGTGTTGTTACAGAGCTCAGCATCCAGTTATATACACACAGAGGCGTTGGCAGACAGCTCCTTTTGGTAATAATATTCATTTTTATGAATGGCTCATTTATTTTTTATATGTTCCTCTTTAGCCCTGCCCTTATTCCTCCCTTCTGTACTGAGTCTGGCTCCAGGATTCCAGGAAGAAGAGGAAGGAAAGACCTGCAGTTTAATGGAGCCGGTGAGCAGGCTGCTGCTTAGGGCAGCTCCACCGCTGTGAAAAACGACAAGAAAAAGATTAAGAAAGCGAATCCGTGGCAGAAATTGGGTTCAGAAGTGCCAGTCAGCTGGTTACTTCCTGCGTCTACACCCTGTGCGTCTTTGTGGGTGTTTGTTTCAAATCCAGCTGGTGACTCATCATTACAAGGCCTCTCTCCCAGCGGCTCACCTCCTGCAGGAAGAATCTTTATATGCACAAGGCACTTTATCTTTTTCATCTAATCACCTGGAGACTAAGAGCCTACTTATTTGGGCAAAGAAATAAAACAGCACAACCCTCAAAGGAGCATGCACTAGACCTTCACTTTGAATGTGCCTGAGCCCAGTGGAGAGGGTCGGAGAGGGGCTTGTAGTGGCTCCCGCTCTTCTTGCAGATGCCTGCGTGTTTACAGCAGGGCTCCCAAGTGTCTGATCGTCACTGTTGAGCTGTTCCTGTATTTTCTCTGCCTGCCAGACTCTTTTTTAAAACTCATTATTTTTTTAATTGATAGGTAATTGCTTCACAGAATCTTGTTGTTTTCTGCCAAATATCAACATGAATCAGCCCCTCAAACTTTCCCCAGATTTCTGAATGTTTACCGCCAAGGAGGATCTGAGGCTGTCCTCCATCATCCTCTCAAGCACAGATTCCTGCCTGATTGGGCCCCACTCTGCGCAACCTTCCTGCAGAACAGAGAGGAAATGGGAGAGAGGAGGATAGGCAAGTTGAGAAAGGGACAGCCAAGGAGCTCTTTGGGGTCACGAGCTACAGCCAAAGGAGGGCTGAGACTCCTCAAAACACAAGAAGTGGTAGAGCCAAGTGTAGAACTTCAGCTGCAAGATCAGCCTGGAGACCCACGTCTGCTGTTTAGTAGCCATGACCTTCCATTTCCTGAAAGTGAACATGGTCATAATCGCTCTCCCAGGGGGTTGCCCAAAGACTTACATAAGTGAGTGCAGGTAGATTACTTAGAATGTTGCCTGGCACAGAGTGAGGTCTAGCCACGGTTTTTATTTCCACACCTCTACTAAGCAGGTCCTGATTTAAATGCCCCCAAGCACCCAGTGGTACCCATCACCTTACATCAGCAATAAGAAGATCTCATCAGAGGAAATTAAGCCTCTCCCCCATGCCTCTGAGATCCTTTGGGGAAGGAGCCGGTCTCTGAAGGTGATGGCTCCTGGGTGCTGAGGGACTCGTGCCTGTGTTTTAAACTGAGGACACTTCCTCCCCCTGGACTCAAAGTTGGTCATGCCTCACTTGGGTTGGTATCTCATCAAGTCTTGGGGGCTCACTTGGCACTGTGAGGGGCTGCTAAAAATGCCTGTTACCTCAAAGCAGACCCTACAGTCAGAGCAGCACGTGGACAGTGGATAATGTAAAAGGCAGCCTCCCCAGTGTGTGGTGGGGATGAGAGTGCTCCAGTGCTTGGGTCAGAGGAAAGTCAGGGCAGACAGCTCAGCCCCAGGACCGAGACACCTGCCCTGCAGAACTCTTTTTTTCGGGGAAAATAGGGTCCTCTCTTATTCCTTTTCTTTTTTCTTCCTCCTCCTTATCCTCCTTCTTCTTTGAGATTTTTTTTTTTTTTGGCCACTTCTATTGGTCTTTCATTTACTTACCTTTTTTGTTCTTTGGCCTGTGTGGGCCTCCCACTGCAGTGGCCTCTCTCACCACAGAGCACCAGCTCTGGGCACATGCGCTTTAGAGCTCTGGTTCGGTAGTTGGACACTCCGCGGCACATGGGATCTTCCCAGGCCAGGGACTGAACCAGCGCCCCTTGCACTGCAAGGTGGGTCCTTACCCACTGGACTGCCAGGGAAGTCCTCCTTCTTCTTTGAGAATTTATTTGAAATGCTTTTGAGGAAGACCCAGCATGCTGAGGTGGTACCTAATATGAGCTCATAGCAGATTTCACAGCATGGTCCTCAGGCTCCCCAGTGGAAAATGATCTGGGGCTTATTAAAACTGCTGATTCCTGGGCCAACCCCCTCAAGGGGTGAAGAGCCTGGACTTGGAGTTTTTCAGAAGTTGCTTAGATACTTTTCATGCAGTTTAGTGGGAGCCCTGCTGACCTGGACATGGCTTAATCTAGCACCTTGATACTGCAGATGGGGACACTGAGGCCAGGCAGCTTCCCCAGCATCACCCAGCTAGCGAGTGGTAGATGCAGAAGCCATGGGAAAGGCAACAGAGGTGTTCTCACTTCAGAGAGGGCTTCAGGTTCTGTGGATGGAAACCTCCCCAGACAAGCTAACACCATAGCCCTGCTTCCTCTCCAGCTGGCCCACAGTCCTGGCCACAGCCTACGAGCCTTACTGCCATATTTTACAACAGATATAAATTCTGTGTTTCCAAATAAAACTCTGATCTGGTATATGCTCAATGAAAATAAATTAATTTTAATGAGGATCTTACTTATAGTGTTTATGGATTGTTCATGTTTCACCTGGTAAATTAATGCTGTTTTACCTGGAGTGCTGATATTGAATTGATGAAGTGGGTTTTTTTTCCCCTTAAATTAGGAAAGAAAAGACCATAAATATAATTATGTCCCACAGCCTTTTACATTTGACAAGAATTACTGATGATAACACAAAACTAGGTTAAGTGGCAAACAGTAGATCATAACCACATTGAGAAATGTCAGGGATGAAGAGGGTAGGAAGGGTGAAGACACTGCTACAGCACACGTGTCTGTGTCTTTCCTTCCCGTCAGAGGTCTTAGAGGCTCCTGCATTTGTCATCACACTGGAAGATCGTCAAGGCCTGTCTGTGACTGCCGTCTTCTTCCCACTGGTCCACAATCCTGACCTCAACCCCGTACTCAAATTATATCACCTGATGAATGGGAGAAGGAGTTGAGGTGAAGATGAAATAATGGGAGAGGAGATTCGTGAAGGTGAGAAGGGAAATGAAATTAAGGCGTAGAGGAAGCCATTCTAGGACTGGTGTGTTTGGAGGGAGTCAGTGTCACAGAGAAGAGTGGCATGGTTTGGCAGGTGGGCTGCCATGAGCCCAGGGAAGCACAGATGCCCGGAGGACAGATGTGGAGAACTGGAATTTAAAGCTGGGCACATGAGAAGTTCCCTCTCCAGCTTGACATTGGAATCATCTCAGATGGATGGGTGAACCATCCAACTGATTTCATTCATTCTTGAGAAGCTTGCTACTCAGTTTTACAGTGAAACCATCTCAGGTGACTGGCTGGCTATTCTCATTTCATTCATTCATGGGTTATTTGCTCACCAGTTCATTCAATGATTCCAAAAAGACATATTGCTTTCTAGTGTTAGTTGCTCAGTAGTGTCCGACTCTTTGCAACCAAATGGAATGTAATCCTCCAGGCTCCTCTATCCATGGGATTCTCCAGGCAAGAATACTGGAATAGGTTGCCATTTCCTTCTCCAGGAGATCTCCTTACTAGGGATTGAACCTGGGTCTCCTGCATTGCAAGCAAATTCTTTACCATCTGAGCCACCAGGGAAGCCTAATTCTTCTAAGCCCAAAGCTCTCTAATGATAACAATAATAACAACTACCAAATAGGGGATGCCTACTGTGTGCAATGCATTCCCCTTTCAAACCGCAGAGGAGCTGGGGCTCAGAGAAGTGGGTGACTAGCCAAAGGTTACACAGCTGGGATGCAAATCCAAGCCTACTCCATCACTCTCCTTTGAGAGACTGTAAAGTTGTGTAAAGTGAGCCTTTATCCAGGCAGGTTCAGATGGAACTGCTACTGACTCTCCCTGCTGGCTGTCCCCTGACTGCCTCTAGGGATCCTGGCTCTTCCCAGTTCTCCCTCCCATTGGCTGTGTGATGTTGGCCAAGTCTCTTCATCTCTAGGGGTCAGGTCTCTTCATCAGCAGCATGCAGGGCACTGATCAGGCGATTCCTGGGCTTCTACGTTAACGAATGTTAACGAATGTTAACGAATGTTAACGAATGCGTTAACATTCCACGCATCTGTTACAGGAGACTCATGCCTCTCGGCTGGGGGAATATCTACGAAACCACATTTATCTCATGACCCTGACAGTCTCCTCTGGGCTACTGCTTTCTGTGGTAGAATAAGCCCTTGCCCACCTGAGAGACATTATTCTTAGTAGAATTGTTGATTTTCTTCAAGGTAGCAATACCCGCATCTCAAAGGCTACATACCCAACTTTACTGAAAGCAAGTCAATCACCTCTTGTCTAAGATTTGACCAGTGAGATGGAAGTGGATTGGGCTTTCAGAGGAATGTTTTGCCTCCTCCTTCCTTTCTGTGGCCAGAAAGACACCTTTCATGACTGGAGCCGCAGTAACCACCTGGGGCCAAATCTACACTCTAAGAATGGTGGCAGAGAAAAGTCAGGGAGAGCACAGGCTCGGGGACCATGGAGCCGACAGACCAGCCTGGGACTTCCTACCACCAGACTCTTCTAGGGGAGAGAAAAAGAAGTCCTTACAAACTGAAGTCTTTGTCTTTGGGATTTTTTTATCTTTGCTATATTTTTGGAATTCTTTGCTGTTCTAAACTAATTCTCGCTGATATACCTACCTATATATCTTCATCTTTTCTTCCTTTTCCTGATTGCAATATTTCCCTTAAGTGTTAAGTTTGCTATGTTCTGCTGGATAAATTCATGATGTTTGAGGCATCTAAATTAATGCGTACAATGTTGGATTCATAAAGCAACCCTGGAAACTTTGTCGCCTGTGTTTCCTTTCACAGTAAATGATAGCACTGTGTTTTCTGTCATGAGTGTTCAAAAGCCTGCATTCCTCTTGATCAGTTATCAAATCCTACGGTTTCTCCATCCATTGATCTAATGTTTTGAGGCCTTTTTATCCCAAGAGATGCTTGGCACTGGAGTGTGAGGGTAAGCCAAACAGATATTTATCTGTCTTTGTGATGTGTACAATCAAGGGCAAGCATTTATCTGTTCTCATGACACTTATCATCAAAGCAGGCATTAGTTGACTAACCACACGAACAAGCATTGCTACAAAAAGGGGTTCTGAGAACACACAGTGGGGGCCAGGGAAGCCTTCAACTGGACTGAAACCTGACGGATGCATGGGACCTAATGTGACAAAGAACAGGAATGGAGTTGGGGCTCTGAGGAAGAAAAGGCAGTGTCTATTCTGTGAGTGGGAAGAAAGGCAGTTGGCTGAAGGACTAGGAGCCTCAAGGAATCCAAGAGGCAAAGGCAGGACTTGGAGCTTCATTCTAACTAGGAGCTATTTGCAGGGTTTTAAGTGGCAAAGAGAGGGTGGACAATAGTCAGACCATATCAGTATCCTTCCTAGTCCCTTCCTCCTTCTGCTATACACGTTCCCCAGTACCTGCTACTCTTCCTGAGCTGCTTCTATTAATCGATTCAGTCACTAATTTATAAGCACCCATTACATCTAAGTTGTTACATATTCCTAAGGTTGCCTATATGAAAATGTGTGAGATGTATTACACTGAGGATGTAAAATGTGCTTTTAAGCAAATATGAAAAATAATTTGATAAATAAAAATGAGGGCGTCCATTGGACACTTAAAAGATTATGAGATTAGTATAGATATTATTGCCTGATAGGTAAAATGATGCTCTGCTGTCTCAAAGCCATCTTTGCTCCTGTCTTCCTGAGCCTTGCATCTGCTCCTCACCAGGAACTTGTCACTTTCTGTCTTTGGGCACAAGCCTTAGCTCCCAAAACCGCTTGATAGGAGGACCCTGGCTTCCTTTCTATACCCGGCAGGTCATACTGCGCTCCACTTAGAGCAAGCAGTTCAGTGAATGTCAACTGAAGGAACAGACGAATGAAACTCAAAGAAGTGTGCAAATAGCAGCCAGAATCACACGTTGTAAAATTTCTCTGAAGTCAATAAAAATGGCACATCTGCATGACCCTGACATGCAGGTTGATTTTGGAGACAGATGACCCGGGTTCAAAATCTCAGCTTTACCACATATTACCTGTGTGACCAAGAACGCGTTATCTCCTCTCTCTGTGCCTCAGTTTCTTCATTTGTTAAATGGTGGTAATAACATACCTGCCTGGAGAGGGAAGGGAATTAACTCTCACAGACACTTAGAAAAGTGCCTATTACAGAGGAAGTGCTCGGTAAGTCTTCATCATCACCTTGTCATGCTGACTTTGAAGGACTCTCCCTTCACAGGAAATGCCTTCTGTGACCCAGTGACCTACAAAAGGGTGCCTAGGCAAGAGCCCTAGGTGGAACTATGTCCCACGCTCTCTTCATCCCGGAAGCCTCCCAGCAATGCTATAGCTTGATGTAATGAACCTGGCAGGTCTTTTATCTTGTTTTATAGACTTCCGGTTCATGCTGTTTCAGTCTCTGGACTGAACTCCTTAAGGACAGGGACCATACTAGTACAAGCCAGCACAATACAATCCTTAACACTCAGCAGGTTCTCACTGTTCAGAGCATTCACATGGAACAATTCCTGTGGGCTTCCCAGCATTTCAACCCAGGCAGTCGCCTCCAGGGGCTCTGGGCTCTATCTTGCTGCTCCACCTCCCCTCTCCTAATAGACAGTCAATACATGTTTGCTGAGTGGATGAGTTCCAGTGGCATCTTCAGAGAAAAGTTACTGCAATTTTCCCTATCCAGGATTTCTGACTGGCTTCCTCTCTCATTTACCCCTTTAAATTCTCCAACAGTAGCTGGTAAGTACACCTGTTCTTTTTAGGAGACCCCAATCCTGCTGGGTGTCTCTAGGAAGTCACCCCATGAATGCCCCACTAAAGTCCACCCCCAGCTCTCTTCTCATTTCTTCTGTGAAAGAAAAGTGAAAGTCACTCATTTTGCGACTCATGGATGAGCCATGGAATTCTCCAAGCAAAAATACTGGAGTGGGTAGCTTTTCCCTTCTCCAAGGGATCTTCCCAACTCAGGGATCTAACCCAAGCCTCCCACATTGCAGACAGATTCTTTTTTACCATCTGAGCCACCAGGGAAGTCCAAGAACGCTGGAATGGGTAGCCTATCTCTTCCCCAGGGGATCTTCCCCACTCAGAAATCGAACCGAGATCTCCTGCATCATAGATGGATTCTTCACCAGCTGAGCTACAGATTTTAACCAGACTTCATTTTCAATAACTTTTTACTCTATCAAAGTTATGTGTATTCATTGTGGAAACTTTGGGAGCTACAAAAGTGCATGAGAAGGGGAATTTTTAAATGGATAATATGTTTGCTCTTTTTTCAGAATCTTCTTTAATGTTAAATAATCCTTAGGGTAAGAAAAGGAAAAGAACCCACGTGATTAGATATTATGCATTACGGGGAGAGAAATTTTTTTCTGTTCTGCCTTACTCTCATTTAGCTCCTCAGGGTCCTGACATCTGCCTTAAACTTCTCTGCACCCATCCTAAATAGTGACTTCATCTGCGAGATATATACAGAGTTCCAGAAGTTTTCCTGCTTCTCCCATAGTTTTCAAAGAGAAGGGGCAAATTGCCTGAGTTACAAGAGAGCATGTAGAAAAATCTATGGAGAGGGCTTCCCCTGGTGGTCCAGTGGATAAGGACACCGCCTTGCAGTGCAAGGGGCGCCAGTTCGATCCCTGGCCTGGGAAGATCCCACGTGCCGCGGAGCGGCTGGACTGATGTGTCCAGTTACGGCTGGACTGATGTGTCCAGTTACCGAGCCAGAGCTCTGGAACGCATGCGCCCAGAGCCTGCACTCTGCAACAGACCACCACGATGGGAGGCCCACAAGAGCCAAAGAACAAAGACGGATGAAAACAGAGAAATGAAAGACCAATAGAAGTGGCCCGCCCGCTCCCCTCCCTCCCCAACCCGACCCCCGCCCAAAATAAATAAATAAATAAATCTTTAAAAAAAAAAAATCTATGGAGCAAGTCTTGGAGGACTTTTTACTTTTTTTTTGTTTGTTTTTAGTATCCTTTCTCCTACCTACAAAAAATAGTGCTGGTCATGTACACCTAAGTATATTCAGTCAGCTTTGCAACTAAGTTTCAAAAGGCATTTATGCTGCAAGAACGTCAGACTTAAAACTAGGATTTTTCTATGCTTTGGTTCTTAATATTTCTGCCCACTCTGTTTTGTTTTGTTTTGTTTTGTTTTTTTAATAAAAAGCAGCCTTATATTACAAAAACTGAATTTACAGCAGAATATTTAGAAAATATATATTTTTAAATTTTGGCTTCTTTTTTGTTTATTTATTTTCATGCATCTTTATTCTTCGACCTGTGTGGGCCTCCCACTGCAGTGGCCTGTCTCACTGCAGAGCAATGGCTCTGGGCGTCAAAGTCTGGCTGGTAATTGGGGTATCAGCACGTGGTTCTTAAATGGATATATGTTTGCTGAAACTTTGGTAAATCAGAAATTTTTCTTTCTTTAATGTTAAATAATCCTTAGGGTAAGAAAAGGAAAAGAACCCACGTGATTAGATATTATGCATTACGGGGAGAGAAATTTTTTTCTGTTCTGCCTTACTCTCATTTAGCTCCTCAGGGTCCTGACATCTGCCTTAAACTTCTCTGCACCCATCCTAAATAGTGACTTCATCTGCGAGATATATACAGAGTTCCAGAAGTTTTCCTGCTTCTCCCATAGTTTTCAAAGAGAAGGGGCAAATTGCCTGAGTTACAAGAGAGCATGTAGAAAAATCTATGGAGAGGGCTTCCCCTGGTGGTCCAGTGGATAAGGACACCGCCTTGCAGTGCAAGGGGCGCCAGTTCGATCCCTGGCCTGGGAAGATCCCACGTGCCGCGGAGCGGCTGGACTGATGTGTCCAGTTACGGCTGGACTGATGTGTCCAGTTACCGAGCCAGAGCTCTGGAACGCATGCGCCCAGAGCCTGCACTCTGCAACAGACCACCACGATGGGAGGCCCACAAGAGCCAAAGAACAAAGACGGATGAAAACAGAGAAATGAAAGACCAATAGAAGTGGCCCGCCCGCTCCCCTCCCTCCCCAACCCGACCCCCGCCCAAAATAAATAAATAAATAAATCTTTAAAAAAAAAAAATCTATGGAGCAAGTCTTGGAGGACTTTTTACTTTTTTTTTGTTTGTTTTTAGTATCCTTTCTCCTACCTACAAAAAATAGTGCTGGTCATGTACACCTAAGTATATTCAGTCAGCTTTGCAACTAAGTTTCAAAAGGCATTTATGCTGCAAGAACGTCAGACTTAAAACTAGGATTTTTCTATGCTTTGGTTCTTAATATTTCTGCCCACTCTGTTTTGTTTTGTTTTGTTTTGTTTTTTTAATAAAAAGCAGCCTTATATTACAAAAACTGAATTTACAGCAGAATATTTAGAAAATATATATTTTTAAATTTTGGCTTCTTTTTTTTATTTATTTATTTTCATCCATCTTTATTCTTCAGCCGGTGTGGGCCTCCCACTGCAGTGGCCTCTCTCCTGCAGAGCATTGGCTCTGGGCGCAGGCGCTCCAAAGTGCTGGCTGGTAATTGGACACAGCGGTCCAGTCACTCCCCAGCACGTGGGACCTTCCCTGGCCAGGGATCAAACCAGCGCTCCTTGCACTGCAAGGCAGACTCTTTACCCACCGGACCACCAGGGAAGCCCTAGAAAATATTTTAAATGCACAAAGAATATGAAAAGCATCAGTAAATCCACCATCCTGAGAGCCTGGATGGTTCTGGAGCTCGGATTCTGCATGGGTAAGTTGGTTGGGAAAAAGGAACATAACCAGTGGTGAATAAACCTGCACTTGGCTGGACCTGAATGCCCAAGTCTGATCCTAGAACTTTGATTCCCCCTGGAAACTGCCTCCCCTGCATCCTCCTCTTCCTAACTAACCAACCAATCCACCACCCACCTACCCTTTTGTTTATCCAACCAACCAACCAACCAACCAACCAATGCATGCACACACACGCACACACTCCAGTGTACATCAAGAGAAAAAATGTCCACCCCAACCAGTCCTAATTCTCATTTTCAGAGTTAGACATAAAATACAGATGGTCCTCATCTGGAAAGAATCCTCATTCTTTCTGGGAGATTTTTCTTAACAGGCTGCAAGGAAAGAGATTCCCTTATACACTGATGGTAAAGATGGAAAAGTGAACCTGGAGCCACTAGTTGTGGAGAAGGTTGACTTCAGAATGAAGGAGTGAGAGGACACTGGAAGCCTGGCCATTCTGGAGTCCCTGGCTGGTGTCCCTCATTCCAGCCACACCCATCTGTCTTCCTGCCTTTCCCATTTGGGTCCAGGAGTCCATATGCTTCTTGTCTGGGTCAGTTTGAGTGGGACGTCTTCTCACTGGAACCAGCAGTCTCAATTTAACAAACACACTGACATTTAAGAAAACTAGGAGAAGTGTATTTATTTAGGGTAGCTTTTTGTTTATTCAAAGGAAAGCATTGGGCCTTGCCCTGTCCACACCATATGTCACCACTCTGAATCTGATCATAGACATGGGTGGCCCGCCCCCTACCTCAAGTGTGTGTCCATGCACTGGGGACACAAGTCCTAGCCAAGGTCTATCATGTGAAGTCCTAGCCCGACTGCCCAGGGAGGATGGGCGGCCCTGACAAAGAGAAGACATTGGCTATTTGCTGTCCTTCTCAGCCTCCCACCACCATTAGGCCAGGCTGACCACTCCTAGTGTGTCTAGAGGCCAATAGAGACGGGCTGTGGACAGTTGGACTCCACTGTGGAAACCACCCAGAACCCCCTCACCTCACTCCCAATCCTTCCTAGTCCACTTCTGACCCCTGCCTCTCATCTGTGCCCAGATTTTGCCTTTTTTTGGGTTGTCTGAGTTTTTTTTTCCTGCCCCTTTGACTTTCACAACTAATCTTGGTTTCCCCTGTTTAGCCAGAAAATTCCCTTAGAATTTTTCCTCATGGTCTACCCCCCACCTCAGCCCACTAAGTTCTCCTTGCTCACTTTCCACCCCACTCAGAACACAAATCTTGACATCAATTCACAGGGCTGCTTCCTCAGGTATACCTATCCTGGGTCCCTGAAGCTGGAAGTTGGGCCGTACTAGCACAGAGGAAGGATGGAGGGCCATGTGGAATGGAAAAGGGTTGGGAATGTTTATAGCCAGTAAAATGTTATCAGTTTCCACTTGGAGCAGAGTGGATATATTTCCGAAAAGATTGATAGAGGTTCAAAACAAATGGCTAGGCTAGCTTCACTGACATGCACTGCTGGCTGGAGAAGAAACAATCCATATCTTGTGCTTGAATCATCTCTTTAAATAGATTATTTACACTTTTGTTAATAAAACTTGCATTTGTTTTCTCCATGGACCCCCCTGCCCGTCCCCATCCCAGAGGGCAAAGAAGACAGTCCAGAGCCGAGGCACCTGTATGTCAGGAAGGAATCAAATTCAACCTCTAATACTAGAGATGAATAAAATTGTGTGGGTTTTTGTGCTTATTTTTTTAATATTTATTTATTTTTAATTATTGATGATTGCTTTATAATATTGATTTGATTTCTATCATAAATAGAGATGAATAAAATTGTTTTTGACAAGATCATTCTTTTCCCCTCTCACACAAGAAGGAAGTGAGAAACAAGCTGGTATGTCCTCTCTTAGCACCATTTCCATAACTCTGTGAAACTGTGTGCTCCTTGGGGCCAAGTCATTTCCAGGCTAATCTGTCCCATGACTTCGGTTTCTCAGTCATTCAGGTTAAAGCAGGAAGGAAATCTATACTCCCACAGATTTCAGAGGCTGATCAAGGCATAACTGACTAGGTTTTACTTTAGGTGGGACCATGAGGAGCAATCTTTCTGCTCACCATGTATCAACGTACTGACTAGTTTTTGTGACCTGCAAGAATGCACACCCCGCATTCAAGGAAGTCTTCATTTTATCTACGTGTTATGAACCTGCCAGTCAGTCCTGCTCTGTTACAATTAGAATTTAAAGGCACGAAGAAAAGTATGTAGTCAGGAAAAAGAGAAGGCTTTATCCAAATTTTTCCATTTTTACTAAAAAATATTTTTAAAAATTACATTTCCATAGATAAACGTTCATTCCTCAATTTAAAAGTATCTTGTCAGAAGGAAAAAGATAAAAATGTGTGATAGCATCTCTTAGATATGCACATAATCTGATTAATTAATTGTCTAGACAATTCCAAGTAAAACAGGCTCAAGTCTATAAGAGCTTTCTGAATTAATATGGTTTCCTTTATTTGAAGACATATATAGATTAAAAGAATTAATTATGAAGGCTAAGAATCCCTTTTAATAGTCATGAAAGTTAAGTTAAAAGGATTTTCCTTTAGAAAGAGGCATAATTCACCTCTTTACTTGATAGAGGTTCAAAACAATGGCTAGGCTAGCTTCACTGACATGCACTGCTGGCTGGAGAAGAAACAATCCATATCTTGTGCTTGAATCATCTCTTTAAATAGATTATTTACACTTTTGTTAATAAAACTTGCATTTGTTTTCTCCATGGACCCCCCTGCCCGTCCCCATCCCAGAGGGCAAAGAAGACAGTCCAGAGCCGAGGCACCTGTATGTCAGGAAGGAATCAAATTCAACCTCTAATACTAGAGATGAATAAAATTGTGTGGGTTTTTGTGCTTATTTTTTTAATATTTATTTATTTTTAATTATTGATGATTGCTTTATAATATTGATTTGATTTCTATCATAAATAGAGATGAATAAAATTGTTTTTGACAAGATCATTCTTTTCCCCTCTCACACAAGAAGGAAGTGAGAAACAAGCTGGTATGTCCTCTCTTAGCACCATTTCCATAACTCTGTGAAACTGTGTGCTCCTTGGGGCCAAGTCATTTCCAGGCTAATCTGTCCCATGACTTCGGTTTCTCAGTCATTCAGGTTAAAGCAGGAAGGAAATCTATACTCCCACAGATTTCAGAGGCTGATCAAGGCATAACTGACTAGGTTTTACTTTAGGTGGGACCATGAGGAGCAATCTTTCTGCTCACCATGTATCAACGTACTGACTAGTTTTTGTGACCTGCAAGAATGCACACCCCGCATTCAAGGAAGTCTTCATTTTATCTACGTGTTATGAACCTGCCAGTCAGTCCTGCTCTGTTACAATTAGAATTTAAAGGCACGAAGAAAAGTATGTAGTCAGGAAAAAGAGAAGGCTTTATCCAAATTTTTCCATTTTTACTAAAAAATATTTTTAAAAATTACATTTCCATAGATAAACGTTCATTCCTCAATTTAAAAGTATCTTGTCAGAAGGAAAAAGATAAAAATGTGTGATAGCATCTCTTAGATATGCACATAATCTGATTAATTAATTGTCTAGACAATTCCAAGTAAAACAGGCTCAAGTCTATAAGAGCTTTCTGAATTAATATGGTTTCCTTTATTTGAAGACATATATAGATTAAAAGAATTAATTATGAAGGCTAAGAATCCCTTTTAATAGTCATGAAAGTTAAGTTAAAAGGATTTTCCTTTAGAAAGAGGCATAATTCACCTCTTTACACTTATTCATCAACATTTTAGTAAATGAATATTTTATTTTCAAGTAAATGTTCATTCTAAATGTTGGTATACATTAATTATATAGAAATTAATGCAGAAAATAGTCTCTCCTCCTATCTTGTAGTGCTTTTTCAATTAAATTTAGAAACACTTTTAAGTATATTACTGCTAAACGAGCAATTTGGCATATAAATATGTATGCACCTTCTTATTTTTATCAAAAACCGTGCAGCAGAAAGTAGAATAACCTATACGTACATATTTAACCATGCATACCTGATGTTTGTAAAGACATAAACCATAAAGAAAAATATTATATAGTATCATTCTTAGTATGCAAGGTAGAAGAAAAAACCTGAAACCTTCAATCAGTCTTAAAACTTTGATAGCAACAAAAGAAAAATAATAAAAGGAAAACTTTGATAGCTTTGCAAATCAGTTCTGTTTAGTAGCAATGGGTCCATTTCTTATATGAGGCTTCCAGGGTAGAATTTACATATTGCTGGGACAAATGCCAAGTGATAAATACGACATCTGACGATCTTACTGACCTCCTGAGAAAATACTTTCCACTGCTTGTGAAATGAGAGTGTCCAGTACAGAATTTCTTTTTCCATTAATCTCACTTTTAACTTTAAAAGCAAAATACATGCATATGAAATCATTGCTGGTCTACCAGGTTGTTTTTAACTTGTTGAATCCCTACAATTCCCATTCTTTCTGAAAGTTGACATTTATTAAACATGCAGTTTTCCCATGTTCTTTATGTTGTTTATAATTTCAGGGATTTCACCCAAGTCTGAGGGATAGAAAGATCACTCTTCATTGGTCTTTACACTGGAAAAGGTGTTGCTTACTGCTTGTATATCTAGACATCATTAATGGAGTTCTTCCCATGCAGACCAGAGAAGTGAAAATGTGAATAGGCTTTTTGTAAAACGTCCAATTGTCTATTTATAACCTTGACTTCCTAGGTGTTTCAGCAAGTAAAGAATCCATCTGTAATGCAGGAAACACAAGAGACATGGGTCCGATCCCTGGGCTGGGAAGATCCTCTGGAGGAGGAAATGGTAGCCCACTCCAGTATTCTTGCCTGGAGAATCCCATGGACAGAGAAGCCTGGTGGGCTACAGTCCACAGGGTTGCAAAGAGTTGGACACAACTGAAGCAACTGAGCATGCACACATCAAAGGCCAGTGATGATAATGTGACGGCAACAGAGGAGGATGATTAACTGAGCCCTCTGCAGGGAATCCAATTGGCAAGAGACCCCGTCCGCCTTTGCTTGTCTTACATAGTTCAGCATATATTTCTAATCCTGTATAGCAATGAGATTAAAGCCTTCCTGTGACTGTAAGCACTTTGCTTTAAAAATTTAACTTTTTGGGTGGGATGAGGGGGCAGAGTGAGAGGGGGGCTCAGGTGGGAGGGGCCAAAGATATACCTACGACGAGAGGTAGGTAGGATTTGAGATTATATAGAGCTCTAAACAACAAAACTCTATAAAAGCAAAAAAAAAAAATTTAAAAAGAATTTAACTTCTTAAAATATTTCAAAAAGGGCTTAAGTCATCTCTTGAGTTAAAAGGTTTATTTTATACACTTGTATGGATTGCTATCTCATGAACATGACATAGTATTTAGAAAAGGGCAAAACCCAACACAAACCAAAAAAACCTCCCACCAGATATCTAAAAATAACCACTTCCAAACGGACATTTCAATTTTTTGAAAATATGAAATCATTGCTGGTCTACCAGGTTGTTTTAACTTGTTGAATCCCTACAATTCCCATTCTTTCTGAAAGTTGACATTTATTAAACATGCAGTTTTCCCATGTTCTTTATGTTGTTTATAATTTCAGGGATTTCACCCAAGTCTGAGGGATAGAAAGATCACTCTTCATTGGTCTTTACACTGGAAAAGGTGTTGCTTACTGCTTGTATATCTAGACATCATTAATGGAGTTCTTCCCATGCAGACCAGAGAAGTGAAAATGTGAATAGGCTTTTTGTAAAACGTCCAATTGTCTATTTATAACCTTGACTTCCTAGGTGTTTCAGCAAGTAAAGAATCCATCTGTAATGCAGGAAACACAAGAGACATGGGTCCGATCCCTGGGCTGGGAAGATCCTCTGGAGGAGGAAATGGTAGCCCACTCCAGTATTCTTGCCTGGAGAATCCCATGGACAGAGAAGCCTGGTGGGCTACAGTCCACAGGGTTGCAAAGAGTTGGACACAACTGAAGCAACTGAGCATGCACACATCAAAGGCCAGTGATGATAATGTGACGGCAACAGAGGAGGATGATTAACTGAGCCCTCTGCACCGGGAATCCAATTGGCAAGAGACCCCGTCCGCCTTTGCTTGTCTTACATAGTTCAGCATATATTTCTAATCCTGTATAGCAATGAGATTAAAGCCTTCCTGTGACTGTAAGCACTTTGCTTTAAAAATTTAACTTTTTGGGTGGGATGAGGGGGCAGAGTGAGAGGGGGGCTCAGGTGGGAGGGGCCAAAGATATACCTACGACGAGAGGTAGGTAGGATTTGAGATTATATAGAGCTCTAAACAACAAAACTCTATAAAAGCAAAAAAAAAAAATTTAAAAAGAATTTAACTTCTTAAAATATTTCAAAAAGGGCTTAAGTCATCTCTTGAGTTAAAAGGTTTATTTTATACACTTGTATGGATTGCTATCTCATGAACATGACATAGTATTTAGAAAAGGGCAAAACCCAACACAAACCAAAAAAACCTCCCACCAGATATCTAAAAATAACCACTTCCAAACGGACTAAGAGGAAAATAAAATTAGGGTGCCAGACAAGAGAGTATAAAGGTCATGTCAAAAGCTGTTCAGAAAAATATTCAAGCAATTGGCTGTTTGGGTTATGCAATTACTAATAACCAATTTGACTACTTCTAGGCACACTAATATGTGATGATCTTCTGGTTATCGTAAGCTTGAAGAAATGCAATCTGACTATGAAGCTACTCTGGTCGCGTATTGTAGACACTAAGTGGAAACCCCACAATTCATCCTGAGTGTGAAAAAGCAGCATGCAAAAGTACTTCAGTAGAAAATGTCAATGTTTTCCTTAAAGTGAGAATTTCAGCAGTGTCTTCCCAATGTGAGGCTATGTCTTATTGCTCCGCTATATTCAGAATCTGTACTAATTCTGACAGGGCTGAAACTAATGTGTATTTTCTGTGTTTACTCAACATAAGGCCCTTCTTCCAGAGATGGTGAAAATGGATAGCTTAAACAACCAAAACAGAAGACTGGATGGATGTATTTTTTAAGCCTCACATCTCTAACACAGAGACGTGAGGGTGATGAGAGGCACCTGTCCCCTCATGGCTATTAAGGCTGATGTGGGCTCCGTGCTCAGTGTTTGGATAACAATGACCTTCCCAGAGAAAGGAGACACATCTCTAAGTTAAAACTGAGGTTTTCACACATTTATTACAACAAGTTTCCTGAGGAGTTCAATGAGGCAACACTGTTAACCTAGCTTGCTTAATATGATTTTAAAAAAAAAGATGCAATGACATTTAGACATCTTGAAAATATTCTAAAGCCAGATTTTGCTCTGATTGGCTACCTAAATAAGGCAACTTATTAAGACTTTTACTAACAATAACCTGAAACATAAAAATTAAGTTTGGGTTAAAAAACAGTTCTGGAATGACCATACCTTATGATGTCTCTTGATTGGATAGTAAATGAAAGATACAGAACACTAGAAGGAACCCTTGTCTGTTTTGCCCCATACTAACGTAAGCAGAATAAACTATCTTTTTAAAGGGGCTGTATACCTGTATGGATTGCTATCTCATGAACATGACATAGTATTTAGAAAAGGCAAAACCCAACACAAACCAAAAAAACCTCCCACCAGATATCTAAAAATAACCACTTCCAAACGGACTAAGAGGAAAATAAAATTAGGGTGCCAGACAAGAGAGTATAAAGGTCATGTCAAAAGCTGTTCAGAAAAATATTCAAGCAATTGGCTGTTTGGGTTATGCAATTACTAATAACCAATTTGACTACTTCTAGGCACACTAATATGTGATGATCTTCTGGTTATCGTAAGCTTGAAGAAATGCAATCTGACTATGAAGCTACTCTGGTCGCGTATTGTAGACACTAAGTGGAAACCCCACAATTCATCCTGAGTGTGAAAAAGCAGCATGCAAAAGTACTTCAGTAGAAAATGTCAATGTTTTCCTTAAAGTGAGAATTTCAGCAGTGTCTTCCCAATGTGAGGCTATGTCTTATTGCTCCGCTATATTCAGAATCTGTACTAATTCTGACAGGGCTGAAACTAATGTGTATTTTCTGTGTTTACTCAACATAAGGCCCTTCTTCCAGAGATGGTGAAAATGGATAGCTTAAACAACCAAAACAGAAGACTGGATGGATGTATTTTTTAAGCCTCACATCTCTAACACAGAGACGTGAGGGTGATGAGAGGCACCTGTCCCCTCATGGCTATTAAGGCTGATGTGGGCTCCGTGCTCAGTGTTTGGATAACAATGACCTTCCCAGAGAAAGGAGACACATCTCTAAGTTAAAACTGAGGTTTTCACACATTTATTACAACAAGTTTCCTGAGGAGTTCAATGAGGCAACACTGTTAACCTAGCTTGCTTAATATGATTTTAAAAAAAAAGATGCAATGACATTTAGACATCTTGAAAATATTCTAAAGCCAGATTTTGCTCTGATTGGCTACCTAAATAAGGCAACTTATTAAGACTTTTACTAACAATAACCTGAAACATAAAAATTAAGTTTGGGTTAAAAAACAGTTCTGGAATGACCATACCTTATGATGTCTCTTGATTGGATAGTAAATGAAAGATACAGAACACTAGAAGGAACCCTTGGCTGTTTTGCCCCATACTAACGTCATATCTTGCCAGAATAAACTATCTTTTTTAAAGTGCTGTGCATATGGTGCAATTATAGAGATTAGTACATTTTTCAGGTAGAAATTCAATGACATATTGCTGAAGCTGGCTTATTCTGGAATTTGAAGTAATTTCAAATACTGAATGAGAATGTTCTCACCATATTATAAAATATTGCTTCATCAAGTGAGATTCCAAGACCTCCTATCCGTCTCTGAACTGCTAATGTCCATTCATTGACAGGGTTGGATGACATTTTACCCACTCAAGCATTCAATAAAAATTTTACATATCTACAGAGAGAAGAGACTCTCCAGAGAGTCAAAAGGCTGATGAAAAACAAAGTAACAAAACAGGTAGAAATGACAATTGGTAAAATGTCAATTATGGCATAAATATCTGAGTCATTACAGACTGTAAGTTCAATATGAATATGCAAAACAGGGGACTTTCCTCGTGGTCCAGTGGTTAAGACTTCACTTTCCAATGCAGGGATTGAGGGTTTGATCCCTGGTAGGGAACTAAGATCTCACATGCTTCTTGGCCAATTCCCCCCACCCAACCTCCCCCACCCCTACACCACAACCAAAAGCATAAAACAGAAACAATATTGTAACAAATTCAATAAAGACTAAAAAAATGGCCCACATCAGAAAAAATCTTTTAAAAAGTATATAAAACAAAAATGCCATGTTAGAACGTGCTAAAACAAATGCAAGAGACAGATCTGTTGTGGTTCTATACCACGAAGACTGTTTTTTGCCAAAGCTCTGTGTAGTCCCAGGATGGCATAACAGCAATGATTAAACACAGCCAGATAGTTCTGTCTTTCACTGAGTAGAAAGACCTCTCTAGCCAGGAACACTGCCTTTAAAATCATGGGCCGAGTTCAGAAGGCACGTGCTGGTGGAAGGGTTTGAAAGGAGGGAGTAACGCAGCCTTTCCAACCCAGGACCCTAAATACAGCAGCTAGTGTTTGGTGAACCTCAGTCCCCTCCGTTTGCAAGTGCAGAGTAAAGGACAGTGTTCACGCATTGTTTCTTTCCTGGAATAAAATATTGGGTGCCATGGAAAAGCTGAGGACTCCTAATTTGCTAAATGGCTTTAAAGGTCAGAACTGAAAAATTAAGGATTACAAGGAGATTGATTTTACGTGAGTGGGAATGATAAATAGGCCCTTCTGGATTTTGCACCGTTGCTTCTAGCAGGAGGATGTCAACAAATACCAAGCAGAATGTCATCTCTGATGGACTGGTGGTGGCCTCCCAGGGAGCAGCGTTGAGGACCCCAGACCTGTCCCGGCTGGCAGGAGAGATCGTGAGTGCCAGGAGGGGTACCTGCCACAGCACAGAGTGAGTCTACAACTGTTCTGTTTGCTCCAAATGACTTTAAAGATCTCAGGAACACAGACGTGACAGAGGAAAACCCTACTACACACATCACACACCAGGGAGGTGTGGTGAAGAGAGGGATGAGCCAAGGGGAAATGGAAACAAGCAGCTGATTATTGCCAAGAAGGAAGACAGTTGCTCTTTCATGGAAAATTCCCTTTCCTCTGTCATCTGGCCAACTCAGGGTCCACACATCACCAAACAGCACCCTTTGGGACTGCGGACTCTCACACTGCATCTCATGGCAGGTAGAAACAAGCTTACCACCCCCCTGGGTTGGTGTACACATTGAGACTCTTGCTTTGTTTGCTGTCTTTTCCATGACCTACCTCACCTTGAGCCAAGTTCCTGCTGAACGCAGCTGACCTATCAGAGGACTTGACTAATCAGAAGAAATTATCCAAGGCTATTTAGGTCATAAGTGACCCCAGGTGACCCAGAAGGAAACCAAAGATAAGACAGCTTCCTGTTTTGTACTCTAAGGAATGAAGCAGAAAGGTAACAGGGACTCAGTACGGCTGGGGTGATGGTACAGTCACTTAGAGGCTGGCTGAGCGGAGGGAACAGCCAGTGATGAGCCCTGAGTGCATCTCAGGCTCCTCCCCCCTCAGCGATGGATGGCAGCCAGGCCTTTGCCCATCGCTTCTCAATCAAGCATTCTTCCAAGTAAAGGTGATGCATTGGGCGTAGGAAGAGTGGGCGTTGGAAGGAACAGCGAAAGGTTCTTGTGTTTGCGTTGATTTGAAGTTAATTAAATTCATATCCTCTTCATCCTCTGTTGGCAGGCCCGGCAGCCTCCCTCCGGGGTTGCTTCTCTTGGAAAACATAAGCACCATTCAGCTTCAGGATTCATTGTCACTGTGAAAAACAGAACAACAGTATATTTCCAAGAAGTTACTGAGAGCTGATCACTCGGCCGTGGAGGTGACTCAAGAGAGCATAAACAGTCAGAGAGCCAATGATGTCCAGATTTACCATTTCCCAAACAAAGGTCCGTTTGGATTTTATGTCTGAACCCTGAGGAAGAAATCTAGAAAAGCCAAGAAATGATCTCTAGCTCTTGCTGTAATATCCCTCCCCAGGGCTGACACAGAGAGAACCAGATGGAGCTGGGGTTCCCCCTTTAATTAAATCTAATCCCATTTCTATGAATAGATGCCAAATTGCCTTTTTCTTCCTTTTAAAAAATTTTTCCATGTGTTATTCTCTCTCAAGAACTTGTGGTCCTGGCATGGTTTCAAAAGCCCATTTTGCTCACATCCATAGAGGATTTGGAGGTGCCTTCTCAGTGCCATTTAGAATTCAATCATCAGGCATCCTGCGGTATGAGAAGACATAAATTACGGACATGGTGTTTGGACATACCCAAACAGGCTCACTTCTGCTTTACTATCTTGGCTATCGTGGCCACGTAGCTGGTTCCTAGTGAAACCATTCCTCCACCCAGGTATCCTGGAAAGCAGATCACTCAACCTTCTCACCCTGCCACCTACTTCTTTTTTTAACTTTTGTTTCCCTTCATCCAAATTCTAGCACGTCTCTATTTGAAGTGACCTGCATCTCTGCTGAAGTGCCTGAATGATGATGATCATCAGGACCTGGTGCCCCCTTAGCTCAGAGGTGTGGAGGGTTCGCCATAGACTGGGTTCCTCAGACCCCTACTTCAGTGCCCACCTGTTCAGGGCTCACCAGGTGTTTCTGAAAGGTCAATGAAGCAGCTTGATAGATGGCAGAGAGACAGATGGGTAGGTAGATAGAAGGGGAAGGGAGACCCTGTGTGTCTGCCTCCATGTCTGTGTCTGTGCAGTGAAGACAGGGAAACAGCTTGTGACCAGGAGGTTCATCAACGAGAAAGAAGGGCGAAGAAGGTAGATGTGAACAGAAGGCCAGCTTCTGCAGCAAAACTTATTTCATGGAAACCAGATTGAAAATGAAGACCTTCTTTATTTGGAGAACAGATGCAACAACCCATTTCACAAGGAACCCTGTACCACTCTTAAACTGGGCAGGGAGGCTTTGTTTCTTGGAAACTGGGTGGGAGCAAGGTAATATTTCTAAGGCCCAGGAGTTCATCTTTACTGAGCATAAGTCTCTGAATTGCATGCTTTTCTTCTGTGGCCTTATCTTGACATTTCAGCTACTCTAAGTACATCAAAACATAACGCAGTACAGCAAGGGGCACAATTCCTCTTTTGTCCACAGGACTAATCTGTGTCCAGCAGTTACAGGGAAGTGACTTTTAAAATTAACTATATTATTACAATGTAATTAATTTATCATTATAAACCCAATCCATTTTCATTGTTAAAAACAGAAAATACAAATATGCAATATAAAAATACTAAAATCTCACTACAGTTAACACTTTGGTTTTTATTTTTCCAGACTTTTTTCTGTGGTAATGATATATGTTTTTGTTGTATAAAAATGTAATCATTTTATGCACATTGTGCTATAATCTGCTTTTCTCACTCTCATTCCTCTATAGAGGTCTTTCCTAGCTAATAAATGCACACCATTGTCTCACTAGACTAATAAAAATCTTTTTAGGCATATCCTTATTTTTTTAAAAGATGTTCTTATTTATTTACTTATTTGGCTGCTCAGGGTCTTAGCTGTGGCACTCAGGATCTTCAGCTGTGTCATATGGGATCTAGTTCCCTGACCAGGGATCAAACCTGGCCCCCTGCATTGAGTGCAGAGTCTTAGCCACTGGGCCTTCAGGGAAGTCCCAAGGCACAGCCTTATTGTTAAACATTTAAGTTATTTCCAATTTTTAATTTTCATTTATTATAAAAATTGCTACATCTTTGCATGCTTCCAGTTGTTATCTTTGCATAAATATCTAAGAGGAATTATTAGGCTAAAATGTATACAATTTTAGGGCTTCCCTGGTGATCCAGTGGGTAAAGAATCCGCCTTGCAGTGCAAGAGGCACCAGTTCGATCCCTGACCTGGGAAGATCCCAAGTGCCGCAATGCGGCAGACCGGAGTGTCCAATTATGAGCCAGTGCTCTGGAGTGCATGCGCCCAGAGTTGGTGCTCTGCAAGGAGAGATGCCACTGCAATGGGAGGCCCATACAGGTCAAAGAATAAAAAGATCAATAAAAATAAATGTAAATAAAATGACATGTTGGGGAAAAAGAAAAAAAAATGTATGCATTTCCCCTAGAAATTTGCCTTCTCCTGATACTTTCCTTCAAGGAAATATCCTTTCCCCAACATCCTCTCTGATATTATTATTTGCAGTCTTTGTAAACTCAACAGGTAAAAATACTACATCACTTACTTTAACATCCTCTTGATTTACTTTTTTGTACTACTAGGAAGACTAAAGATTTTGTCAAAACTCTGTTGGTAATTTTAATTTTTTCTTTTGCCAAATTGCTTATTACTCTTCTTCTCTCATGTGGCACAATTATCTTTTCATTGCTTTCTGTGCTAAAAATAATAATTTTTGTTCCTCATACATACTGCACATTTTTCTCCAGTTTGTCATTTTCCTAATTTCATTTATTACGCTGCTTTTTAGGTTTTCAAAAGTAACATTTATGGTTTTTAAACAGACTGGCTACAGAAATAAAGAACATTTAGCATATATACTTATCTTAAAGTAATAAGTCCTTCAAAGAGCCAGGAAATTTTAAGTAGGCTGATCATCTTTTTATGTAACTTCGACACAGGTATTTGTGTTTTCTGAAGTACAGAAAATCTGAGTGTTTAATGTAGTTAAATCTATCCTTTCCTGATACAGTTTCTGACTCTTCAGCCAGTCCTCACCTTACAATTATAATAATACTTATCTATAATTTTTCTGGATTTTTCCTTTCTTTTTCACATTTAAACTTACCAGGAGTCTATTTGAATTTAAAGTGTGAAGTTGAGTTCCAAATTTTCCCTCCAAATGTTAGTCAGTTGTCTTAAGGCTAGCTACTGAAAACTCTGCTTGCAATGATTTGCTACTTTTAAAGTATATTAAATGTCTACATATACTTGAGACTGTTTTGACTCTTCTATTCTAGTCCACTAATACTTCTTAATTAGTTCTGAGTGTACACAGTTTTAATTATTGGGGCATGTTCTCTGTAAATCCATCCCGCTACTCATGATTGTTCTTTTTCCCTTTTTTAGAATTACCCCAGCTATTTGTACCCAATTACTCTTCCAGATGAAATGCTTATTGGAATCTTTAAGAGACAAAGCTGAATTTAAAAGGATAATTTTTACACTGTTGAGTCTTTCATTCAAACACACAGTACGTCTCTATTTGTTTAAATCTTCTATGTTCCTCCATAAAAATTTGAACAATTTCTTTTTCTATTACACCATGCATTTTTGATTAAGCTTTTGCATGGGGATTTCTCTTCTTGGGTTACTTTTCTGGCTGAGCCAATAGTGGCATGCGCTCAATGGGAGCTTTTTTAGCCAGGGTCAGGTGACCAGAGTTTGAATCAAGGCTTAGCCACTTCCTCGCTGCGTGACCTTGAGAAAACTAACTTTTTCCAGTCCCAACTTTCTGTTCTTACCTCATCTGTAAAATATACATAATAATACCATGACACGTTAGCAGGGTGTTGGAAAAATCAATGAGAAAATGGAGGTAAAGCTCTGTGCCACAAGCCTGATGTCCAGACATAGGAACACGAGTGCTGATGTTGCAGATTGTATACGAATGAACGTCCAAACATTAAATCCAATCTTGAAAATTGCTTCAAAAAAGGTTTTTAAACAGACTGGCTACAGAAATAAAGAACATTTAGCATATATACTTATCTTAAAGTAATAAGTCCTTCAAAGAGCCAGGAAATTTTAAGTAGGCTGATCATCTTTTATGTAACTCGACACAGGTATTTGTGTTTTCTGAAGTACAGAAAATCTGAGTGTTTAATGTAGTTAAATCTATCCTTTCCTGATACAGTTTCTGACTCTTCAGCCAGTCCTCACCTTACAATTATAATAATACTTATCTATAATTTTTCTGGATTTTTCCTTTCTTTTTCACATTTAAACTTACCAGGAGTCTATTTGAATTTAAAGTGTGAAGTTGAGTCCAAATTTTCCCTCCAAATGTTAGTCAGTTGTCTTAAGGCTAGCTACTGAAAACTCTGCTTGCAATGATTTGCTACTTTTAAAGTATATTAAATGTCTACATATACTTGAGACTGTTTTGACTCTTCTATTCTAGTCCACTAATACTTCTTAATTAGTTCTGAGTGTACACAGTTTTAATTATTGGGGCATGTTCTCTGTAAATCCATCCCGCTACTCATGATTGTTCTTTTTCCCTTTTTTAGAATTACCCCAGCTATTTGTACCCAATTACTCTTCCAGATGAAATGCTTATTGGAATCTTTAAGAGACAAAGCTGAATTTAAAAGGATAATTTTTACACTGTTGAGTCTTTCATTCAAACACACAGTACGTCTCTATTTGTTTAAATCTTCTATGTTCCTCCATAAAAATTTGAACAATTTCTTTTTCTATTACACCATGCATTTTTTGATTAAGCTTTTGCATGGGGATTTCTCTTCTTGGGTTACTTTTCTGGCTGAGCCAATAGTGGCATGCGCTCAATGGGAGCTTTTTTAGCCAGGGTCAGGTGACCAGAGTTTGAATCAAGGCTTAGCCACTTCCTCGCTGCGTGACCTTGAGAAAACTAACTTTTTCCAGTCCCAACTTTCTGTTCTTACCTCATCTGTAAAATATACATAATAATACCATGACACGTTAGCAGGGTGTTGGAAAAAAATCAATGAGAAAATGGAGGTAAAGCTCTGTGCCACAAGCCTGATGTCCAGACATAGGAACACGAGTGCTGATGTTGCAGATTGTATACGAATGAACGTCCAAACATTAAATCCAATCTTGAAAATTGCTTCAAATATCCAAGGGCTTTAACAAACCATCTTCCAAAAGAAACTTTTGATTTCTTTTATTTTTTTAAATAATTTAATCTTATCTTATTTTTGGTTGTGCTGGGACTTCATTGCTACGTGGGCTTTTCTCTAGTTGTGGCAGCAAGCAGGGCCTACTCTCTAGTTGCAATGTGACAGCTTCTCCTGTTGCAGAGGATGGGTTCTAGGGCTCAAGGGCTTCATTTATTGTGGCACATGGGCTTAGTTGTCATGTGGGGTCTTCCTGGACCAGGAATTAAACCTGTGTCTCTCGCATTGGCAGGCAGGTTCTTTACCACTAACCCACCAGAGAAGCCTCCAGTCTATTTCTGGGAGAATATACTTCAATGTGGTTTGTTTGGAACACTCTACAAGCATCATGAAAGCTTAGCATGAGATGTCACCCACCACCCAGAACACGTTTATTTAAAGCATCAGAGAGCACAGAACACCATGCATGATATTTACATGTGGCCCTTACGTGCTATCGATCTGAGACTATAACAAAAGGCCAGGCCTGCCACAGCCACCACACCAGAAATGGTCCCAGTGGGGGTACAAGTTGCTTCAGCTGTAGAATATTGGTCCATTCCTAGTGACGCAACTCTCACATGGGATTGCTGCAGGTGATGGGGGCCGTCAGGGTCACCCTTGAGCTTGGAGGCTCTATTCTTTCTCATGCTCATTCCTTAAATGTGTTCCCTGCTGTCTTCGTGGCTATTTATCATCTCTGTGAAGTGATCGAATCAGCCCAGGCATTTTCAGTTCTGGCAAATCCTAGAGTTCCCTGTTAAAAATATCTGGGCAAACTGCCACAGAATTGCAACAAACAAAATCAGCAATCCCACTTCAAACCTCTGTTGCTTGCCTTGATGTTCATTTGTACGGTTTTAGTCACTTATCTGTGACGGCAGCATGAGTGAAAGTTTTTTCTCAGAGTGTTATATAGATATTTTAAGAATGTGGGACAGCTTTCCCCAAAGCTGTATCGTCACAGGCCTGCAAACTCTAAAAGCCAATTGAATGGATTAAAAAGTATCATCTGGTGAATTTTTAAGAAAGCATTTAATGGAATGCCACCAATCAAGTGAGGAGGTACAATACTAACACCTCGTTTCACAACTGCCCGTTGGCTGCAGTCAGGATCCGATAAGCCATCTCTGTCCTTCTGACCAGTTTATGTTGTAACCATCCGCCTTTCTGACAGCAGCTAACGTTGCCTGTCTCCCAAGATGCAATAAACCTAGGCTAAACCTTTCTCAAGTTATGATGCTCTCCAACGTGATTTCGAGGGAGGGCAGAGTTCAACTGAGCACGACATCATGTAAGTTAGCTCACACTCTCTTCCTTTTCATCAATAGCACATCCCTTCTCCTTCCTGTAAGAGGCCTGGCCTGGAGGGAATTACAGAGACGTGCATCTGGCTGACATCAGAGCCAGGCGAAGAACTGGTCCAAGACACATAGACCATGCCTACAGTGTAGAAACAGTCTGGGCCACTATTCAAGAAAGGCTGTGGTTTATTGAATTTACATCTCCTCTTACCCACCACACACATGTATATAGACACACACACACACACACACACCCCTACAGATCAGCCACCTCATTTGAGGTTAGCATGTTGCAGGATTATAAAGAGCTACTTTGTAACCCTCATGATACTCAGCTCCGATTTGAGAGAAATCGGTTTTTACTTAACATACTTAATATTTAATACTTGTTGACTTCTGAGGTGGGGCGGGTTGGGGAGGGAGGGGAGCAGGCGGGCCACTTCTATTGGTCTTTCATTTATCTATTTTCATTCATCTTTGTTCTTTGGCCCGTGGGGGCCTCCCATCACAATGGCCTCTGTTGTCCCAGAGCACCGGCTCTGGGCGCATGCACTCCAGAGCTCCGGCTCAGTAATTGGACACATCGGTCCAGCCGCTGTGCAGCACGTGGGATCTTCCCAGGTCAGGGATCGAACCAGAGCCCCTTGCACTGCAAGGCGGTGTCCTTACCCAGTGAACCACCAGAGAAGCCCACTTGTTGACTTTTAAATGATAAGGGACTAGAGAGAAAAAGAGGCAAGAAACTCATAAAGTAATTGGAAGTGGTCACAGAGATTTGCTGCAGTGGAAAGGCCAGAAGAGTTCACACAAAATTGCTCTTTCCTTGCAAGCAATGGTTCAGTCTTAGCAGGGTCTGCCCTGCATGATGGACACACAGCCACCAAAGACATTCATTGATCAACCTTACGGTGGCAGGCTTTCTTGCAGCTAAGGGTACTTAAAAATCTCTAATTTGTCTTTTCATTTATGGGATATCTCTACTGTTTTAACTAAATAATCAAAGAAAATGCCATTTTAAAAGAAACTCTTCTTCAGATACAGCTTCATCATAAATGTGCTGTGTAAACTTAGACAAATTACTTAACCTGAGTTCGAGGTTTACTCAGACAGCTTATTTCATTTTTAGCTGGTTGTCATGGCATGATATAGACTGTGCCAGGCAAATATTAAGTATTCAATAAATATATCTGGAAAAACTACATCCATGATTGTACTTTCTCAAAAAAGGTGCATGATAAATAGAAAATTTTTCTAGACTGGTCCAAGCACATGCCTACAGTGTAGAAACAGTCTGGGCCACTATTCAAGAAAGGCTGTGGTTTATTGAATTTACATCTCCTCTTACCCACCACACACATGTATATAGACACATCAAAACCCCCACACACACCCCTACAGATCAGCCACCTCATTTGAGGTTAGCATGTTGCAGGATTATAAAGAGCTACTTTGTAACCCTCATGATACTCAGCTCCGATTTGAGAGAAATCGGTTTTTACTTAACATACTTAATATTTAATACTTGTTGACTTCTGAGGTGGGGCGGGTTGGGGAGGGAGGGGAGCAGGCGGGCCACTTCTATTGGTCTTTCATTTATCTATTTTCATTCATCTTTGTTCTTTGGCCCGTGGGGGCCTCCCATCACAATGGCCTCTGTTGTCCCAGAGCACCGGCTCTGGGCGCATGCACTCCAGAGCTCCGGCTCAGTAATTGGACACATCGGTCCAGCCGCTGTGCAGCACGTGGGATCTTCCCAGGTCAGGGATCGAACCAGAGCCCCTTGCACTGCAAGGCGGTGTCCTTACCCAGTGAACCACCAGAGAAGCCCACTTGTTGACTTTTAAATGATAAGGGACTAGAGAGAAAAAGAGGCAAGAAACTCATAAAGTAATTGGAAGTGGTCACAGAGATTTGCTGCAGTGGAAAGGCCAGAAGAGTTCACACAAAATTGCTCTTTCCTTGCAAGCAATGGTTCAGTCTTAGCAGGGTCTGCCCTGCATGATGGACACACAGCCACCAAAGACATTCATTGATCAACCTTACGGTGGCAGGCTTTCTTGCAGCTAAGGGTACTTAAAAATCTCTAATTTGTCTTTTCATTTATGGGATATCTCTACTGTTTTAACTAAATAATCAAAGAAAATGCCATTTTAAAAGAAACTCTTCTTCAGATACAGCTTCATCATAAATGTGCTGTGTAAACTTAGACAAATTACTTAACCTGAGTTCGAGGTTTACTCAGACAGCTTATTTCATTTTTAGCTGGTTGTCATGGCATGATATAGACTGTGCCAGGCAAATATTAAGTATTCAATAAATATATCTGGAAAAACTACATCCATGATTGTACTTTCTCAAAAAAAGGTGCGTATGTGGAGGGGGTGAAATTAGAAAATTTTTCTATTAAGCTAACCTGGATTTACCTAAGAAATATCGAAGTGATGTATTTTACAGTATTATCAGGCTTCCCTGGTGGTCCAGTGGGTAAGGACATCACCTTGCAGTGCAAGGGGTGCCAGTTCGATCCCTGGTCTAGGAAGATCCCATCTGTCACAGAGCGACTGGACGGATGTATCCAATTACCAAGCCGGAGCTCTGGGGTGCATGCGCCCAGAGCTGGTGCTCTGCAACGAGAGAGGCCACTGAGATGGGAGGCCCACACAAGCCAAAGAACAAAGATGGATGGAAATAAATAAATGGAAGATCAATAGAAGTGCCCCCCCCCCAAAAAAAAATAATTATTGAGCTTAGACATGAATCAGACATGAACAACAGAATTATTACAAAACCAGATTAGGTATATTGTTACTTATTTTCTCTGACTTGGTCAATTTCCTACGTGGTAGTACCTAGGCATCTAAATGGCTCATTATTTTGTTATTATTATATTTTCAAAATTATAAATCCACTTAGATGAAACCAAATCTCATTTTCCCCTAATCTTTCCTAACGTGGGTACTCTATGTAGAATCATCACTGTGGCCAACAGGTATAAAGGGAAAGAAGACAGGCACTTGGTTAATATTTACAAGGGGCCAGAAGAGTTCACACAAATTGCTCTTTCCTTGCAAGCAATGGTTCAGTCTTAGCAGGGTCTGCCCTGCATGATGGACACACAGCCACCAAAGACATTCATTGATCAACCTTACGGTGGCAGGCTTTCTTGCAGCTAAGGGTACTTAAAAATCTCTAATTTGTCTTTTCATTTATGGGATATCTCTACTGTTTTAACTAAATAATCAAAGAAAATGCCATTTTAAAAGAAACTCTTCTTCAGATACAGCTTCATCATAAATGTGCTGTGTAAACTTAGACAAATTACTTAACCTGAGTTCGAGGTTTACTCAGACAGCTTATTTCATTTTTAGCTGGTTGTCATGGCATGATATAGACTGTGCCAGGCAAATATTAAGTATTCAATAAATATATCTGGAAAAACTACATCCATGATTGTACTTTCTCAAAAAAAGGTGCGTATGTGGAGGGGGTGAAATTAGAAAATTTTTCTATTAAGCTAACCTGGATTTACCTAAGAAATATCGAAGTGATGTATTTTTACAGTATTATCAGGCTTCCCTGGTGGTCCAGTGGGTAAGGACATCACCTTGCAGTGCAAGGGGTGCCAGTTCGATCCCTGGTCTAGGAAGATCCCATCTGTCACAGAGCGACTGGACGGATGTATCCAATTACCAAGCCGGAGCTCTGGGGTGCATGCGCCCAGAGCTGGTGCTCTGCAACGAGAGAGGCCACTGAGATGGGAGGCCCACACAAGCCAAAGAACAAAGATGGATGGAAATAAATAAATGGAAGATCAATAGAAGTGCCCCCCCCCCAAAAAAAAATAATTATTGAGCTTAGACATGAATCAGACATGAACAACAGAATTATTACAAAACCAGATTAGGTATATTGTTACTTATTTTCTCTGACTTGGTCAATTTCCTACGTGGTAGTACCTAGGCATCTAAATGGCTCATTATTTTGTTATTATTATATTTTCAAAATTATAAATCCACTTAGATGAAACCAAATCTCATTTTCCCCTAATCTTTCCTAACGTGGGTACTCTATGTAGAATCATCACTGTGGCCAACAGGTATAAAGGGAAAGAAGACAGGCACTTGGTTAATATTTACAATTCCTTCTTGTGATTATTCACCTTAGCTTACAGACAAAAACCCCAAGCTTTCAGGAAATTGTCTGGTTATAGAAGCCTCAGGAAGAGGCTGCTCAGATGAAAAGCATTAGGATGAAAGGATTCTATCTTGTTTGTGCCACTATCCAGAGGCACTCAAAAGGGTTGGGTAAGGATGGTGGTAGACAGTAATGGAGTGAATTCTTTAAACAATAGTAAAGCAATAATAAAACCAACTCAGTGGATCTGTTTTGTGTTATCTCACGCTGGCAAGGCTGAACAACGTCAATGGGGAGACCTCTGCTCCACCCCGCCCAGCCCTTGACACTGTTCCACTGACAGTGTTCCTAGCACCTCTTACGTTGCCTGGCCCATGGCACGTATGAACTATACAGGAACATGCTAAGGTAGGAATTAAGGGTCTAGAATCCTCTTTCACCCACAATTCCTTTGCTGTCTTTTCCCACGGATGTTTTGAAAACATGAAAACCATACTCCAAACTTCCCACTATCCTTTGTGCACCTCTGGCCTTTGTCAAAATCCTGTACTTGGGACTTCCCTGGTGGTCCAGTGGCTAAGACTCCAAGCTCCCAATGTGGGGTGTGGGCAGACCAGGCTTCAAGCCCTGGTTAGGGAACCAGTTCCCACATACTGCAGCCTAAAAAAAAAGATGCTTCATGTTGCAACTAAGACCCAGCCCAGCCAAATAAATAAACAAATATTTTTAAAGAATCCTGTGCTAAATTTTAGATTCCACAGTTCAAAGAACATGTCCACTCGGTGAGGAAAAGGCAAAGTAATGAAGGACCACTGGCTCATAGCATATATGGGAAAAGTTCTGAAAGATCTGAGATTATGGATCTGAACAAGAGAAGCTTGAAGGGTCGAAGCCTCTGATGCGACACTCGGGGAGATGGCGAAGGACAGGGAAGCCTGGGGTGCTCAGTCCATGGGGCTGCAAAGAGTCAGACGAGACTGAACAACTAAACAAGTGCATTAAGTGTAGGATGGTGACTAGATCAACTCCTTTTTTTCCCAGGAGCACATGAGATTTTATGGATAACAGAGGCTCTGCGTCAGTGTGTCTCCCCAGCAGCAAGTAAATGGACTCAAACTAGAAGGACAGGAGGCATTATATATATCCATTTTTCAAGATGAGGAAGTCAACGCTTACAGAATTCAAGTGACATGTCTTAGTGCGAAGAACAAATGGTCATCCAATTTGGGTCTAAAAACTAGTTGTTGGGCTTCCCTGGTGGTCCAGTGGGTAAAGAGTCCACTTTGCACTGCAAGGGGCACGGGTTTGATCCCTGGCCGGGGAAGATCCCACATACCGCGGAGCAGCTGGACTGACGTGTCCAATTACCGAGCTGGAGCTCTGGAGCGCATGTGCCCAGAGCCGTGCTCTGCAACAAGAGAGGTCACTGCAATGGGAGGTCCACACAGGCCAAAGAATTAAAATGAATGAAAATAAATAACTGAAGGACCAGTAAAGAGGCCAAAATTAAAAAAAAAAAAAAAGCACAAAAACAAACTAGTCGTCTAAGTCCAATGACCAATGCATTTGCCACCTATATCTCTAATGACTCAGAGAAAAAAAAATCTTTGTTTCCTGGGTTAGATATTCCAATTAAATGTTTCATCATCAATTATCAGTGTAATGACAATAAGAGAAAGAAATGTAAATAAAATCATGCTAGAAAAGAAAAAGTATCCAAACTAAGATAATCAAAACTATGTATCCTTTCAAAAATCCGAGACTTCTAAGAGGACTACTCTGGAATCATTAACATGAATGGAATCCACACTGATAGCCTTGGGGAACTTAAAGTCTCCAGATCATTCCTAGGGGGTTAAACAAATTCAGGATTTCTCGGGGTTTGCAAGCTTTGAAAAGAAGCCCCGAGGGGAGCCAGGGGCAAAAATAATGCCCCACAGACAACCCTTGCCTGGATCTTAGGACTTTGGGGTTCACTAACCCAAAAGACAATGCATTTATGCATATCAATTCTAACTTCTTCATAATCATTAAAAATAACTAATACTTAAAGAGTTAGTTTTGTACCAAGATTTGTTCTAAGTGCTTTGTACTTTTCTCACGTCTTAGTGAATGAAAGTTAAGTTTGCTTGGCAATATCACGATATCCTTTGGAGTAATCTGATAGTGTCTCCAGCACCCAAGACGGGGGCCTTGTCACTTTGGGTTCTGTAACTCGGTCCCGGCTTCATCAAATAGGAATGGGGTGATGGCCTGACAGTTGTCCTGTGAATTAACACCAGAAAGCTCTGGAGCAACAGAGGAAGTAGCAACGCTTACAGAATTCAAGTGACATGTCTTAGTGCGAAGAACAAATGGTCATCCAATTTGGGTCTAAAAACTAGTTGTTGGGCTTCCCTGGTGGTCCAGTGGGTAAAGAGTCCACTTTGCACTGCAAGGGGCACGGGTTTGATCCCTGGCCGGGGAAGATCCCACATACCGCGGAGCAGCTGGACTGACGTGTCCAATTACCGAGCTGGAGCTCTGGAGCGCATGTGCCCAGAGCCGTGCTCTGCAACAAGAGAGGTCACTGCAATGGGAGGTCCACACAGGCCAAAGAATTAAAATGAATGAAAATAAATAACTGAAGGACCAGTAAAGAGGCCAAAATTAAAAAAAAAAAAAAAGCACAAAAACAAACTAGTCGTCTAAGTCCAATGACCAATGCATTTGCCACCTATATCTCTAATGACTCAGAGAAAAAAAAATCTTTGTTTCCTGGGTTAGATATTCCAATTAAATGTTTCATCATCAATTATCAGTGTAATGACAATAAGAGAAAGAAATGTAAATAAAATCATGCTAGAAAAGAAAAAGTATCCAAACTAAGATAATCAAAACTATGTATCCTTTCAAAAATCCGAGACTTCTAAGAGGACTACTCTGGAATCATTAACATGAATGGAATCCACACTGATAGCCTTGGGGAACTTAAAGTCTCCAGATCATTCCTAGGGGGTTAAACAAATTCAGGATTTCTCGGGATTTGCAAGCTTTGAAAAGAAGCCCCGAGGGGAGCCAGGGGCAAAAATAATGCCCCACAGACAACCCTTGCCTGGATCTTAGGACTTTGGGGTTCACTAACCCAAAAGACAATGCATTTATGCATATCAATTCTAACTTCTTCATAATCATTAAAAATAACTAATACTTAAAGAGTTAGTTTTGTACCAAGATTTGTTCTAAGTGCTTTGTACTTTTCTCACGTCTTAGTGAATGAAAGTTAAGTTTGCTTGGCAATATCACGATATCCTTTGGAGTAATCTGATAGTGTCTCCAGCACCCAAGACGGGGGCCTTGTCACTTTGGGTTCTGTAACTCGGTCCCGGCTTCATCAAATAGGAATGGGGTGATGGCCTGACAGTTGTCCTGTGAATTAACACCAGAAAGCTCTGGAGCAACAGAGGGAAGTAGACTTTCCTTTAAAACCAGTAATTCAGTAAAAGGCAGCTCTCCAAAGAGGTTGAGGCTTTTTGCCTTACAGGCAGAAATGGGGCAGAGCTTATTTCAGAGACCAGCCTTTCAATATTTCAAAGTAGTGCGATTTCAAAAGACTCTTGTCATCATGCAGTTTCTAACATTCAGCTTCTCCGATGTTGCCAATAATTTCAAAGAACAACAGGTAGGGATATAAAAACCAGTGACATATCACATCCTTTGAAGGCGCCCATCAGAGATACAGGACTAAGACACTTAAAGGGTTTTAGCGGTGATCTGAGCCCTATACTGGACTCACATAGATGTTCATTTTGAGGTAAACATGCAAGGAAAATATTCCTTTGCAATGTCCTTTGTGATAATCTCACTAGCATATTTTATCTGCCTGTTAATACGTGATAACTCATTTAAATAGGATAGACTCTTTTCCTGAACCCGTGATGAGTGTTAATAAGCAAGCACCTGCAGCAGTAACAATAACTGACTTCTACAATAATATGCGGATGCTCCACCAGAGCAGGGGTTCGCCTCAGTAAGATTGTGGTGGCCTGACTGCCTAGGCAAGGTTAGGCGAGGAAGCAGAAGGAGCTCTGGAAGACAAGCCTCCGACTGTCCCTGCAACGCTCTAGCTTCAGGGGCTGCTTAGGACAAGTGACTACACTCTGGACGCAATAAAGGTGACTAGCACAGGCCTAGCTAACCTGGATGGAGAAGGGTGGGTGGTACTTATCCTGCTTCGAAAGATTATTCTAACGGAAGTGTGACATCTCAGTTAGGAACTCAGTCGAGTTCCCTGCTCACTGGTCCCCTCACCAGTAATTCCTTCACCGCTACCACCACCACCACCACAGCGGTGCTCTGTAGAGCAAGGTCCTGACTTGCTGAATCATCAATCCTGTTTCCTATGAGCACGTCCCAAGTCCTGACCAGAGAATCCTCTGATCAAAAACACCCAAACGATCATTTCTTTCCTCATGAAATATAATTTAAACACGATCGTGTAGCGCTGAAGAACGCGCCTGCCCCGATTCACTACAATTTTCTATTGAGCAGAGCCCCCTAGTGGTAGAATAGAACATAGGCTTTTAAAATTCTCATTTAATTTCTCTCCTGTAACAACCCAACCCCGCAGGGGATTTCTTTTGTTTAAAACCAGTAATTCAGTGGCCCAAAGAGGTTGAGGCTTTTGCCTTACAGGCAGAAATGGGGCAGAGCTTATTTCAGAGACCAGCCTTTCAATATTTCAAAGTAGTGCGATTTCAAAAGACTCTTGTCATCATGCAGTTTCTAACATTCAGCTTCTCCGATGTTGCCAATAATTTCAAAGAACAACAGGTAGGGATATAAAAACCAGTGACATATCACATCCTTTGAAGGCGCCCATCAGAGATACAGGACTAAGACACTTAAAGGGTTTTAGCGGTGATCTGAGCCCTATACTGGACTCACATAGATGTTCATTTTGAGGTAAACATGCAAGGAAAATATTCCTTTGCAATGTCCTTTGTGATAATCTCACTAGCATATTTTATCTGCCTGTTAATACGTGATAACTCATTTAAATAGGATAGACTCTTTTCCTGAACCCGTGATGAGTGTTAATAAGCAAGCACCTGCAGCAGTAACAATAACTGACTTCTACAATAATATGCGGATGCTCCACCAGAGCAGGGGTTCGCCTCAGTAAGATTGTGGTGGCCTGACTGCCTAGGCAAGGTTAGGCGAGGAAGCAGAAGGAGCTCTGGAAGACAAGCCTCCGACTGTCCCTGCAACGCTCTAGCTTCAGGGGCTGCTTAGGACAAGTGACTACACTCTGGACGCAATAAAGGTGACTAGCACAGGCCTAGCTAACCTGGATGGAGAAGGGTGGGTGGTACTTATCCTGCTTCGAAAGATTATTCTAACGGAAGTGTGACATCTCAGTTAGGAACTCAGTCGAGTTCCCTGCTCACTGGTCCCCTCACCAGTAATTCCTTCACCGCTACCACCACCACCACCACAGCGGTGCTCTGTAGAGCAAGGTCCTGACTTGCTGAATCATCAATCCTGTTTCCTATGAGCACGTCCCAAGTCCTGACCAGAGAATCCTCTGATCAAAAACACCCAAACGATCATTTCTTTCCTCATGAAATATAATTTAAACACGATCGTGTAGCGCTGAAGAACGCGCCTGCCCCGATTCACTACAATTTTCTATTGAGCAGAGCCCCCTAGTGGTAGAATAGAACATAGGCTTTTAAAATTCTCATTTAATTTCTCTCCTGTAACAACCCAACCCCGCAGGGGATTTCTTTTGTTTCTTGTTTTCTTTTGCTTGTGTTATATGTTCATTTTTACTCTCTCTTGTGCACAGTTATCCTGCTGAGATGGCCATCTCCATCTGTTTTCACATCCATCTGTTTCCCTGACCAAACATCTATCCATCCAAGGTAAACAAACCTACAGTTTGTTATAACCAGAGAATGTTAGGACTAAAACAGAAGCTGCGTCACTCAACAGGGCCTCTTTAGAAGGGCCAAAAAAAAAAAAAAAATAGAAGTACTACTTTATTTCTAAGGAGAAGGCGTCACTAACATATTTACTTTGTATTTTTCTGTTTTCCATAACTCACACTTCCATTTCTCTATACAACCCACAAAGATTGTCACATAAAATTTATAGACACAGAGAAAGTGAGCAAAAGTCCTCAATCTCTCCCCGCTACCCCCACCTCCCAGGCATTCTATGGAAGAAATGAGAAGTACCTTGGGTTGTTGTGATTGGGTTCCTTTTCTTCCTCTAAAGTAGGCAAACATTCATAGTCGGCTAGGACAGAATAAAAGCAAGCTCATTGTTAGTCACTGATATTCTATTTTTTATCCACAAAACTCATGCAGTTGAGCATCACATCTCTCTGATCTATCACTTGTGCAGAAATAGCCTCACCAGGGAATTTCAGAGGTTAAAGATTAATAATGGCAAGGCTCTTGAAATGGAAAAAGCCTTAAGAGTGCAGATGCAAGACTTCAGTGTCTCTCTGGCCCCAGCGGAAAGGGCACCATTCATCACTGCTTGGTTGTTCAGCCCCTGAAGAAACCCCACCGGGGCTCCAAAGACTGTAATGTCCACGGTGCAGGGTAGACTGGAGGAAAACAGCTTCAAGGAGGTTCTGCTGTGCCTGCAGAATGATTTCAGTCAGGATGAAAGATGAGCAAGAAGCAGGTAAAATGGGAAACAACCGACCCCGTCCTGTTTTTTAAAGGGGTGGGAAGTCTGCAGAATCTATCACCAATGGATCAAAACAGCTCTCTGCTTTAGTTGTCAAGTGGAAATGTCTTTCTCTAGATTTCTGGTTTTAGAGATTGTAACAGGATCACAATTTGTATTGCAATGATCTCAGCAACAAAAGAAAACACCAAAATTCTCTCTGGGTGGTGGAAATTTTTTTATTCATTCTAGTTTTTTTTTTTTCATTTTCCAAATTCTACTGTGTATGTATATTACTTTATAAACTAAAACCACAAAAGGAAACTACTTTAAGGATTATCTCAATGACCTACCCCATCCTCAAATTAAGTTTTTTTTGAAAATTCCTAGGTTTTGAGGCCAAAAAAAAAAAAAATAGAAGTACTACTTTATTTCTAAGGAGAAGGCGTCACTAACATATTTACTTTGTATTTTTCTGTTTTCCATAACTCACACTTCCATTTCTCTATACAACCCACAAAGATTGTCACATAAAATTTATAGACACAGAGAAAGTGAGCAAAAGTCCTCAATCTCTCCCCGCTACCCCCACCTCCCAGGCATTCTATGGAAGAAATGAGAAGTACCTTGGGTTGTTGTGATTGGGTTCCTTTTCTTCCTCTAAAGTAGGCAAACATTCATAGTCGGCTAGGACAGAATAAAAGCAAGCTCATTGTTAGTCACTGATATTCTATTTTTTATCCACAAAACTCATGCAGTTGAGCATCACATCTCTCTGATCTATCACTTGTGCAGAAATAGCCTCACCAGGGAATTTCAGAGGTTAAAGATTAATAATGGCAAGGCTCTTGAAATGGAAAAAGCCTTAAGAGTGCAGATGCAAGACTTCAGTGTCTCTCTGGCCCCAGCGGAAAGGGCACCATTCATCACTGCTTGGTTGTTCAGCCCCTGAAGAAACCCCACCGGGGCTCCAAAGACTGTAATGTCCACGGTGCAGGGTAGACTGGAGGAAAACAGCTTCAAGGAGGTTCTGCTGTGCCTGCAGAATGATTTCAGTCAGGATGAAAGATGAGCAAGAAGCAGGTAAAATGGGAAACAACCGACCCCGTCCTGTTTTTTAAAGGGGTGGGAAGTCTGCAGAATCTATCACCAATGGATCAAAACAGCTCTCTGCTTTAGTTGTCAAGTGGAAATGTCTTTCTCTAGATTTCTGGTTTTAGAGATTGTAACAGGATCACAATTTGTATTGCAATGATCTCAGCAACAAAAGAAAACACCAAAATTCTCTCTGGGTGGTGGAAATTTTTTTATTCATTCTAGTTTTTTTTTTTTTTTTCATTTTCCAAATTCTACTGTGTATGTATATTACTTTTATAAACTAAAAACCACAAAAGGAAACTACTTTAAGGATTATCTCAATGACCTACCCCATCCTCAAATGCGTTACCAAGACTTTCTTCCCCTAAAACTGGACTATGAGAAACTGTTCAAAATTGTCCAAGCTAGTTAAGTGGCTTTCATCTCTTGGAAAGCTGATCTTAATGAACCTCTGTTAGAAAAATTCTGGTAACAAGTATCTGGACTTGAGAGCTCCATTGTAGATTGTTGAATCTGACAGATCCCAGGGTGTTTTGTTTTTTTTTTTAAAGATAAATGTTTAAAAAAGTGTATAATATAAATAGTATATTAATTTAGCATGAACATTAAAATAATGTATTGATTTCTTAGAGAAATTAAAAACAGAAAGAAGAGCTGTTATCATTTTTAAGTTCCAATACTGATTTTTTGAAAAGCAAGGGTTTCCCTGGTGACTCCGTTCGCAAAAAATCCACCTGCAACCCAGGGGACTGCTTACAATGCAGGAGACCTGGGTTCAGTCCCTGGGCAGGGAAGATCCCCTGGAGAAGGAAATGGCAATTCATTCCAGTATTCTGGCCTGGGAAATCCCAAGGACAGAAGAGCCTGGCAGGCTACGGTCCACAGGGTCTCAAGAGTCAGACAAGACTTAGCAAATAAACCACCACCATCACCAAGGAACATGTATGATTTTAGTATCACAATTACTGCCAGATAGCAACTGGAAACTTAGCGGTAATGGGACCTTTATATTACTATGTCTATTAGCACTGTCTAATAGGACCCATACAGTGAAGGGAGTGTTCTAGATTTGTACTGCTTGATATTAGCTATTAGCCACAGTATGAAATGGGAACAACCGCCTCCTGTTTTTAAAGTGGGAAGTCTGCAGAATCTATCACCAATGGATCAAAACAGCTCTCTGCTTTAGTTGTCAAGTGGAAATGTCTTTCTCTAGATTTCTGGTTTTAGAGATTGTAACAGGATCACAATTTGTATTGCAATGATCTCAGCAACAAAAGAAAACACCAAAATTCTCTCTGGGTGGTGGAAATTTTTTTATTCATTCTAGTTTTTTTTTTTTCATTTTCCAAATTCTACTGTGTATGTATATTACTTTTATAAACTAAAAACCACAAAAGGAAACTACTTTAAGGATTATCTCAATGACCTACCCCATCCTCAAATGCGTTACCAAGACTTTCTTCCCCTAAAACTGGACTATGAGAAACTGTTCAAAATTGTCCAAGCTAGTTAAGTGGCTTTCATCTCTTGGAAAGCTGATCTTAATGAACCTCTGTTAGAAAAATTCTGGTAACAAGTATCTGGACTTGAGAGCTCCATTGTAGATTGTTGAATCTGACAGATCCCAGGGTGTTTTGTTTTTTTTTTTAAAGATAAATGTTTAAAAAAGTGTATAATATAAATAGTATATTAATTTAGCATGAACATTAAAATAATGTATTGATTTCTTAGAGAAATTAAAAACAGAAAGAAGAGCTGTTATCATTTTTAAGTTCCAATACTGATTTTTTGAAAAGCAAGGGTTTCCCTGGTGACTCCGTTCGCAAAAAATCCACCTGCAACCCAGGGGACTGCTTACAATGCAGGAGACCTGGGTTCAGTCCCTGGGCAGGGAAGATCCCCTGGAGAAGGAAATGGCAATTCATTCCAGTATTCTGGCCTGGGAAATCCCAAGGACAGAAGAGCCTGGCAGGCTACGGTCCACAGGGTCTCAAGAGTCAGACAAGACTTAGCAAATAAACCACCACCATCACCAAGGAACATGTATGATTTTAGTATCACAATTACTGCCAGATAGCAACTGGAAACTTAGCGGTAATGGGACCTTTATATTACTATGTCTATTAGCACTGTCTAATAGGACCCATACAGTGAAGGGAGTGTTCTAGATTTGTACTGCTTGATATAATAGCTATTAGCCACAGTATGAAACTTTTAATTTTATTGAGTTTTTTAATTTTTAAGTTAAATAGACATACATGGCTGGTGTCTATTAGCATAGGTCTATGTAAGCTATATTTGATAAAATTTTATATCTAATACAGATTAAAATCTCAGATCTTTAAATTCTATAATAATGCAGATGCTAACTTTTTCCAGAGGGCTTGGTCTCAACAGATTTCTTTACTTGAAGAAAAAATGACCATTTGCTTCTTGAAAAAGACCACTTGAGGGCTTCCCCTGGTGATCCAGTGGGTAAGGACACCACCTTGCAGTGCAAGGGGCGCCGGTTCGATCCCTGGCCTGGGAAGATCCCACGTGCCGCGGAGCGGCTGGACTGATGTGTCCAATTACCGAGCTGGAGTTCTGGGGCGCATGCGCCCAGAGCCGGTGCTCTGCAATGACAGACGCCACCGCGATGGGGGGGCCCACGTGGGCCAAAGAACAAAGATGGATGAAAAATAGAGAAATGAAAGACCAATAAAGTGGCCCGTCGGTCCCCCTCCCTCCCTACCCCACCCCCCTAAAAGATAAATAAATAAAATAAATGTTTTAAAAAAAAAGAAAAGAAAAAGATCACTTGAAAAACATGTGCAAAAATACAAACAAGTAGAACAATTGGTGCAGTAATTATAAAATGTATTTAAGGATGGTCAGGCCCCAGCTTACTCCTTGCACATGCCAGATGTAAGGCACATAGGGTCCCGTTCAGGATTCATGGCATAATTACACAGTGAGGGCAGCCTCTTCTTCCCAGAGAGCACAGAACAAACAACCATAGGTTACTCACACCACATACCATTCCGATTCATGCTGCTCATCCACTTATCAAGCTCTTCCATTTCTATTTCCATCACAGAGGGTGTGTCTTCCTCAAAAATAGGGCTGGAGAAAGAAAGTCAAGAGTTTGTTGGAAAAACAAAAGACAAAACCGACATGTTTTTTGTAATGTGCTGAATTTCATTTGAGGGCAGCCTAAGATGTTGACTTGTACTCTTACTCCAGGGTAGTCTAGGAGTTTGCTCTATTAAAGAGGACCAAACTCTAACTGGGAAAAAAGGAAAAATGAAATAAACCTTCATCCATTACTGATGATGGGCTGAGGGGAAGCCCCGGAGAGTGCTCCCCACAAAGTACAGAGATGAGTCCGAAGCTCCTCCGGGGAGTTGCCACACTTAGCATTTCAGTCTTGCTCAATTTTACTTCCCTTTCTTTGGGGGTTTGTGCTCCAGGTCAGGAGGCCATGACCAACAGGCCACTTTCACCACCTCGCCCTTCCATTTCCAAGCTTTCCTGCTTGAACAAATGGGAAGCCCTTTGTGCTCAGAAATCCATTGCGCTCCCTGGCCGGGGCTCAGCTCGCCCCAGTTCAGGGAAGAAACTCTGGCTAATGTAGGTAGAGTTGGGGGAGGGGACCACCTGCTCTGGCCCTCTGGCTGCTGGAGGAAGCCAGCCTACTGTCTAAACAAGCAAGGGCATTGTCATGTTAATCCCTAACTGTACCATGGTATTGTCTGTTTTGCCCTGAATAGATAAGATCATCTACATTTGGGTTTATAGGATGAATTTCATTAAATTGAATGCTCTTCATGGAAAAAAAATAAAAAATAAGCAAGCAAGGGGGAGTGGGGCCGTGCAGAGATGGTGTGACAGCACCCAGGCCACTTCTCCTATAGAATCCTCTCTCTCTCCCTCTCTCCACATACCCTCCCTGCACCTCCCTTCCTCTTCTCGTTCCCACGTCCCACCACGATCTGCTTCTCAACCTATAAACCTTAGGCTTCTACCAGGGCCCCCCTCCTTTAATAGCAGCTAAAGTCTCTTCCCTGGTGATAAGGGTTTTACTCAGAGTAAATAAACTGATGTTCTTGAAATACACCCAGGGTCAGAACACTCAACCAACGATGCATTTGGATTTGGTAGCGGTCAGAAAAAGGTTCTTTTCTGAACAGAGGACCTTCTCCCCATTTCAGGTCCCCTGCCTAGCGGTGAGGTGTGGTAACTCTGGCACATTCTCTTAGGGTTGGGGAAGCAGGAGGGTCCCCCAGGGGTATCAAAACCAGAACTCCGGAAGAGCTGGCTCGCTGATCTGCTCATCCCCCGACCTCCTGGGCCACTCGCAAGCTGGACTGATCAAACAGAGGTAGTCTAGGAGTTTGCTCTATTAAAGAGGACCAAACTCTAACTGGGAAAAAAGGAAAAATGAAATAAACCTTCATCCATTACTGATGATGGGCTGAGGGGAAGCCCCGGAGAGTGCTCCCCACAAAGTACAGAGATGAGTCCGAAGCTCCTCCGGGGAGTTGCCACACTTAGCATTTCAGTCTTGCTCAATTTTACTTCCCTTTCTTTGGGGGTTTGTGCTCCAGGTCAGGAGGCCATGACCAACAGGCCACTTTCACCACCTCGCCCTTCCATTTCCAAGCTTTCCTGCTTGAACAAATGGGAAGCCCTTTGTGCTCAGAAATCCATTGCGCTCCCTGGCCGGGGCTCAGCTCGCCCCAGTTCAGGGAAGAAACTCTGGCTAATGTAGGTAGAGTTGGGGGAGGGGACCACCTGCTCTGGCCCTCTGGCTGCTGGAGGAAGCCAGCCTACTGTCTAAACAAGCAAGGGCATTGTCATGTTAATCCCTAACTGTACCATGGTATTGTCTGTTTTGCCCTGAATAGATAAGATCATCTACATTTGGGTTTATAGGATGAATTTCATTAAATTGAATGCTCTTCATGGAAAAAAAATAAAAAATAAGCAAGCAAGGGGGAGTGGGGCCGTGCAGAGATGGTGTGACAGCACCCAGGCCACTTCTCCTATAGAATCCTCTCTCTCTCCCTCTCTCCACATACCCTCCCTGCACCTCCCTTCCTCTTCTCGTTCCCACGTCCCACCACGATCTGCTTCTCAACCTATAAACCTTAGGCTTCTACCAGGGCCCCCCTCCTTTAATAGCAGCTAAAGTCTCTTCCCTGGTGATAAGGGTTTTACTCAGAGTAAATAAACTGATGTTCTTGAAATACACCCAGGGTCAGAACACTCAACCAACGATGCATTTGGATTTGGTAGCGGTCAGAAAAAGGTTCTTTTCTGAACAGAGGACCTTCTCCCCATTTCAGGTCCCCTGCCTAGCGGTGAGGTGTGGTAACTCTGGCACATTCTCTTAGGGTTGGGGAAGCAGGAGGGTCCCCCAGGGGTATCAAAACCAGAACTCCGGAAGAGCTGGCTCGCTGATCTGCTCATCCCCCGACCTCCTGGGCCACTCGCAAGCTGGACTGGATGCAGAGGGGTGGAACTTACACTTTCACGTTTTCACCTTCCAGTTCATCTAAAACAGAGTAAATATAGAAGTCATGTTAGCGTGCAGTGTGTAACAACTTTTTATTTCCACATCAGCTGAAATCTCCTCTACAAACAGAGGAAAGGACTTCCCAAGAGATTATGTTTTGAAAAGAGCAATAGTTAACTTCTACATCAACCCAGGGCAGATTGCCATTTCGAAATGAGGTCCCATCTCCGTGAAATCTTTCTTTTAGATCTAGTGATCCCCTGAGAACACTCAAACGACTGCTGTCTCATCTCTTGTGACACACCAAACTGAACTCTGTGACCTGTCCCTTTATCACGGAGTAGGAAGTGGGAGTATCCATCCTGGGGACCCCTCAGAACCCTCCTCTCACCTCCTCTCAGCCACTTGGTGTGGCTGGATCCCTCACACCCTTCTGGTCTCAGTGAAACCAGGTCTCCCTAAGACAGAAGGACCCCTATCAACTGATTAATTTCTCTATCCAAATCTTTATTCCCTTTCTTGTTCTCTCTGACCTCAACCCTCGCTAACTGAACACTAATCAACCAGAGTCAGAGGACTGAAACTGCTGTGTAGATGTCATCTCTAAAGCACAAACTTGGGTACTCTCTCCAGGACAAGAGATGCTCATGGACCCCAGCCATGGACACCTGGCCAGAGAATCATTAAACCAGAGACATCCTGACTCCCCAAATCATGATGAAGAAATGTCACAGTCAATGATTAAAATTGCAGCCTCTTTGTTCTTCTCCTTTAAAAACACCCTGGACTCAGAGACCACGTTGGAATGGATCTGAGGCTTGTCCCCTGCCCGCTTTCATGGCACCCTGCAATAAATTCTTTGTTTCAGACTCACACTGTCAGAGCCTGGCTGCCCGTAGGGCAGGCACAAGTGCCCTTTGCCCTGGTGCATCAGTTTATACTCTTTCCTCAGAGAGGACCCCCCCCCACCACCACCGTCACCTCCTCTGTCTGAAGTAGGGCCCATCTTTGCTAGCTCAGCTTCTCGTTTGCTCCTTCATAGTGCCTGCTACAACTTGTCATCCATCAGCTTCTCCGTTTAACTCCTCGCTGTTTGTCTCTCCTCCTAGACCATAGCTCCCAAAGGGCGGGATCATGTCTGCCTCATTCACTGCGACACCTGCCCTCATCCAGCTAGCACACTATCCGACGAACGCTCCAGATCTGTCCAACCCTGAGCTTAAATCTGTGCCCAATGTTTCGGATTTAGCATCTCATAATAGAGAAGTTTCCAACAAGCTTGCTTTTTGTTGCTGTAAGTTGAGATGAGTCAGGTAACAGTTGGCAAAATGGCTTGGATGCTGATCAGATTCCGGAGGAACATGTGGCAAGAATCTGCGCCCAGTGTCTCAGTTCAGCCTCTATTTTGTTTGGCAGGGGGACCAATGCACCCAGAGAAATGAGGCAATGATGGCCGGTGAGTGGCTAGCACAGCCCCCCCACGCCTGTTATGATGTGAAGACCACTGAGAAGCGCACTACTTTGTAGAGGTCCTTCAAATGGTCAAATGGTCTAGATCCTCAGTCACCAGAGGCCTCCTCTGTCTGGCGAGCAGAGGTGCAGGTCCCCAGGGAGGGAGTGCAACCAGCAGGCACCTGGAAGGGAGTTCCTGGCAGCTGGGAGCTGCTGTAATTTCCTATGGGTTGCCATTGCTAACCCCAGGAGGCTGGGCACAGATGTCAGTTTCATGCCATGACTGCTTTCCTTTGAGGGGCTGGAGTTTGCGTCCTCCTGCCTCTCAGCAGGGATCTGAAGCTTCCTGCAGAGCCGTGACTCCTCAGACACTGAGGCTGGGGAAAGGGGGACGAGTTCATCTTATTTTACATACATGGATTTTTCATCTAAAATCTCCAGGCTCTTTCCTTAAAGAATTTTACTATAAATGAAGCTTCTATACAACCGAATCTTTTACAGGTGACCCATAAAGAGGCCCTTCTTTTGTCACTCCTGTCCCCTACCCCCTTTCCCTGCTTAATAACCCCTTACTAATTTCTCTCAGAACAAATGGCCGCACAGCCCAGTTCTCCAGGGGGCGGATTTATCTTTCTAATCTGGGTGCCTGCAGGCTTGGCGGTACACTGGAGCTGGCTCTGCGTGCAGATGATGGAAAAGTTTAAGAACCCATTACAAAAGTGCTCCAGAGGCACTGAATGCCCAGCTCCTGTAATCAGTATTCAAACAGAGCAAAAAGCCTCCTGTGGCCTCATCTCACCGACTGCATGGCCATTACCCTGTCCCGGCCGTCATGGCAACGCACAAACTTCTGGGAGAGCACCCTGAGCAGAACATTAAACTGGGAGGGAGACCAATTACCTGTTCCCAGCCATCAGGCCCTGTCCGCTCCTATCTCTTTATTAGCAGCTACCTACTCCCTCTGCACCCAGGAGGACCTCACACAGCCCCCCACCTGCCCTTGATTCCATTTTGCCTCCTCCAGCCCGGCCACTTCCGGTCCCCCTCCTTCAGTTCCCACATGACACCCACTTAGCCCCATCAGGCCCCCTCCCAGCTTCTCTCCCTGGTGCACTCAAAGGTGGGAGTGCAGGGTGGGAGGTGGGGTGGGAGGGAGAGACCAGCAAGAGACCATCTTGCTGATTCCATTTCCCTGCTCAGCAGTGAGTGAGCCAGTGTCTTTCTGGAAAGCGAGCCAAGCCAGGTGTCCTCTAGCCACAGACAGTTTAAAGCCATGCTTTACTGCCAGCTGTTTCCCCTGCAGCTCTTTCCCAGAGAGGCAGCCCATCAAGACACCTAATAAATGTTAAATAATAACAACTGCAGATCTAACGCCTACGAGTCTAGGGAGAAGGCCCATTGTACATCCAGTCACTCTATACCTTCCCTTTTCCTGTACATGGAACAGACAGGCCCATAGAAAAGCAATAGTTTTCAAGCAGGTGAAGCAGTCTTTCTACAAATGTTGGCCAAGTGCTACCCAGTTGTCAACTTTCAAGACACTCACTGGCGTGGAAGAATACAGCAGGCTCTGTTCAGTGAGGAAAGAAACAATGTGTCTTTTCCTAAGCACAGGCCACCCTCTATGACTTCCCACAAAACACTCTTTTGAGAACTTTCCAAGCAACAGGCCCCTCTGACCTTCAGAATAACCCTTACTAATTTCTCTCAGAACAAATGGCCGCACAGCCCAGTTCTCCAGGGGGCGGATTTATCTTTCTAATCTGGGTGCCTGCAGGCTTGGCGGTACACTGGAGCTGGCTCTGCGTGCAGATGATGGAAAAGTTTAAGAACCCATTACAAAAGTGCTCCAGAGGCACTGAATGCCCAGCTCCTGTAATCAGTATTCAAACAGAGCAAAAAGCCTCCTGTGGCCTCATCTCACCGACTGCATGGCCATTACCCTGTCCCGGCCGTCATGGCAACGCACAAACTTCTGGGAGAGCACCCTGAGCAGAACATTAAACTGGGAGGGAGACCAATTACCTGTTCCCAGCCATCAGGCCCTGTCCGCTCCTATCTCTTTATTAGCAGCTACCTACTCCCTCTGCACCCAGGAGGACCTCACACAGCCCCCCACCTGCCCTTGATTCCATTTTGCCTCCTCCAGCCCGGCCACTTCCGGTCCCCCTCCTTCAGTTCCCACATGACACCCACTTAGCCCCATCAGGCCCCCTCCCAGCTTCTCTCCCTGGTGCACTCAAAGGTGGGAGTGCAGGGTGGGAGGTGGGGTGGGAGGGAGAGACCAGCAAGAGACCATCTTGCTGATTCCATTTCCCTGCTCAGCAGTGAGTGAGCCAGTGTCTTTCTGGAAAGCGAGCCAAGCCAGGTGTCCTCTAGCCACAGACAGTTTAAAGCCATGCTTTACTGCCAGCTGTTTCCCCTGCAGCTCTTTCCCAGAGAGGCAGCCCATCAAGACACCTAATAAATGTTAAATAATAACAACTGCAGATCTAACGCCTACGAGTCTAGGGAGAAGGCCCATTGTACATCCAGTCACTCTATACCTTCCCTTTTCCTGTACATGGAACAGACAGGCCCATAGAAAAGCAATAGTTTTCAAGCAGGTGAAGCAGTCTTTCTACAAATGTTGGCCAAGTGCTACCCAGTTGTCAACTTTCAAGACACTCACTGGCGTGGAAGAATACAGCAGGCTCTGTTCAGTGAGGAAAGAAACAATGTGTCTTTTCCTAAGCACAGGCCACCCTCTATGACTTCCCACAAAACACTCTTTTGAGAACTTTCCAAGCAACAGGCCCCTCTGACCCAGTATGACAGTTTTATTTTTCCTGGAAAAATCATTTTAAAAATTCCTTCATTCGAATTCTGTTCATTGAAATAGTCTCCTTTTACTGACTTGTATTATATTCTTAAATATGAACAGATGGATTTTGGTGACCAGTGTTGGTGAAACATTGAGCTGTCAGTCTGTCTGAAGAGAGATTCATCAGTCAACCATCTGTATCTACAGGAAAGAAATGATGGGTGAAAGGAATATTCAAATAAAGCTCTCTTGACCTAAAACGTTGGTGATAAATAATTGGCTTGAAATTCTAAGTTTTCCACTTGTGTTTTCTTAAAGTGAGGCACATTTAAAATAAAAACAATGTGCCAATTTGTGCTGAGAATAATGTGCAAATTCACTTTTCCCTCTGAGGATGTGTTCTCTAATAAAGTTCTCACATGCTTTCATCAAGACATCTCTACCGTAAACACCTATTGAGCAGCTAGCACAGGTGCTGGGCAAGCACTCTATGAGATGAAGAGGATAAAAATGATTGACCTCCACTTACACTATGCCAGGTACTGTTTTTTTTGTTTTTGTTTTTTTTCTAAGAGCTTTACAAGGATAAATTCACTTAATTCTCACAGCAGCTCTGTGAGGTGGTACTGAGTTGGCCCATTTGACTGATGCAGAAACTGAGCCAGAAGTCATAAAGCTAGGGAAGGAGAAAGCCAACTGAGTGGAGTATTACGGCTGTAGCCAGCAAGGGGTGTCCTCTAGCCACAGACAGTTTAAAGCCATGCTTTACTGCCAGCTGTTTCCCTGCAGCTCTTTCCCAGAGAGGCAGCCCATCAAGACACCTAATAAATGTTAAATAATAACAACTGCAGATCTAACGCCTACGAGTCTAGGGAGAAGGCCCATTGTACATCCAGTCACTCTATACCTTCCCTTTTCCTGTACATGGAACAGACAGGCCCATAGAAAAGCAATAGTTTTCAAGCAGGTGAAGCAGTCTTTCTACAAATGTTGGCCAAGTGCTACCCAGTTGTCAACTTTCAAGACACTCACTGGCGTGGAAGAATACAGCAGGCTCTGTTCAGTGAGGAAAGAAACAATGTGTCTTTTCCTAAGCACAGGCCACCCTCTATGACTTCCCACAAAACACTCTTTTGAGAACTTTCCAAGCAACAGGCCCCTCTGACCCAGTATGACAGTTTTATTTTTCCTGGAAAAATCATTTTAAAAATTCCTTCATTCGAATTCTGTTCATTGAAATAGTCTCCTTTTACTGACTTGTATTATATTCTTAAATATGAACAGATGGATTTTGGTGACCAGTGTTGGTGAAACATTGAGCTGTCAGTCTGTCTGAAGAGAGATTCATCAGTCAACCATCTGTATCTACAGGAAAGAAATGATGGGTGAAAGGAATATTCAAATAAAGCTCTCTTGACCTAAAACGTTGGTGATAAATAATTGGCTTGAAATTCTAAGTTTTCCACTTGTGTTTTCTTAAAGTGAGGCACATTTAAAATAAAAACAATGTGCCAATTTGTGCTGAGAATAATGTGCAAATTCACTTTTCCCTCTGAGGATGTGTTCTCTAATAAAGTTCTCACATGCTTTCATCAAGACATCTCTACCGTAAACACCTATTGAGCAGCTAGCACAGGTGCTGGGCAAGCACTCTATGAGATGAAGAGGATAAAAATGATTGACCTCCACTTACACTATGCCAGGTACTGTTTTTTTTGTTTTTGTTTTTTTTCTAAGAGCTTTACAAGGATAAATTCACTTAATTCTCACAGCAGCTCTGTGAGGTGGTACTGAGTTGGCCCATTTGACTGATGCAGAAACTGAGCCAGAAGTCATAAAGCTAGGGAAGGAGAAAGCCAACTGAGTGGAGTATTACGGAGTCTATCCCTGAAGCCTTCCTGCCACACCATTCCACAAGAGGACTAAGACAAGCTCCCGGTTCTTTTGCGGACCTTAAAGAGACTGTCACCTAGCAAGACAGAGAAAAACCCAAAAAAGGCAAGTCCCCAGCTGATGACTGTATTCACTACTCTGCACAGTAAGTGTGAACACAGCCAAGAGGTGGTAATTAATTTTTCCTAGGGTCTGATTACTCAGCTCTTCAGAAAACCTTTGTACTGGGCATTGAAGAATGGGGTGGCAGTTGTCCAAGCAGCCAAGAAGGAAATTCCAGACAGGAGATACAGGCACGGAGGCATTAGGGAAGGGAGCACACAGATGCCTGGGCCGTATCCGAGGTCACTGCTTGTTGTGAATGGCTTTTGAATCTTGAGATTCTCGAAATGACAATGTTCAATGAAAAATCCCTTTCTGGATTTACTGCCTTAGAGCACGACCATTTCACTTGTCGTTTCACTTGTCCATTAGGTAAGACAAGCTGTAGGCTATGGTTTGGGCAGGAAATTCTGATTTCCCTACTTTATTTTTTGTTTTGTTTTGGTTTTCTTTGGCTGCTGGGTCTTAGCTGCAGCATGTGGGATCTACTAGTTCCCCGACTAGGGATCGAACCAGGGCCGCCTGCCTTGGCAGCATGGAGTCTTAGCTACTGGACCACTTGGAAAGTGCTACTTTCCTTACTTTAAAAAAAAAAAAGGTCTAGGGGCCTTTGGAGAATAATGTGCAAATTCACTTTTCCCTCTGAGGATGTGTTCTCTAATAAAGTTCTCACATGCTTTCATCAAGACATCTCTACCGTAAACACCTATTGAGCAGCTAGCACAGGTGCTGGGCAAGCACTCTATGAGATGAAGAGGATAAAAATGATTGACCTCCACTTACACTATGCCAGGTACTGTTTTTTTTGTTTTTGTTTTTTTTCTAAGAGCTTTACAAGGATAAATTCACTTAATTCTCACAGCAGCTCTGTGAGGTGGTACTGAGTTGGCCCATTTGACTGATGCAGAAACTGAGCCAGAAGTCATAAAGCTAGGGAAGGAGAAAGCCAACTGAGTGGAGTATTACGGAGTCTATCCCTGAAGCCTTCCTGCCACACCATTCCACAAGAGGACTAAGACAAGCTCCCGGTTCTTTTGCGGACCTTAAAGAGACTGTCACCTAGCAAGACAGAGAAAAACCCAAAAAAGGCAAGTCCCCAGCTGATGACTGTATTCACTACTCTGCACAGTAAGTGTGAACACAGCCAAGAGGTGGTAATTAATTTTTCCTAGGGTCTGATTACTCAGCTCTTCAGAAAACCTTTGTACTGGGCATTGAAGAATGGGGTGGCAGTTGTCCAAGCAGCCAAGAAGGAAATTCCAGACAGGAGATACAGGCACGGAGGCATTAGGGAAGGGAGCACACAGATGCCTGGGCCGTATCCGAGGTCACTGCTTGTTGTGAATGGCTTTTGAATCTTGAGATTCTCGAAATGACAATGTTCAATGAAAAATCCCTTTCTGGATTTACTGCCTTAGAGCACGACCATTTCACTTGTCGTTTCACTTGTCCATTAGGTAAGACAAGCTGTAGGCTATGGTTTGGGCAGGAAATTCTGATTTCCCTACTTTATTTTTTGTTTTGTTTTGGTTTTCTTTGGCTGCTGGGTCTTAGCTGCAGCATGTGGGATCTACTAGTTCCCCGACTAGGGATCGAACCAGGGCCGCCTGCCTTGGCAGCATGGAGTCTTAGCTACTGGACCACTTGGAAAGTGCTACTTTCCTTACTTTAAAAAAAAAAAAAAAGGTCTAGGGGCTTTCCTGGTGGATCAGTGGTAAAGAATCTGCTTGCCAGTGCAGGGGACATGAGTTTGATTCCTGATCCAGGACAATCCCACGTGCTCTGGAGCAACTAAGCCCATTGGCCATAATCACAGAAGCCCATGCACCACAACTAGAGAGTAGTCCCTGCTCCCCACAACCAGAGAAAAAGCTCTCACAGCAATGAAAACCCAGCACAGTGAAAATAAATAAAATTATTTAAAAAAAAAAATACTAGGTCTAGGCAGATCTGGTTTTCTTTTTCTCTGGCTCAAGTGTGATCACAGTTATTAGGTCACCCTGAAATTGCAAGAAGTGGAGAAACGCGTGTATTTCCTACTTTCTTGGAATCTATTACATCAGCACTTGCCATGAAAGGCAATGCCCTTCAGCACTTCCTTCCCAGCTCACATTTGCCCTCCCTGCTGGCATAGTGGAAGATGACCATTTACAGCTCTGCGAGAGCTTAAAGCTTCCCCCGGCACAAGGATGGTGTGGGCACCCACAGGCCAAATGCATGCCCTCAAAGCCAGGGGTGCCTTGCTAGCGGATGGGAAGGATGCCACATGAATTTTGTATGCACATGTAAGTACGGGTCTTATCCCCCTTGAGTGATTTTTGGAATGCCTAAAGGCTTCAACGTGCAAATCTAATTGGAGTCATTTTTACCCACACAAGCCAAAAGAACCCCAGTCTGCTTTGGACCCAGGACCATCCTGAGACCTAGTGATCTGACAGTCCTGGCACTGGAAGTGAATCCTCTCAGTGCAGATCTCTGGCCCAGGGAAAATACCATCGGACTGGTTTTCTATTGATGAGAGTCATCTTTCGCTGATAAGAAATTCCATTTTAAAAGTTATCATGGATTTCATAGGAATAAGAACCAAGTTTTACCCAGGCCTTTTCAAGATCAAATGAGGATGTGGCGTGGTGGAGAAAACAGGATCTAAGGCAAAACAGAGATGAAGGAATCCTCTTCTCATGGTGCTGACTTCAAGGACGTCAGCCTCCCACCACGCCCTGCTCTGACTCACTGCTTACCTGGTCTGACCATTTCCTCCAAGGGTCAGAAAATGTTACACTGACCAAAACTGTCCCAAATTACACAAGGCCCTCATCCAGGTTAGATCCAGAGATGGCAGTTGTGTATTTTAATTTTCAGTGTAGGCTGAAAATGTTCCCTCCTTCTTTTCTCTATTTTTTTTTTTTTGTAAGTAGAAAGGAATATGACATTTCTAAACTCTTGATACATCACTGAAACAAGTCATTCATCACTTGTTATTTTTTGTAGTTTCTTCCCTTCAAAACCTCTCAGTGTCTTTTCCCACCCCATCCCAACTCCAAGCAGGTATTGGGGTAATACTCACGCGACTGTAAAACACTCTGAGATCCTTGGCTGGAGGGCACTGTGTAGAAGCAAAAAGTATTGTATTTTATCACTTATTCATGAGCACATGAAGCAGCTGTCTGGAAAGGGGAAGAGGCAAAATATTTACCTTGTTTATTCCTGTTTATTTTATGGTATATTACAATGAGTATCGCTGATACAAGTAGGAGGACCAGTAAGATCACTGGGATTAACACCATTAATGTCAATTCTAGGTGTTCCATGTCTTCAATGATAAGGGTGGAATTTACACTGGTGAGGTATGTTTCTGCGGTCACTGCAGCAAGTGTACTTGGAGCTGCAGTCTCTTCAACTGGGGCTGCCGTGACTGTGGGATTTTCTCCTGACAGTTCTGTGTCCTCCTCTTCTGTGGAAACACCTACAAAACCAAGATTGTCATGGAGATAAAGCTCGTATGGTATGTTTTCAATTATTTGAAATTTACCCTACGTGCATCCAGGGTAAACTTGATAAGCTTGATCCAGTGGATTTGGTCTTCCAGTTCAGTATGACACAGAGTATTGATTGAACACAAATGGAGCTCAAGCTGGGAATACATTCAACTTGGAATCAGAGCCCAGAGATAAACCTCCCACAAAGGCAGGTGGTTTAGATGCACTTAAGCAAAGGGCACTGAGAAGCTTTGTGGTGTTCAGGGCAATATTCCAGGATATTCTATAGGGTATCTTAATAAATCTAAATTCTCATGCACTAAGAGTTAAGCATTCACCACGTAACACTTTTAGGTAAAAGGAATGCACTGTATCCTATTTTTTTTAATAAAAGGTTTCCTACTAATGGAAAAGAATTCTTTGAAATTGGGGTGACTGATCAGATGTCAGCGTCAGGCCTTAGTTCTGCAGAGAACTGAGTCTGCCTCTGAAATGATCTCCCAGAAATCCTGAAATGATCTAGATAAAAACACAATGTCTAGGGGCTCCCCTGGTGACTCAGTGGCAGGGAGTTCACATGGCAATGCAGGAGAGGCAGGTTCAATCCCTGATCTGGGCAGTTTCCCACATGCCACAGAGGAACTAAGCCCGTGCACCACAACTACTGAGCCTGAGCTCCGGAGCCCTCGCAATGCCACTACTGAGCCCCCATGCCCTAAAGCCAGTGCTCTGCACTGAGATAAGCCTGCATACCCACTAGAGAGTGGCCCCCACTTGCTACAACCAGAGAAAGCCACCACAGCAGAAAAGATTCACCACAAACATAAATAAATTAAAATTTTTAAAAAATACAGTGTGTGTTTCTTTTGTAAAGTGGAATTCTCAAGGGGAAGCTCCCTTAGAAACTAAGGAAACTACACCAGTATGTCAGTTTATTGAATAACATGCATTTTTAAAACTTTCCCTATTAATAAGCTACAAGTAGGTTTATTCTGCCAGGATTTCAAATTGTGTTAGAAAACCAGCCTGTGGTTCATCACAGGGCAGGAAAGGACTAGAAGCTGGGTGATTATTTGAAAAATCCTTCTTCACTTGGCTCTGTAGTGACCGTGGTCATGTTTTCCTCCCATCATGGTACTACAAATGTTGCCTACCATCGAGGTGGGACCCACTGAGGAAAACAACATATGAGCTGAGTCTCCAGCAATGAGATCGTTTATGTAAAAGTTCTTCCTGAGATGAGAGGTGCTCTGCATATGAAGCTGTCCACCGCCTGAAGCCCTGCTCAGTACTGCACGGTAGGCCCACTGTACTGAGAACGACCAGTTGGCCACAGCAGGGCCAGTTCAGGGAATATAGGAATTCATGGTATCTTAATAAATCTAAATTCTCATGCACTAAGAGTTAAGCATTCACCACGTAACACTTTTAGGTAAAAGGAATGCACTGTATCCTATTTTTTTTAATAAAAGGTTTCCTACTAATGGAAAAGAATTCTTTGAAATTGGGGTGACTGATCAGATGTCAGCGTCAGGCCTTAGTTCTGCAGAGAACTGAGTCTGCCTCTGAAATGATCTCCCAGAAATCCTGAAATGATCTAGATAAAAACACAATGTCTAGGGGCTCCCCTGGTGACTCAGTGGCAGGGAGTTCACATGGCAATGCAGGAGAGGCAGGTTCAATCCCTGATCTGGGCATTTTCCCCACATGCCACAGAGGAACTAAGCCCGTGCACCACAACTACTGAGCCTGAGCTCCGGAGCCCTCGCAATGCCACTACTGAGCCCCATGCCCTAAAGCCAGTGCTCTGCACTGAGATAAGCCTGTATACCCACTAGAGAGTGGCCCCCACTTGCTACAACCAGAGAAAGCCACCACAGCAGAAAAGATTCACCACAAACATAAATAAATTAAAATTTTTAAAAAATACAGTGTGTGTTTCTTTTGTAAAGTGGAATTCTCAAGGGGAAGCTCCCTTAGAAACTAAGGAAACTACACCAGTATGTCAGTTTATTGAATAACATGCATTTTTAAAACTTTCCCTATTAATAAGCTACAAGTAGGTTTATTCTGCCAGGATTTCAAATTGTGTTAGAAAACCAGCCTGTGGTTCATCACAGGGCAGGAAAGGACTAGAAGCTGGGTGATTATTTGAAAAATCCTTCTTCACTTGGCTCTGTAGTGACCGTGGTCATGTTTTCCTCCCATCATGGTACTACAAATGTTGCCTACCATCGAGGTGGGACCCACTGAGGAAAACAACATATGAGCTGAGTCTCCAGCAATGAGATCGTTTATGTAAAAGTTCTTCCTGAGATGAGAGGTGCTCTGCATATGAAGCTGTCCACCGCCTGAAGCCCTGCTCAGTACTGCACGGTAGGCCCACTGTACTGAGAACGACCAGTTGGCCACAGCAGGGCCAGTTCAGGCCTTAGCTCTCCATATGGCTGTGCGACAATCATTCTTTTTTTTTTTTTTTAATTTTTAAAACAACCTTTATTTTATTTTTAACTTTTACAGAGTTTTGTTTACAGATATGTATGATCCCAGATTAGTCATATGTATATCCCCCCCTTCCCACCCCTCCCAACCATCACACAGCACCCCTGAAGGATCCCCTTTTCTCACAGAGCAATGACTAGAGCTATTTTCTTCACTTATCATAGTACAGGCCTTCATGCTACTTCCTTTACACCTCCCATCCTCTGTTCCTTCCCCACAATGTCCACATGTCCATTGTCCATGTCTGTCTTTCTGTCACTTCACTGTGTGTGCTATCATCACCATCCTACTAGATTCCATAGATATGTGTTAGTATATTGTACCTGTCCTTCTCTTTCTGACTGACTTCACTTTTGATGATACGTTCTAGATTCAGCCACCTCATTGGGGCTGATTCTTCTGCATTTCTCTTTACAGCTGTGTAGTATTCCACACATATGTACCAGGGCTTTTGTATCCATTCATTCGTCGATGGGCATCTAGGTTGCTTCCATATTCTAGCTATTGTATAGAGATTTGCAATGAACATTGGGGTACAGGTGCTTCTTTCAGATTTAATTTCATCAGGGTATAAGCCTAAGAGTGGCATTGCTGGGTCTTAGGGTGCTTCCAGTTTTAGTTTTTTAAGAAATCTCCACACTGTCTTCCATAGCGGCTGTATCAATTTACACTCCCACCAGCAATGCAGGAGTGCTTCCTTTTCTCCATACCCTCTCCAGCATTTATTGTCTGTCGATTTTTTGATGATAGCCATTCTGATGGGTGTGAGGTGATATCTCATTGTAGTTTTGATTTGCATTCCTCTAATGATAAGCGAGGTTGAGCATCATCTCATGTATTTTGGGGCCATCTGTATGCAACAATCATTCTTAAAAATATTGTTTGATCCCAGCCTAACTTTTTGTTTATAGAAACACTTCAATTTCTCTAAGACCAGAGGATCCACTGGATTATCACATTAGTCAACGCCACCCCAGACCATCAGAATCAGTGACAAACTACAGAGGCCAAGAAACTGGTCTTCCACATGTGTATATACTGAAAGCAGGATTCAGGATCCATTTATTGACCTCTGCCTTCACAGTAAGTGACTTCATCCTATATTTATGTCTCTGAAATAAGGTAAGTCAATAGTGTCTTTGTTAAAAGCTTTGGTATATACCCTGCTTGCAGAACTATTAGGATCAAGCACCCTTCTTCACTGCACACATGCCTGACGGGTCAGCAACGGCCTCCACGGCGCACATACACATGCAGTTGGTAACCATGGCCCTGTTTCTTGCAGTCAGTGTTGACGGGCCTTCCACTGATATCCAGCCTCCTTCTCACTTCTTCAGTTTATTTGCTTATGTTTCTGCTATAGCTGCTGCTACTATTTCAGGCTAACATCACCAGATAATATACTGAATGCCAAGTCCTGTGCTCTGCCTTGCACCCCGCTTCTCTCATTTTATCCCCACCATGTTTCCAGATAGAAACTGGGGCAGGGAAGTTACACAATTTGCCCACGCCCACACAGCTGTGATGGAGGAGAAAAGATTTAAACCCAGGAGGGTTGATCACAGAAGTTGAACTTGGAACCTCGTATGGTATTTTCCTTCCCTTCAGGTTGGCATGGAATGACTACAAATTGTGAAGTGCGAGCAGGAGAGGGAACCATGTGTTCTTGCCCCTCAGTCCACAAGAAGGTGGATTTCTGGCATAAAGACAGAGGGAGGGGGCTTCCCTGGTGGTCCAGTGGGTTGAGAGTCCATCTAGTGGTGAGGGGCACAGGTTCCATCCCTGGCCCGGGAGGATCCCACGTGCCAAGGAGCGGTTGGACCAGTGTGTCCACTTGCGAGTCGGTGCTCTAGAGCTCATGCGCCCACAGCCAGTGCTCTGCAACGAGAGAGGCCACTGCAATGGGAGGCCCATACGGGCCAAAGAATAAAAAAAGATGGATAAAAAATAAATAATGACTTAGACCTCCCCACCAAAAATAAAAGGACAGAGGGAGGGAAGGGGTTCCAACTGGGCTCCTCAGCTTAGGGGACTGTGAGCAAAGCTGCCCAGAGGGACAGAATCCTTCCAGCTTGACCACAGAGGGCCAACCAGTTCCCAGTAGAACAGTCACAGCCCTGAGTCACACCTGACCTACTGCCCCTAAACAGGAGGGAACAGGAAAGGAAATAACTAGCAAGAGTAACAGGGCTGTTTGGACAATCAGACATGAAAGAGAAATGGAGCGGTGCGCACAGGTGGCCTCAGGTTATGCCCATTCATTTCTCGGCAAAAGGCACAATGCTGGTCCCAGGTGGCTCAGTGGAATTTGGAGTGAAAAAGACTGGAAATTCTCTCCACAATATCCCTCTCACACACACGCTAATATATGTTTCCCAGCTTAACCCTTGTTTACTCTCTCCAATTCTCTAGTGTTTATTTAAACCAATGAGTCATAGGTTCCCTGTGTGTTTTATTTTTCTTTACACTGTCAGCTTTCACCTTCAGACACTCCTGTGACAATCTTCCTCACACCCCTTCCTCCCCAATGCCATAACAGCTCCAAATAATAACTAACAGTCACTTATTCATTGTTGACAGAATATGCTAGGTACTAGGATAAACATATACCCTCTTTATAAATGCATTGTAAAACTAGTATGGAGGAGAAAGATTTAAACCCAGGAGGGTTGATCACAGAAGTTGAACTTGGAACCTCGTATGGTATTTTCCTTCCCTTCAGGTTGGCATGGAATGACTACAAATTGTGAAGTGCGAGCAGGAGAGGGAACCATGTGTTCTTGCCCCTCAGTCCACAAGAAGGTGGATTTCTGGCATAAAGACAGAGGGAGGGGGCTTCCCTGGTGGTCCAGTGGGTTGAGAGTCCATCTAGTGGTGAGGGGCACAGGTTCCATCCCTGGCCCGGGAGGATCCCACGTGCCAAGGAGCGGTTGGACCAGTGTGTCCACTTGCGAGTCGGTGCTCTAGAGCTCATGCGCCCACAGCCAGTGCTCTGCAACGAGAGAGGCCACTGCAATGGGAGGCCCATACGGGCCAAAGAATAAAAAAAGATGGATAAAAAATAAATAATGACTTAGACCTCCCCACCAAAAATAAAAGGACAGAGGGAGGGAAGGGGTTCCAACTGGGCTCCTCAGCTTAGGGGACTGTGAGCAAAGCTGCCCAGAGGGACAGAATCCTTCCAGCTTGACCACAGAGGGCCAACCAGTTCCCAGTAGAACAGTCACAGCCCTGAGTCACACCTGACCTACTGCCCCTAAACAGGAGGGAACAGGAAAGGAAATAACTAGCAAGAGTAACAGGGCTGTTTGGACAATCAGACATGAAAGAGAAATGGAGCGGTGCGCACAGGTGGCCTCAGGTTATGCCCATTCATTTCTCGGCAAAAGGCACAATGCTGGTCCCAGGTGGCTCAGTGGAATTTGGAGTGAAAAAGACTGGAAATTCTCTCCACAATATCCCTCTCACACACACGCTAATATATGTTTCCCAGCTTAACCCTTGTTTACTCTCTCCAATTCTCTAGTGTTTATTTAAACCAATGAGTCATAGGTTCCCTGTGTGTTTTATTTTTCTTTACACTGTCAGCTTTCACCTTCAGACACTCCTGTGACAATCTTCCTCACACCCCTTCCTCCCCAATGCCATAACAGCTCCAAATAATAACTAACAGTCACTTATTCATTGTTGACAGAATATGCTAGGTACTAGGATAAACATATACCCTCTTTATAAATGCATTGTTCACAACACAAAGAAACTGAGCCTCAAATGTCTCACCCTGTGGTATGACCCTGATATTTATGTTGTCAGTTCTACTGATACACAGGGTTTTTTGAGACTAGAGATCAACTGCAGGAAAAAAACTGCTAAAAACACAAACACATGGAGATTAGCCAACATATACCTAAAAAACAAACTGATTACTGAGCAAATCAAAGGAGAAATAAAAAAATTCCTAGAAGAAAACGACAATGAAGACACGACAGTGCAAAATGTATGAGATACCACAAAAGCAGTTCCAAGAGGGAAGTTTATAGCAATACAATCCTATCTCAAGAAACTAGAAAAATATCAAACAGATGACCTAACCCTGTGGTTAAAACAATTGGAGAAAGAAGAACAAAAACACCCCAACGTTAGCAGAAGAAGAGAAATCATAAAGATCAGAGCAGAAATAAATGAAAAAGAAACGAAAGAAACAATAGTAAAGATAAATAAAACAAAAAGCTGGTTCTTCAAAAAGGTAAATAAAATCAACAAACCACTGGCCAGACTCATCAAGAAAAAAAGAGAGAAGAACCAGATCACAAAATCAAAAATGAAAAAGGAGAGATTACAACAGACCATGCAGAAATCCAAAGGATTCTAAGAGACTATTGTGAACAACTATATAGTAACAAACTGGACAACCTGGAAGAAATGGACAGTTTCTTAGAGAAAATTAATCTCCCAAGATTCAACCAGGAAGAAATAGAAAATATGAACAACCCAATCACAAGCTCAGAAATTGACTTTGTGATCAAAAATCCACCCCAAAATAAAAGCCAGATGGCTTCACAGGTGAATCTACCAAACATTCTACCAACAAAGAAGAGCTAATGCCTCTCCTTCTAAAACTCTTTCAAAAAATTGCACAGGAAGGAACACTTCTAAACACATTCTATGAGGCTGCCATCACCCTGATACCAAAACCAGGCAAAGATAACACAAAAAAAGAAAATTATAGGCCAATTTCACTGGTGAACTTAGATGCCAAGATCCTCAACAAAATCCTAGCAAATAGAATTCAACAACACATCAAAAAACTCATACATCATGATCAAGTTGGGTTCATCCCAGGCATGCAAAGATACTTCAATATCTGCACATCAGTCAATGTGATACACCATATCAACAAATTGAGAGACAAAAACCAGATGATAATCTCAATAGATGCAGAAAAAGCCTTTGACAAAGTACAGCATTCATTTATGATTAAAAACTCTTCAAAAAATGGGCATAGAAGGAACCTATCTCAACCTAGTGAAAGCCATATATGAGAAGCCTACAGCGAACATTATCCTCAATGGTGAAAAACTCAAAGCATTCCCTCTAAGATCAGGAACAAGACAAGGGTGTCCACTTTCACCACTCTTATTCAACATAGTCCTGGAATTTCTAGCAACAGCAATGAGAGAAGAAAAACAAATAAAAGGAATTCAGATTGGAAAAGAAGAAGTCAAACTCTCTCTATTTGCAGATGACATGATATTATACATAGAAAATCCCAAAGACACTATTACAAAGCTACTAGAGCTAATCAACGAATTCAGCAAAGTCGCAGGATACAAAGTCAGCACACAGAAATCACTGGCATTCCTATACACAAACAATGAAAGATCAGAAAATGAAATCAAAGAGGCAATCCCCTTCACCATTGCAACCAAAAGAATCAAATATCTAGGAATAAATCTACCCAAAGCAACAAAAATTTTTCTATACACAGAAAATTACAAGACACTCATGAGAGAAATTAAAGAAGACTTAAACAGATGGAGAGATATTCCATGTTCCTGGGTTGGAAGAATCAATATTGTGAAAATGACCATACTACCAAATGTCATCTATAGATTCAATGCAATCCCTATCAAACTACCAGTAACATTCTTCACAGAACTAAATCAAAGAATAGCACAGTTCATATGGAAACACAAAAGACCTTGAATAGCCAAAGCAATCCTAAAGAAGAAGAATGGAGCTGGAGGCATCAGTCTCCTTAACTTCAGACTATATTACAAGCAACAGTCATCAAGACAGTATGGTACTGGCACAAAAACAGAACTATAGACCAATGGAACAAGATAGAGAACCCAGAGATAGGCCCATGCACCTATGGGCACCTTATTTTTGACAAAGGAGGCGAACATATAAAATGGGACAAAGACAGCCTCTTCAACAAATGGTGCTGGGAAAATTGGACAGGTACATGCAAAAAAAATGAAGTTGGAACCTTCCCTGACTCCATACACAAAGATCAACTCAAAATGGACTAGAACTCTAAATATAAGACCAGAAACCATCAAACTCTTAGAGGAGAATATAGGCAAAACCCTCAAGGACAGAAATCAAAGCAAGATCTTTCATGACCCGCCTAGTAGAATAGCAGAACTAAAAACAAAAATTAACATGTGGGACCTAATGAAACTTAAAAGTTTTTGTACAGCAAAAGAAGCTACAAAAAGGGTGAATAGACACCCCCACAGAGTGGGAGGAAATCATAGCAAATGAAGCAACAGACAAAGAATTAATCACCAAAATCTACAAGCAACTCAGACAACTCAGCACCGGAAAAATGAACAATCCAATCAAAAAATGGGAAAAGGACCTAAACAGACACCTCTCCAAAGAGGACATACAGATGGCCCCAAAACACATGAAACGATGCTCAACCTCACTTATTATTAGAGAAATGCAAATCAAAACTACAATGAGATATCACTTCACACCCGTCAGAATGGCCATCATCCACAAATCGACAGACAATAAATGCTGGAGAAGGTGAGGAGAAAAGGGAACCCTCATGCGTTGCTGGTGGGAATGTAAATTGATACAGCCTCTATTGGAGACAGTATGGAGATTTCTTAAAAAACTAAACCTAGAAGCACCCTAAGACCCAGCAATGCCACTCTTAGGCTTATACCCTGATGAAATCAAATCTGAAAGAAGCACCTGTACCTCAACGTTCATTGCAGCTCTCTATACAATAGCTGGAGCATGGAAGGAACCTAGATGCCCATTGACGAATGAATGGATACAAAAGCCCTGGTACATATATACAATGGAATACTACACAGCTGTGGAGGCATCAGTCTCCTTAACTTCAGACTATATTACAAGCAACAGTCATCAAGACAGTATGGTACTGGCACAAAAACAGAACTATAGACCAATGGAACAAGATAGAGAACCCAGAGATAGGCCCATGCACCTATGGGCACCTTATTTTTGACAAAGGAGGCGAACATATAAAATGGGACAAAGACAGCCTCTTCAACAAATGGTGCTGGGAAAATTGGACAGGTACATGCAAAAAAAATGAAGTTGGAACCTTCCCTGACTCCATACACAAAGATCAACTCAAAATGGACTAGAACTCTAAATATAAGACCAGAAACCATCAAACTCTTAGAGGAGAATATAGGCAAAACCCTCAAGGACAGAAATCAAAGCAAGATCTTTCATGACCCGCCTAGTAGAATAGCAGAACTAAAAACAAAAATTAACATGTGGGACCTAATGAAACTTAAAAGTTTTTGTACAGCAAAAGAAGCTACAAAAAGGGTGAATAGACACCCCCACAGAGTGGGAGGAAATCATAGCAAATGAAGCAACAGACAAAGAATTAATCACCAAAATCTACAAGCAACTCAGACAACTCAGCACCGGAAAAATGAACAATCCAATCAAAAAATGGGAAAAGGACCTAAACAGACACCTCTCCAAAGAGGACATACAGATGGCCCCAAAACACATGAAACGATGCTCAACCTCACTTATTATTAGAGAAATGCAAATCAAAACTACAATGAGATATCACTTCACACCCGTCAGAATGGCCATCATCCACAAATCGACAGACAATAAATGCTGGAGAAGGTGAGGAGAAAAGGGAACCCTCATGCGTTGCTGGTGGGAATGTAAATTGATACAGCCTCTATTGGAGACAGTATGGAGATTTCTTAAAAAACTAAACCTAGAAGCACCCTAAGACCCAGCAATGCCACTCTTAGGCTTATACCCTGATGAAATCAAATCTGAAAGAAGCACCTGTACCTCAACGTTCATTGCAGCTCTCTATACAATAGCTGGAGCATGGAAGGAACCTAGATGCCCATTGACGAATGAATGGATACAAAAGCCCTGGTACATATATACAATGGAATACTACACAGCTGTAAGGAGAAATGGGGAAGAATCGGTCCTAATGAGGTGGCTGAATCTAGAACGTATCATCAAAAGTGAAGACAGTCAGAAAGAGAAGGACAAGTACAATATACTAACACATACATATCTATGGAATCTAGTAGGATGGCGATGATGGCACATGCAGTGAAGCAATGGAAAAACAGACATGGACAGTGGGGAAGGAACAGAGGGTGGGAGGTGTAAAGGAAGTAGCATGAAGGCCTATACTATCATATGTGAAGAAAATATCTATAGTCATTGCTCTGTGAGAAAAGAGGATCCTTCAGGGGTGCTGTGTGATGGTTGGGAGGGGTGGGATGGGGGGGATATACATATGACTAATCTGGGATCATACATATCTGTAAACAACAGAACTCTGTAAAAGTTAAAAATAAAATAAAAGTTTAAAAATAAATTTATTGAAGTACAGTTGATTTACAATGTTTGTTAATCTGCTGTATAGCAAGTGACTCAATTACACACATATATATTCTTTTCCATTATGGTTTATCATTGGATATTCAGTATAGTTCCCTGTGCTATACAGTAGGACCTTATTGTTTATCCATGCTCTCTATATAAAAGTTTGCCTCTGCTAATCCCAAACTCCCAACACTTCCCTCCCTCACCCCCAGCTCCTTTGGCAACCATAAGGCTCTTCTCTATGTCTGTGAGTCTGTTTCTGTTTTGTAGGTAAGTCCGTTTGTGTTATATTTTAGATTCCACATGTGACATCATATGATATTTGCCTTTCTCTTTGACTTATTTCACTTAATATAATCATCTCCATCATAGATCCATCTTTGTTGCTGCAAATGGCATTTCATTCTTTTTTATGACTGAATAGTATTCCACGTCTTCTTTGTCCATTCACCACTTGATGGGTATCACCTAGGCTGTTTCCATGTCTTGGTTATTCCATGTCAGTGCTGCTGTGAACACAGGGGTGCATGTGATACGCACAGTTTTGAAGCTGCGTACCCTCCAGTGGCGGTGCCAAGGACAGTTGGGGGTTCCAGTCACTTAGTGGTTATGGGATGATAAACAAATCCCCTTAATGGCTAAATGCTCTAGCCTACACAACTAAGGACTGATCCTCAAGCTCCCATCGCTCCCCACACCTCTATGTTGATTCTAAGGCATTTATCGTATTTTTAACTTGACTTTGTGAACGGGCACTGCAAACACGGCACTGAGACAGAGAGCACATCACCGCACTCATCTCTCAGCCACTCAGTTTTCCCCAGAGGTCACTGGTCTTCCTGCTGCTTTCCAGAAAACTCTGTGCATACAAGTGTAAATATAATTTCCTATTTCCCTTTTTAACCACAAATGGTAGCAAAATGTATATACTCCACTGCCCTTTGTTTGTTTCACTTAAAATTATATCTTGAGGATTGTTCACTGTCTATATAGAGAGAACTGCCTTTTCTTCCCATTATTTGGATGTATCACAACCTATTCCAATTGATGGGAACTTGGGTTCTTTCTTTGCATTTGGAAGTTATTTCTTTGGGGTCTCCCAGGATGCTGCCGCCATTGCACTGGCATATTTGTCAATCTGCACATCTGCAGCGTCTCTCCAGAGTGGGGAGAGGGGTCAGCGCAGCACCAAACTCCTCTCAGGGTCTGCCCTCACAGCTGCTCCACAGCAGTGCAAGCCCTGTCCCCACACAAGGAGGGTCAGCGTTGGGGAAGGGCTGGGTTCCCAGAGGGCCTGTCATGGGAAAGCTGAAAGCACCGGGCACCAGCCCAAGAGTTTGTGGCAAGAGCAGAAAAGGTCATCAAAAGGGGAGCTAGGGGTTTATCTGGTGGTCCAGTGGGTAAAGGATCCGACTTGCAGTGCATAGGGTGCCAGTTTGATCCCTGGCCCGGGAAGATCCCACTGCCGCAGAGCAGCTGGACTGGTGTGTCCAATTATGAGTCAGTGCTCTGGAGTGCATGTGCCCAGAGCTGGTGCTCAGCAACAAGAGAAGTCACTGCAATGGAAGGCCCACACAGGTCGACAAATAAAGATGGATGAAAATAAATAAATCAATAAACAGTAAAAGAGGCCAACATTTAAAAAAATAAAAGGGAGCTGGGACATATGTATACCTATGGCTGGTTCTTGTTGATGTTTGGCAGAAAACAACAAAATTCTGCAAAGCAATTATCCTTCAATTAAAAAGATACATAATTTAAAGGGGACGGGGAGCTGGAAAACTGGGGCAGGCCACGTATCAAGTGTCCAACCAGGAGTCGGTCACACGGGAGACACAGACGGAGTCATGAGGAAAACCAGGGGTGGAAAAAAACCAAGGTGAAAACCGGAGGGGAGCCAGAGTCATAAGAGCAGGGCGGGAGCGGCGCCACGGAGGGTGGCGCCAGGGAATCTCCCCCAAACATGGCCGTGGTTCCTCCTGAGACCCGCGAGCCGAGAGCCGCTCCTTCCCCAGTGGATCCCTGCGGCCCGGGGAGCACCCTGGGCCCAGCATTGTCTAAGAAACACTAGCTAAGGCCCATGATAGTCAATGCTGATTTCCTGTGGGCGCATCCTATAGAGAGAACTGCCTTTTCTTCCCATTATTTGGATGTATCACAACCTATTCCAATTGATGGGAACTTGGGTTCTTTCTTTGCATTTGGAAGTTATTTCTTTGGGGTCTCCCAGGATGCTGCCGCCATTGCACTGGCATATTTGTCAATCTGCACATCTGCAGCGTCTCTCCAGAGTGGGGAGAGGGGTCAGCGCAGCACCAAACTCCTCTCAGGGTCTGCCCTCACAGCTGCTCCACAGCAGTGCAAGCCCTGTCCCCACACAAGGAGGGTCAGCGTTGGGGAAGGGCTGGGTTCCCAGAGGGCCTGTCATGGGAAAGCTGAAAGCACCGGGCACCAGCCCAAGAGTTTGTGGCAAGAGCAGAAAAGGTCATCAAAAGGGGAGCTAGGGGTTTATCTGGTGGTCCAGTGGGTAAAGGATCCGACTTGCAGTGCATAGGGTGCCAGTTTGATCCCTGGCCCGGGAAGATCCCACTGCCGCAGAGCAGCTGGACTGGTGTGTCCAATTATGAGTCAGTGCTCTGGAGTGCATGTGCCCAGAGCTGGTGCTCAGCAACAAGAGAAGTCACTGCAATGGAAGGCCCACACAGGTCGACAAATAAAGATGGATGAAAATAAATAAATCAATAAACAGTAAAAGAGGCCAACATTTAAAAAAATAAAAGGGAGCTGGGACATATGTATACCTATGGCTGGTTCTTGTTGATGTTTGGCAGAAAACAACAAAATTCTGCAAAGCAATTATCCTTCAATTAAAAAGATACATAATTTAAAGGGGACGGGGAGCTGGAAAACTGGGGCAGGCCACGTATCAAGTGTCCAACCAGGAGTCGGTCACACGGGAGACACAGACGGAGTCATGAGGAAAACCAGGGGTGGAAAAAAACCAAGGTGAAAACCGGAGGGGAGCCAGAGTCATAAGAGCAGGGCGGGAGCGGCGCCACGGAGGGTGGCGCCAGGGAATCTCCCCCAAACATGGCCGTGGTTCCTCCTGAGACCCGCGAGCCGAGAGCCGCTCCTTCCCCAGTGGATCCCTGCGGCCCGGGGAGCACCCTGGGCCCAGCATTGTCTAAGAAACACTAGCTAAGGCCCATGATAGTCAATGCTGATTTCCTGTGGGCGCATCCTAAGCTTCTTGGTAAGAGTGGGATATTTTAGGAACGCAGAGGTCCACCTCCACTATGGATGAGTCCACGCTCTTTCATGGAGTGAGTCTGGAGCGAGCAGCCTGCAGGACATGCAGGGCCAGTTCCTATGCTGAGAGTCAACTGCGTGGACATTTCCTCTGCGTCAGGGAAGGGACCTGGGAAGAGTCCCCCGCTCCTCCAACCTTGCCTTTCCTAAAGGCCCCCAAAGGGTGCCACCAGCTGGGCCCACTCCATAGTGTTCAGGTGAAGAGCAGAGGAGCCCTAGTTGGGAAGATGCTGGCCCATGATGGACCTTGTAAATGCCCAGTGTTAGAAGTTGACTATTCATCCTCCACCCACTGTTTCCCCATCTCCAGACTGATCTGTTCTCTGTTCCCCAGGAGACTCATCTGTCTGGTATAACTTCTTAATTTTGTTGTTGTCTTTCTATCTGCATGTGGACATATGTCAGGGAAAAGGGGTGGGGTGGTCTGGGGAGGGGGCAGAGTGAAAAACTGAAGAAACTGCAGGAAAAGAGAGGTTCAAGCCTGAAAAGGATTAGAGGCAGCAGCTGGCAAAGTTCAGAAGAGAAGAAAGCAGAAGGAGCCTGACTTTCTGCAGAAAGCAGAAGGGCGGCGGTGTGGCTTTGAACCTGGCCCTCGCTGTTGGGGGAGGGGGAGGACTCAAGGGCGGGTCTGCTAGGATTCTTCTCTTCCAGGGGCCTCAGTCCCCTTCTCTCCAGTGACCCTAGTGCAAAGGGGTCTCTGGACCCCATTGTCTCCCCAGAGCAAGCTTTTGGCCATCTCTCTCTACTCACGTTATGGAGCATTAATCGGAGATGATGGGAGTGGTCACACCCACAATGACATTAGGCTGCACTACTTCATTTTACTTTGAATCCTAAGATTAGCAGATAATTAACTGCACGGTGCAGATAGTCACAAATGACTGTTGACAGCAGCCATACCAACACAGCCGGAGTGTGTGTTTCAGACATTTGGCAAGGACCCTGCCCCCAAGTGAGAAAAGGGAGGAAACGCTTGAGGTGAGCCTGGCAGCTCAGCAGCTCAGCAGGCACCTCGCCCCCGTGTTACTGCACCAGGCATCAGCCCCAAGTGGAAGCTTCTCAGCGAAGCTAACTTCTCTTTTTGGAAGTGGAACAAGTGCGCAATCAAGCTCTAGTTTTTAAAGTTTAAAAAGGAAGGTATAATATAGCAACTGAAAAGCTGCCACACTCACACTACAATGTAAAATAAAACACTGGCGAGAAGGTTATTAAACTCAGAATACGGGGAAGTTTGTTGGACCTCAGTCAGACGGTCCATTCTTTCACATATGCCAACTCCAACATTCAAATGGCTGAAACCATCTTACAATTCAGGTAGTGAAACAAACAAACAAAAACACTGCGGAGGTGTCAGGTATTCAAATGCAGTCCTGCTCAGTAGAGAAACTGGGTTTAGGAGTTTAAGATGTTCAAGAAACCCAACCCAAGAAGCCTGCCCCTTTCCACTAACCCTGTACCTCTGTCTCTGGAAAAGAGTCAGATTGGTTTTAGAGGACATGAAACCAAATGTTCATGCAGGGAAAAGGGGTGGGGTGGTCTGGGGAGGGCAGAGTGAAAAACTGAAGAAACTGCAGGAAAAGAGAGGTTCAAGCCTGAAAAGGATTAGAGGCAGCAGCTGGCAAAGTTCAGAAGAGAAGAAAGCAGAAGGAGCCTGACTTTCTGCAGAAAGCAGAAGGGCGGCGGTGTGGCTTTGAACCTGGCCCTCGCTGTTGGGGGAGGGGGAGGACTCAAGGGCGGGTCTGCTAGGATTCTTCTCTTCCAGGGGCCTCAGTCCCCTTCTCTCCAGTGACCCTAGTGCAAAGGGGTCTCTGGACCCCATTGTCTCCCCAGAGCAAGCTTTTGGCCATCTCTCTCTACTCACGTTATGGAGCATTAATCGGAGATGATGGGAGTGGTCACACCCACAATGACATTAGGCTGCACTACTTCATTTTACTTTGAATCCTAAGATTAGCAGATAATTAACTGCACGGTGCAGATAGTCACAAATGACTGTTGACAGCAGCCATACCAACACAGCCGGAGTGTGTGTTTCAGACATTTGGCAAGGACCCTGCCCCCAAGTGAAAAAAGGGGAGGAAACGCTTGAGGTGAGCCTGGCAGCTCAGCAGCTCAGCAGGCACCTCGCCCCCGTGTTACTGCACCAGGCATCAGCCCCAAGTGGAAGCTTCTCAGCGAAGCTAACTTCTCTTTTTGGAAGTGGAACAAGTGCGCAATCAAGCTCTAGTTTTTAAAGTTTAAAAAGGAAGGTATAATATAGCAACTGAAAAGCTGCCACACTCACACTACAATGTAAAATAAAACACTGGCGAGAAGGTTATTAAACTCAGAATACGGGGAAGTTTGTTGGACCTCAGTCAGACGGTCCATTCTTTCACATATGCCAACTCCAACATTCAAATGGCTGAAACCATCTTACAATTCAGGTAGTGAAACAAACAAACAAAAAACACTGCGGGAGGTGTCAGGTATTCAAATGCAGTCCTGCTCAGTAGAGAAACTGGGTTTAGGAGTTTAAGATGTTCAAGAAACCCAACCCAAGAAGCCTGCCCCCTTTCCACTAACCCTGTACCTCTGTCTCTGGAAAAGAGTCAGATTGGTTTTAGAGGGACATGATCAAACCAAACAGTGTTTCTCAGCCTTGGCTGAACATCAGAGACTCCTGGGGACCTTTCGACCCAGCCCAAATCATTACCTCCGAACGCCTGTGGTGAACCCAGGTCTCAGTGTCTTTTAGAGACTCCAGGCTGCAGCCAACTTGAGGACCAGAGCTTGAAACCCTGTCCACTCCTGGCCTTTGCCAATTTACCCCTCCATCTCTATGTCCCTTCTTGGTAAACTGGAGGAGAATCAAGTCAGGAAGTGGATCCCAGCAGTGCCTCACTCTGTCCTAAGAACGTCATTATTTAAAAATCATCATGGAAGCCTTGACCTCCTGAGGGCCTCTGGCCAGGATACACTGAGAGAGAGCTGTGACACTCATACCTTATTATTTGAATAAGTTTGAATAAGAGACTTATTAACAAGAGAGATCATGTCGGAGCTTAAAACCTGCACCTCCAGCAAAGGGCACTGGTGGACCACCCACACAGCAGCCCACCCATATTAGAGGGCACCAGAGTCACCGGAAGGCTCTCCCACACACATGGCTGGACACTCCCCAGAGCGTCTGATTTAGGTCTGGGATGGAACCAGGAACATTCACTTCTAATAAAACGCTCAAGTGGGCTTCCCTGGTGACAGTGGGTAAGGACACCGCTTTGCAGTGGAGGGGGCGCCAGTTCAATCCCTGGCCTGGGGAGATCCCACGTGCTGTGGAGCAACTGAACTGATGTGTCCAACTACCCCGCTGGAGCTCTGGAGCGTATGCGCCCAGAGCCGGTGCTCTGCAGCGAGAGAGGCCACTGCGATGGGAGGCCCACACAGGCCAAAGAACAAAGATGGATGAAAATGGATAAATGAAAGACCAATAGAAGTGGCGGGGAAAAAAAAAAAAGTGCTCATACTGCTGGTCTGGGGGCCACACCTTGACAACCATGGCTTTGAGCGGCCCAAACAGTCTCCTGGAGTTGTGTTTAACGACCGGTCACACCCACTTTCGTTCATGGCTGTTACTGTGCACTGACAGCACCTAGTGACCTTTAAGCTCCACCCAAATCAGTCACTTGAGGACATCCAAGGTTGTGGCCTGGGCAATTGTATGCTTTTAAAGCTCCCTAGATGAGTCCATTAAGTATTTATGCTGGGTTGAAAATTACTGAGTTAAATCATAATTCAATTCACTTTAATTTGCTGTTTTTCATGAAGACAGTCTTCATTAGTATCAGAGCCGACTGGAGAACCCTACACAGAAAGAAGCAAAATTAATAAGGTGTATTCTGGCATTGAAATTGGAAGGAAAGAGTAAAACTGTCATTATCTGCAGATCACATGATACTTTATATAAAAAACCCTAAAGCCTCCAGCTCCAAATTATTAGAGCTAATAAATTAATTCAGCAGAGTCACAGAATACAAGATTAATATACAGAAAACTGTTGCATTTCTATACACTAATGAACTATCAGAAAGAGCAAGCTTTTTAAAATCCTGTTTAAAATTGCATCGAAGAATAAAATACCTTGGAATAAACTTAACCAAGGAAGTGAAAGACCTATACAATGAAAACTATCGAGTCGGAGCAAACCCCCCCAAAAGGCAGGGCCCACCAAATATTAGAGGGCACCAGAGTCACCGGAAGGCTCTCCCACACACATGGCTGGACACTCCCCAGAGCGTCTGATTTAGGTCTGGGATGGAACCAGGAACATTCACTTCTAATAAAACGCTCAAGTGGGCTTCCCTGGTGACAGTGGGTAAGGACACCGCTTTGCAGTGGAGGGGGCGCCAGTTCAATCCCTGGCCTGGGGAGATCCCACGTGCTGTGGAGCAACTGAACTGATGTGTCCAACTACCCCGCTGGAGCTCTGGAGCGTATGCGCCCAGAGCCGGTGCTCTGCAGCGAGAGAGGCCACTGCGATGGGAGGCCCACACAGGCCAAAGAACAAAGATGGATGAAAATGGATAAATGAAAGACCAATAGAAGTGGCGGGGAAAAAAAAAAAAGTGCTCATACTGCTGGTCTGGGGGCCACACCTTGACAACCATGGCTTTGAGCGGCCCAAACAGTCTCCTGGAGTTGTGTTTAACGACCGGTCACACCCACTTTCGTTCATGGCTGTTACTGTGCACTGACAGCACCTAGTGACCTTTAAGCTCCACCCAAATCAGTCACTTGAGGACATCCAAGGTTGTGGCCTGGGCAATTGTATGCTTTTAAAGCTCCCTAGATGAGTCCATTAAGTATTTATGCTGGGTTGAAAATTACTGAGTTAAATCATAATTCAATTCACTTTAATTTGCTGTTTTTCATGAAGACAGTCTTCATTAGTATCAGAGCCGACTGGAGAACCCTACACAGAAAGAAGCAAAATTAATAAGGTGTATTCTGGCATTGAAATTGGAAGGAAAGAGTAAAACTGTCATTATCTGCAGATCACATGATACTTTATATAAAAAACCCTAAAGCCTCCAGCTCCAAATTATTAGAGCTAATAAATTAATTCAGCAGAGTCACAGAATACAAGATTAATATACAGAAAACTGTTGCATTTCTATACACTAATGAACTATCAGAAAGAGCAAGCTTTTTAAAATCCTGTTTAAAATTGCATCGGGAAGAATAAAATACCTTGGAATAAACTTAACCAAGGAAGTGAAAGACCTATACAATGAAAACTATAAAACATTGATGAAAGAAATTGAAAATGATTCAAAGAAATGGAAAGGTATCCCATACTCTTGGATTGAAAGAATTCATTCTGTTAAAATGGCAATACTACCCAGAGCAATCTACAGGCTTAATGCAATTCCTATTAAAATACCCATGACATTTTTCACAGAACTAGAACAATCAATCCTATAATTCATATGAAACCACAAGAGACCCAGAATTGTCAAAGTAATCCTGAAGAAAAAGAACAAAGCTGGAAGCATAGCCCTTCCATACTTCAGAATATGCCACAATATATTTTTAGCTGTCTCTCAAGGCAAAAGAAAATAAACGAGCAGAACCTAATTACTGAAAAATTTGCACAGCAAAGGAAACCACCTACAAAACAAAAAGACCATCTATAGAATGTGAGAGAATATTTGCAAATGATATGACTCACAAGTGGTTAATGTTCAAAATATATAAACAGCTCACACAACTCAGTATGAAAAAAAACAAATAACCCAATCAGAAAATGAGCAGAGGACCTGAAGAGATATTTTTGCAAAGAAGACATACAGATGGCCAATAGGCACAAGAAAAGATGCCCAGTGTCACTAATTATTAGGTAAATGCCGATCAAAACCACAATAAGATATCACCTCACACGCATTAGAATGGCCATTATCAAAAAGTTTACAAATAACAAATGCTGAAGAGGGTGTACAGAAATGATCACCTTCCTACACTGGTGTTAAGAATGTAAATTGGTGGCCATTAACAAAAAGTTTTTGCTGTTTCATGAAGACAGTCTTCATTAGTATCAGAGCCGACTGGAGAACCCTACACAGAAAGAAGCAAAATTAATAAGGTGTATTCTGGCATTGAAATTGGAAGGAAAGAGTAAAACTGTCATTATCTGCAGATCACATGATACTTTATATAAAAAACCCTAAAGCCTCCAGCTCCAAATTATTAGAGCTAATAAATTAATTCAGCAGAGTCACAGAATACAAGATTAATATACAGAAAACTGTTGCATTTCTATACACTAATGAACTATCAGAAAGAGCAAGCTTTTTAAAATCCTGTTTAAAATTGCATCGGGAAGAATAAAATACCTTGGAATAAACTTAACCAAGGAAGTGAAAGACCTATACAATGAAAACTATAAAACATTGATGAAAGAAATTGAAAATGATTCAAAGAAATGGAAAGGTATCCCATACTCTTGGATTGAAAGAATTCATTCTGTTAAAATGGCAATACTACCCAGAGCAATCTACAGGCTTAATGCAATTCCTATTAAAATACCCATGACATTTTTCACAGAACTAGAACAATCAATCCTATAATTCATATGAAACCACAAGAGACCCAGAATTGTCAAAGTAATCCTGAAGAAAAAGAACAAAGCTGGAAGCATAGCCCTTCCATACTTCAGAATATGCCACAATATATTTTTAGCTGTCTCTCAAGGCAAAAGAAAATAAACGAGCAGAACCTAATTACTGAAAAATTTGCACAGCAAAGGAAACCACCTACAAAACAAAAAGACCATCTATAGAATGTGAGAGAATATTTGCAAATGATATGACTCACAAGTGGTTAATGTTCAAAATATATAAACAGCTCACACAACTCAGTATGAAAAAAAACAAATAACCCAATCAGAAAATGAGCAGAGGACCTGAAGAGATATTTTTGCAAAGAAGACATACAGATGGCCAATAGGCACAAGAAAAGATGCCCAGTGTCACTAATTATTAGGTAAATGCCGATCAAAACCACAATAAGATATCACCTCACACGCATTAGAATGGCCATTATCAAAAAGTTTACAAATAACAAATGCTGAAGAGGGTGTACAGAAATGATCACCTTCCTACACTGGTGTTAAGAATGTAAATTGGTGCAGCCACTATGGAAAACAATATGAAAGTTCCTCAAAAAACTAAAAATAGAACTATCACATGATCCAGTAATTCCACTCCAAGGTATGTGTTCAGAAAGTTCTAATTTAAAAAGATACATGTATCCCATGCACTATTTACAACAGCCAAGATATGGAAACAATCCAAGTGTCCATCAACAGATGAACAGGTAAAGAAGATGTGGTACATAAGGGATCTGACAAGATGGCCAGGCTGTCCCGCAGGATTATCAAGGAAACCCAGGGTTTGCTGGCTGAACCAGTTCCCGGCATTAAAGCAGAGCCAGATGAGAGCAATGCCCGTTACTTTGATGTGGTCACTGCCGGCCCTCAGGATTCCCCCTTTGAGGGAGGGACTTTTAAACTTGAACTATTCCTTCCAGAAGAATACCAGTGTCAGCCTCTAAAGTACGTTTCATGACCAAAATTTATCATCCTAATGTAGACAAGTTGGGAAGAATATGTTTAGATATTTTGATGGATAAGTGATCCTCAACACTGCAGATCCACACAGCTCTGCTTTTGATCCAGGCTTTGTTAACTGCTCCCAACCCAGATGACCCATTAGCAAATGATGTAGTGGAGCAGTGGAAGACCAATGAAGCCCAAGCCATAGAAACAGCTAGAGCATGGACTAGGCCATATGCCATGAATCATATTTAAATCGATCCGATCATCAAGTGTGCATCACTTCTGTTCTGCTAAGACTTCTTCCTTTTTTGTTTGCATTTAATGGACACAGTCTTAGAAACATTACAGAATAAAAACCCAGACATATTCACAATAGCTTTATCGAGACACTGTAGATGGACAAGTTTGATTGTTTGAACCAAAATGGGAACATTAAACAAATATCACAGCCCTCACTGATAACATTGTGACCTTGCCATCAAATGTAGAATCCTCCCTTCAAGAAAAAGCTTGTGACCATTTTGTATGGCCTGTCTGGAAACCTCTGTAAATCTTACGTTTTAGTAAAATATTTTTTGTTATTCTAAAAAAAAAAAAGATGTGGCACATATATATACAATGGAATACTACTCAGTCATAAAAAAGAATGAAATTCTGCCTTTTGTGGCAGCATGCATGAACCTAGAGAATATTATGTTTAGTGAAATAAGACAGAGAATACTATATGATATCATTTATATGTATAATCTAAAATATAACACAAATGAACATATATGTGAAACAGAAACAGATTCACAGATTCAGAAAACAAATTAGTGGTGACCAGTGAGAAGGAAGTGGGGAGGGGCAAACTAGAGATATGGGGTTAAGAGATGCAAGCTACTATGTATAAAATAGATGAGCAGTCAAGATAAGTATAGCACAGGGAATTAAAGCCAATATCTTGGAATAACTTGGAGTATAATTTATAAAAATACTGAACCATTATGCTATAAAATGTAATATAATAATGGAAATCAACTATACCTTAACAACAATAATACCTATGTATGTACTTGTCAGTCTATCTCTTCAACTGTTTGTTTTTAATCAGTGGTTCAGCATCTATGACATCAGACTGTCATGTGGCCAGGGTCAAAATGGGAATAAAACAGAAACAAACATTGTTCCCGGATTCCCCAGGGCCCCGTGAGGCCGCGGGGGAGGATGGCTGTGCTCGAGCAGGGGCCGCTGCCGCCGAGTGGACAGACCGCCTCCTGGGCGGTGGGGCGCTGGCGGGGGCCAGGTGCTGCCCGGGGACTCCAGCCCATGGAGGGTGCAGGGCGAGCTCTCCAGGGTCCTGTCTTTTCTGTAGTTCATTTGGTTTCAAAATAGTACTATGAACGGTTGATTATATGAAATGATTTCTTCTGTGTACCTGTTGGTGTACGGGTGGCCTCCTCCACTGTTCTGCTCCACATCTGTCTACAGCACTGGGAATCCTGTCTGCTGAGTGGCTGCCATTCACTGAACAGCTCTTTAGGGAAAAGGCCAGAGGAGTCAGAGGTGATGGGCTAGACAGGCTGTTCCTCCCCCCAGATCAACCCCCTTCCAAGAACCAAACAGCATGTTCTTAGTCACGGAGAGAAAAGGGATCTACAGTGGATTTCTCAGAAACGTATCTGTGTTTTAAACAAAACACTGAGAAATGAGAGGAACTGAGTGAAAAGATAAGAATCTCTAATCACGAAATTTCATATTTCTAGCTTTTTGGCTTTCTGTTTGTTGGATTTGGCTTTGGTTTTGGAATCAGATGGGTCATAGGGTTCCCCGCATGTAAAGTCCATGTGACAGAACCCACTCTGGGCAGCAGGACTAGGGACTGGAGGGACTACTATATGCCCCATAAGCTCTGTTTTTATGTATTTGACAACTTTTAATAAGTGAAAATATTCACTTAGAATTTTTTTTCTGACATTATACTTCTTGGAAACAGGAACAGTGAAGCTGGCAGATTGCACCAAGGGACTTAAAGCCAATATCTTGGAATAACTTGGAGTATAATTTATAAAAATACTGAACCATTATGCTATAAAATGTAATATAATAATGGAAATCAACTATACCTTAACAACAATAATACCTATGTATGTACTTGTCAGTCTATCTCTTCAACTGTTTGTTTTTAATCAGTGGTTCAGCATCTATGACATCAGACTGTCATGTGGCCAGGGTCAAAATGGGAATAAAACAGAAACAAACATTGTTCCCGGATTCCCCAGGGCCCCGTGAGGCCGCGGGGGAGGATGGCTGTGCTCGAGCAGGGGCCGCTGCCGCCGAGTGGACAGACCGCCTCCTGGGCGGTGGGGCGCTGGCGGGGGCCAGGTGCTGCCCGGGGACTCCAGCCCATGGAGGGTGCAGGGCGAGCTCTCCAGGGTCCTGTCTTTTCTGTAGTTCATTTGGTTTCAAAATAGTACTATGAACGGTTGATTATATGAAATGATTTCTTCTGTGTACCTGTTGGTGTACGGGTGGCCTCCTCCACTGTTCTGCTCCACATCTGTCTACAGCACTGGGAATCCTGTCTGCTGAGTGGCTGCCATTCACTGAACAGCTCTTTAGGGAAAAGGCCAGAGGAGTCAGAGGTGATGGGCTAGACAGGCTGTTCCTCCCCCCAGATCAACCCCCTTCCAAGAACCAAACAGCATGTTCTTAGTCACGGAGAGAAAAGGGATCTACAGTGGATTTCTCAGAAACGTATCTGTGTTTTAAACAAAACACTGAGAAATGAGAGGAACTGAGTGAAAAGATAAGAATCTCTAATCACGAAATTTCATATTTCTAGCTTTTTGGCTTTCTGTTTGTTGGATTTGGCTTTGGTTTTGGAATCAGATGGGTCATAGGGTTCCCCGCATGTAAAGTCCATGTGACAGAACCCACTCTGGGCAGCAGGACTAGGGACTGGAGGGACTACTATATGCCCCATAAGCTCTGTTTTTATGTATTTGACAACTTTTAATAAGTGAAAATATTCACTTAGAATTTTTTTTCTGACATTATACTTGAAGCAGAATAAATAGTCAGCTGAACAGACTTAGTGCAAAATCAGTGAAGCTCAGTGGCAGATTGTAAGCACCAAAGTTTAGGCAAAGTGATACCTGTGTTTCCTACACTCTTTCTCTTCAGCCATCAGATGACTGAAGATGACAGTGTCTCACACTGAAGATCATTAAGAAATGTCTCTTTTGCTTATTTTGAGAAGGGTCATCTGACAAAAGCTTTCACACAGTCGTCAGTGATACAACCACTATGGAAGACAGAATGGAGATTCCTTAAAAAACTAAGAATGGGGTTTCCATGGGTTAAAGAGTCTGCCTTGCAGTGCAACGGACTCTGGTTCAATCCCTAGCCCAGGAGGATCCCTTATGCTGAGGAGCTACTGGACCTGGTGTGTCTAATTACAAGCCAGTGCTCTGCAACACATGTGCCCAGAGCCAGTGCTCTGCAGTGAGAGAGGCCACTGCAATGGGAGGCCCACACAGGCCAAAGAATAAAGATGGATGAAAATAAACAAATAAAAAATCAATAAAAGAGGTCCCCCGAGAAAATTTCTTAAAAAAATAAAAAACTAAGAATAGAAGCACCATATGACCCAGCAATCCCACTACTAGGCTTGAAATCAAAATTGAAAGAGACACCTGTACCCCAATGTTCATTGCAGCATTCTATACAATAACTAGAACATGGAAGCAGCCTAGATGTCTGTAGACGAATGAATGGATAAAGAAGCTATGGTGCACATATACAATGGAATATTTCTCAGCTGTTAAAACAGATGCTGAAGAATCAGTCCTAATAAGGTGAATGAATCCAGAACCTATTATACAAAGTGAAGTAAGTAAAAAAGAAAAGGACAAATACAGTATACTAACACATATATATGGAATCTAGTAAGATGGTCCTGATAAATACACATGCAGAGCAGCGATGGAGAAACAGACAAAGAGAACAGACCTGTGGGCAACGTGGGGAGGGAAGAGTGGGTGAGAGGCTTGGAAAGAGTATCATGGAAACCTACGTTATCGGGTCATAGGGTTCCCATGTAAAGTCCATGTGACAGAACCCACTCTGGAGCAGGACTAGGGACTGGAGGGACTACTATATGCCCCATAAGCTCTGTTTTTATGTATTTGACAACTTTTAATAAGTGAAAATATTCACTTAGAATTTTTTTTCTGACATTATACTTGAAGCAGAATAAATAGTCAGCTGAACAGACTTAGTGCAAAATCAGTGAAGCTCAGTGGCAGATTGTAAGCACCAAAGTTTAGGCAAAGTGATACCTGTGTTTCCTACACTCTTTCTCTTCAGCCATCAGATGACTGAAGATGACAGTGTCTCACACTGAAGATCATTAAGAAATGTCTCTTTTGCTTATTTTGAGAAGGGTCATCTGACAAAAGCTTTCACACAGTCGTCAGTGATACAACCACTATGGAAGACAGAATGGAGATTCCTTAAAAAACTAAGAATGGGGTTTCCATGGGTTAAAGAGTCTGCCTTGCAGTGCAACGGACTCTGGTTCAATCCCTAGCCCAGGAGGATCCCTTATGCTGAGGAGCTACTGGACCTGGTGTGTCTAATTACAAGCCAGTGCTCTGCAACACATGTGCCCAGAGCCAGTGCTCTGCAGTGAGAGAGGCCACTGCAATGGGAGGCCCACACAGGCCAAAGAATAAAGATGGATGAAAATAAACAAATAAAAAATCAATAAAAGAGGTCCCCCGAGAAAATTTCTTAAAAAAATAAAAAACTAAGAATAGAAGCACCATATGACCCAGCAATCCCACTACTAGGCTTGAAATCAAAATTGAAAGAGACACCTGTACCCCAATGTTCATTGCAGCATTCTATACAATAACTAGAACATGGAAGCAGCCTAGATGTCTGTAGACGAATGAATGGATAAAGAAGCTATGGTGCACATATACAATGGAATATTTCTCAGCTGTTAAAACAGATGCTGAAGAATCAGTCCTAATAAGGTGAATGAATCCAGAACCTATTATACAAAGTGAAGTAAGTAAAAAAGAAAAGGACAAATACAGTATACTAACACATATATATGGAATCTAGTAAGATGGTCCTGATAAATACACATGCAGAGCAGCGATGGAGAAACAGACAAAGAGAACAGACCTGTGGGCAACGTGGGGAGGGAAGAGTGGGTGAGAGGCTTGGAAAGAGTATCATGGAAACCTACGTTATCATATGTAAAAGAGATAACCATTGTGAATGTGCTGTGGAACTAAGATTTTACAGGGGGCTAGGCAACAACCTGGAGAGGAGGAATGCAGGGGAGTGGGAGGGAAGCTCAGGTGGGAGGGGTCACAGATATGCTGATGACGGATTTGGGATTATATAGAGCTGTAAACAACAAAACTCTGTAAAAGTTAAAAGTAAAATAAAAGTTAAAAAAAAAAAAAAAAACTCTGTAAAAGCAAAATTAAAAAAAAAAAAAAGGCTACCAAACACATGGCCACCAAAGGGGAAAGGTGACGGTAGGTGAGGTATAAATCAGGAGCTTGGTGTGGACACACACAGGCTACTATACATAAGACAGATAATCAGTGAGACCTTACTGCATAGCACAGGGAGCTCCAGTCAGTTTTCAGTGATAACCTATATGAGAAAAACATCTGAAGAAGAATAAATATATATATATAAAATATATGTGTGTGTGTGTGTGTGTGTGTGTGTGTGTGTATAACTGACTCACTGAGCTATACACCTAAAACTACACAACACTGTACACCTATATTCCAATAAAATTTAAAATAAAAGAAACATGCCCCACCATGTGGCCCACAATGCTTAGATGCCTTTCTCATTTTAAACTTTTTATTTGATGGCTTTTTTTAGAGAAAGTTGGCTTTTATCTAAGCAGACTTGCCTAGACCCTAAGGCTGTCTCTGGTTTGAAGCTACTCACCAGGGAAAGCTGCATTTTGACCATCTGAGTACCTTTCATACACTGGAATCTTATCCTGGCCTGTCAGTACCTGGCAGTTTGAAGAAATGTATATATTTATATGACACAGAATATGCTTCTAACATTTAAAGTTTCTTCCTACTATCAGTGGGATGAGAGATAAAAAAAGTACTTTAAAAAAATTTTATATTAGAGTATGGCTGATTTACAGTGTTGTGTTAGTTCTAGGTGTATAGCAGAGTGGATCAGTCATACATATACACATAACTTTTTTTTTTCTCATATAGATTATTACAGAGCATTGAGTAGAGTTCCCTGTGCTGTACAGTAGGTCTTTGTAATCTATTTTATATGTGGTAGCGTGAAAAGTACTTTAAAATTTTTAAAAGAGATAACCATTGTGAATGTGCTGTGGAACTAAGATTTTACAGGGGGCTAGGCAACAACCTGGAGAGGAGGAATGCAGGGGAGTGGGAGGGAAGCTCAGGTGGGAGGGGTCACAGATATGCTGATGACGGATTTGGGATTATATAGAGCTGTAAACAACAAAACTCTGTAAAAGTTAAAAGTAAAATAAAAGTTAAAAAAAAAAAAAAAAACCTCGGGAAAAACAAAAATAAAAAAAAAAAAAAGGCTACCAAACACATGGCCACCAAAGGGGAAAGGTGACGGTAGGTGAGGTATAAATCAGGAGCTTGGTGTGGACACACACAGGCTACTATACATAAGACAGATAATCAGTGAGACCTTACTGCATAGCACAGGGAGCTCCAGTCAGTTTTCAGTGATAACCTATATGAGAAAAACATCTGAAGAAGAATAAATATATATATATAAAATATATGTGTGTGTGTGTGTGTGTGTGTGTGTGTGTGTGTATAACTGACTCACTGAGCTATACACCTAAAACTACACAACACTGTACACCTATATTCCAATAAAATTTAAAATAAAAGAAACATGCCCCACCATGTGGCCCACAATGCTTAGATGCCTTTCTCATTTTAAACTTTTTATTTGATGGCTTTTTTTAGAGAAATTTGGCTATTACCTAAGCAGACTTGCCTAGACCCTAAGGCTGTCTCTGGTTTGAAGCTACTCACCGGGGAAAGCTGCATTTTGACCATCTGAGTACCTTTCATACACTGGAATCTTATCCTGGCCTGTCAGTACCTGGCAGTTTGAAGAAATGTATATATTTATATGACACAGAATATGCTTCTAACATTTAAAGTTTCTTCCTACTATCAGTGGGATGAGAGATAAAAAAAGTACTTTAAAAAAATTTTATATTAGAGTATGGCTGATTTACAGTGTTGTGTTAGTTCTAGGTGTATAGCAGAGTGGATCAGTCATACATATACACATAACTTTTTTTTTTCTCATATAGATTATTACAGAGCATTGAGTAGAGTTCCCTGTGCTGTACAGTAGGTCTTTGTAATCTATTTTATATGTGGTAGCGTGAAAAGTACTTTAAAATTTTTAAAAAGAAAAACTTTCTTAAGTGAACAATACAAAGAAATAGAGGAAAACAACAGAATGGGAAAGACTAGAGATCTCTACAAGAAAATCAGAGATACAAAGGGATCATTTCATTCAAAGATAGGCACAATAAAGAACACAAATGATATGGACCTAACAGAAGCAGAAGAGATTAAGAAGAGGTGGAAGAATACACAGGACTATGCCAAAAATATCTTAATGAGCCAGATGACCACAATGGTATGATCACTCACTTAGAGCCAGATGAAGTCAAGTGGGCCCTAGGAAGCATTACTATGAACAAAGCTAGTGCAGGTGATGGAACTCCAGCTGAGCTATTTCAGGTATTAAAAGATGATGCTGTTAAAGTACTGCACTCAATTGGCCAGCAAATTTGGAAAACTCAGCAGTGGCCTCAGGACTGGAAAAGGTCAGTTTTCATTCCAATACCAAAGAAGGACAATGCCAAAGAATGTTCAAACTACCACACAACTGCACTATTTCACATGCTGGCAAAGTAATGCTCAAAATTCTCCAAGCCAGGATTCAACAGTATGAACCAAGAACTTCCAGATGTACAAGCTGGATTTAGAAAAGGCAGAGGAACCAGAGATCAAATTGCCAACCTCTGCTGGATCATAGAAAGACGAAGGGAATTCCAGAAAAACATCTACTTCTGTTTCACTAACTATGCTAAAGCCTTTGACTGTGTGGACCACAACAAACTATGAAAATTCCAAAAGAGATGGGAATACCAGACCACTTTACCTGCCTCCCGCAAAACCTGTATGCAGGACAAGAAGCAACAGTTAGAAGTGGACGTGAAACAATGGACTGGCTCCAAATTGGGAAAGGAGTACATCGAGGCTGTATACTGTCACCCTGCTTATTTAGCTTATATTCAGAGTATATCGCATGAAATGTTGGTCTGGATGAAACACAAGTTGGAATCAAGATTGCCAGGAGAAATGTCAATAACCTCAGATGTTCAGATGACAACACCCTTATGACAGAAAGCAAAGAGGAACTAAAGGTCCTCTTGATGAAGGTAAAAGAGGAGAATGAAAAAGCTCACCTAAAACTCAACATTCAAAGAAACAAAGATTATAGCATCCAGTCCCATTTCTTCATGGTAAATAGATGGGCAAATAATGGAAACAGTGACAGGCTTTACATTCTTGGGCTCCAAAATCACTGCAGATGGTGACTGCAGCGATGAAACTAAAAAACACTTGCTCCTTGGAAGAAAAGCTATGACGAACCTGGACAGCATATACAAATGCAGAGATATCACTTTGCTGACAAAAGTCCGTATAGTCAAAGCTATAGTTTTCTCAGTAGTCACGGACGGATGTGAGAACTGGACCATAAGGAAGGCTGAAGGTCGCAGATTTGATGCCTTTGAACTGTGGTGTTGAAAAGACTCTTCAGAGTCCCTTGGACTGCAAGGAGATTAAGCCAGTCAATCCTAAAGGAAACCAACCCTGAATATTCATTGGAAGGACTGATGCTGAAGCTGCAATACTTTGGCCACTTGATGCAAAGAAGCAACTCATTGGAAAATATCCTGATGCTGGGATAAACAGAAGGCAAAAGGAGAAGGGGACAACAGAGGATGAGATGGTTGGATGGCATCACTGAGTCTATGGACATGAGTTTGAGCAGGCTCCGGGAGATGGTGAAGAACAGGAAGCCTGGCCTGCTGCTGTCCATGGGGTCAAAACTTTTAAAAAAAAGGGGTTCCAAGGACAAAAGAGGGAATTCCAGAAACATCTACTTCTGACTAACTATGCTACAGCCTTTGACTGTGTGGACCACAACAAACTAGAAAATCCTGGAAGAGATGGAAATACCAGAACACCTTGCCTGCCTCCTGCAAAACCTGTATGCAGGACAAGAAGTAACAGAACTGAACAAGGGACAACAGACTGTTTCCAAATTGGGAAAGGAGTACATCATGGCTGTGTATTGTCACCCTGCTTATTTAGCTTATATTCAGAGTATATCGCATGAAATGTTGGTCTGGATGAAACACAAGTTGGAATCAAGATTGCCAGGAGAAATGTCAATAACCTCAGATGTTCAGATGACAACACCCTTATGACAGAAAGCAAAGAGGAACTAAAGGTCCTCTTGATGAAGGTAAAAGAGGAGAATGAAAAAGCTCACCTAAAACTCAACATTCAAAGAAACAAAGATTATAGCATCCAGTCCCATTTCTTCATGGTAAATAGATGGGCAAATAATGGAAACAGTGACAGGCTTTACATTCTTGGGCTCCAAAATCACTGCAGATGGTGACTGCAGCGATGAAACTAAAAAACACTTGCTCCTTGGAAGAAAAGCTATGACGAACCTGGACAGCATATACAAATGCAGAGATATCACTTTGCTGACAAAAGTCCGTATAGTCAAAGCTATAGTTTTCTCAGTAGTCACGGACGGATGTGAGAACTGGACCATAAGGAAGGCTGAAGGTCGCAGATTTGATGCCTTTGAACTGTGGTGTTGAAAAGACTCTTCAGAGTCCCTTGGACTGCAAGGAGATTAAGCCAGTCAATCCTAAAGGAAACCAACCCTGAATATTCATTGGAAGGACTGATGCTGAAGCTGCAATACTTTGGCCACTTGATGCAAAGAAGCAACTCATTGGAAAATATCCTGATGCTGGGATAAACAGAAGGCAAAAGGAGAAGGGGACAACAGAGGATGAGATGGTTGGATGGCATCACTGAGTCTATGGACATGAGTTTGAGCAGGCTCCGGGAGATGGTGAAGAACAGGGAAGCCTGGCCTGCTGCTGTCCATGGGGTCACCAAGAGTCAGATACAGATGAATGACTGAACTGAACTGAACCGATTAAGTGACTTAACCGATTAGTAATGATAATTACTATTTCTATTATAACTCTTTGTCTTTTTTTAAATTTTGGCCTCTTTTATTGTTTATTTATTTGTTTTCATCCATCTTCATTCTTCCGCCTCTGTGGGCCTCCCACTGCAGTGGCCTCTCCTGCTGCAGAGCACCAGCTCTGGGTGCATGCGCTCCAGTACGCTCGCTCATAATTGGACACACAGGTCCAGCCGCTCCCTGGCACGTGGGATCTTCCCTGGCCGGGGGTTGAACCGGTGCTGGTTGCACCACAAGGCGGACTCTTTACCCACTGGACCCAGGGAAGCCCTGTCTTTTTTTTTTAAATTTATTTATTTACTTTTTGGCTGTGCTGGGTATTCGCTGTTGCGTGGGCTTTTCTCTAGTCGCAGCGAGCAGGAGCTACTATTCTTGAGTGCTCTGGTTTTCCACTGTGGTGGCTTCTTTTGTTGCTGAGTACGGGCTTTAGGGCAGGTGGGTTTCAGTAGTTGTGGCTGCTAAGCTCTAGAGCACAGGCACGATAGCTTTGGCACACAGGTATAGCCGCTCAGTGGCATGTGGGATCCTCCTGATCAGCGATCAAACCTGTGTATCCTGCACTGGCAAATGGATTCTTTACACTGCGCCACCAGGGAAGCCTCCCTCAGAATTTTAATATTGCTGTTTGAACTGATATACTAGCCTCACTCTCTTCTATCAATCTCTTTTCTACATATATTAATATAACCCTGTGACCTTTTCTCACTTAGCTTTTTTTGGCCACTTCTATAGTTCTTTCATTTATTTCCATCTTTGTTCTTTGGTATGTGTGGGCCTCCCATTGCAATGGCCTCTCTAGTCGCAGAGCTCTGGCTCTGGGTGCATGTGCTCCAGAGCGCTGGATCAGTAGTTGGACACATCGGTCCAGCTGCTCTGCAGCACATGGGATCTTCCCAAGTCAGGGATCGAACTAGCACCCCTTGCACTGTAAGGTGGTGTCTTGACTCAGTGGATCACCAGGGAAGCTCTTCACTTTGTTTTAATGTCGCAAATTACATCAATAGCTGCTTTAAAGATGATCCACCCTTGGATTCCTGATTTCTTCTACTGAGTCACCAAGGTTTTTGTTTGTTTATTTATTTATTTACTTTTAATGATTATTCCTTGCTACTTGAATGACTGATACAGGACTCAGCTTAAATATTCTTCTAATATTTGCTAACTGACTACATTGGCAATATGTCTCTGGGTTTAGTGAGGCACCAAAATAGGGATGGTCTTTGCTTGGCAAAAGGTCATTTAATCATAAATAGAGTCACTAGATAAAATATGGGATACCTGTTAAATATGAATATTAGGTAAACAACAAATAATGCTTTCATATAAATATGTTCCATATAACATGTATATGTATACTTACAGTAAATTGCATGGGATGTAGTTACAGTAAAAATTTTTTATTTGAAATTTACCTCTGTGTTTTATATTATTTGCTAAATCTGGCTGTCTTGCATGCATGTGTGCAAAATCATACCACAACTTTAGTCGTGTCCAACTCTATGCAACCCTAGGAACTCTAGCCTACCAGGCTCCTCTGTCCATGGAATTCTCCAGGAAGAATACTGGAGTGGGTTGCCATCTCCTCCAGGGGATCTTGCTGGCCCAAGGATCAAACCTGAGTCTCTATGTCTCCTGCCTGGGAGCCCTCTATGTTAATCATAGACAAATAGGCATAGTTTTTAGAAAGGGAAAAACAGATTTTAAACGGTGTTGTCAGCAAACCATACTAATGACTGGGTTCCTGTTTCTGAAAACCACAATGGGTGGGGAAGTAGGAGACAACAAAGATGGTTTTAATTCATATAAAGTAAACAAATGTAGAAAAAATTCAGATTTCTCACTAGTTTGCCCCGCTTATTTTCTTTGGTATGTGTGGGCCTCCCATTGCAATGGCCTCTCTAGTCGCAGAGCTCTGGCTCTGGGTGCATGTGCTCCAGAGCGCTGGATCAGTAGTTGGACACATCGGTCCAGCTGCTCTGCAGCACATGGGATCTTCCCAAGTCAGGGATCGAACTAGCACCCCTTGCACTGTAAGGTGGTGTCTTGACTCAGTGGATCACCAGGGAAGCTCTTCACTTTGTTTTAATGTCGCAAATTACATCAATAGCTGCTTTAAAGATGATCCACCCTTGGATTCCTGATTTCTTCTACTGAGTCACCAAGGTTTTTGTTTGTTTATTTATTTATTTACTTTTAATGATTATTCCTTGCTACTTGAATGACTGATACAGGACTCAGCTTAAATATTCTTCTAATATTTGCTAACTGACTACATTGGCAATATGTCTCTGGGTTTAGTGAGGCACCAAAATAGGGATGGTCTTTGCTTGGAAAAAGGTCATTTAATCATAAATAGAGTCACTAGATAAAATATGGGATACCTGTTAAATATGAATATTAGGTAAACAACAAATAATGCTTTCATATAAATATGTTCCATATAACATGTATATGTATACTTACAGTAAATTGCATGGGATGTAGTTACAGTAAAAATTTTTTATTTGAAATTTACCTCTGTGTTTTATATTATTTGCTAAATCTGGCTGTCTTGCATGCATGTGTGCAAAATCATACCACAACTTTAGTCGTGTCCAACTCTATGCAACCCTAGGAACTCTAGCCTACCAGGCTCCTCTGTCCATGGAATTCTCCAGGAAGAATACTGGAGTGGGTTGCCATCTCCTCCAGGGGATCTTGCTGGCCCAAGGATCAAACCTGAGTCTCTATGTCTCCTGCCTGGGAGCCCTCTATGTTAATCATAGACAAATAGGCATAGTTTTTAGAAAGGGAAAAACAGATTTTAAACGGTGTTGTCAGCAAACCATACTAATGACTGGGTTCCTGTTTCTGAAAACCACAATGGGTGGGGAAGTAGGAGACAACAAAGATGGTTTTAATTCATATAAAGTAAACAAATGTAGAAAAAATTCAGATTTCAAAAACAAACTACATTAATTGGTTTTGTTTTAAAGGAAAAAAAAAAACTACCACCTGTCAGACCCACTCTGGTGGATAGCTCTCCTTTCGGGTCACCTCTTTAACTTCTCAGGAAGCCCTTCCGCGCTGCCCTCAGTACCTGAGGCAGCCTCTTCCTTTCAATTTATGTCACATTTCCCCCCACCCCCCAAGTTTTCAAATCAGCTCTTACTGGCTTGAAATCTCATGTCTATGAAACTCATATTCCCCCTATTTTTTTTCCCAAAAGTACTTCTGTAACTACCTGGCTTTTCTGCAAATTGCCACGCTGCCGAATGCTTATCTCCTGGGTCTGAACTTCCCTTCCCTCTTCTGAGAGGGAGGCAGACAGAAGGCATTCTCGGAACTACTCATCCATGTAGGCACATAGCTTTCTCCACAGGAGTGGGAGGAATAGCTGTGGCCTGTTTGGCTTGAGGAGCCAGAACTGAACTATTCACAGACAAAATTATTTGAGAGAGTTAACATTTTAGAATAAAACAAAACTGGATTAACAAAAAAACATGACATTCATCCCGCTCTCATCACACTGTATTACTGAATATAACTTTGTCAGACATACAAAGTAGGTCTTGGGTGATAGAGTAAACTTCATGTCATTCATTTCTTCAGTCCATGAACAGTGTCCTTGTTATGTACCAGGCCTTATTCGGGGACATAAAAGTGAATGAGACCAAGCCCAAGCTTCCCTGAGAAATGATTGGTAAGTAGAGGCAATGACATACAAATTAATAATTACATGACAGTTTCATTAAAGCTGTAACAGGTTTGGATACAGAGCATCATAAGGAAGAGACTACTGAACTGAATCTCAGAAATCGTCAAGCAAAGATTGCAGGCAAGGCAGTGCAGCTGAAGTACAACTAAAGAAAGCCTCCGTGGCCTCACAGGGCTTGGCATATTCAAGTATTTGTATCACAGGATGCATGGTGGGAAGCATCTAGCAGGCAAGGAATTCAGCACAAGCTTACAAAGGGCTGTGTGATGATTCCAAGGGGATTGGAGTCTATCCGAAGGAAATTAAAAACCACTGAAGGCGTAAGTACAAGAGAAAAGTCATTGCGTTTTTGTTAGAGAACAGTTCACTCTGGAGGTTATAGGATTTGGGGAGGAGACTAAAGGCAAGAAGACTAGTCATGAAGTTGATGAAGTATAGGTGAGAGCTAAGAAGGGTTACACCAGCAGAGAGCAGAGAAAGTTTTGTTTTGGCCAGGCTGAGTCCAAGGTTTCTGGGACATCTCCAAGCAGGACAGATGATGAAAAGGCAGGGCTGGAGCTGGGCGGACAGACCTGACTGGAAGTGATCTGGGAAAAATTGTCAGCCAAGGACTGAAGTACCTGGCTTTTCTGCAATTGCCACGCTGCCGAATGCTTATCTCCTGGGTCTGAACTTCCCTTCCCTCTTCTGAGAGGGAGGCAGACAGAAGGCATTCTCGGAACTACTCATCCATGTAGGCACATAGCTTTCTCCACAGGAGTGGGAGGAATAGCTGTGGCCTGTTTGGCTTGAGGAGCCAGAACTGAACTATTCACAGACAAAATTATTTGAGAGAGTTAACATTTTAGAATAAAACAAAACTGGATTAACAAAAAAACATGACATTCATCCCGCTCTCATCACACTGTATTACTGAATATAACTTTGTCAGACATACAAAGTAGGTCTTGGGTGATAGAGTAAACTTCATGTCATTCATTTCTTCAGTCCATGAACAGTGTCCTTGTTATGTACCAGGCCTTATTCGGGGACATAAAAGTGAATGAGACCAAGCCCAAGCTTCCCTGAGAAATGATTGGTAAGTAGAGGCAATGACATACAAATTAATAATTACATGACAGTTTCATTAAAGCTGTAACAGGTTTGGATACAGAGCATCATAAGGAAGAGACTACTGAACTGAATCTCAGAAATCGTCAAGCAAAGATTGCAGGCAAGGCAGTGCAGCTGAAGTACAACTAAAGAAAGCCTCCGTGGCCTCACAGGGCTTGGCATATTCAAGTATTTGTATCACAGGATGCATGGTGGGAAGCATCTAGCAGGCAAGGAATTCAGCACAAGCTTACAAAGGGCTGTGTGATGATTCCAAGGGGATTGGAGTCTATCCGAAGGAAATTAAAAACCACTGAAGGCGTAAGTACAAGAGAAAAGTCATTGCGTTTTTGTTAGAGAACAGTTCACTCTGGAGGTTATAGGATTTGGGGAGGAGACTAAAGGCAAGAAGACTAGTCATGAAGTTGATGAAGTATAGGTGAGAGCTAAGAAGGGGTTACACCAGCAGAGAGCAGAGAAAGTTTTGTTTTGGCCAGGCTGAGTCCAAGGTTTCTGGGACATCTCCAAGCAGGACAGATGATGAAAAGGCAGGGCTGGAGCTGGGCGGACAGACCTGACTGGAAGTGATCTGGGAAAAATTGTCAGCCAAGGACTGAGATGGAAGTCAAGAAAATGGAAGAGATGGCCCTGAAATGATAGAAGGAGTGAAAAAAGAAAAGATAAACATGGAAGGAGCAGGTAGAAGAGAGAGATTCATAACCCCAACCTAGAAAGGAACAAGCAGACTCATTGGAGACCAAGAAGAGAATGGTCTCCTAAGACCTACGTGGGGGGCAGTTCAATAATTGATTAATTATGTTAAGTGCTACAGAGAAAATCAGGAGATAAAGACCGTAATGGGTCCTTTGGGTTCACCTATTAGGAGGCACTGGTGACTCAGAGCAATTTGTGTGCTGCGCTTGACCCGGCAGCCAGATCGCAAGGGGCTGAGAAATGAAAGAAGAGTGAGAGAATGAAGATGTGCTGGCTGTCTTTCAGAGACTGGAAGCCATGGAAAGAAAAAAGAGGAGTACAAGCCGGGACTCGGGAGAGCTGGAAAACAGCTCACTTTTCATTGTGAGCATGTAACTACCAAAGAGAATAGAGACAAATACAACAAATAGAAAGGGAGCCACCCTGATTCTCTTCTACTTGCCCATAATGCCTATAGCAGGCGTTGCCAAACTTCGTAATGGGCCAGAGAGGGTGGGCCAAGAGGCAAAATACAGGCTATTATCTATTTTTATATAACCATTAAAAATATAAAAACCATTCTTAGCTCAAGGGCTGGAAATAAAACAGAAAGATGGCTGAACTGGGGCCTTAAGTCCAGGTTTGCTGACCTTGGATCACCATGATTTTTCTGAAAGAAACACAACATTGTACCTATAGTTGAAGCCCTCCTTCCCCTGATCTCACTCAAGATAACTGCTCTTCTCAAGTCAGCACACATCAGTCCCACATTTTTCGAATATGCCTGTGTCCCTAAGCCACAGAAGCAGAATTTGGAGTGTTTAAAGACTTTAAAATAAATTATTCTATGCATAACAATCTTCAACTCTGTGTGCATATGTGTGTGTGTGTATGTCTGGTGAATGGTACATTTGAGACTGATTTATCTTATACAGTTGGCTGTAGTTCATTAAATCTCCAAGCAGGACAGATGATGAAAAGGCAGGGCTGGAGCTGGGCGGACAGACCTGACTGGAAGTGATCTGGGAAAATTGTCAGCCAAGGACTGAGATGGAAGTCAAGAAAATGGAAGAGATGGCCCTGAAATGATAGAAGGGTGAAAATGAGAAAAGATAAACATGGAAGGAGCAGGTAGAAGAGAGAGATTCATAACCCCAACCTAGAAAGGAACAAGCAGACTCATTGGAGACCAAGAAGAGAATGGTCTCCTAAGACCTACGTGGGGGGCAGTTCAATAATTGATTAATTATGTTAAGTGCTACAGAGAAAATCAGGAGATAAAGACCGTAATGGGTCCTTTGGGTTCACCTATTAGGAGGCACTGGTGACTCAGAGCAATTTGTGTGCTGCGCTTGCCCCGGGCAGCCAGATCGCAAGGGCTGAGAAATGAAAGAAGAGTGAGAGAATGAAGATGTGCTGGCTGTCTTTCAGAGACTGGAAGCCATGGAAAGAAAAAAGAGGAGTACAAGCCGGGACTCGGGAGAGCTGGAAAACAGCTCACTTTTCATTGTGAGCATGTAACTACCAAAGAGAATAGAGACAAATACAACAAATAGAAAGGGAGCCACCCTGATTCTCTTCTACTTGCCCATAATGCCTATAGCAGGCGTTGCCAAACTTCGTAATGGGCCAGAGAGGGTGGGCCAAGAGGCAAAATACAGGCTATTATCTATTTTTATATAACCATTAAAAATATAAAAACCATTCTTAGCTCAAGGGCTGGAAATAAAACAGAAAGATGGCTGAACTGGGGCCTTAAGTCCAGGTTTGCTGACCTTGGATCACCATGATTTTTCTGAAAGAAACACAACATTGTACCTATAGTTGAAGCCCTCCTTCCCCTGATCTCACTCAAGATAACTGCTCTTCTCAAGTCAGCACACATCAGTCCCACATTTTTCGAATATGCCTGTGTCCCTAAGCCACAGAAGCAGAATTTGGAGTGTTTAAAGACTTTAAAATAAATTATTCTATGCATAACAATCTTCAACTCTGTGTGCATATGTGTGTGTGTGTATGTCTGGTGAATGGTACATTTGAGACTGATTTATCTTATACAGTTGGCTGTAGTTCATTAAATTTACCTGCTCTATGATATCTCATTCTATGACTATAAGAAGTTCCTTATGTTTTTCTTTTGTTAATAGATATTGAGATTGTTTCTATTTTACTTTTTTTATTTTTATAAACAATGTTACTCTCCACATTCTTAGCCATACTTCTTTGCCATACATTTGCGAGTGATCTAGGGTATATGCCTACCAGTGGATTGTTAATGTTGTGAGGGTATGAACATTTTCAGTTGACTAAATGTTCCCAAATTGTTCTCCAGAATGGTCATATAGAAGCATTTCCAATAATCTCATGTAGTAAGTAATCTGACAAATTTTCCCAATATGCAATACCTAGAGATACAAATGAAATACAGTAGGTCCCCTACAAATGAATGAGAGCATTCTAAGAGCACATTGGTAAATCCTATTTGTTTGTAAGTCCAACAATGTTAGCTCAGGACCCAACTAACACAATCAGCTATATAGTACTTACTGTAACGTGTTTATAATATTTTTCACACCAATAACACATAAAAGTACAAAGAAAATGTCTTTAATCTCACAGTATAGTACAATAGCTGGCAAACAAGGATTGGCAAGGACTGAACAGGCAAAAAGAGCTGCTGACTGAGGAGGGAGAGGCGGTGGGTGACAGTAGAGCTGAAGGATTGTCAGCAACAGGAGATAGAGGGCAAGCTGCAATTTCACACACGCCTGATAATGATGGAACACAAGCTTGCATCTTTGAAAGGTTGAAACTTGAAGGTTCATACGCAAGGGACTTACTATGTAAGAAACAAGTTCTTGAACATATAAAGACATCACAAAAAAGCAAGGAAATCCCCAGGGTCCAGTAAATGTGGAAAAAGACGGAAACAGCTTGCAGAAGAAATTTAAATTCAGAGCCATACCTACCTACCTGTGGGGCTTCCCAGGACCCCATGAGGATGTGAGAGGCTCTATAGTGCTTTCAGGGGTTCCAGTCCACCCCAAATTTAAAGCTACAACACCAGTCTGTGGTCTTGAAAAATAAAGAAAGAAAAAAACAAAAGCAGCTACAGTGATTTTTGACAAAATTCTAAGTCAGGTATGCTGACCTCACCATCACCCTGACGCTGTGGACCCCTGACCCACAGCCTGACTTAGAATTTGGTTTTATCTACTTCTTGCTCCATGGCAGTCACTCTGGTCTCTTTGGCCACCTGCTTCTGGTTCTGTTGGATTGCACCTCTAATGAGGTTTCGGCACCTCACGCAACTCTTGGAGGCTGACTCTTAGGGTCTGTCCCCTCCATATCTCAAGGCTAGGGTTTAAGCCTGAGATCCACACACCCACACTTCTCAAGCCCTGCGCACACCCCTGTCCAAGTTTCTTCCAAACCCCATTTTGTGGTGGCAGGACTGAGGTTGTACCAGGAGAGTATTTAGAGTAGCCTGGTGACAGCATCAGAAAATTGAAGGTTGTATTAAACAGCATGGGCCAAGCTCTGTGTGCCAGGTTTTGCCCTCAGTGCCCCCAAGATTTCCATCATGATGGGAGTTGACAGATACAACAAGCAATGCAATTAGATCTGCACAAACTTCAGATAAAAAAATGATCAAATAGTTAATAATATGTTTAAAGACATAAAAGAAGGAATAAATAACATAAGGAAAAAATAAAACCAAGACTACGTAGATATATTCTAGAATGCTCAATATTCTAGACATGAAAAATGCGGTAACTGAAATGAAGAGCCCAGGGGACAGGTTCAGCAGCAGGAGCCACTCGATGGCTGTGCTCATCTGCCCTCCCACGGGCGGTGCGCAGTTCCTGTTTCTCCACATCTTTGCCAACAGTCAAGGGTGGTGCAAGCTGCAGGTAGGCAAATAGGCTGCATTGTTGTCTTACAGAACTAAGCCCATCCCTGCCAAGGTCTTGCCCTCTTCTGGTTTCCTGGGTCAGCCTTTAGACACAGAAGGACTTTAAATCTTAGGAGTTCCTCTCTGCGTGGTTCTCCTCTATTTGCCTGGTTGATCCTTGGGGTCAGATCCCAGCAGCACGCTCCCACGGTGACTCCGCCTGACGGAAGGCTGCACTTTCTCTCTGGTTCCCACCCTGCAGCCTCTCACTCTGTCTGTTTTTCCCCCAAATTAACTAACACCAGTCTGTGGTCTTGAAAAAAAAGAAAGAAAAAAACAAAAGCAGCTACAGTGATTTTTGACAAAATTCTAAGTCAGGTATGCTGACCTCACCATCACCCTGACGCTGTGGACCCCTGACCCACAGCCTGACTTAGAATTTGGTTTTATCTACTTCTTGCTCCATGGCAGTCACTCTGGTCTCTTTGGCCACCTGCTTCTGGTTCTGTTGGATTGCACCTCTAATGAGGTTTGGGCACCTCACGCAACTCTTGGAGGCTGACTCTTAGGGTCTGTCCCCTCCATATCTCAAGGCTAGGGTTTAAGCCTGAGATCCACACACCCACACTTCTCAAGCCCTGCGCACACCCCTGTCCAAGTTTCTTCCAAACCCCATTTTGTGGTGGCAGGACTGAGGTTGTACCAGGAGAGTATTTAGAGTAGCCTGGTGACAGCATCAGAAAATTGAAGGTTGTATTAAACAGCATGGGCCAAGCTCTGTGTGCCAGGTTTTGCCCTCAGTGCCCCCAAGATTTCCATCATGATGGGAGTTGACAGATACAACAAGCAATGCAATTAGATCTGCACAAACTTCAGATAAAAAAATGATCAAATAGTTAATAATATGTTTAAAGACATAAAAGAAGGAATAAATAACATAAGGAAAAAATAAAACCAAGACTACGTAGATATATTCTAGAATGCTCAATATTCTAGACATGAAAAATGCGGTAACTGAAATGAAGAGCCCAGGGGACAGGTTCAGCAGCAGGAGCCACTCGATGGCTGTGCTCATCTGCCCTCCCACGGGCGGTGCGCAGTTCCTGTTTCTCCACATCTTTGCCAACAGTCAAGGGTGGTGCAAGCTGCAGGTAGGCAAATAGGCTGCATTGTTGTCTTACAGAACTAAGCCCATCCCTGCCAAGGTCTTGCCCTCTTCTGGTTTCCTGGGTCAGCCTTTAGACACAGAAGGACTTTAAATCTTAGGAGTTCCCTCTCTGCGTGGTTCTCCTCTATTTGCCTGGTTGATCCTTGGGGTCAGATCCCAGCAGCACGCTCCCACGGTGACTCCGCCTGACGGAAGGCTGCACTTTCTCTCTGGTTCCCACACCCTGCAGCCTCTCACTCTGTTCTGTTTTTCCTGCTTCTGGTCTTAACTGTGCTAATCTCAGATTCTCTGTTGCTTACTCTGTGCCTTTCAGCCCCTCCCTTCCCCTCCACAGGCCAAAGTTTAATCCAACTCCACTGTTTTTCCCAGTCAGCCCGTCTCTGATCCAATCAAACAAACACAGCTCCTTTAGGAACACGTGGTAACCTCAGAGCCCAGCCAAAAGTTTATGGGATGCACCTACGCAGTCAGGAATGCACCAGAGACAGACGTCTCCAAACCTGAACCTACACACATAGCCTGGCAGAGCCGGAAAACCCAGAGCCAACAGAACGCACTATTAGAGCATGGACTCCTGAGGCTGAATCATACTTAAATCCACTTACTTAGCTGTGTGACCTTGGGCAAGTCACTTAACCCCTCTGTGGTTCAGTTTTCGCCTCTGCTAAACAGGAATAATGGCAGCTGCTTGTTAATTCAATATTGTGTAAAGTATGTGTAAAGCGTTCAGGACAGGCATATCCTGAGTGCTATCTATGTTAGTCATCTTTGTTATTAGTACTTAAAACTGAGACTGTCCCAGGAAATAATGTGGGGCAGTCACAGTCATTGAAATAAGAACAGTTTCAGAAAGTTCAGTTTGATTTGTGCTATTAGCATTTTCTTCTTTCTCCCCATCTCAAGGCTGATCCGATCATCACATGATTCTTACTCTTCTCAAACAGCCCAGAAAATCTCCCAGTCTTCTCCATCAAATCCAGTGCTTAACTCAGACCATCAAAATAGTTACAGCTGCCTTACCCCTGCTTCATCCCTGCCTCATGTCTTTCAGCTCTCTCTCTCTCTCTCTCTTTTTTTTTTTTTTAACAGACCATTCTGCTTTTAGCAGCTAATAAATCCCATGCTTCTGGTATCTGGGAAGTTGCTTTGAACTTTCTGATAGTGTTAAGCTGATTCTGACAGATACAGGGTAAAGAATGAGGTGGCCCATCCTTCCACAGGAAGAAGGTTGCCTTGACCCTGAACTTTCTTAGCATCCTACCCTGGCCAAGAACCCTAGGTCCAGAGCTATACGTCAACTATTCTCATCTGTTTAGTCAAAGTCCCAGAAAAGCCATTTTCTCATTTCTCCCCCGGTGACTTCTAAGTAGATGATTTCACTTGGGATAGTAATCAATTCTGCACCAAGCTCTATACCTACATAAAGAAAATAAATAAATAAATAAACAGATGCTGACTCAGCAGTAATGATGCAGGTCTCAGGTAACCACAGGTATTAGATAATGTTGCCTGTTTGAGGTTAAAATAATCTTGATTTGAGATAAACCTAGATTATGCTTACAGGGAGAATCAGGCTGTTGGCTGTTTGGTAGGTTGCATTCTTCTAACAAACATCTCCAAGATATTTTTTTGAAAAACTCAAGAAAATTATTTAGGGCTTCCCTGGTGGTCCAGTGGGTAAGGACACCGCCTTGCAGTGCAAGGGGCGCCGGTTTGATCCCTGGCCTGGGAAGATCCCACGTGCTGCAGAGCGGCTGAACCCATGTGTCCAATTACTGAGCCGGAGCTCTGGAGCGCGTGTGCCTAGAGCCAGTGCTCTGCGACAACAGAGGCAACTTTGATGGGAGGCCCACAGGAGCCAAAGAACAAAGACGGATGAAAATAGACAAACAAAAGACCAATAGAAGTGGCCCGCCCACCCCCTCTGTCCCCAACCCGCAACCCCAAAAATAAATAAACAAATAAATGTTTTAAAAAAAAAAAAGAAAATCTTTAGATACAACTGTGACTCTTAGCTTCCCAGGTGGCACTTAGTGGTAAAGAACCTGCCTAAAATGCAAGAGCCACAAGAGAACACAAGTCCATTCTCTGGATCAGGAAGATCCCCTGGAGGAGAACATGGCAACCCACTCCAGTATTTTTTGCCTGGAGAATTCCATGGACAGAGAGTCTGGTGGGCTATAGTCCATGGAGTTGCACAGAGTCAGACACAGCTGAAGTGACTTATCGCTCACACGTGACACTTGTAAATGAATTCGTATCCTCAACTCCTAGGCACCATTAGCTCAAAAGGATATATTGGTTAGTTGCACAGAGTCCCCGACACCCGCTGACATGGAATGACAGGTGATGGTGGCCCATCCTTCCACAGGAAGAAGGTTGCCTTGACCCTGAACTTTCTTAGCATCCTACCCTGGCCAAGAACCCTAGGTCCAGAGCTATACGTCAACTATTCTCATCTGTTTAGTCAAAGTCCCAGAAAAGCCATTTTCTCATTTCTCCCCCGGTGACTTCTAAGTAGATGATTTCACTTGGGATAGTAATCAATTCTGCACCAAGCTCTATACCTACATAAAGAAAATAAATAAATAAATAAACAGATGCTGACTCAGCAGTAATGATGCAGGTCTCAGGTAACCACAGGTATTAGATAATGTTGCCTGTTTGAGGTTAAAATAATCTTGATTTGAGATAAACCTAGATTATGCTTACAGGGAGAATCAGGCTGTTGGCTGTTTGGTAGGTTGCATTCTTCTAACAAACATCTCCAAGATATTTTTTTGAAAAACTCAAGAAAATTATTTAGGGCTTCCCTGGTGGTCCAGTGGGTAAGGACACCGCCTTGCAGTGCAAGGGGCGCCGGTTTGATCCCTGGCCTGGGAAGATCCCACGTGCTGCAGAGCGGCTGAACCCATGTGTCCAATTACTGAGCCGGAGCTCTGGAGCGCGTGTGCCTAGAGCCAGTGCTCTGCGACAACAGAGGCAACTTTGATGGGAGGCCCACAGGAGCCAAAGAACAAAGACGGATGAAAATAGACAAACAAAAGACCAATAGAAGTGGCCCGCCTGCTCCCCTCCCTCCCCAACCCCCGCCCAAAATAAATAAACAAATAAATGTTTTAAAAAAAAAAAAGAAAATCTTTAGATACAACTGTGACTCTTAGCTTCCCAGGTGGCACTTAGTGGTAAAGAACCTGCCTAAAATGCAAGAGCCACAAGAGAACACAAGTCCATTCTCTGGATCAGGAAGATCCCCTGGAGGAGAACATGGCAACCCACTCCAGTATTTTTTGCCTGGAGAATTCCATGGACAGAGAGTCTGGTGGGCTATAGTCCATGGAGTTGCACAGAGTCAGACACAGCTGAAGTGACTTATCGCTCACACACGTGACACTTGTAAATGAATTCGTATCCTCAACTCCTAGGCACCATTAGCTCAAAAGGATATATTGTTGTTTAGTTGCTAAGTCATGCTCGACTGATTCTTTGCAACCCCATGGACTGTAACCCAGGCTCCTCTGACCATGGGATTTACCAGGTAAGAATACTGGAATGGGTTGCCATTTCCTTCTCTGGGGAAGCTTCCCGACCCAGGAATAGAACCCAGGTCTCTGTACTGGTAGGCGGATTCTTTGCTGCTGAGCCACCAGGGAAGCCCCTCAAAAAGCTTTGTGCTCAGTTACTTCAGTTATAGCCAACTCTTTGCAACCCTATGGCCTGATAGGCTCCCCTGTCCATGGAATTCTCCAGGCAAGAACACTAGAGTGGGTTGCCATGCTCTCCTCCAGGAATATTCCTGACCCAGAGGTCAAACCCAGGTTTCCTGTATTGCAGGCAGATTCTTTACCACTGAGCCAACAGGGAAGTCCCTTGCTTATTTCACAATATACATTCAGTCCTTAATTTAGAACAGCCTTTCCCTTGGCTAATCTCAAAGTAATAAGCATTGATTATACAGCTGCTTACAAGTGGGCATTTTTTCCATTTTCTGGCACCAAGAATGGAGACAGAACCCAATAAGCGTGTGGGATGATCCAGACAACCCCCCACGTTCCCCTCAAATGCAGCTTTTCACCTGGTCCTTCTCCTGACATTCCCTCATTACCTGCTCTCAAGGAGCTCATCTGTTTTCATGATAAGTCTCACACCCATTCTAGGACAATTTTAGTATTTATCAACAATGACTGAGTTCCTAATTTACCTACAATGACCACTTACAAGATTTGGGGAAATCAAAGATGAGCACAAGGGGGAATTTACTTTTCACTGAAGGTTCTCACAGCCTGGTAGGAGACCTGGATATAGACAGTTACGATTCTAAATGGTTAGCCAGGTTAGCAAAGTGTAGGTCTGTGGGGGCACCTCAGGCAGGGTGCCATGGAAGGGGCAGTGTGAGACAGACACCAAACAGGAGGTAACATTCAATCTGAGTCTTTGAAGGTTAAATAGGCATCCACGCCGAAGAAAAAAAGGAACTTGTCATCACTTGTGGCCAAAGCCAGAGGGGTCTGGAGCACGTGCTCGATTCCGTGTAATTAAGGGGCTGCGGCCGGGGAACAGGAAGGAGACAGAAGGAGATGCCGTGTAAAGGTGGTTGTAGGGAGAGGCCAAGACCCATGAATGAGGAGCCGCCTCTGTAAACGGAAGGGTCACTGATCAGATACCAACCCCAGGGGGAGACCTTTCACTGAGTCTCTTCACTAGCCCCTGTGCATCTCATGAACTGCAGACACTGTGATTCAATCACTTTCAGACGCCCCAGACACTACTCAGCTAAGGTTAAAGACCACTCTCGGGAGCAGGTGTGAGGCAAGGGTGGCAGTGTGAGAGTTAAAAGAGGTGAAGAAGGATAGCTAGGCCCAGCTCCCATGGGTGCTGAGGGGGGCCCGTTGGGGAAAGGGATGTGGCCCAGAGGTCTTGGCAGGGGTCATGGTCGATTCCCGTGAGGGACAGGAAGGACCCTGGAGTCCAAGTCAAGAGAACTGATGGCGGTGGGTGTCACCTTGCTCCTCAGTTTCTTCATCCACACCCCCAGGATAGCGGCACCCCCAGCACAGCCATACACTCAGTGCATTTGAGCGGCATCATCTTAAGGTCCCTTCCAGAGCCAAACCTTGGCGCTGGAATGGTTGGCCTTTCCCTTTTCATTTTCACCTTGGACACCTGGAGAGCCCACAAGGCAAGCACCTGGGCAAAGGGAGATTGGCAGGGTGGGGTGGTTGGGTGCTGCCTGCTAATCTCCAGGAGGCAGGCTGTTAGTGGCTGATGCCCTTCCCCCACCCCTATCCTGTTTAAACAGCCTCAGCAGGAGAACGCTCCCTGTGGGTCCAGTACTGTTCTACACTAGCCGCAGGTGGTGTCCACCCGCACGGAATGACGGGCAGCAGGTTTATTTACCCAAGAGCAAATCCACACAACTGGGAGTGCTTTTGCTTGTTGTAGCAACTGTCAATTGCTGCTTTTAGCTCAAAATGATGAGGTTTAACATTTTGTCTTTTCTGACACCTTTGATTCACAATCAGATACCTTTTAGTCACAATCAACTGCAAAGAAAATCTCTCCCAAAGTAACAAGAGCAAAGGAAAGCAGATGAAAGACTTTACAAGTTAGAGTGGATGCCTGGTAATTCCTCAGATAACATCCTGTTTACTTTTTTTTTTTTTTTAACTTATGGTGTTGATTTAGTCTACTTTCCAGTCGTAAATTTCCATAGCCCGGTTTTTCCAGGACTTTTTGGAACAAGCAGACTTTTCAGCCCACATTATTTAAAAAGTTAATTTATTATTTCTGTTTCAGCTGATTGAAATGGTCTTTTACAGGAACTGTCAAAGAGTTGATCACTTTCTTAATACGCCCATTAAAGCCAGTAAATGACTAGGACCGGTAAATTACATCTTAGAAAACAAAGACTGCGGGAAGGTTAAATTCATTGAGCAAACTCCAGCTGGATTCGCCGGCAGCCAAGGAAGCCAAGTCCCTCCTTCTTCCTTCCCCCCTCAAAAAAGACAGTTAAGACTTTTCTCCACTTTTTTCACGGGGAGGCTAAGGCTTAGGTTTACCTCCCCTGCAGCCTCAGACACCAGACAAGCCTGCCTTATCCTCCTCGTCTGCAGTGGAAGCCGCGGGGTGCTTACCCTTCGCCGAGCGGGTGTGGAGGGACGCGAGGACCAGGGCGAAGAAGAGGGCGGCGCGCGGGGCCTCGGGGGCCGGGGGCCCGGGCATGGTGATGCTGCTGAGCGCAGTGTCAGCCCCGCTGAAACGTGAACATTTCCTGTTTCCTGCTTGTTTGGGTCAGTGCTAACTTGAAGGAGAGGTGTTTGCCTGTTTTTTAGGAAGTGATGTAATTCTGCAGGAGCCTGTCAGACCAGCAAGAATTGCAAAAGAGAAGTTGCTCTTCAAGCACTGATTCAGTTAACTCTCAGCTCAAGCCCTTTTCCCGCCCCAGCCCCGCACATCGCGCGGGTGGGAGCAGCTTCCGGCGCTCAGACGTCACTCAGGATCTGGGGCTGGGGGGCGTGGACCACACGCGTTCTGGATTCGCGATTTCCCTCCATCCCCAGGTCAGCCTCCCGGGCTGCCTAGCTAGAGTCGAGGGCAGTGCACTGAAATGATGGAAATGTTCGGAGTCTGCTTGGTCCAGTGCAGCAGTCGTTAGCTACCTAGGCTGCTGAGCCCTCGAAATAGGGCTAGCGAGAACTGAATGGTCTGTTTTTATCTTTATTCGTGTGAATTTAAGTAACTTCTTCTGCCTAGTGGCTGCCACATTGGACATCAGACAGCAGGGACATCTGTGCCTTCAGGAACTGGCCAGCCAGCTTTTCTTGGGACGGCTCATCAGCAGGAAAAGGAAGATGCTGTATCCACGCCTGAAGTGTGTGTTCTGCTTCTCCACAGAGGTCATGTTTGGTTTTTTCTCAGATAACATCCTGACTTTATTTTTTAGAACAGTTTTAAGTTCACAGAAAATTAAGAGGAAAGGGCGAAGAATTTCCATGTACCCGCAGTCCCCACACTGTGGCTACCCCTGCAAAGTGATACATTCGTTTCAATCGATAGACTTACATTGACACATCATAACTACCCCAAGGCCATTGTTTACATCAGAGTTCACTCTTGGGGTTGTATCTTCTATGCGTTTGGACGCATATCATACTGGATAGCTTCCCAGCCTTAAAACTCCTCTGTGTTCCACTTGTTCACCCCTCCCAACTCCTGATAACTACTGAACTTATTGTTGCCACAGTTTTCCTCTCCCAAAATGACAGAGTTGGACTCATATAAATCATATAGCCTTTTCAGATTTGCTTCTTTCATTTTGTAATTTGCAATTAAGCTTCCTGCATGTCTCATCATGACTTGATAACTCATTTCTTTTCAGTGCTGAATACTATTCCATTGCTTGTGTGCACCACACTTCATTCACTCATCTACTGAAGGACAACGAGGTATCTTCCAAGTTTTGGCAATTAGGAATAAGGCTGCTAGACATATCCGTGTGTAGCTGTGTATGTGAACATAAACTTTCAACTCCTTTGGGAAAATACCAAGACATTTGATTGCTGGATTGATGATCAAAGAGAAACACTCTTTTAAAGGGCCCATTTCCTAAGGAGAATATGCTCTCAGGAGGGAGAAAAAAATCTGTATTTTACTTTTCTTCCATCTTGAATGACAATTTTCTCAGAGGTGGTTAGCAACAAACAAAAGAGACTGAGTTGGGGGCTTCCCTGGTAGTCCAGTGCATAAAGAGTCTGCTTTGCAATGCAAGGGGCACCGGTTGGATACCTGGTCTGGGAAGATTCCACATGCCATGGAGCGGCTGGGCCCATGTGTCCAATTACGAGCCGACGCTCTGGAGTGCATGTGCCCAGAGCCGGTGCTCTGCAAGGAGAGCGGCCACTGCAGTGGGAGACCCACGCAGGCCAAAGAATAAAGATGGATGAAAATAAATAAGTAAATAAAAAACCAATAAAAGAGGCCAAAAACTTAAAAAAAGAAAAAAAAAAAACACACCTGATTACTTCTTCACTAATTAGCTCTTAAAAAAGAAAAAAATAAAGAGAGACTGAGTTGGATTAGAAGAGGGGTGGTGTAGGGTGGGCTGGAAATCCTACCTGAATGAAACAATACAGGAAGGAGGTGAGTTTTCACCAGTGAGGAGGGTGATTAGAACAGGTGTTTTGTGCTCTACTGTAGTGCTTTCTTTGGTTTAGTTTAGGGTCAAAGCACTTCAGGATGGAATTCCACATAAATATTGGGGATTCCAAATATCATAAGACTGTTTTGAGAAATAAAGTTTACAGAACAACAAAAAAGAATGTAATTTCATCATCATATTTGTTATGTTACAAGAGAGAACAGGCAGACAGAGAGAGACTCCAGATACGTATCTCCTCTCTAACCCTTTGCCTGAAGTTTGTCATGAGTCACCAACTTCCGGTCTATACCAGCTGCAGGGACCCTATCAGTGTGACCACATGAGGTGACTGGCTTCCTCAGCCCCTGATTTGACCATTTTCTTTTTATTTAGTGCATTGCTGCTCTTCTCTGTCCATAGTCACTGTCTAGCTCAGTTCTTATCCACAGAAATAGGTTGATGATTCATGTAATAATCAGTGTGTTAATGGATTTACAGTATGCATTTAAATATGTTTAACCGACTGTTGAGCCAATTTCTGATAAAGTGTGCCTTTGTGCTTTGGGTGACAATTTAGAGCAAACAGCAGAAGAACAGAGTTCAAAATGAGATGACTGGTTTGAAAGCAACAGGCAGGGAGCTATTCATCAAACTCTTGGCTGCTGGCTCTGAGCTCCTCTAGTACTGACTTTGCGGGCAATCATTCCTGCACAAGCAGGCGTTTCTTATGCTGTACTGCATATGGGCCAGAGAGAAGGCCCAGGGCCTGAAAGTGCTTTTCACTGTGCCATTTACACTCTATTAAAACTGTCTTGGATCCCAGGAGGGAGGCATGTGTTTGGAAGCAGCCAAGGTGTGAGTCTGGGTTTCTTTGATTTTAAGGCACAGCTGGCAGGAAGCTTTGCAGAGGCAGGTGTCTGTGACGGGAGCAGATTCTTACTACGCAGACCTCTGTGGTGCCTACTCACCGCCGGCCAGTGTCTCACGGTTTCTCCAAGGGACGCCCATGTTGCTTCTGAGCAGGCAGCACTACATCACTTAGAATGATGTGCAAAATAAGCCGCAGAAGAACCCTGCACCACCCGGTAATTTCCTTTTGACCCCTGTGCTCGCTAAGACCCTTAGAGTGATTAAGCTGAGCTTAAGGGGGAGAAAATTACCATCATTGATCAGAAAATCACCGCACCTCAGTGATCTCTTTGCTGCAGTTAAATCCCAGGGTGGCTGGTGTGCAAAGTAAAGGGCTATTTACCTCTGTTTGTTCTAATTTCACCAACCATTCATTTTGGCAGTAGCTGCCTGGCCTCAGATTAAATGCTGATAGGGACATGGCAGGAAGTCAGGGCCCCAGTCGCAGTCATGAGGCAGCAGGGAGCCTCAGAGCAAGGTAAGCACCAGGCTGCGGATGGGCAGAGGTGAGGTCAGCACTGCCTGCCCACAGCTTTCAGTGATGGGAGGGGGAGGGGAGATCAGGAGGTCGGGTGCCTAGAAGATGCCCTGAGGCCTCCTCACACTCAGCAGGGCAGGAAGAGAAGCCCATTACTGGTTCCAGGTGCCCTTTATGACTGTGCACAAGAGTCTGGCTTTTACAGTCTTCTAACTCTCTGTAGTACAGACGTGACTCTCATCCAATTCCTCCTGTCCCTCTCCTGCCCCTCCCCTTCAGCCAGAAAAGAGGAGGGACTCCAAGGGAACAGCCAGAAGTGATCATCTTGCAGGGACTGCAGCCCCTCCCCCACTTCCCCTGCCTCCCCTCAGTCTCACCAACACACAGGAGCGCCTATACACGTGCTTACACATGTTCATGTACTGTGGAACTACAGGAAGGCCAACCAGAGAACCAGCAAAGACCATTTATGGAGAGCCTACAACAGCCAGGGAGTTGGCCACCGTCTCCTGCAGCAGGCAGACTCCCAGTCTAGCACAGGGGCGGGGAAAGCTCTGTAGTGGAGAAAGGAAAGACTTCCGTGGAGCACCAGAAGCTGGTTCTACTGATGGGTTCCAGTGATTGCTTATGGATGTGTTTCTGGCTTCTCCTTAATCGGATGCTCACATACACACATTGACATGATTGCACACACTTTCTGGGGCACCTCTCTCTGTCCATATGCTAGCTGGTGGTAGTTACAGGCTCTGTACTCTCTTCTTGAAGAGAAGGTGGGCCCTCAGATAAGGTAATAGTAACATCAGGTGGGGCTTGTAGATCACTCTGAAGACAGCTGGATGGGGAGCGATGTAAGTTAAGGTTTAAGGTTCTAAAGAAGCACCCAGAGATGAGTGAACAGGGGCTGGGGCTGGAGCTGGGGCAGAGACCGGCTTACCATCATTGATCAGAAAATCACCGCACCTCAGTGATCTCTTTGCTGCAGTTAAATCCCAGGGTGGATGGTGTGCAAAGTAAAGGGCTATTTACCTCTGTTTGTTCTAATTTCACCAACCATTCATTTTGGCAGTAGCTGCCTGGCCTCAGATTAAATGCTGATAGGGACATGGCAGGAAGTCAGGGCCCCAGTCGCAGTCATGAGGCAGCAGGGAGCCTCAGAGCAAGGTAAGCACCAGGCTGCGGATGGGCAGAGGTGAGGTCAGCACTGCCTGCCCACAGCTTTCAGTGATGGGAGGGGGAGGGGAGGTCAGGAGGTCGGGTGCCTAGAAGATGCCCTGAGGCCTCCTCACACTCAGCAGGGCAGGAAGAGAAGCCCATTACTGGTTCCAGGTGCCCTTTATGACTGTGCACAAGAGTCTGGCTTTTACAGTCTTCTAACTCTCTGTAGTACAGACGTGACTCTCATCCAATTCCTCCTGTCCCTCTCCTGCCCCTCCCCTTCAGCCAGAAAAGAGGAGGGACTCCAAGGGAACAGCCAGAAGTGATCATCTTGCAGGGACTGCAGCCCTCCCCATTTCCCCCTGCCTCCCCTCAGTCTCACCAACACACAGGAGCGCCTATACACGTGCTTACACATGTTCATGTACTGTGGAACTACAGGAAGGCCAACCAGAGAACCAGCAAAGACCATTTATGGAGAGCCTACAACAGCCAGGGAGTTGGCCACCGTCTCCTGCAGCAGGCAGACTCCCAGTCTAGCACAGGGGCGGGGAAAGCTCTGTAGTGGAGAAAGGAAAGACTTCCGTGGAGCACCAGAAGCTGGTTCTACTGATGGGTTCCAGTGATTGCTTATGGATGTGTTTCTGGCTTCTCCTTAATCGGATGCTCACATACACACATTGACATGATTGCACACACTTTCTGGGGCACCTCTCTCTGTCCATATGCTAGCTGGTGGTAGTTACAGGCTCTGTACTCTCTTCTTGAAGAGAAGGTGGGCCCTCAGATAAGGTAATAGTAACATCAGGTGGGGCTTGTAGATCACTCTGAAGACAGCTGGATGGGGAGCGATGTAAGTTAAGGTTTAAGGTTCTAAAGAAGCACCCAGAGAGATGAGTGAACAGGGGCTGGGGCTGGAGCTGGGGCAGAACCCCAGGGCGTGCAAGGAATCCAGCCAGGAGCAGAATTGACAGCAGTTCCTCTATGTCTTAGCTTGGGCTGCCATAGAAAATATCACAGACAGACACCTATTTTCTGAGAGTTCAAAGCCTGGGATTCTGAGATCAGGAGGCCATCATGGGGGGTCCTGGTGAGGATCCTTTTCCTGGTTTGTAGATAGGCACCTTCTTGCTGTGTCCTCACACCACACAGAAACAGAGCAGGTTCCCAGCCATCTCTTCTTATTATTATTTTTTTTTTATGATTTTGGCCTCTCTTATTGATTTTTATTTATTTATTTTCATCCATCTTTATTCTTTGGCCTGTGTGGGCCTCCTATTGCAATGCCCTCTCTTGTTGCAGAGCTCTAGTTCTGGGCACATGTGCTCCAGAGCACTGGCTTGGTAGTTGGACACATTGGTCCAGCCGCTCCGTGGCACATGGGATCTTCCCAGGCCAGGGATCGAACCAGTGCCCCTTGCACTGCAAAGTGGACTCTTCACCCACTGGACCACCAGGGACGCTCTCTGCCATCTCTTCTTGCAAGCACACTGATTTTTTCGTGAGGGCTCCACCCTCATGACCTCATGTAACCCTGATCAACCCGTCCAAAGACCAAAATACCATCAAATTTGGAGGTTAGGGCTTCAAATCTGAGTTAGGAGAGACACGAGTATTTGGTCTGTAACACACACAGGGGCTTCGAAACTGGAGTCCTCACAGCGGTTCCACCCTAGGTCTCATTCTGGACTTCCTCTATGACAGAGTCTCCATCTGCCTAAGCAGATGGTCTGGTCACCAAAAACGAAACTGAGAAGGACTGCAGTTAGGAGCTGCAGTGCCCTGTGGGTTATGGTCTAGAGGGTCCTTTGGGCAGCACCTGGAAGAGGCCAATTGGCCTTGAGATTTAGGGGTCCTCCTACCAGTGATCAGCATATATATATATATATATACTTTGAATGAATTAATGAATGCGAATGAATCAGTAAGAAAATAAAAATTCCTTTTAGAGCAGTAAGTTTTTAGGTGGTCTGGGGGTAGGGGGTAGCTACTCCAGAATTATTTGGGGAATTTATTAGACTATGTCACCTTGCACCCCATCCCAGCACAACAGAGTCTGAGCTGAGGTCCAAAACGCTGCATTTTTAATGATGTTTGGGGGCATTTTCATTCACAAGAGAACTAGAGAATCATTTTTCTAGAGTTTCATTTCTGTTCCTAGAAAGGTATGTCCCCTTTCTCACACAGTAAGAAATAACAAGCATGATGTATTTTCTGGTTTCACCTTGTTGGCCCCAAAGCTTTGAACCAGAAGTAAAGCCTGAGGATGGAAGTTTCATTAGCCCAGGTTTCCTTCCCACTTCTAGGAACATTCCTTTCCCTGGCTAACCCTAACTCATCCTTCAGGACTTAGTCTCGGAAACTTCTCCACCAGAGAGCCTTCCCAAAAGCTTCCACGTTCCGCAAGGCTGGCCTAAGACCCTCTCCGCCCCTCATCCCACAACACCCATCAGAAGGTACCAAGCAGATCTGGCTGGCCGGCCTCCCCACCTGACTGCCCTGATCTCACTCATCTGTGGCCTCCCACACCTGTTTAAAGGAATTAAACTTCCTCCCACTTATGTTTCAGTTTTGATCAAATCATATATTGAGAGCTTTTTTTTTTTCCTAGGTCCCTTCAAGTACTTTTCAAAAAGTGTTAATTGCTCAGTTGTGACTGACTGTTTGTGACTCCACGGACTGTAGCCTGCCTGGTCTCTCTGTCCATGGGATTTTCCAGGCAAGAATACTGCTGTGGGTAGCCATTTCCTTCAAAGACACACATTATTAACAGAGGATCTGTATCAGACTGCACTGGAGAATGATAAACACAGATCAGTGACTTCAGTGTTTGTTCTTTTATGTGTTTTCCTGTTTAATTTGACTTTCCAGATTTGCAGTTGATGATGTGCTAGCTAGCTAAGTCTTTAACACCCATGAAACTAAAAAACACAAAAACAGGAAGGTTTGGGGAAGATAGAAAATTATAATAGAAAAAAGGCACTGAGAGGAACAGCTGCAGTGTCAAAGTATCTGGGTCATGCCAAAATAAGCAAAAATTGAGAGGATTTGAATCAAGTAGGAGTTCCAAACTCAAGTATGGAAAAATGGTTATTTGCTCTATTTTTCTGATACAGCATCAATTTTGAATTTCACTTTTGGTTGTGATAAACTGAATACAGTAACAAATACAACCAGTGATTTCTCAGTTATTCAGGATTAACTTCAGTTGCTTTCCTTGTGGCTCAGATGGTAAAGAATCTGCCTGCAATGCAGGAGACCTGGGTTGGAAAGATACCCTGGAGAAGGGAACAGCTACCAACTCCAGTATTCTTGCCTGGAGAATTCCATGGATAGAGGATCCTGGCAAGCTACAGTCCATGGGGTTGCCAAGAATCGGACATGACTGAGAAAGGTATGTCCCCTTTCTCACACAGTAAGAAATAACAAGCATGATGTATTTTCTGGTTTCACCTTGTTGGCCCCAAAGCTTTGAACCAGAAGTAAAGCCTGAGGATGGAAGTTTCATTAGCCCAGGTTTCCTTCCCACTTCTAGGAACATTCCTTTCCCTGGCTAACCCTAACTCATCCTTCAGGACTTAGTCTCGGAAACTTCTCCACCAGAGAGCCTTCCCAAAAGCTTCCACGTTCCGCAAGGCTGGCCTAAGACCCTCTCCGCCCCTCATCCCACAACACCCATCAGAAGGTACCAAGCAGATCTGGCTGGCCGGCCTCCCCACCTGACTGCCCTGATCTCACTCATCTGTGGCCTCCCACACCTGTTTAAAGGAATTAAACTTCCTCCCACTTATGTTTCAGTTTTGATCAAATCATATATTGAGAGCTTTTTTTTTTTCCTAGGTCCCTTCAAGTACTTTTCAAAAAGTGTTAATTGCTCAGTTGTGACTGACTGTTTGTGACTCCACGGACTGTAGCCTGCCTGGTCTCTCTGTCCATGGGATTTTCCAGGCAAGAATACTGCTGTGGGTAGCCATTTCCTTCAAAGACACACATTATTAACAGAGGATCTGTATCAGACTGCACTGGAGAATGATAAACACAGATCAGTGACTTCAGTGTTTGTTCTTTTATGTGTTTTCCTGTTTAATTTGACTTTCCAGATTTGCAGTTGATGATGTGCTAGCTAGCTAAGTCTTTAACACCCATGAAACTAAAAAACACAAAAACAGGAAGGTTTGGGGAAGATAGAAAATTATAATAGAAAAAAGGCACTGAGAGGAACAGCTGCAGTGTCAAAGTATCTGGGTCATGCCAAAATAAGCAAAAATTGAGAGGATTTGAATCAAGTAGGAGTTCCAAACTCAAGTATGGAAAAATGGTTATTTGCTCTATTTTTCTGATACAGCATCAATTTTGAATTTCACTTTTGGTTGTGATAAACTGAATACAGTAACAAATACAACCAGTGATTTCTCAGTTATTCAGGATTAACTTCAGTTGCTTTCCTTGTGGCTCAGATGGTAAAGAATCTGCCTGCAATGCAGGAGACCTGGGTTGGAAAGATACCCTGGAGAAGGGAACAGCTACCAACTCCAGTATTCTTGCCTGGAGAATTCCATGGATAGAGGATCCTGGCAAGCTACAGTCCATGGGGTTGCCAAGAATCGGACATGACTGAGCAACTAACACTTTAATGTTTCAAATGTTTCAGGTTCCTTCCCTCCATCCTCCAGTTTTCTTTGAGATTGCCTTGGGAATGCCATAGTTGGTAGAAAAGTCTGTCTCCTTGCTTGAGCCTTTAGAAGACAAAAAAATGAAGAATTAAGTCTTTATCTTTGCATCTTAACTGAGTCCTCCTTTTCCTAGACCAAATAGTAGCCTAATTTGCTACATATGGGGTCTTTAGACAGGTGTATAAGCAGAGTCCAGAGCCCCCCAATCCACTTATTCTTTAAATTTCATCTAATATCCTGCCACCATGTTCATGAAATATTCAAGAACAATGAAGCTGACTCACTGGAGGAAGGATGGATGGAAGTCCACTAAACTGAGAAGCCCAAATCCAAGGCCCCAGTGTTAGTCTTTCAAGGACTAGAGTCTCTGGCCTCATCTGCTTTATCTGTGAGGCTTTGGGGATGACTAGACAGTCACTATTGCCCCAGTACTCATGGTCTATGGATCTAAGAGATTTTGTGGGGAGGCAGGTGCATTTAAAAGTTCCTAGTGGAGAAAAAGACCTCAGCTTCTAAAGAGAGGACCTGTTATAAACCCCCCAGTGCATCCTCAAGCCTGTTGTTCACTACTGAGCTCCAGAAACGTAGGCAGGTATTTACAGCAACATCAGGGCCCTGGGCCGGATGAATGCGGAAGGCAGAGGAGTTCCAGAAGTGCCATAAAGTTGACTAGGATGGAGTTGAAATGGAGCAGCTATTAGCATGGAGGTTGGAGCAGCATGACAGTTGTGGATCTGGGGCAGGAGGAGGGAAATAAACAGGTAAGTGCCCCAAAGAAAGGTGACATATTTCCTTCACGTAACTGGAGCCCCGGGGCATGACAGTGTGGATCTGGGCAGTTATTCAGGATTAACTTCAGTTGCTTTCCTTGTGGCTCAGATGGTAAAGAATCTGCCTGCAATGCAGGAGACCTGGGTTGGAAAGATACCCTGGAGAAGGGAACAGCTACCAACTCCAGTATTCTTGCCTGGAGAATTCCATGGATAGAGGATCCTGGCAAGCTACAGTCCATGGGGTTGCCAAGAATCGGACATGACTGAGCAACTAACACTTTAATGTTTCAAATGTTTCAGGTTCCTTCCCTCCATCCTCCAGTTTTCTTTGAGATTGCCTTGGGAATGCCATAGTTGGTAGAAAAGTCTGTCTCCTTGCTTGAGCCTTTAGAAGACAAAAAAATGAAGAATTAAGTCTTTATCTTTGCATCTTAACTGAGTCCTCCTTTTCCTAGACCAAATAGTAGCCTAATTTGCTACATATGGGGTCTTTAGACAGGTGTATAAGCAGAGTCCAGAGCCCCCCAATCCACTTATTCTTTAAATTTCATCTAATATCCTGCCACCATGTTCATGAAATATTCAAGAACAATGAAGCTGACTCACTGGAGGAAGGATGGATGGAAGTCCACTAAACTGAGAAGCCCAAATCCAAGGCCCCAGTGTTAGTCTTTCAAGGACTAGAGTCTCTGGCCTCATCTGCTTTATCTGTGAGGCTTTGGGGATGACTAGACAGTCACTATTGCCCCAGTACTCATGGTCTATGGATCTAAGAGATTTTGTGGGGAGGCAGGTGCATTTAAAAGTTCCTAGTGGAGAAAAAGACCTCAGCTTCTAAAGAGAGGACCTGTTATAAACCCCCCAGTGCATCCTCAAGCCTGTTGTTCACTACTGAGCTCCAGAAACGTAGGCAGGTATTTACAGCAACATCAGGGCCCTGGGCCGGATGAATGCGGAAGGCAGAGGAGTTCCAGAAGTGCCATAAAGTTGACTAGGATGGAGTTGAAATGGAGCAGCTATTAGCATGGAGGTTGGAGCAGCATGACAGTTGTGGATCTGGGGCAGGAGGAGGGAAATAAACAGGTAAGTGCCCCCAAAAGAAAGGTGACATATTTCCTTCACTAACTGTGAAGCAGTAGGCCCAGAACTTATCTTAACCCAGGGACAAAAGTCTCTAAGTCACTATGTGATGATCATTTCAGCTCCAACCACACAGGGGCAGTGATACTGGGGTTTCAGCACCCGCGGGCTAGCATCAACTCTGCGGGGACCTTCCACAGAAAGGGAAGGCAGCAGGGATTACCCCCGGTTGAACCGGGAGATCTCGGAGAAAGGCAAATCTTGAACTGTCCGCCCCGCAGCCCCCTGGCTGAGGCAGGGGACAATCAGACGCGACAGGGGTTCCATCGAAGTAGTTCCGCTTTATTAGTGAAGACCCACAGCTTTTATAGGCAAGTGAAGGGGGTTTTGCACAGGACTTCCTATAGATTACACCAATCAAGCTAAAGACCAAGCAATCATTCACGAGCGTGGAAACCAAGGGAACGAATCAGAAATTTTGACCATCAATTAACAATTTAGATCACGCCCTGCCTCTTCCTGTAGGCGCCATCTTAGCTGCAAACATGTGCTTAAGCTTCTTTAAACAATGCACTTAAGCTTCCCTTCATTTCCATGTCCCTTCCTGTAGGCGCCATCTTAGCTCCAAGCTGAAACAATGTGCTTAAGCTTCTTTTCACTCCCACATCCCTTCCTGTAGGCGCCATCTTAGCTCCAAACTGCAAACATGTGCTTAAGCTTCTTTATGCTTAAAACGGTCCTCTTTCAATTCAGAGCCCCACAAACTCCACCCCATGGAAAGAGGTCACTTCCTTCTAGATCTCACTGTGAGCTTTTTCTCTTCAAGAGGAATAGCAAGCCCTTGTAACCGACTAGGTAACTGTTCCCAGCTCTCAATGCTTTCTCCGAATGACCTGAATTTCATCCTTGCTCTGTGACTTGGCAGTCTCTCCCACTCATGTAGGCAATGTTTACCTCCCTGCCTTATTGATCTTGAGCCAGGCCATGTAGGACATTCTCTGACCAAAAAACATGGGTAAAAGAGACAGTGTGGGCTGAATTCTTGAGAGCCGTCACGCACTCTGGCTCCCCTTCTTGTGTTCTTGGAATCTTGCATATCTCTGACCTGACATCACAAGCCCTGTAATGTAAAGCAGACGCACAGAACTTATCTTAACCCAGGGACAAAAGTCTCTAAGTCACTATGTGATGATCATTTCAGCTCCAACCACACAGGGGCAGTGATACTGGGGTTTCAGCACCGCTGGCTAGCATCAACTCTGCGGGGACCTTCCACAGAAAGGGAAGGCAGCAGGGATTACCCCGGTTGAACCGGGAGATCTCGGAGAAAGGCAAATCTTGAACTGTCGCCCGCAGCCCCTGGCTGAGGCAGGGGACAATCAGACGCGACAGGGGTTCCATCGAAGTAGTTCCGCTTTATTAGTGAAGACCCACAGCTTTTATAGGCAAGTGAAGGGGGTTTTGCACAGGACTTCCTATAGATTACACCAATCAAGCTAAAGACCAAGCAATCATTCACGAGCGTGGAAACCAAGGGAACGAATCAGAAATTTTGACCATCAATTAACAATTTAGATCACGCCTGCCTCTTCCTGTAGGCGCCATCTTAGCTGCAAACATGTGCTTAAGCTTCTTTAAACAATGCACTTAAGCTTCCCTTCATTTCCATGTCCCTTCCTGTAGGCGCCATCTTAGCTCCAAGCTGAAACAATGTGCTTAAGCTTCTTTTCACTCCCACATCCCTTCCTGTAGGCGCCATCTTAGCTCCAAACTGCAAACATGTGCTTAAGCTTCTTTATGCTTAAAACGGTCCTCTTTCAATTCAGAGCCCCACAAACTCCACCCCATGGAAAGAGGTCACTTCCTTCTAGATCTCACTGTGAGCTTTTTCTCTTCAAGAGGAATAGCAAGCCCTTGTAACCGACTAGGTAACTGTTCCCAGCTCTCAATGCTTTCTCCGAATGACCTGAATTTCATCCTTGCTCTGTGACTTGGCAGTCTCTCCCACTCATGTAGGCAATGTTTACCTCCCTGCCTTATTGATCTTGAGCCAGGCCATGTAGGACATTCTCTGACCAAAAAACATGGGTAAAAGAGACAGTGTGGGCTGAATTCTTGAGAGCCGTCACGCACTCTGGCTCCCCTTCTTGTGTTCTTGGAATCTTGCATATCTCTGACCTGACATCACAAGCCCTGTAATGTAAAGCAGACCTCAACAAGATCGGCGACCTGGAATCCTGCCCAGCTCAGCCTGGATCAGCCAAACCACCGGGGACTGACAGATCCTGAACATGGACATGTTTATGATGTGGAGGGATTTAGGGTGGTTGATCACATAGTATCAGTGCAACAGTAGCTGACTCATATAGCTCTTAAGATCCTTCATTCAAAAGTGGCAGACCTGAGTAGAAAAAGTCAGACAAGAAAATCAGAGCTGCTTCTGGCAAAGCCACGAAAACACTGAGAAATGTGGTTGTCACATCATCCCATGGACAGAGGAGATAAAGCTTGGGAAGATACGGCTATTCCCACTTAAGTCACCACTGTCCTCTTCCTGCCCCCACTTGTGGGCCCGATGTTCTGTTCACAGCCAGCAGATATACATGGCTGAGTCACGCTGTGCTGTCACCCATGGCCTTTATGGACTTCTGGGTCCCTGGACAGCTAGTGATGGTAGGCGCACTGTCCATGGCAGTGTTTACTGGGGAGGAAGTATATTGATAGCATCTGCGGTGTGTTATGTCCTCGTGATCTTTACCACATTATATTTGCTTTATATAATGCAGACAATCTCTTTCTTCCCTGAAAGAGAGCAGGATCCATCTGAGTCAACTTGGTGACTTCCTCCTCCTTAACACTCTGGCCCACAACAGAGCCCCAAACCAATGAATCTGTGCTGAATTAACAAAAGAACTGGAGAAAGAATCTAAAGATGGCCCTATTCAAATGAGATTTTAAGAACTCTTTCCTTTGCACCTGCACCTTTCGGGCACTTGCATTTGTAAATGGCCACGTGTTACCAAACCAGAAACAAAATAATTCTTAGTCTCCCAGCAGGGAATTTAATCCATGAGCCTTTTCAAAGCAGCCCAGTCCTTGGAATGAATTCTAGTCACACCACGCTCAATTATCCTCCTCTGGTGGAACGATGTCTTGTCATTGCTTAAACCTGTCTGTACTCTCTCATCAGGGCCCTTTGCAAAACGTGTTGGGTCTTTAAAAAGAAGAGAATGGAATGGAGGTCTCCACGTGTGGGTTAGGGTGTGAATGCCTGGAGGGGTTCTCCTGGCCTGGTTGGGCCACCAGTGGCTCCGGAGCTCGTGGCAGCTCCTGTGGGACTTTTACAGGAAGGGAAGATATTTTTATCCCTACAGAGCACTAAGAAAACCTTCTCTTTGACCATCTCTAGGAATGGTGAATTAGTCTGGCCAGGGACAGAATAAGAGAACAGTGCAACAGTAGCTGACTCATATAGCTCTTAAGATCCTTCATTCAAAAGTGGCAGACCTGAGTAGAAAAAGTCAGACAAGAAAATCAGAGCTGCTTCTGGCAAAGCCACGAAAACACTGAGAAATGTGGTTGTCACATCATCCCATGGACAGAGGAGATAAAGCTTGGGAAGATACGGCTATTCCCACTTAAGTCACCACTGTCCTCTTCCTGCCCCCACTTGTGGGCCCGATGTTCTGTTCACAGCCAGCAGATATACATGGCTGAGTCACGCTGTGCTGTCACCCATGGCCTTTATGGACTTCTGGGTCCCTGGACAGCTAGTGATGGTAGGCGCACTGTCCATGGCAGTGTTTACTGGGGAGGAAGTATATTGATAGCATCTGCGGTGTGTTATGTCCTCGTGATCTTTACCACATTATATTTGCTTTATATAATGCAGACAATCTCTTTCTTCCCTGAAAGAGAGCAGGATCCATCTGAGTCAACTTGGTGACTTCCTCCTCCTTAACACTCTGGCCCACAACAGAGCCCCAAACCAATGAATCTGTGCTGAATTAACAAAAGAACTGGAGAAAGAATCTAAAGATGGCCCTATTCAAATGAGATTTTAAGAACTCTTTCCTTTGCACCTGCACCTTTCGGGCACTTGCATTTGTAAATGGCCACGTGTTACCAAACCAGAAACAAAATAATTCTTAGTCTCCCAGCAGGGAATTTAATCCATGAGCCTTTTCAAAGCAGCCCAGTCCTTGGAATGAATTCTAGTCACACCACGCTCAATTATCCTCCTCTGGTGGAACGATGTCTTGTCATTGCTTAAACCTGTCTGTACTCTCTCATCAGGGCCCTTTGCAAAACGTGTTGGGTCTTTAAAAAGAAGAGAATGGAATGGAGGTCTCCACGTGTGGGTTAGGGTGTGAATGCCTGGAGGGGTTCTCCTGGCCTGGTTGGGCCACCAGTGGCTCCGGAGCTCGTGGCAGCTCCTGTGGGACTTTTACAGGAAGGGAAGATATTTTTATCCCTACAGAGCACTAAGAAAACCTTCTCTTTGACCATCTCTAGGAATGGTGAATTAGTCTGGCCAGGGACAGAATAAGAGAAATCTCACCATCTTCACATATAAACATCAGCATGTTGAAAAAGCAGTAAGGAAAAAATATGCATGTCTCTGGATAGAAAACTCAAGGATAAAATCCACCAGCAATTAACAGTGATTCCTGGAGAGAGAAGGGGCTTCTGTGGTGGCTCAGATGGTAAAGAATCTACCTGCCAGGATAACCCCTGGGTTGGGAAGATTCCCCTGGAGAAAGAAATAGCCACCCACTCCAGTACTCTTGCCTGGAGAATCCCCTGGACAGAGGAGCGTGGTGGCCTGCAGTCCATGTGGTCACAAAGAGTCAGACACGAGTGAGTGACTCTCACTTTAAACTTTTCAAGTTTCTGGAGAGAGAGGGTGAAAACTGGGCGGGAGGGGCCAGGAGGAATAGGGGAACCAAGGGGAGATCTCCTTTGATCCATGTTGGTACAACTGGAAAGAATGTAATACATGTATTACCTTCTTAATATTAAAAAACAGAACAAAAAAGAGTGAAAAAAAAAAGAGAGACTCATGATAGGCCTGCAGGTAGGTTGGGAAAAACTCAGATTTTTCAGAGAGATTGTGTGTCAAAAGGAAGATTGTTTAGTAAGCAAAGATGGGGATTAATTAGAAAAGAGAAAGTGTTTTTGAAGGAAAACAAAATGAAGGAAATGAAGTTGTCTTTGGGAGATCCTGCGGACAGAATCTAGAGAAGCTAGTAAGTCTGCACAGGGGTAACTGCAAAAAACCTCTTTATAAAAGATTGGTCGAGAGCGGAGGCATTGGCCGGTGAATTGTTAAAAGCTATCTTTATTTAACGACCACCCAGGACTGTGGCTGGGACTGGGGGACTGGAGGGAACAGTGATGGGAGAAAGATGGAAGGGTGACCAGAACACAACTCTTAAAATTCATCCTAGGGCTTCCCTGGTGGTCCAGTGGGTAAGGACACTGTCTTGCAGTGCAAGGGGCGCCGGTTCGATCCCTGGCCTGGGAAGATCCCACGTGCCGCGGAGCGGCTGGACCGATGTGTCCAATCACCGAACCAGAGCTCTGGAGCGCATGCGCCCAGAGCCGGTGCTCTGCGACAACAGATGCCACCACGATGGGAGGCCGACACAGGCCAAAGAACAAAGATGGATGAAAAATAGACAAATAAAAGACCAATAGAAGTGGCCCACCCGCCCCTGCTCCCTCCCCCCCACCCCACTCCCCTCAAAAAGAAAAGAAAAAAAAAAATTCATCCTAAACCTAGGTTCTAACTAGGGTGTTTTCTCCCTGGCGATGCCCATTTTGGGTGGTGCTACTGGCCTCTAGTAAGTGCACACCCACACAGGCCAGCCCCGCCCCCAGTCACCCAAAATGTCAGGAGCCCTGAGGCTTAAAAATCCCTGTGCTACAGTTCATATGGAAACACAGAAGATCTCGAATAGCCAAAGCAAGCCTGAGGAAGAAGAATGGAGTTGGAGGGATCAGCCTCCCTAACTTCAGACTCTACTACAAAGCAACAGTTATCAAGACAGTATGGTACTGGCACAAAAACAGAACTATAGATCAATGGAACAAGATTGAGAACCCAGAGATCAACCCACGCACCTATGGGTACCTTATTTTTGACAAAGGAGGAGAAACTATAAAATGGGAGAAAGACAGCCTCTTCAACAAATGGTGCTGGGAAAATTAGACAGCTACATGCAAGAAAATGAAGTTGGAACATTCCCTGACACCATACACAAAGATCAACTCAAAATGGATTAAAGACCTAAATGCAAGACCAGAAACCATCAATCTCTTAGAGGAGAATATAGGCAAAACCCTCAAGGACATCAATCAAAGCAAGATCTTCTCTGACCCACCTACTAGAATAGAGGAACTGAAAACAAAAAGTAGCATGTGGGACCTAATGAAACTTCAAAGTTTTGTACAGCAAAAGAAACTACAAAAAAGCTGAACAGACAGCCCACAGAATGGGAGAACATCATAGCAAATGAAACAACAGACAAAGAATTAATCTCCAAAATCTACAAGCAACTCAGACAACTCAGCACAGGGAAAATGAGCAGCCCAATCAAAAAATTGGAAAAAGATCTAAAGAGACGCCTCTCCAAAGAGGACATATAGATGGCCCAAAAATACATAAAACGATGCTCAACCTTGCTTATTATCAGAGAAATGCAAATTAAAACCACAATGAGATACCACCTCACACCTGTCAGAATGGCCATCATCAACAAATCAACAGAGAACAAATGCTGGAGAGGGTGCGGAGAAAAGGGAACCCTCTTGCATTGCTGGTGGGAATGTAAATTGATACAACCTCTATGCAAGACAATATGGAGATTCCTTAAAAAACTAAAAATAGAAGCACCCTATGACCCAGCAATCCCACTATTAGGCCTATATCCTGATGAAATCAAAAATGAAAGAGGCACCTGTACCCCAATGTTCATTGCAGCTCTCTATACAATAGCCAGAACACGGAAGCAACCTAGATGTCCATCGACAAATGAATGGATCCAGAAGCTCTGGTACATATATACAATGGAATACTACTCAGCTGTTAAAAGAAATGCAGAAGACTCAGTCCTAATGAGGTGGCTGGCTCTAGAACCTATCATAAAAAGTGAAGTAAGTCAAAAAGAGAAAGACAAGTATAGTATACTAACTCATATATATGGGATCTAGTAAGATGGTCATGATAACACATGCAGTGAACTCATGAAAAAACAGAGAATAGACATAAAGACATTGTGGAGACTGAACAGTGGGAGGGAGGCATGGAGGGAGTAACATGGAAGCCTATACTGTCATGTGTGGAAAAGATAGCTATTGTCATTGTGCTAGGGGAATAGGAGTACCTACAACCACTTGGGGCAATGGTCTGGAGGGATGGGGGGAACTGGGTGGGGGGAGGGTCCAGGGATATGCATATGAATGATCTGGGAACATACATGTAAAAAAATAAATAAATTAAAAAAAAAAAACAAAAACCCTGTGCTAAACCCAAGTAAGAACTGACATTCACTGAGATGTGAAGGCCTCCAATGTTTTCACAACCACTTACCCTTTATCCCAGACTCTGAGGGAAGCAGGGCTGGCATCCTTATTTCCCAGAGGCAGCTGAGGAAGTGGAAGTCCAGGACCAGAGGCCTGGGACCCACAGCTTGGAATCCAGGCTCAGGGCTCTGGTCCCATGCTCATCTGACTCACTTAAGTGACACACAAAAGTCCTCCTGAAACCAAATGGTTGAGTGAACATGTGCTGTCCTCAGGAAATGGGACTGCCACTGAAGCACACAGTAATGCTGGCAGTGAGATTGGAAGAAACATAGAAAATTATTCAAGTGTCAGTGACATCGCCACAGAGTTCTTACAGTGGTCCTCAGGCATGCTTGCTGTACACCCCCAGGAGGAATCGTTAATATACAGAGATCAGAAAATGCTGGGCTTGCTCAGGAAAGCGCATGCCCACACAGTCAGAAAATGGCGTGTATAAAGAGAAATGGGGGCCATATGGTTGGAAAAAAAGCTGGGATGAGGGCTCGAGAGGGAGTGGAGAAGAGAAGGGCACTCTGTCAGTGAGGAGGAACTCTGGATGTCTTCAAGGGCACTGGTGGCATGACCTGAGTGGTGTTTTAGTAAGCCCGCTCCATGAAGGACACTGTCTTTTAAAGAAAACATATTCCTCCTGTCGCTGTTACAAAACGGGTTGCTTTTAAAAGCGTTGCATTTGATTTTGGTGGGTTTTCACTGAGGACTGAGTACTTTGCTACAATTTGGATGAAACTACTTACCAGAGATTGGAGATAAAAATAGCATCTTGCACAGCTGTCCCTCTGGGTGTCTATTTAAATACATAGTAAGTGAAGTCATTGCACAAACATTCACATGACTAGCTGTCATCTGACACTAACCTAAATGGGTTTATTACTCTAATTCTAAATTCAAATGCACCAAAATAGGCTCCCCTGTGCTTCCAGGGTGTCTAAGTGTCATTTCCTTGTGCTAACCCTGGAAGGGAGATCATCACCCTCAAAGTTACTAGAAAATAAAACCCCTCTTTACTTATGGCGCCATGCTGGCTGCTACCCCAAATAAATTGCTGTCTTTTCCTTTAAATTGCTTACAATTCATCTATCAGTACAGCATTTAAATTTTTCTCAGGTGTACATTCTCACTGTAGAAACTGTAGAAAATGCAGATAAGTAGATGGCAAAAAATAACTGTTACACTTTCTTTCTAGAGCTTTTTTTTTGAAATCAATAGATAAGCTATCTTTTTTTCGAAGTATCATTCTGAAATCACACTTGTGTTTTCCTGCTTAAAAATTAAAATCTTCCATTTAAGTAATTGCATTAACTGAATCTATCCTCCAGTTGACTCTCTTTCTTCTTGGTGAAGTTCATGCCAATGTGATCATCACTGGAAAAATAATTGCATGTCCAGGAATATCTGATGGCTAAAAGAAACGACAGCATTGCTTCATGAATTGTTTTTCTCTTAACTAGTTAATTTAACATTTCTAAGTATTCTTAGTCCTTCAGAAATAATGACATTGTGGAGTATTCCTATAGAACACATTTTTTGTTCCAACCTTGATAATTTGATTTCCATTTCTTTCCCTCAAAACAGGTTAAGAATCATTGCTGATTATATTAAAAGAGAGATTTTAATTCTTACTTCGTTCTTTAAATCTGTGTTGGGGTAATCAGTGCACATTGCTCAGTCACATCTCCCAAGGACATGGAAGCACAGGAAGTACTGGAAGGTACTATAGCACTGATCAAGGGCCTAGTTCTAGAATTGTGGGTTTTTTCCCTTGTCTTAAAGTCTTTACTGAAATCATTACAATATTGCTTCTGTTTTTATGTTTCAGTTTTCTTGGCAGCGAGGCATATGTGATTTTAGCTCCCCAACCAGGGACTGAACCCACACCTCCTGCATAGGAAGGCAAACTATTAACCGCTGAACTATCAGAGATGTCCCCAGTCATCCTTTTAGAAATCAGCTGTCATCTGACACTAACCTAAATGGGTTTATTACTCTAATTCTAAATTCAAATGCACCAAAATAGGCTCCCCTGTGCTTCCAGGGTGTCTAAGTGTCATTTCCTTGTGCTAACCCTGGAAGGGAGATCATCACCCTCAAAGTTACTAGAAAATAAAACCCCTCTTTACTTATGGCGCCATGCTGGCTGCTACCCCAAATAAATTGCTGTCTTTTCCTTTAAATTGCTTACAATTCATCTATCAGTACAGCATTTAAATTTTTCTCAGGTGTACATTCTCACTGTAGAAACTGTAGAAAATGCAGATAAGTAGATGGCAAAAAATAACTGTTACACTTTCTTTCTAGAGCTTTTTTTTTTTTTGAAATCAATAGATAAGCTATCTTTTTTTCGAAGTATCATTCTGAAATCACACTTGTGTTTTCCTGCTTAAAAATTAAAATCTTCCATTTAAGTAATTGCATTAACTGAATCTATCCTCCAGTTGACTCTCTTTCTTCTTGGTGAAGTTCATGCCAATGTGATCATCACTGGAAAAATAATTGCATGTCCAGGAATATCTGATGGCTAAAAGAAACGACAGCATTGCTTCATGAATTGTTTTTCTCTTAACTAGTTAATTTAACATTTCTAAGTATTCTTAGTCCTTCAGAAATAATGACATTGTGGAGTATTCCTATAGAACACATTTTTTGTTCCAACCTTGATAATTTGATTTCCATTTCTTTCCCTCAAAACAGGTTAAGAATCATTGCTGATTATATTAAAAGAGAGATTTTAATTCTTACTTCGTTCTTTAAATCTGTGTTGGGGTAATCAGTGCACATTGCTCAGTCACATCTCCCAAGGACATGGAAGCACAGGAAGTACTGGAAGGTACTATAGCACTGATCAAGGGCCTAGTTCTAGAATTGTGGGTTTTTTCCCTTGTCTTAAAGTCTTTACTGAAATCATTACAATATTGCTTCTGTTTTTATGTTTCAGTTTTCTTGGCAGCGAGGCATATGTGATTTTAGCTCCCCAACCAGGGACTGAACCCACACCTCCTGCATAGGAAGGCAAACTATTAACCGCTGAACTATCAGAGATGTCCCCAGAGTTATTTTCTCAGTCATCCTTTTAGACATCCATGTCATGGTGCCTTTCACTCCTAACTTTCTCTCATAGCTTCAAGAAAAACACATCAGGATATTTTATTGTCGAAAAGTTGTCATTGTCATTCAAAAGGACGCTCAATTCAAAGCTGTTCAGTGACCCACAAGGTAGTGAGCTTGAGGGCTTTGACCCTGTAAAGGTGATCATAAACTTGTCAAAAATTGTCCTTTTGAAATCTGGACTAAACGATGTGTGGTCTCTCAGTCCATGGGTAGTGAAAAAAGAAGGCAGAATTCACAAGCAGAGAACAAGAGACCCAAACAGGAGACCACATGGATCAGAGAAGCTGGAGGCAAGGAGAAGAAAAGCCAAGCCGTGAGTGGTCCATCTGCTTGCGTGCTTATAAGAAATTAACTTTAAGTGGGTGAGATGCCTTGTTTTCGTTTTGAACAACCAAAAATGCTTCCATGCTTATTTTCATTCTAGTGTTCACAGTGATTAGCATAAGCTTCACACAAAGTAAGTCTTAATGTTTATGGAAATAAATATTTCATTTGTTTTCTCAAACAATATTGTATTCAAGACCTTGGAAAAACTCCGCTGAGAATGTCATGATTCTGAAGACAATATCAAGAAAATAAGCAGACAAGACCCACACTGAGAAAAAATACTTGCAAAAGATAAAGGATCTGATAAAGGACGGTCATCTAAAATATACAAAGAACTCAGGAAGAATCACTGATTATATTAAAGAGAGATTTTAATTCTTACTTCGTTCTTTAAATCTGTGTTGGGGTAATCAGTGCACATTGCTCAGTCACATCTCCCAAGGACATGGAAGCACAGGAAGTACTGGAAGGTACTATAGCACTGATCAAGGGCCTAGTTCTAGAATTGTGGGTTTTTTCCCTTGTCTTAAAGTCTTTACTGAAATCATTACAATATTGCTTCTGTTTTTATGTTTCAGTTTTCTTGGCAGCGAGGCATATGTGATTTTAGCTCCCCAACCAGGGACTGAACCCACACCTCCTGCATAGGAAGGCAAACTATTAACCGCTGAACTATCAGAGATGTCCCCAGAGTTATTTTCTCAGTCATCCTTTTAGACATCCATGTCATGGTGCCTTTCACTCCTAACTTTCTCTCATAGCTTCAAGAAAAACACATCAGGATATTTTATTGTCGAAAAGTTGTCATTGTCATTCAAAAGGACGCTCAATTCAAAGCTGTTCAGTGACCCACAAGGTAGTGAGCTTGAGGGCTTTGACCCTGTAAAGGTGATCATAAACTTGTCAAAAATTGTCCTTTTGAAATCTGGACTAAACGATGTGTGGTCTCTCAGTCCATGGGTAGTGAAAAAAGAAGGCAGAATTCACAAGCAGAGAACAAGAGACCCAAACAGGAGACCACATGGATCAGAGAAGCTGGAGGCAAGGAGAAGAAAAGCCAAGCCGTGAGTGGTCCATCTGCTTGCGTGCTTATAAGAAATTAACTTTAAGTGGGTGAGATGCCTTGTTTTCGTTTTGAACAACCAAAAATGCTTCCATGCTTATTTTCATTCTAGTGTTCACAGTGATTAGCATAAGCTTCACACAAAGTAAGTCTTAATGTTTATGGAAATAAATATTTCATTTGTTTTCTCAAACAATATTGTATTCAAGACCTTGGAAAAACTCCGCTGAGAATGTCATGATTCTGAAGACAATATCAAGAAAATAAGCAGACAAGACCCACACTGAGAAAAAATACTTGCAAAAGATAAAGGATCTGATAAAGGACGGTCATCTAAAATATACAAAGAACTCAGGAAACTCAACAATAATAAAACAACTAATTCAGTTTAAAGAAGGACCAAAGACCTTAATAGAGAAGATACACAGATGGCAAATAAGCACATGGAACGACGCTCCACACAGGTCATTAGGGAAATGCAAACGAAAACAACAATGAGATATGACTACATACTTGTTAGAATGGCCAGACTCCGGAACATGGACAGCACCAAACGCTGGTGAGGATGTGGAGCAACTTGAGTTTTCATTTATTGCTGGTGGGAAAGCAAAATGGTATAGCTATGGGACTTCCCTGGTTGTCCAGTGGTTAGGACTCTGTGCTACTAATGCCAGGGGCCTGGGTTCGATCCTGGTCAGGAAACTAGATCCCACATGCCACAACTAAGACCCAGTGCAGCCAAATTAAGATAAATAAAGCAGTAATTTTTTAAAAAAATGGCATAGCTACTTTTGGAAGACAGCTTTCCAGTTTCTCACAAAATGAAACAAAGTCTTCTTACCACATGATTCAGCAATCATGTTTCTTGGTATCTACTGAGAAGAGCTAAAAGTTTTATGTTCACCAAGTAGCCTGCACATGGATGTGTATAGCAGCTTTATTCACAATTGCCAAAACTTGGAAGCAAGCAAGATATCCCTCAGCTGGAGAATGGATAAATAAACTCTAGCATATCCAGACAATGGAATGTGATTGAGCACTAAAAGAAATAAGCTCTCAAGCCATGAAAAACCATGAGGAACCTTAGATGCTTATCACTAAGTGCAGGAAGCCAATCTGAAGAGGTTATACATACTCTTTGATTCCTACTATATGACATTATGGAAAAAACAAAACTGTGGGGAAAGTAAAGAGATTGGTAGCTGTCAAGGGTTGCGTGGGGGACAGATGAACACATGGTGCACAGAGAATTCTTAGGTCAGTGAAACTACTTGGTAGGATACTATTGAATATCATGGTGAACTTATGTCATTTATATTTATCTAAACCCATAATATGTACAGCAACAAGCGTGAACCCTAATGAAAACTACTGTCTTTGGATGATAATGATGTATCAGTGTAGGTTCTTCAGCTGTAACATATGTACCACGCAGACAGGAGATCTTTTAATAGGAGGGGGGGGTGGGGGAAAGAACTCAGGAAACTCAACAATAATAAAACAACTAATTCAGTTTAAAGAAGGACCAAAGACCTTAATAGAGAAGATACACAGATGGCAAATAAGCACATGGAACGACGCTCCACACAGGTCATTAGGGAAATGCAAACGAAAACAACAATGAGATATGACTACATACTTGTTAGAATGGCCAGACTCCGGAACATGGACAGCACCAAACGCTGGTGAGGATGTGGAGCAACTTGAGTTTTCATTTATTGCTGGTGGGAAAGCAAAATGGTATAGCTATGGGACTTCCCTGGTTGTCCAGTGGTTAGGACTCTGTGCTACTAATGCCAGGGGCCTGGGTTCGATCCCTGGTCAGGAAACTAGATCCCACATGCCACAACTAAGACCCAGTGCAGCCAAATTAAGATAAATAAAGCAGTAATTTTTTAAAAAAATGGCATAGCTACTTTTGGAAGACAGCTTTCCAGTTTCTCACAAAATGAAACAAAGTCTTCTTACCACATGATTCAGCAATCATGTTTCTTGGTATCTACTGAGAAGAGCTAAAAGTTTTATGTTCACCAAGTAGCCTGCACATGGATGTTTCTAGCAGCTTTATTCACAATTGCCAAAACTTGGAAGCAAGCAAGATATCCCTCAGCTGGAGAATGGATAAATAAACTCTAGCATATCCAGACAATGGAATGTGATTGAGCACTAAAAAGAAATAAGCTCTCAAGCCATGAAAAACCATGAGGAACCTTAGATGCTTATCACTAAGTGCAGGAAGCCAATCTGAAGAGGTTATACATACTCTTTGATTCCTACTATATGACATTATGGAAAAAACAAAACTGTGGGGAAAGTAAAGAGATTGGTAGCTGTCAAGGGTTGCGTGGGGGACAGATGAACACATGGTGCACAGAGAATTCTTAGGTCAGTGAAACTACTTGGTAGGATACTATTGAATATCATGGTGAACTTATGTCATTTATATTTATCTAAACCCATAATATGTACAGCAACAAGCGTGAACCCTAATGAAAACTACTGTCTTTGGATGATAATGATGTATCAGTGTAGGTTCTTCAGCTGTAACATATGTACCACGCAGACAGGAGATCTTTTAATAGGAGTGGGGGTGGGTTATACAAGTATGAGCGCAGGGGGTATATAGGAAATCTTTATACCTTTTTTAATTTTGCTGTGAATCTAAAACTATTCTAAAAAATAATTTTTCCAAATACAAAAAGTTGTGATTCTCAGTCTCAAAGAATTTATTAGATATACACACAAATATCTGCAGACAAATACAAATATAGTAATTTTAAGATGACTAAAATAAGATGTATCATTTAGGATGCTTTGGGCTTCAACAAGCAGAAAACCTAGCTTAAAGGGCTTGAACAAAGAGAGTCTCACATACTCAAAATCTAGAGATAAGGCAGGTCCAGGGTTTGTTGGGTCGGTGGCCCCAGGACAGCCTCAAGGAAGGACTGGTGCCTCCTGTCTCTGTGCTCTGCCACCTACAAGGCATCGACATTGGTCTGGAGGCTTGTTCTCTCACAGATGCCAGATTCCTCCTCCAAGGATCAAAGCCCACACAAGAGTCGGAAGACTGGCACAGAGGATGTTCCTGAGCTCTGTCACCAGGGGAACTTTCCCAGAGACCTCCCTGCTGACTTCCTTTCACATGTATTGCTATTTTTATACCAGTCACTGGCAAGGGAAACCCAATTACCTTTATTGGTTAGCCTAATCAAGAGTCACACCTGATTACACTGTACTATATAATTGAAATTTGCAGATGAATGTTCCCCCCGCTCCACACAAGATAAATATATAAGATGACAGATGGCTAATTAACTAGATGAGGATCCTTTCACAGGGTATACATATATCAAATCATCATATCACAAAGTGTGCTTTAACTATCTTGCAACTTTGTCAGTTACACCTCAGTAAAGCTGAAAAAAGAGTTTAGAGGAGCTCACAAAGAATTGCTGTTGTTGTTTAGTCACTTCAGTCACGTCCAACTCTTTCGCAACCCCATGGACTGTTAGCCTGAAACTTATGTCATTTATATTTATCTAAACCCATAATATGTACAGCAACAAGCGTGAACCCTAATGAAAACTACTGTCTTTGGATGATAATGATGTATCAGTGTAGGTTCTTCAGCTGTAACATATGTACCACGCAGACAGGAGATCTTTTAATAGGAGTGGGGGTGGGTTATACAAGTATGAGCGCAGGGGGTATATAGGAAATCTTTATACCTTTTTTAATTTTGCTGTGAATCTAAAACTATTCTAAAAAATAATTTTTCCAAATACAAAAAGTTGTGATTCTCAGTCTCAAAGAATTTATTAGATATACACACAAATATCTGCAGACAAATACAAATATAGTAATTTTAAGATGACTAAAATAAGATGTATCATTTAGGATGCTTTGGGCTTCAACAAGCAGAAAACCTAGCTTAAAGGGCTTGAACAAAGAGAGTCTCACATACTCAAAATCTAGAGATAAGGCAGGTCCAGGGTTTGTTGGGTCGGTGGCCCCAGGACAGCCTCAAGGAAGGACTGGTGCCTCCTGTCTCTGTGCTCTGCCACCTACAAGGCATCGACATTGGTCTGGAGGCTTGTTCTCTCACAGATGCCAGATTCCTCCTCCAAGGATCAAAGCCCACACAAGAGTCGGAAGACTGGCACAGAGGATGTTCCTGAGCTCTGTCACCAGGGGAACTTTCCCAGAGACCTCCCTGCTGACTTCCTTTCACATGTATTGCTATTTTTATACCAGTCACTGGCAAGGGAAACCCAATTACCTTTATTGGTTAGCCTAATCAAGAGTCACACCTGATTACACTGTACTATATAATTGAAATTTGCAGATGAATGTTCCCCCCGCTCCACACAAGATAAATATATAAGATGACAGATGGCTAATTAACTAGATGAGGATCCTTTCACAGGGTATACATATATCAAATCATCATATCACAAAGTGTGCTTTAACTATCTTGCAACTTTGTCAGTTACACCTCAGTAAAGCTGAAAAAAGAGTTTAGAGGAGCTCACAAAGAATTGCTGTTGTTGTTTAGTCACTTCAGTCACGTCCAACTCTTTCGCAACCCCATGGACTGTTAGCCTACCAGGTTGCTCTGTCCATGGGATTCTCCAGGCAAGATTATTGGAGTGAGTTGTTATTTCCTTCTCCAGGGGATCTTCCCGACCCAGGCATTGAACCCAGGTCTTTCACATTGGCAGGTAGATTCTTTACCCCTGAACCAAATGGGAAACGATACCACTGGGCAACAAAATCCAAGTGCCGTAACTAGAGAAAATCCATAGGCCACAACAAAAACCTAGCACGGCCAAAAAAAAGAGAGAGAGAATTATAAAACTGAAAAGATCAACAGGCAAAAAGGGCAAAATAAAACCTAGCAAATGGACCAATTCAGGATAACAGCCCTCTGATTCCCTTTAGCACCCCACTCTTTACCCTCTCCTCATGACTGATCACCTATTTACTTGTCAGTCAAAGCTAAAATCAGTGGTTTACACCCTGACTGCCTTTTAGAATTGATGGGAAAACATTTAAATAAGGTTTATATCTTAGATTCCACCTGAAACCAACTAAATCAGGATTCCAGGGGCAAGCAACTGGCATCTGTGTTTTTAAGAATTCTGAGGCCATGCTATTGATGCCATAGGTTTGACCCATCAGCTTAGAGCCTCTGAGCTGAGAGCTGAGGGTTAGAGAGGCCTCCTGCTCTTTATGGCTCCCTTAGCCTCACCTTTGCTGATTGCATCCTGAATATCCTGGCTATGAACATTTAGGAAAAGATGAAGCCAGCACACATGCAGCTCATTTCTTTAGCAGGCCTACACATCCTGTCTTATCAACTCGCATCTGACCCTCTGATAACTCCATCTGGATCACAGCTGGCCCTGTGTGGGAAAGCACAGGCTGAAGCTGAAGTCCTTGATGTCCCTTGTGTTTCCTCCACACCTGTTGGGAACACAATGTCCTCCAGCCAGGCAGCAGTCCATCAGCGCAACTGCTTTGAATGGGCACCATGTGGCCTCCATGGAGGCTGGGCGTGGCAAATAAACTGAACCGCAGTGGTCAGCAACTCATCCAAGCACTCCCTGGAAGGGTGCCCCAACCAGGCTGACCTACAAGACAGGACACTTCCAGTTCACTTGGAGAAAGATTCCTGGAGTCCTGAACAGTAAATGACCAGAATCCAGGCCTCTGGTTCAGTCCTGAGCCATTCCCCTGAACTCCACATCTCTGGAGGCAGATTCCTTCTCCTTGCACACACTCCTGCCTGTCAGGGCTTATCCACTCCAGTAGGACCTGAAGACTCATTTCCCCCTGTGGTCTTCAGTCAGCGACCATGACCTGCAAGGCCCCTCATCACACGTCCTAAACATCTGAATCAATGATTCTGAGTCGTGGCTGGACTCCCCAGAGAAGATTACATATAGACATACTGATAGGGCTTTATGGTCACGATCCTAACAAATTATAAAACTGAAAAGATCAACAGGCAAAAAGGGCAAAATAAAACCTAGCAAATGGACCAATTCAGGATAACAGCCCTCTGATTCCCTTTAGCACCCCACTCTTTACCCTCTCCTCATGACTGATCACCTATTTACTTGTCAGTCAAAGCTAAAATCAGTGGTTTACACCCTGACTGCCTTTTAGAATTGATGGGAAAACATTTAAATAAGGTTTATATCTTAGATTCCACCTGAAACCAACTAAATCAGGATTCCAGGGGCAAGCAACTGGCATCTGTGTTTTTAAGAATTCTGAGGCCATGCTATTGATGCCATAGGTTTGACCCATCAGCTTAGAGCCTCTGAGCTGAGAGCTGAGGGTTAGAGAGGCCTCCTGCTCTTTATGGCTCCCTTAGCCTCACCTTTGCTGATTGCATCCTGAATATCCTGGCTATGAACATTTAGGAAAAGATGAAGCCAGCACACATGCAGCTCATTTCTTTAGCAGGCCTACACATCCTGTCTTATCAACTCGCATCTGACCCTCTGATAACTCCATCTGGATCACAGCTGGCCCTGTGTGGGAAAGCACAGGCTGAAGCTGAAGTCCTTGATGTCCCTTGTGTTTCCTCCACACCTGTTGGGAACACAATGTCCTCCAGCCAGGCAGCAGTCCATCAGCGCAACTGCTTTGAATGGGCACCATGTGGCCTCCATGGAGGCTGGGCGTGGCAAATAAACTGAACCGCAGTGGTCAGCAACTCATCCAAGCACTCCCTGGAAGGGTGCCCCAACCAGGCTGACCTACAAGACAGGACACTTCCAGTTCACTTGGAGAAAGATTCCTGGAGTCCTGAACAGTAAATGACCAGAATCCAGGCCTCTGGTTCAGTCCTGAGCCATTCCCCTGAACTCCACATCTCTGGAGGCAGATTCCTTCTCCTTGCACACACTCCTGCCTGTCAGGGCTTATCCACTCCGCAGTAGGACCTGAAGACTCATTTCCCCCTGTGGTCTTCAGTCAGCGACCATGACCTGCAAGGCCCCTCATCACACGTCCTAAACATCTGAATCAATGATTCTGAGTCGTGGCTGGACTCCCCAGAGAAGATTACATATAGACATACTGATAGGGCTTTATGGTCACGATCCTCCTCCAGAGGTGAGTGCAGAGGAAACAAAGAAGGAACTAAGGAAGCACACATAATATAATATATTGATGTATAATATATATCTTTGTAATTGTATCTTATTATGCAGTATATTTTATTATATTATATTTTATTAATGTATAGCTTATATCATGTTATATTTTATATGTGCTATGTTATATATATTACCTTAATATATGACATATAAGCTATATTATATAATAATATACTAACATATATGAGTATTGTACTATATATAACACATATTTTATATTATATATGATATATATTATATATAACATATATAATGTATTATGTATATTATATATGATATGCCCAATATGTATTACATACACATTCTGTAATATATATTGGACATATAAAATATTATATATGTAGCATATATAATATATACATTGTATTATATATATTATATCAGGTATGTAATATGTATAATATATGAAATAATACTTATTATGTATAATATATATAGTATGTATGTATTATGTATAATGAATTACAAATGTAATAAATATGAGATATATATGAGCTATATATGAGATATATATCATTTTTTTATATGGTCTATATAACATACACTATATAGATATATATTATGTATAGGATTATGTATTATATAATATAATATTTTATATATGTATCATATATACATATATTATATGTGTATGTATTACATATACATATACATTGTCTATTCTTCATGTCTGTTTTTCCATCACTTCACTGCATGAGTTATCATTACCGTCCTACTAGATTCTGCATATATGTGCTAGTATATTGTACTTGTCTTTCTCTTTTGGACTTACTTCACTTTTTATGATAGGTTCTAGATCCAACCACCTCATCAGGACTGCTTCTTCTGTATTTCTTTTTTACACCTGTGTAGTATTCCATTATATATACGTACCAGGGCTTTTGTATCCATTCATTCATCGATAGACATCTAGGTTGCTTCCATGTTATAGCTATTGTATAGAGAGCTGCAATGAACATTGGGGTACAGGTGCCTCTTTCAATTATGATTTCATCCGGGTATAAGCTTAAGAGTGGGATTGCTGGGTCTTAGGGTACTTCTAGTTTTAGTTTTTTAAGAAATCCCTCCAGCTCCATTCTTCTTCCTCAGGATTGCTTTGGCTATTCGAGGTCTTTTGTGTTGCCATATGAACTGTGTTATTCTTTGGTCTAGTTCTGTGAAGAATGTCATTGGTAATTTGATAGGGGTCACATTGAATCTGTAGATGATATATGGTAGTATGGTCATTTTCACAATATTGATTCTTCCAACCCAGGAACATGGAATATCTCTCCATCTGTTTAAGTCTTCTTTAATTTCTTTCATGAGTATCTTGTAATTTCCAGTGTACAGTTCTTTTGTTTTTTTGGGTAGGTTTATTCCTAGACATTTTATTCTTTTCGTTGCAATGGTGAAGGCGATTGCCTCTTTGATTTCGTTTTCTGATTTTTCATGTTTGTTTATAGGAATGCGAGTGATTTCTGGGTATTAATTTTGTATCCTGCAACTTTGCTGAATTCATTGGTTAGCTCTAGTAGTTTTCTAATAGTGTCTTTAGGGTTTTCTATGTATACTATCATGCCATCTGCAAATAGAGTTTTACTTCTTCTTTTCCAATCTGGATTCCTCTTATTTCTTTTTCTTCTCTTATTGCTGTTGATAGAACTTTATATAAATTCACATATCACATTCAAGTTATTATTTGAAGATTCCTTTAGATAGTACATTTTTATTGTATATTACATATAGAAATTATTTTATATTCATATTATGTGGATAAAGTGCCTAATTTCCCATGTTGGAGAGTCTGTTTTAGGCAGTCTTGGGTGAGATCTGAAGCATCCCAAGTGACCTTTAAGCAACCAGAATTGAGAACCACTGACTTAGAATGAAACCTCTGTAAACTAGATTTCTGGATAAGACAAACATAACACATTTAAGCAAAGAAAAGCCCCCAACTATTCACGTCCAAGGGAAGTTCTGTCAGCAGCCTCCTCAGTCACACATCCTCCACTGAGCCTCATCTTCCATCACGGCCTGGAGGTTTTGCTCAAACTCCCAGCCCGGTAGGGAACTCTTCACACTTGCCTCTACTGCTAAGTCTCCCTGGAACCAGCCACACAGGTGATACTCCTCAGGCTTCTTCTTGTCTTCGAGGCCCACTTTGCTGGACCTCCCAGTGTTGGCAAAGTGAGACACATAAGAGAAATGCCCCATAAGGGACCAACATAGAAGAGGACTGGGTGGTCGGTGACCAGCTGTCCTGGCTTGTCTATTTCACTGCTAAAACTTAGATAGTTTTAGATCAACCAGATCAGTCGGCTACCCTCTAGGTTTGTACTCATGTGGGGCAGTGAGCCTTCCTTAGCACAAGCATTTTCTGTCTTCTTTGTTGCCCTGTACCCATGCAAGAGTTAATTTTCCAATTTTATCTTTTTGCTTTTCAAAAAATTAAGCAATTGATGTGTCCATCACAGAAAAATTTAAATATCCCAAGAAGCAAAAGAAAACAAATTAGTGTCTTTAGGTTTTTCATGTTTGTTTATAGGAATGCGAGTGATTTCTGGGTATTAATTTTGTATCCTGCAACTTTGCTGAATTCATTGGTTAGCTCTAGTAGTTTTCTAATAGTGTCTTTAGGGTTTTCTATGTATACTATCATGCCATCTGCAAATAGAGTTTTACTTCTTCTTTTCCAATCTGGATTCCTCTTATTTCTTTTTCTTCTCTTATTGCTGTTGATAGAACTTTATATAAATTCACATATCACATTCAAGTTATTATTTGAAGATTCCTTTAGATAGTACATTTTTATTGTATATTACATATAGAAATTATTTTATATTCATATTATGTGGATAAAGTGCCTAATTTCCCATGTTGGAGAGTCTGTTTTAGGCAGTCTTGGGTGAGATCTGAAGCATCCCAAGTGACCTTTAAGCAACCAGAATTGAGAACCACTGACTTAGAATGAAACCTCTGTAAACTAGATTTCTGGATAAGACAAACATAACACATTTAAGCAAAGAAAAGCCCCCAACTATTCACGTCCAAGGGAAGTTCTGTCAGCAGCCTCCTCAGTCACACATCCTCCACTGAGCCTCATCTTCCATCACGGCCTGGAGGTTTTGCTCAAACTCCCAGCCCCGGTAGGGAACTCTTCACACTTGCCTCTACTGCTAAGTCTCCCTGGAACCAGCCACACAGGTGATACTCCTCAGGCTTCTTCTTGTCTTCGAGGCCCACTTTGCTGGACCTCCCAGTGTTGGCAAAGTGAGACACATAAGAGAAATGCCCCATAAGGGACCAACATAGAAGAGGACTGGGTGGTCGGTGACCAGCTGTCCTGGCTTGTCTATTTCACTGCTAAAACTTAGATAGTTTTAGATCAACCAGATCAGTCGGCTACCCTCTAGGTTTGTACTCATGTGGGGCAGTGAGCCTTCCTTAGCACAAGCATTTTCTGTCTTCTTTGTTGCCCTGTACCCATGCAAGAGTTAATTTTCCAATTTTATCTTTTTGCTTTTCAAAAAATTAAGCAATTGATGTGTCCATCACAGAAAAATTTAAATATCCCAAGAAGCAAAAGAAAACAAATGAAATCATGTATAATCTCATTCTCTAGTGTAAACTGCCTTTTAAAATTCTAGCGTTTTCCCCCTCATTCTTTTTTTGCATACATAGTCTCAACTTCTATGCATATATAAATGGTAAATTGAGATTTCTGTTAGAGAGATCAGCGATGTTGGGAGAATAGAAAAGATCATTAGGTGTGAATGGAAGGTGGCCCACCAAGGAAAATGAAAATGAAAACATGAAAGACTAGGTAAGACTAGGTAAGTTAAAGTGGAGAGCATCTGAGCCTTGCTGGGGCCACAGCCTTGCTCGGAGGCACTGGGGTGGTGCTTTGTCTGTGGAGGGTGGTGGGTAGAACCATGAGGTCATGCTCCCAGCACTTCCTCTGATGGTGACCAGGGCTCTGGGTACATCCTAGGCGCCAGAACTCAAGGGGAGCAGATAGCACTTTGCTGAAAGGCTGTTGCTATACAAGCATGCAGAAAGAGCTCAGAGAAGAGAAACAGGGATGACCGAAGAGAGCATGGAGAAGCTTTTGAACAGAGGCGAAAAAGCAGAACTCTCCAGCCTGCAAAGAGGGGAAGTGAGGAGCAACTTAGCAGCACCCTTCATGGCTACGTAGGGTTTGCCCCACGGGGTGGCCTGCTGTACTCCGTCTTCACCAAAGACCAAGAAACAAAACAAATTACAAGTGTACCTCTCCTGTGTAGGGGCTTTTCACTTTGTCCAATGACTTTCCTTCTTGAACTTCGAAACATCTCTGAGACACTGAAGAAGCTCCATGGGATTTAGGTTATGCAGGAAAACACCATAGTGAGACACATAAGAGAAATGCCCCATAAGGGACCAACATAGAAGAGGACTGGGTGGTCGGTGACCAGCTGTCCTGGCTTGTCTATTTCACTGCTAAAACTTAGATAGTTTTAGATCAACCAGATCAGTCGGCTACCCTCTAGGTTTGTACTCATGTGGGGCAGTGAGCCTTCCTTAGCACAAGCATTTTCTGTCTTCTTTGTTGCCCTGTACCCATGCAAGAGTTAATTTTCCAATTTTATCTTTTTGCTTTTCAAAAAATTAAGCAATTGATGTGTCCATCACAGAAAAATTTAAATATCCCAAGAAGCAAAAGAAAACAAATGAAATCATGTATAATCTCATTCTCTAGTGTAAACTGCCTTTTAAAATTCTAGCGTTTTCCCCCTCATTCTTTTTATGCATACATAGTCTCAACTTCTATGCATATATAAATGTTAAATTGATTTTTCTGTTAGAGAAATCAGAGATGTTGGGAGAATAGAAAAGATCATTAGGTGTGAATGGAAGGTGGCCCACCAAGGAAAATGAAAATGAAAACATGAAAGACTAGGTAAGACTAGGTAAGTTAAAGTGGAGAGCATCTGAGCCTTGCTGGGGCCACAGCCTTGCTCGGAGGCACTGGGGTGGTGCTTTGTCTGTGGAGGGTGGTGGGTAGAACCATGAGGTCATGCTCCCAGCACTTCCTCTGATGGTGACCAGGGCTCTGGGTACATCCTAGGCGCCAGAACTCAAGGGGAGCAGATAGCACTTTGCTGAAAGGCTGTTGCTATACAAGCATGCAGAAAGAGCTCAGAGAAGAGAAACAGGGATGACCGAAGAGAGCATGGAGAAGCTTTTGAACAGAGGCGAAAAAGCAGAACTCTCCAGCCTGCAAAGAGGGGAAGTGAGGAGCAACTTAGCAGCACCCTTCATGGCTACGTAGGGTTTGCCCCACGGGGTGGCCTGCTGTACTCCGTCTTCACCAAAGACCAAGAAACAAAAACAAATTACAAGTGTACCTCTCCTGTGTAGGGGCTTTTCACTTTGTCCAATGACTTTCCCTTCTTGATAACATCCTCGAAACATCTCTGAGACACTGAAGAAGCTCACACATGGGATTTAGGTTATGCAGGAAAAAATACTGTGAGGATCGTAAGCGCATCCAGTGAGATTCTCCACGAAGGTCACAGACTCTTCTTTTAAAGATCAATAAAAATGGAACCATTTTTCATCAAATAGGGGTGCCTTATTTGTCACCCTGTCTAATAAGTATACCTTCCATTTATACTGGGTGGATCCAAAAGTTTGTTTGGGGTTTTCTGGCAAAACCTGAATGAACTTTGTGGCCAACCCAATAAATGATATATTTTTTGGGATATCTTTCACCTTTCTAAACTCATTCAGTCTACGAAAGAATCATCTGAGGTTGCAAAGAGAGATTATTTTCCCATTTTCCAGATAAGAAAAATGGAGGTTTAAAGAAATGAAGTGACTTGCCACCGGTCCCACAGTGAGTTGGGAGGTGACTATAGTCTAGACCTAGTGGTTCTTGGCTTCCAGGCCTCCTGCCTCACTAGCGGTTCTCAGCCTTGAGCACTTATGAGAATCCCCAGGAGGGCTTGTTGAAACAGGGAGCGCTGGGCCCACCCCCAGAGTGTCTGATTCAGTAAGTCTGAGAGCTTGCATTTCTGACAAGCTTCCAGGCAATGCTGCTGCTGCTGTCTGGGAGCTACGCTTGTACCCTCCAGCCAAGCAATAGAAAAAGATTTTTCATAAAAGTCTTAGATCCATAGAACTGGTGTTCAACTTGAAAAATCATCTCCGTGGAAATGACTAACTTCTGACTGCCTTCGCAGCGGGCCCCTGGGTGATCAGAGCACTTGCGTCTGCTCACAGCGCAGGAGTCCAGCTCTCCTGTCCAGACAGGGTCTCAGAAGGAAACAGGGATGACCAGAGAGCATGGAGAAGCTTTTGAACAGAGGCGAAAAAGCAGAACTCTCCAGCCTGCAAAGAGGGAAGTGAGGAGCAACTTAGCAGCACCCTTCATGGCTACGTAGGGTTTGCCCCACGGGTGGCCTGCTGTACTCCGTCTTCACCAAAGACCAAGAAACAAAACAAATTACAAGTGTACCTCTCCTGTGTAGGGGCTTTTCACTTTGTCCAATGACTTTCCCTTCTTGATAACATCCTCGAAACATCTCTGAGACACTGAAGAAGCTCACACATGGGATTTAGGTTATGCAGGAAAAAATACTGTGAGGATCGTAAGCGCATCCAGTGAGATTCTCCACGAAGGTCACAGACTCTTCTTTTAAAGATCAATAAAAATGGAACCATTTTTCATCAAATAGGGGTGCCTTATTTGTCACCCTGTCTAATAAGTATACCTTCCATTTATACTGGGTGGATCCAAAAGTTTGTTTGGGGTTTTCTGGCAAAACCTGAATGAACTTTGTGGCCAACCCAATAAATGATATATTTTTGGTATATCTTTCACCTTTCTAAACTCATTCAGTCTACGAAAGAATCATCTGAGGTTGCAAAGAGAGATTATTTTCCCATTTTCCAGATAAGAAAAATGGAGGTTTAAAGAAATGAAGTGACTTGCCACCGGTCCCACAGTGAGTTGGGAGGTGACTATAGTCTAGACCTAGTGGTTCTTGGCTTCCAGGCCTCCTGCCTCACTAGCGGTTCTCAGCCTTGAGCACTTATGAGAATCCCCAGGAGGGCTTGTTGAAACAGGGAGCGCTGGGCCCACCCCCAGAGTGTCTGATTCAGTAAGTCTGAGAGCTTGCATTTCTGACAAGCTTCCAGGCAATGCTGCTGCTGCTGTCTGGGAGCTACGCTTGTACCCTCCAGCCAAGCAATAGAAAAAGATTTTTTCATAAAAGTCTTAGATCCATAGAACTGGTGTTCAACTTGAAAAATCATCTCCGTGGAAATGACTAACTTCTGACTGCCTTCGCAGCGGGCCCCTGGGTGATCAGAGCACTTGCGTCTGCTCACAGCGCAGGAGTCCAGCTCTCCTGTCCAGACAGGGTCTCAGAATCGTGCAGCCGGAGGGCAGAGGTGACACAAGAAACAAAGACATTTTCAGTGACTATTCTATTCTTTTTTAAAAATTATTTAAAATGCATAAAATGTATTTCTTAATTTTTAAATTATTTTTATTTAGATCTATTCTATTCTATGACAGGCACTCTTCAGGTCTTTTATAATAACTTATTTTAAGTTTGCAGTTACACTTTGATACAGACACAATTATTTCCACTTTATAGATTAAGGAAACGGTGGCTCAAAAAAAAAAAAACGCAGCTTGCCTAAGAATTAGAGCATCTAACTTCAGAACTATTTTTCTTTGGCATCATAGATTTATTTTAGATCTGTTACCTGATTTCCATGTTCAGTCTCATTTTTGTTAGGTCGTCTCAGCCTATTGCACCATGGTCCTTTCCCCTATTCTACATGGCTAGTTGTTTTCCCCAGCTTATGGCATTATACTTAATTTCTTTCTAGTTCCTAGAGTTCTTTTCTGGACTTTGGAGTCAGAATCACTTAAGACTTGTTAGTTGGCTGATGAGTTTGATGCAAAAGACACACCCACGAGGAAATAACCTGGGAATTGTGGTAGACCCGTATGATGATGTTTTATTTAGTATACATTGACACAAAAAGATTGTCATGATATATTTGATTTCTTAAAAGCAAGTTACAAATATGTACAGAATAGTGCTTCATAAAAAAAAAATTGTAAACCTTTTTTTTAATACACTAAAATTCTTTTTTTTTTTTTTGACATGAAACATTTTTATTTTATTTTATTTATTTTTTGCCTCTAAGTCATCATTTATTTTTCATCCATCTTTATTCTTTGGCATGTGTGGGCCTCCCACCACAGTGGCCTCTCTTGTTGCAGAGCACTGGCTCTGGGCTCATGAGCTCCAGAGCACTGGCTTGCAATTGGACACACCAGCCCAGCCATTCCTCAACATGTGGGATCTTCCCTGGCCAGGGATCAAACTGGTGCCCCCTGCACTGCAAGGTGGACTCTTCACCCACTGGACCACCAGGGAAGCCCCTGTAAACCATTTATTAAATTGTTTGTAAATGACTACCTATGCAAAGACACATACTCACATTCAATATATACAAACATCAAAGTGTTCATTAACTCAGAATCGAGGATGATGGGCGACTTTTAAATTTCACCCAGTTTGCTTTTCTGAATTTTATAATGTCCTTCCATGGGTGTGGCTTATTTGGTGTAAGAAGGCCCTCCTTGCCCATCCTTATAATTTCCCTCTTCTCTCCCCACACTAGGTTCTTTATGTGTTCCTGGTGTTTGTTCTAATGAATTTTGGAAGCAGAAAGAAAGAAAAAAAAAAAACAGCTTCCCACCTGTATCTAGTTGATGTAGATGATCTTACAAAGCAGAAACAGACGTAGAGAACAAATATGTGAATACCAAGGGGGAAGGAGGGTGGGACGGATTGGGAGACTAGGATTGATGTGTAGATACTACTGATACTATGTATCAAGTAGAAAAGGAATGAGAGCCTACTGTATAGGACAAGGAACTCTACTTGATACTCTGTGGTGACCTAAATGGGAAGGAAATCCAAAAAAAAGAAGGGATATGTGTATACAGATAGCAGATTCACTTGGCTGTATAGTAGAAAGTAACCCAACATTGTAAAGCAACTATACTCCAATAAAAAAATTAATTTAAAAAGAGAGAGAGAGGGGCTTCCCTGGTGGCCCAGTGGGTAAGGACACCGCCTTGCAGTGCAAGGGGCGCCGGTTCGATCCCTGGCCTGGGAAGATCCCATGTGCCGCGGAGCGGCTGGACCGATGCGTCCAATTACCGAGCCGGAGCTCTGGAGCGCATGCGCCCAGAGCCAGCGCTCTGCGACAACAGAGGCCACCGCGATGGGAGGCCCACACGGGCCGAAGAACAAAGATGGATGAAAATGGACAAATGAAAGACCAATAGAAGTGGCCGGCCTGCCCCCCACCCTCCCCACCCCACCCTCCCAAAAAAAGAAGAGAGAGAAAGCAAGGCAGCTGCCCTTGGACTCCCACTGTACGGGCAGTGAGAGCATTGCTCAAGGGCATCTTCAGCAAGGGGAAGGCATGCGTATTAATAATCTCTCAGGGTTCCAGGGCTCAGTAAGGTATGTGTAAGAGTGTATTAATCATTGAGACTTACTAACTCGTAAATCTAAATGATTAATAACAACAGAAACACACCATAATAAATACTTACAGGAATCAATGAACAAAAGTTATATGTGGCAGCAGTGCCCAGACAGTTAAGGGCTGGTGTTTGAAGCCTCTATAAAGAAGTAAATTCTCTAGCAGTTCTCCACCCAAATGACTCTGCTTGAGGCTCCAGGACAGCAGGGTCCAAAGCTGTGCAGGTCTGAAGAAGGAAGATTTTGCATTGTGAAGACAGGGCCCCTTGAAGAACAAGCCCCGGGTCCAGGCCTCTTCATCTTTTTTTTTTTTTTTTTCAGTATCTGTTTATTTCTTTGGCTGCATTGGGTCTTAGTTGCAGTAGGCAAGGTCTTCACTCTCATGTGGGATCTTTCAGTAGTTGCAGCATGTAGGCTTAGTCACTCTGCGACATGTGGGATCTTAGTTCCACAATCAGGTTTTGAATCCACGTCCCCTGCATAGTAGGGTGAATTCTTAACTGCTGGATCACCAGGGAAGTCCCAGGCCTATTCTAATAATGATCATTCTCCAGTGAAACAAGACCACCAGCTGATGCCCTGTGTTGGGGAATGCGGTCCCACCTGATCCTCTGGGTCAATCCACCCACCCAGTAAAAGGGAGTCGATCCTCAAGAGCAGAATCATCTTTGATCTCTAATGTGGCTGGAGCCAGAAAAGGGAATGTGTATTCTTTCATGTGAGTTTATGGGAAGGAGAGGGTCAGGAAGTGGGTGGGGCAGGGAATCATTCACTGTGCAAAGAGAAATATTTGAAACTAGGACGTCTTTAAGCCTGCAAATAAAAAAATCTATAAATCTTCAGAATAGGCTATGAGAGTGAAAGCAATTTCTGGCCCAGGTCCCAACACCTAGTGCTTTTCGGGAACAGCCTGCCTGAGTAAAACACAGTGACCCACCAGGCTGCTGGGCCTGGCCTGGGGGTTGGCTGCTTAACACAGACTGTCTTCTGAACAGCCCTGGGAAGAGCAAAAGCCACACAAGCATCTCAAGTTTTCTCCCTGAAAAAAGGGAGAGTCAACCTCTGGCATTCTTGGCACTTCTGCCTTATCTGTGCTGTTGCCGCTGTGGCAGGGCATATCCAAAAAACAACCGCAGGCCCTGCCCTGCAGAGTAGGGAGCAGGAGAACTATCAGCAGGCGGGTACCCGGAGGCCAAGAGCAAGGGGCCTTGCTGCTGCAACTCCACAGGCCGCTGGCTGAGCGGATTCCTCCTGCCTCCTCTCTTGGCCCTGTTGTGAACGAATGTACCGAGACTCTGGCTCTCTGTGGTGATCTTTGGGAACAGACATGCATGGAAGGCATTTGCTCCCAACCCAGTCGGCCTGCCTGTTGTGAATTAAATCCACATTTTGATCCCCACCTTAGCAATGCCAAGGCTGTCCATGGCTTAATCCTTGCCTCACAACCAGAACTCAGAAGGTCTGTGCAGACTGAGGCCCCCGGGAGATGGACTGGGCAGAACAGCAGGGAAACAGCCCCCTTGGCAGCCCCCTCACACCCTTGCTACGTTAAGACGTAAATGCACAGTGATCATGAGAATGCCCCTGCTAGAGCAGAGGAGTGAGCCATCACCTTGCATCCACAAAGGGGAGAGAGTGCTCAGTCTCTAGGGACCTTGACAGGAAGCTAAAAACCATGAGGCTAAATACGAAGTTGCTTCCTAGCCACGTTTTTGCAGTTCTGTGCTTTGTGTTTGTAACTCCTAACCATTCACTTGATTGCTCTGCCTTCTACTTCTCCATTAAAGCCCAAGAAAGCAGTATCTCACTGAGCTGACTCCCAGAACAGCACCATATTCCTTGACCCCCGCAGGCTGACTGTACGCTTCCTCCTCTAAAGACCCAGGCCCTCCTCCCTCCCTGTCTTCCTCCATCTGCCAAGCCACAGAGAACGTGTTCCCTCGGCCTTTCTCCACTGTAAGTAAATGCCGTGACACTGATCCTTCTGATCCACTTCCCCCTAGCCCCAATCTATTTCTCAAGGTGCATTGTTTTACTTTCAGTTTCTAACATAACTTGTGTTGGCAACTCCAAGAACCCTATTGTGAAGAGAGCCTCAATCTCAAGCACTAAGAAGGAGGCTAGAGCAAACCGTTTGAATGTGTCCTTTAAAAGCTGGAGGCATGGCACACAACCACATGACAAGATGCCCAGTGCCACTTGTCCTTAAGAGAAATGCCAATTAAAACCACACGGAGAGACCACCACCTGTTAGGATAGCTAAAACTGAACCCTACCAACATACCAACTGCTGGTGAGGATGTGGAGCAGCTAGAATGCTCACACAGTGCTGCTGGGAACGTAAAACGGTACGACCACTTCAGAAATCAGTTTGCCAGTTCCTTATAAGGTTAAATGCATACCTTACCATGCATGAAGTCTGTTAGACTGGAACCCAACAATCCCAGTCCTAACAGACATAAAAGCTCCCGAACAACGTGATATGAATGTCTACAATAGCCTTATTTAAAATTGCCCAAAGCTGGGAACGTAAACTAGGCTGCAATGTCTAAAAATACTATCCTTGCCTCACAACCAGAACTCAGAAGGTCTGTGCAGACTGAGGCCCCGGAGATGGACTGGGCAGAACAGCAGGAAACAGCCCCTTGGCAGCCCCTCACACCCTTGCTACGTTAAGACGTAAATGCACAGTGATCATGAGAATGCCCCTGCTAGAGCAGAGGAGTGAGCCATCACCTTGCATCCACAAAGGGGAGAGAGTGCTCAGTCTCTAGGGACCTTGACAGGAAGCTAAAAACCATGAGGCTAAATACGAAGTTGCTTCCTAGCCACGTTTTTGCAGTTCTGTGCTTTGTGTTTGTAACTCCTAACCATTCACTTGATTGCTCTGCCTTCTACTTCTCCATTAAAGCCCAAGAAAGCAGTATCTCACTGAGCTGACTCCCAGAACAGCACCATATTCCTTGACCCCCGCAGGCTGACTGTACGCTTCCTCCTCTAAAGACCCAGGCCCTCCTCCCTCCCTGTCTTCCTCCATCTGCCAAGCCACAGAGAACGTGTTCCCTCGGCCTTTCTCCACTGTAAGTAAATGCCGTGACACTGATCCTTCTGATCCACTTCCCCCTAGCCCCAATCTATTTCTCAAGGTGCATTGTTTTACTTTCAGTTTCTAACATAACTTGTGTTGGCAACTCCAAGAACCCTATTGTGAAGAGAGCCTCAATCTCAAGCACTAAGAAGGAGGCTAGAGCAAACCGTTTGAATGTGTCCTTTAAAAGCTGGAGGCATGGCACACAACCACATGACAAGATGCCCAGTGCCACTTGTCCTTAAGAGAAATGCCAATTAAAACCACACGGAGAGACCACCACCTGTTAGGATAGCTAAAACTGAACCCTACCAACATACCAACTGCTGGTGAGGATGTGGAGCAGCTAGAATGCTCACACAGTGCTGCTGGGAACGTAAACGCACGACCACTTCAGAAATCAGTTTGCCAGTTCCTTATAAGGTTAAATGCATACCTTACCATGCATGGAAGTCTGTTAGGACTGGAACCCAACAATCCCAGTCCTAACAGACATAAAAGCATCTGGTCACAGAACAAACGTGATATGAATGTCTACAATAGCCTTATTTAAAATTGCCCAAAGCTGGAAACAACCTCAAGTGTTTTTTCACTAAAGCAGGTAAACTAGGCTGCATATGTCTGATAAAATACTACTCAGCCATGAAAAGTAAAGAACTATTAATATATTCCACAACAGGAGTGAACCTCAAAAACATTACAATAATATAGGTCATAGAGACTTAAGATCCAGCATCCATACCTGCTTTCTCAAGCAATGAATGCTGGTGGTCTCTATAAATCTAGCACTAATGGAGGCTGAGGAGCAGGCGAGAGGAGAGAGTGGGGCAGGTTTGGGAGAAGAGACTGCTAGACTCAGAATGTTTAATTCCAGTTCGAGCATTGTTAAAATAGTAAGACTTCATGTAATAATTAAGTGGGGCTAGAATGACTGTCAAAAGCAAAAGCATCTATAGACATAGACATTTACCCACACTCAGACGTATAACCAGAGCCGGTGAATGAATCTTTGATTTACCACTCATTTTGTGAGATTTAAAACCAAGAGAAAAATGCTCAGATTGTTCAAGTATCATTCTGAGGAAACAAACAAAGAAACGAAAACCCATTAGATTTAGTGAAAGAAGTCAGACTCGAAGTCCACATAATGTTTGTTTTTCTCTTGTGGTATATCTGTGAGCATCTTGCAAAGACAGACCTTTAGGGATAGAAAACATACAGCAGTTGCCTGGGAGCGGTGGCCAGGAGAGGAGCTGACTGCACAGCAGTGTGGGGAGGAACCTGAGCACGACCAACCACATGACAAGATGCCCAGTGCCACTTGTCCTTAAGAGAAATGCCAATTAAAACCACACGGAGAGACCACCACCTGTTAGGATAGCTAAAACTGAACCCTACCAACATACCAACTGCTGGTGAGGATGTGGAGCAGCTAGAATGCTCACACAGTGCTGCTGGGAACGTAAAACGGTACGACCACTTCAGAAATCAGTTTGCCAGTTCCTTATAAGGTTAAATGCATACCTTACCATGCATGGAAGTCTGTTAGGACTGGAACCCAACAATCCCAGTCCTAACAGACATAAAAGCATCTGGTCACAGAACAAACGTGATATGAATGTCTACAATAGCCTTATTTAAAATTGCCCAAAGCTGGAAACAACCTCAAGTGTTTTTTCACTAAAGCAGGTAAACTAGGCTGCATATGTCTGATAAAATACTACTCAGCCATGAAAAGTAAAGAACTATTAATATATTCCACAACAGGAGTGAACCTCAAAAACATTACAATAATATAGGTCATAGAGACTTAAGATCCAGCATCCATACCTGCTTTCTCAAGCAATGAATGCTGGTGGTCTCTATAAATCTAGCACTAATGGAGGCTGAGGAGCAGACGTAGAGGAGAGAGTGGGGCAGGTTTGGGAGAAGAGACTGCTAGACTCAGAATGTTTAATTCCAGTTCGAGCATTGTTAAAATAGTAAGACTTCATGTAATAATTAAGTGGGGCTAGAATGACTGTCAAAAGCAAAAGCATCTATAGACATAGACATTTACCCACACTCAGACGTATAACCAGAGCCGGTGAATGAATCTTTGATTTACCACTCATTTTGTGAGATTTAAAACCAAGAGAAAAATGCTCAGATTGTTCAAGTATCATTCTGAGGAAACAAACAAAGAAACGAAAACCCATTAGATTTAGTGAAAGAAGTCAGACTCGAAGTCCACATAATGTTTGTTTTTCTCTCTTGTGGTATATCTGTGAGCATCTTGCAAAGACAGACCTTTAGGGATAGAAAACATACAGCAGTTGCCTGGGAGCGGTGGCCAGGAGAGGAGCTGACTGCACAGCAGTGTGGGGAGGACTCTGGGAGCGATGGAGCTGTTTAGATCATAATGAAGGTGTAGTAGTTACCCTACTGTACACTTGTCTCAAAATCCACTAGCTTTACAGTGAGGGGGAACTCTACTGAAGGCAAACTATGCTTTAATTTAAAAATACAAAGCTGAGATGGACTGTCTTCAAACAGGCCATATAAACACCAATCATGTCACATTTCCAGTTAGCCACTCCGGAGGGGCCACATCACTGCCTCACTTCTCCCCATCTGTACAAGAAATGTCACCTCGTCTTTGTCATCGTCTTGCAGACATGCTTAGGCATGTCTGACTCCTTGCGACCCCATGAACTGTAGCCCCCCAGGCTCCTCTGTCCATGGGATTCTCCAGGCAAGAAGACTGGAGTGGGTTGTCATATCCTTCTCCAGGGCCCAGGAATCGAATCTCCGTCTTGGGCATCTCCTCCATTGGTAGGCAGAGTCTTTACCACTCACGCCACATGGGACCTCAGAAGTGCTGAAAGGAAATGCAGCCTTGCCACAGGCTTCCAGCTCTGGCAGAAATTGCCACTACTGCTTCATTGACCGAGGTGGCATGGGTAACCAAAGTCAGCTTGTGTGGCTGGTTTAATCCAGCTGGGAAGGACTCGGTCAGGACTGCCCTTTACAAACGTCACATCATCAAGGGTCAGGTGGGACTTGGCCACCATAAGCCACTGAGTATCTAGGAGGACCTCTAGGTCCCGGAGGCAGTTGTGCCTACTGAGAAGTCAGCATGGGACAAACTCAAGAAGGTCTCCTACCCAGTTTACCTCCCACTTCCTTTCCCTACACCACGGTGCCCAATGTTGGGGGGATGGTGCTGTCCTGGTGAACAGGGCCTCACTCTGCAGTCAGAAAGCCTCCTAACTTTGGCTTAGAAAACACAGGTCCCCAGGTCTCTGTTACCTGATAAGTAAGGTCTAGTTCCAAGCCGGTTTCTCGCTGCGGAAAGCACATATTCCTGGGAACCAGTCGGCCGCTGGTTCTGGAAACAATCCTTTGGGCCTGAGATGATCTGGGGCCTGGGTGGCCCTGCCAGGCCAGTTTCTCTCCAGCCTACCAGTCGGGCCGGACCCTAATGAGGTGGGCCAGCCCTGCAGTGGCTTGGAGGGCAGGACGAGGGTTTACCCACCCCCTGATCTCTGCCTCTCCCTGGCTCCAGGCCTCTCTCCATTGGTCTTTCTCCTTGCTCTTTCCTGCCTCTTGATTATTCTGAACACCAGGCTCTTTCTGTCTAATGGCTTCCTTGAGGTATGCTTCATACATGATAAACTGTATTGAATACATTTTAAAGTGTACAATTGGATACATTTGTGTGTGCCTACATCTGGGAAGGGCTTCCCTGGTGGCTCAGTGGTAAAGAATCTTCCTGCCAAGCAGAAGACACAGGTTTGATCCCTGGGGTAGGAAGATCCCCTGGAGAAGGGAATGGCAACCCACTGCTATATTCTTGCCTGGAAAACCCTATGGACAGAGGGAGCTGGTGGGCTTATAGTCCATGGAGTTACAAAGAGTCAGACACAACTGAAGCAACTTAGCATGCTCCATTTGCCTTTGTGAAGAAGGCAAGTCTCTGCAGAGTGGCTGGTTGCTGTCAGTTTTTATACCAGCTCTTGGAACATGTTTTTAAGAGCCTGGTATAGAATGTCCATGGCAGTGCTCCTTAAACTTAATTGTGGACAGAAATTATCATAGAGTCATGCTAAAATACAGATTCTGACCCAGTTAGCCTGGGAGAGAGATTTACTGACGGGAAGTCAGCCAAATGGGACTTGGCCACCATAAGCCACTGAGTATCTAGGAGGACCTCTAGGTCCCGGAGGCAGTTGTGCCTACTGAGAAGTCAGCATGGGACAAACTCAAGAAGGTCTCCTACCCAGTTTACCTCCCACTTCCTTTCCCTACACCACGGTGCCCAATGTTGGGGGGATGGTGCTGTCCTGGTGAACAGGGCCTCACTCTGCAGTCAGAAAGCCTCCTAACTTTGGCTTAGAAAACACAGGTCCCCAGGTCTCTGTTACCTGATAAGTAAGGTCTAGTTCCAAGCCGGTTTCTCGCTGCGGAAAGCACATATTCCTGGGAACCAGTCGGCCGCTGGTTCTGGAAACAATCCTTTGGGCCTGAGATGATCTGGGGCCTGGGTGGCCCTGCCAGGCCAGTTTCTCTCCAGCCTACCAGTCGGGCCGGACCCTAATGAGGTGGGCCAGCCCTGCAGTGGCTTGGAGGGCAGGACGAGGGTTTACCCACCCCCTGATCTCTGCCTCTCCCTGGCTCCAGGCCTCTCTCCATTGGTCTTTCTCCTTGCTCTTTCCTGCCTCTTGATTATTCTGAACACCAGGCTCTTTCTGTCTAATGGCTTCCTTGAGGTATGCTTCATACATGATAAACTGTATTGAATACATTTTAAAGTGTACAATTGGATACATTTGTGTGTGCCTACATCTGGGAAGGGCTTCCCTGGTGGCTCAGTGGTAAAGAATCTTCCTGCCAAGCAGAAGACACAGGTTTGATCCCTGGGGTAGGAAGATCCCCTGGAGAAGGGAATGGCAACCCACTGCTATATTCTTGCCTGGAAAACCCTATGGACAGAGGGAGCTGGTGGGCTTATAGTCCATGGAGTTACAAAGAGTCAGACACAACTGAAGCAACTTAGCATGCTCCATTTGCCTTTGTGAAGAAGGCAAGTCTCTGCAGAGTGGCTGGTTGCTGTCAGTTTTTATACCAGCTCTTGGAACATGTTTTTAAGAGCCTGGTATAGAATGTCCATGGCAGTGCTCCTTAAACTTAATTGTGGACAGAAATTATCATAGAGTCATGCTAAAATACAGATTCTGACCCAGTTAGCCTGGGAGAGAGACCTTAGATTCTAGATTTCTAGCAAGATCCTAGATAACTTAATGCTGGTGGAAGCAGTTAGCCACATGTGTTCAATAATTTAGTAATTGCTTTTTTAAATTTTATGGTTTATTTTTATTTTTTAAGGAGTTTTGTTGTTTACTGCCCCACATCAATCTGAATCAACCATAGGTATACATATGTTCCCTCCCTCTTAAACTTCCTTCCCATCTACCTCCCCACCCCTGAGTTCCCTTAGTCTTACAGCATATTCCCATCCCTCCCTCAATGTCCATAAGTCTGTTCTCTATGTCTGTTTCTCCACTGCTGCTGCGCATATACATTTATCAGTACCATCCTTCTAGATTTCATATTTACATGTTAGTATACAATATTTATCACTCTCTCTCTGACTTACCTCACTCCGTATAATAGGCTCTAGGTTCATCCACCTCATTAGAACTGGCTGAAATGCATTTATTTTTATGGCTGAGTAATATTCCATTGTATGTATGTATCACAGCTTCTTTATCCATTCATCTGTCAGTGGGCATCTAGGTTGCTTCCATGTTCTAGCTATTGTAAATTGTGCTGCAATGAATAATGGAGTACGTGTGTCTTTTTCAATTTTGATTTCCTCAGGATATATGCCTAGTAGTGGGACCACTGGGTCATATGGTGCTAATTGTTTTTTAGCAAGAGTTTAATCACTAGCTGTAAAACTCCACTAAATACAGGCTGATTGCGATCTTCCCTTCTCCTGGAGAGCCCTGTGGCTGTTCTGATCTGGCCAGGGCCTCCTACTGATCACCTCTCATGCTCCCTCGGAGCCAGGAGGCAGAAGGACTGGATGGTGTCAGATTTTAGAGGGGCAAGAACAGCACCTCTTGTTGTCAAAATATGCACTGCTTCTCTTGTCTTCTGCCTTATACATTCATTCCTGGGAAATACTAAGTTCAGGAACTAAGACTCTAAAAGAATGACTTATGGGATTGATTGAGAGACAGAACAAAGAGGCAAGGAAACAAGGGTATTCAGAGGAAACTGAGGGGGAACTCTTCATCATGTTCCCAGGCTGATTCAGCTTAAGGCCCAGGACTGAACAGGGAGTCAGATGTGCTGTGAGTGTAAAACCTCAGTCACCAGGAAAACTTTCCAAACAAGCCCCAACCGCTCCACTGTTCCCATAAAACAGCCCTCCCCTTCCTCTCACTGGCCCTCAATGACCCCTGTGTCTGAGAGATATTTGCATCCCTCTGCTCATTCTTTAGATTGTATACACTTGGCCCAGAGCCTAACTCTAATGGGATCTTTTTTCCCATAGGGACCAACCGTCACAGACCTATCATCAGTGGAAATGAACTGGTAATGGTAACCTGGGAAAGCACAGATCTCTGGGTGAAAAAGTTTCGATTAAGTGACTCATTCAACATGCTGACAAATGTCTATCTCCTATGAAGTGCCAGGCGCTGTGGACACAGCCCTCCCTCAAGGTAGGTGTGTGTGCTAAGTCACTTGAGTCGTGTCTGATTCTGTGCAATCCTATGGACTATAGCCCGCAAGGCTCCCCTGTCCATGAGATTCTCCAGGCAAGAATATTGGAATGAGTTGCCATTTTCTCCTCCAAAGGATCTTCCCAACCCAGGGATCGAACCCATGTCTCATGTGTCTCCAGCATTGCAGGTAGGTTTTGTTACTACCTGAACTATATTTGATGACTAACTGAGGACACAGAAGTGATGGTACCAAAGTGGTTCTTTACAGCTGATTGGCCCCAGTGTGCTTGGATCAGAGAAAGTAGAGTCAGGAGGTGAGGAGAATGGTTAGGAGGCCACCATGTCAGTCCAGGCAGGAGGGCCTCAACTGGGAAGAGGTTCTGGGAACAGAAAAGTGGTCTGGATGAACGATAGAGAAGGAAGATGCCCCAGGATCAGGCGGTTGCCTGTCAGAGGCGATGGAGAGCAGCTGCAATAGTGAGCCTTACTGGGACAATGACAGTTCCAAACTGTGAGTCTGGTTTCAGCTACATCAAGACATTTATGTGACTGTGCCTGGCAAGCATTCACGGAAATATTCAAAAAGGAAATTTGATTGAGAGACAGAACAAAGAGGCAAGGAAACAAGGGTATTCAGAGGAAACTGAGGGGGAACTCTTCATCATGTTCCCAGGCTGATTCAGCTTAAGGCCCAGGACTGAACAGGGAGTCAGATGTGCTGTGAGTGTAAAACCTCAGTCACCAGGAAAACTTTCCAAACAAGCCCCAACCGCTCCACTGTTCCCATAAAACAGCCCTCCCCTTCCTCTCACTGGCCCTCAATGACCCCTGTGTCTGAGAGATATTTGCATCCCTCTGCTCATTCTTTAGATTGTATACACTTGGCCCAGAGCCTAACTCTAATGGGATCTTTTTTCCCATAGGGACCAACCGTCACAGACCTATCATCAGTGGAAATGAACTGGTAATGGTAACCTGGGAAAGCACAGATCTCTGGGTGAAAAAGTTTCGATTAAGTGACTCATTCAACATGCTGACAAATGTCTATCTCCTATGAAGTGCCAGGCGCTGTGGACACAGCCCTCCCTCAAGGTAGGTGTGTGTGCTAAGTCACTTGAGTCGTGTCTGATTCTGTGCAATCCTATGGACTATAGCCCGCAAGGCTCCCCTGTCCATGAGATTCTCCAGGCAAGAATATTGGAATGAGTTGCCATTTTCTCCTCCAAAGGATCTTCCCAACCCAGGGATCGAACCCATGTCTCATGTGTCTCCAGCATTGCAGGTAGGTTTTGTTACTACCTGAACTATATTTGATGACTAACTGAGGACACAGAAGTGATGGTACCAAAGTGGTTCTTTACAGCTGATTGGCCCCAGTGTGCTTGGATCAGAGAAAGTAGAGTCAGGAGGTGAGGAGAATGGTTAGGAGGCCACCATGTCAGTCCAGGCAGGAGGGCCTCAACTGGGAAGAGGTTCTGGGAACAGAAAAGTGGTCTGGATGAACGATAGAGAAGGAAGATGCCCCAGGATCAGGCGGTTGCCTGTCAGAGGCGATGGAGAGCAGCTGCAATAGTGAGCCTTACTGGGACAATGACAGTTCCAAACTGTGAGTCTGGTTTCAGCTACATCAAGACATTTATGTGACTGTGCCTGGCAAGCAGTTTACAAATCTGCAACTTTGAAAGCCAGGGCCTCCTGGAGACACCACTTAGGCTGCTCACATTAAACTCCTTCTACAAACAAGGAAACAACAGTGAGAGAATCTCTCATACCTCACCCAGGCTGCTCACTGGGGCTCAGAGTTAGACAGAGAACTCGTGGAGTGCTCCTGTTTGTAGAGGAAACAGACCATTCTGCAATAACAGGCCCACGATCGAGGGCCATCTGCTGAGGACGTGTATGTGGGGCTGTGGGGAGGGAAGTGGAGGCTCTTCTCTCTGAGGCCTTCGTTTTCCTGGTGCTTGCAATGTACAAAGCACTAGAAGAAACCTGGCTAAGTGCAGACCCGTGCCCATGGCACTGCACTGTCCCACTAGGCAATATCTGCCTTTTGTATGCAGAGCAGAGTCAAAGAAGGAAACAGGAGGGAACAGTCCAGGGGCAGGAGATCAAGATGCTGAGATGCTCTTGAAATCAAGAAGGAAACAATTTCAAGTGATAGCTGTTCTTATCACTGTCAAATGCTACCAAAATATCAGAAAGGATAACTGAGCAGAAGCAACCGAATTGGGGACTTAAAGGTCACAGTGACCTTTGGTAGAAATTTTGTAGACAAAAACAAATATTGTACATTAACACATATCTGGAGGAGAAATGGCAACCCACTCCAGTATTCTTGCTTGGGAAATCCCACAGACAAAGGAGTGTGGCGGGCTCCAGGTCATGGGGTCGCAAAGAGACGGACATGACTGAGCATCTAAGCACATATTAACATACATGTATAGAATCTAGAAAAGTGGTACAGATGAACCTATTTGCAGGGCAGAAATAGACACAGATGTAAAGAACTGTGACCTGTGGACACAGTGAAGGAAGGGGAGGGTAGAATGAATATGAGAGTAGAATTGACATATATATATATATATATACACTACCATATATAAAATAGATAGCTCGTGGGGAGCAGCTATATGTGTGTGTGTGTGTGTGTGTATATATATATATATGAAAAAAGTCTTTTTTAAAAAGTCAGTAGGGAGGACTGAGCAGATGCCGATCTGCACTGGGAACTTAGAGGTCATGGTGACCTTTGGGAGCAATTTCAGTTAAGAAGCCCCAAGGAAGTCATATTCTAAGGAATTAAGGAAGGTGGAGGGAGATTGAGTGTAGATGTCTTTTTGAAAAGTTTTGGTAATAAACGGAAAATTGATTGCTGGAGTCTCATACCTCAGGCTGCTCACTGGGGCTCAGAGTTAGACAGAGAACTCGTGGAGTGCTCCTGTTTGTAGAGGAAACAGACCATTCTGCAATAACAGGCCCACGATCGAGGGCCATCTGCTGAGGACGTGTATGTGGGGCTGTGGGGAGGGAAGTGGAGGCTCTTCTCTCTGAGGCCTTCGTTTTCCTGGTGCTTGCAATGTACAAAGCACTAGAAGAAACCTGGCTAAGTGCAGACCCGTGCCCATGGCACTGCACTGTCCCACTAGGCAATATCTGCCTTTTGTATGCAGAGCAGAGTCAAAGAAGGAAACAGGAGGGAACAGTCCAGGGGCAGGAGATCAAGATGCTGAGATGCTCTTGAAATCAAGAAGGAAACAATTTCAAGTGATAGCTGTTCTTATCACTGTCAAATGCTACCAAAATATCAGAAAGGATAACTGAGCAGAAGCAACCGAATTGGGGACTTAAAGGTCACAGTGACCTTTGGTAGAAATTTTGTAGACAAAAACAAATATTGTACATTAACACATATCTGGAGGAGAAATGGCAACCCACTCCAGTATTCTTGCTTGGGAAATCCCACAGACAAAGGAGTGTGGCGGGCTCCAGGTCATGGGGTCGCAAAGAGACGGACATGACTGAGCATCTAAGCACATATTAACATACATGTATAGAATCTAGAAAAGTGGTACAGATGAACCTATTTGCAGGGCAGAAATAGACACAGATGTAAAGAACTGTGACCTGTGGACACAGTGAAGGAAGGGGAGGGTAGAATGAATATGAGAGTAGAATTGACATATATATATATATATATACACTACCATATATAAAATAGATAGCTCGTGGGGAGCAGCTATATGTGTGTGTGTGTGTGTGTGTATATATATATATATGAAAAAAGTCTTTTTTAAAAAGTCAGTAGGGAGGACTGAGCAGATGCCGATCTGCACTGGGAACTTAGAGGTCATGGTGACCTTTGGGAGCAATTTCAGTTAAGAAGCCCCAAGGAAGTCATATTCTAAGGAATTAAGGAAGGTGGAGGGAGATTGAGTGTAGATGTCTTTTTGAAAAGTTTTGGTAATAAACGGAAAATGATTGCTGGTAGTTCAAACTAAGAGCAATGTCGGATTCTTTTCTTTCTTTTAAGAGAGTCTGGAGTAGGATGGGATTCAGAGGAAGAAAGAACCAATGTGGTGGGAATGTTCAAAGACTTCATCCTTCAGAGGTAATAAACATATCAGATTCGAGAATGGGAAACTCTCCTGGGCTGCCTGCCTCTAGGCTCCCTGCCCTCCACCTCGCGGCCACCAGGCCCTCCCCTGTGCCCACAGCCAGCCCTCAGTGGGAAGTAGGACCCCTGGTCAGCATCCCTCTGGCTGAACCCTGAGTCTTTCTGGAGCCACCCTGCCCAGATCTGTGGTTTCTCTCTTCTGCTCCATTTCCCTGGCAGTGAATCATTGGCCTGAAGCCCAGTTTCCTAGTGGCATTATTTCTGCATGTTCTCACCTGTAAATAAACTCCTGCCCAGCCCCAAAGATCTCAAGGAACTGGTTTTCCTAGTCCTGGAAACGAGAACCTCTGTTATCCAGTGACGGCTGTGTTAAGTGCTGCCCACTTGTCCACCTTGATCTCTACGAACTCCAGCTTTGTGAACATGGACACCCAGGACTTGGGACTTGATCTAGAAATTTTGTTAGCTGTCCTTTTCCCTTTTCACATGGAAAAATAGCTTTTAACCCACAGCTATCAAATAACTTGCTTAATTTATACCAAATAACCAGTGTGTAGCTTTCTCCAGTTTGGGCAGCCTGTTGTTGCTTCAGCCTCAGGATTGAGAACCAGATAAACTGCTATAGGGCATAACTGGGGTTGGGGGAGGGTGGGCAAGCCCTTCCTCCAGGAAGTTTAAAGGAGGGAGAGTTCAGGCAGTTCCAGCAGGTCAACCTGAGCTCCCAATCAGTCAGACACCCATCTATCTATCCTTTCATTCACTTCTCAATCATCCACTTCTCTGTTTGCCAGACAACATTAGCAATTCTGCACTGGGAACTTAGAGGTCATGGTGACCTTTGGGAGCAATTTCAGTTAAGAAGCCCCAAGGAAGTCATATTCTAAGGAATTAAGGAAGGTGGAGGGAGATTGAGTGTAGATGTCTTTTTGAAAAGTTTTGGTAATAAACGGAAAATGATTGCTGGTAGTTCAAACTAAGAGCAATGTCGGATTCTTTTCTTTCTTTTAAGAGAGTCTGGAGTAGGATGGGATTCAGAGGAAGAAAGAACCAATGTGGTGGGAATGTTCAAAGACTTCATCCTTCAGAGGTAATAAACATATCAGATTCGAGAATGGGAAACTCTCCTGGGCTGCCTGCCTCTAGGCTCCCTGCCCTCCACCTCGCGGCCACCAGGCCCTCCCCTGTGCCCACAGCCAGCCCTCAGTGGGAAGTAGGCCCCCTGGTCAGCATCCCTCTGGCTGAACCCTGAGTCTTTCTGGAGCCACCCTGCCCAGATCTGTGGTTTCTCTCTTCTGCTCCATTTCCCTGGCAGTGAATCATTGGCCTGAAGCCCAGTTTCCTAGTGGCATTATTTCTGCATGTTCTCACCTGTAAATAAACTCCTGCCCAGCCCCAAAGATCTCAAGGAACTGGTTTTCCTAGTCCTGGAAACGAGAACCTCTGTTATCCAGTGACGGCTGTGTTAAGTGCTGCCCACTTGTCCACCTTGATCTCTACGAACTCCAGCTTTGTGAACATGGACACCCAGGACTTGGGACTTGATCTAGAAATTTTGTTAGCTGTCCTTTTCCCTTTTCACATGGAAAAATAGCTTTTTAACCCACAGCTATCAAATAACTTGCTTAATTTATACCAAATAACCAGTGTGTAGCTTTCTCCAGTTTGGGCAGCCTGTTGTTGCTTCAGCCTCAGGATTGAGAACCAGATAAACTGCTATAGGGCATAACTGGGGTTGGGGGAGGGTGGGCAAGCCCCTTCCTCCAGGAAGTTTAAAGGAGGGGAGAGTTCAGGCAGTTCCAGCAGGTCAACCTGAGCTCCCAATCAGTCAGACACCCATCTATCTATCCTTTCATTCACTTCTCAATCATCCACTTCTCTGTTTGCCAGACAACATTAGTGAAACACCCAGAACATGCCAGCCTTCAGAAACAAGAGACAGGGCTTCCCTGGTAGCTCAGTGGTCAAGAGTTTGCCTGCCAATGCAGGAGACACAGGTTTGATCCCTGAGTCGGGAAGATCCCACATGCTGCGGAGCTACTAAGTCCATGAGCCACAACTATTCAGCCTGTGCTCTGGAGCCTCGGGGGCCCCAACTATGGAGCCCATGTGCCACAACTACTGAAGCCCGTGTGCCCTAGAGCCCGAGTTCCACAACAAAAGCAGTCACTGCAACAAGAAACCTGCTCACCTCAACTAAAAAGTATCCCCCACTCCCTGCAACTAGAGAGGAGCCCGCGGCAACAGTGAAAACCCAGAATAGCCAAAATTAATAAGTAAATTTTTTAAAAAAAGAAAGAAACAAGAGACAAAAACACCGAGAAAGCCTCAGGAAAGACTGAAACTGGCCCATAGATGACTCAGAGACCTCGACACACCCGAATCTCTCTGCTTTCAGCTAAAGAGGAAGGGGAAAACCTGTTTTATTTGCAGTCTCAGCAGTAGCGCTCCCCTTAACCAGTTAAGACCTCAGGTCTCTCTCACCCCTTCCATAGGAGATATAAGCAAAGCCATTCTTGGACAGTGCTGGGTACAATGGCCAGCACAGGGTGCCAGGCACTTAAACTTCCCTGGTGGCTCAGATGGAAAAAAAATCTGCTGGCAACTTGGGACTTGATCTAGAAATCTTTGTTAGCTGTTCCTTTTCCCCTTTTCACATGGAAAAATAGCTTTTTTTAAAAAACCCACAGCTATCAAATAACTTGCTTAATTTATACCAAATAACCAGTGTGTAGCTTTCTCCAGTTTGGGCAGCCTGTTGTTGCTTCAGCCTCAGGATTGAGAACCAGATAAACTGCTATAGGGCATAACTGGGGTTGGGGGAGGGTGGGCAACCCCCTTCCTCCAGGAAGTTTAAAGGAGGGGAGAGTTCAGGCAGTTCCAGCAGGTCAACCTGAGCTCCCAATCAGTCAGACACCCATCTATCTATCCTTTCATTCACTTCTCAATCATCCACTTCTCTGTTTGCCAGACAACATTAGTGAAACACCCAGAACATGCCAGCCTTCAGAAACAAGAGACAGGGCTTCCCTGGTAGCTCAGTGGTCAAGAGTTTGCCTGCCAATGCAGGAGACACAGGTTTGATCCCTGAGTCGGGAAGATCCCACATGCTGCGGAGCTACTAAGTCCATGAGCCACAACTATTCAGCCTGTGCTCTGGAGCCTCGGGGCCGCAACTATGGAGCCCATGTGCCACAACTACTGAAGCCCGTGTGCCCTAGAGCCCGAGTTCCACAACAAAAGCAGTCACTGCAACAAGAAACCTGCTCACCTCAACTAAAAAGTATCCCCCACTCCCTGCAACTAGAGAGGAGCCCGCGGCAACAGTGAAAACCCAGAATAGCCAAAATTAATAAGTAAATTTTTTAAAAAAAGAAAGAAACAAGAGACAAAAACACCGAGAAAGCCTCAGGAAAGACTGAAACTGGCCCATAGATGACTCAGAGACCTCGACACACCCGAATCTCTCTGCTTTCAGCTAAAGAGGAAGGGGAAAACCTGTTTTATTTGCAGTCTCAGCAGTAGCGCTCCCCTTAACCAGTTAAGACCTCAGGTCTCTCTCACCCCTTCCATAGGAGATATAAGCAAAGCCATTCTTGGACAGTGCTGGGTACAATGGCCAGCACAGGGTGCCAGGCACTTAAACTTCCCTGGTGGCTCAGATGGAAAAAAAATCTGCTGGCAATGCAGGGGACTCAGTTTCAATCGCTGGGCCAGGAAGATTCCCTGGAAAAGGGAATAGCAACCCACTCCAGTATTCTTGCCTGGAGAATTCCAAGAACAGAGGAGCCTGGCAGGCTACACTCCATGGGGTTGCAAAGAGACGGACGTCACTGAGCAACTAACACTTCCCACTGGCAACTTGGAGGTGAGGATGAATGAACGCAACCTGCCTGATCATTTTTGCTGTTCATTGTAATAACAGGAACATGAACATTTTTAGAACTTTTTATTTTGTATTGGGGTATAGCCAGTAACAATATTGTGATAGTTTCAGGTGAACAGCAAAGAGAACAGCCATTCATATACGTGGATCTGAAAGGGTTTTACCTCTATTTGAGACTTAAACCCAGGGCCCAGACCTGATCGAACCCTGTTTAAGACTCAGACCCATGTGACTGGGATTAGAACCCAGCCAAAACCCTGTCTGGGACTTTAACCCACGCGGCCAGGACTTAATCCAGCACTCATCCAACGTCTGGACCCACTGAGGCTCAGGTTCTTCGTGCCTCAACACAGAAGGAATTCAGCGAGAGGCAGAGTGATAGGCAAGAAGAGGATTTATTAGGATAGGGTACTTGTAAGCGGTGCAAGCGGGCAGGCAGGAAAGCTCTGCTCTGCTCTCTCTTCGATTGAGTGGGCAGCCATATGTATAGGATAGTAGAAGACCGTCCCCCTCAAGTAGATGCAGATACAAAACATACATTATTAGTTCCTTCTTCGCCAACTCCTCCTTCATCAGCTGTTTATACCCAGTCGAGCCTGCTTTACTGAACAAGGAGTAGCTCTCCTGAGTTATCATCAACTCACTGGCCTCCCAACCTTTTATTTCACCCCCTTCTGCCCCACCGTTCTACTCTTCCCATCAGAGCTGGCTCCGTTTTATTTGCAGTCTCAGCAGTAGCGCTCCCCTTAACCAGTTAAGACCTCAGGTCTCTCTCACCCCTTCCATAGGAGATATAAGCAAAGCCATTCTTGGACAGTGCTGGGTACAATGGCCAGCACAGGGTGCCAGGCACTTAAACTTCCCTGGTGGCTCAGATGGAAAAAAAATCTGCTGGCAATGCAGGGGACTCAGTTTCAATCGCTGGGCCAGGAAGATTCCCTGGAAAAGGGAATAGCAACCCACTCCAGTATTCTTGCCTGGAGAATTCCAAGAACAGAGGAGCCTGGCAGGCTACACTCCATGGGGTTGCAAAGAGACGGACGTCACTGAGCAACTAACACTTCCCACTGGCAACTTGGAGGTGAGGATGAATGAACGCAACCTGCCTGATCATTTTGCTGTTCATTGTAATAACAGGAACATGAACATTTTTAGAACTTTTTATTTTGTATTGGGGTATAGCCAGTAACAATATTGTGATAGTTTCAGGTGAACAGCAAAGAGAACAGCCATTCATATACGTGGATCTGAAAGGGTTTTACCTCTATTTGAGACTTAAACCCAGGGCCCAGACCTGATCGAACCCTGTTTAAGACTCAGACCCATGTGACTGGGATTAGAACCCAGCCAAAACCCTGTCTGGGACTTTAACCCACGCGGCCAGGACTTAATCCAGCACTCATCCAACGTCTGGACCCACTGAGGCTCAGGTTCTTCGTGCCTCAACACAGAAGGAATTCAGCGAGAGGCAGAGTGATAGGCAAGAAGAGGATTTATTAGGATAGGGTACTTGTAAGCGGTGCAAGCGGGCAGGCAGGAAAGCTCTGCTCTGCTCTCTCTTCGATTGAGTGGGCAGCCATATGTATAGGATAGTAGAAGACCGTCCCCCTCAAGTAGATGCAGATACAAAACATACATTATTAGTTCCTTCTTCGCCAACTCCTCCTTCATCAGCTGTTTATACCCAGTCGAGCCTGCTTTACTGAACAAGGAGTAGCTCTCCTGAGTTATCATCAACTCACTGGCCTCCCAACCTTTCTCAGGTTTCACCCTTCTGCCTACCGTTCCCTACTAGGATTCTACAACCACCTACCTGTTCTACTCTGTCCCTATCAGATCCATTCTCCCCAAACTCCCTCCCATCCAGGCTGCCACACGACACTGAGATTTGCCTGTGCTATATAGTAGGTCCTTGTTGGTTATCCATTTTAAATACAGCAGTGTGTACATGTCCGTCCCAAACTCCTTAACTATTCCTTCCCCCACCCTCCCCCTTGGTAACTATAAGTTTATTCTCTGAGTCTATGAGTTTGTTTCTGTTTTGTAAATAAGGAACAAGATGAGTACTTTTAACGTTTGAAACTCAATTCAAACACCAGGCCCGGCACCATCAGAAGCTCCTTCTTGACCTTCTAGTGCTTAAGCAGTTAGAGAGCAGCAGGGGCTCCCACATCCCTTCCCTCCTGGAAATACCCACTTCTTCCTACACTTCCTTCCCTAATACACCTCACGGGACCCAGAGTTCCTGGAGCTCCATCTGCTTCTCCAGCACAAGAGTGGAGCTCAGCCTCAGTCCAGAGAAAGGAAGAGCCAGGGACATCAGCTCAAAGGAGGAATTCAAGGAAAGACTTTCACAAGCCAGCAGGAGGTGTGGTCCACCTCACCCAGCCACTGTCAGACGTGGGACTCAACTGGCCTCTCTCTGTTCATTTCAAAAGAGATTCCTATGTTCTGCAGTTCTGGTTAATAGCAAAAATGCTGTCATTGTAGAAATTAATCAAACATAAAAAAAAAGTTAAGAGGAAATCAAAGTCATCCAGGAATAAACGCTGTTCATGTTGGATCTGTTCCCGGCCTTTCTTTGTCTAGATATGCATTCCATATTTCCAGAGTAACCTCTTTTGTAATCTGCTCTTTTTTTCACTTCATGTATGATGTCCATTTCCTCGTGTGTTTCAGATGTTCTGTGTGTGTGCTTAGTTGCTCAGTCGTGTCCAACTCTTTCAGATGTTCTACACCATATTTAATGGTCATGTATTCATAAAAAGAGTAATAGTAACAGCAGCAGCATCCCTTAGAAAATAGCAGGTCATTTACATACAGCAACTTGTTTCATTCTCACAATAACTTAATGCGGCAGGTGCTCTAAAACTATCTTCATTGTCCCTATAAGGGGACTGAGTGCAGAGAAGCCGCACAGCTTACGTAAGCCCTCCCATAGGATTCTACAACCACCTACCTGTTCTACTCTGTCCCTATCAGATCCATTCTCCCAAACTCCCTCCCATCCAGGCTGCCACACGACACTGAGATTTGCCTGTGCTATATAGTAGGTCCTTGTTGGTTATCCATTTTAAATACAGCAGTGTGTACATGTCCGTCCCAAACTCCTTAACTATTCCTTCCCCCACCCTCCCCCTTGGTAACTATAAGTTTATTCTCTGAGTCTATGAGTTTGTTTCTGTTTTGTAAATAAGGAACAAGATGAGTACTTTAACGTTTGAAACTCAATTCAAACACCAGGCCCGGCACCATCAGAAGCTCCTTCTTGACCTTCTAGTGCTTAAGCAGTTAGAGAGCAGCAGGGGCTCCCACATCCCTTCCCTCCTGGAAATACCCACTTCTTCCTACACTTCCTTCCCTAATACACCTCACGGGACCCAGAGTTCCTGGAGCTCCATCTGCTTCTCCAGCACAAGAGTGGAGCTCAGCCTCAGTCCAGAGAAAGGAAGAGCCAGGGACATCAGCTCAAAGGAGGAATTCAAGGAAAGACTTTCACAAGCCAGCAGGAGGTGTGGTCCACCTCACCCAGCCACTGTCAGACGTGGGACTCAACTGGCCTCTCTCTGTTCATTTCAAAAGAGATTCCTATGTTCTGCAGTTCTGGTTAATAGCAAAAATGCTGTCATTGTAGAAATTAATCAAACATAAAAAAAAAGTTAAGAGGAAATCAAAGTCATCCAGGAATAAACGCTGTTCATGTTGGATCTGTTCCCGGCCTTTCTTTGTCTAGATATGCATTCCATATTTCCAGAGTAACCTCTTTTGTAATCTGCTCTTTTTTTCACTTCATGTATGATGTCCATTTCCTCGTGTGTTTCAGATGTTCTGTGTGTGTGCTTAGTTGCTCAGTCGTGTCCAACTCTTTCAGATGTTCTACACCATATTTAATGGTCATGTATTCATAAAAAGAGTAATAGTAACAGCAGCAGCATCCCTTAGAAAATAGCAGGTCATTTACATACAGCAACTTGTTTCATTCTCACAATAACTTAATGCGGCAGGTGCTCTAAAACTATCTTCATTGTCCCTATAAGGGGACTGAGTGCAGAGAAGCCGCACAGCTAGTAGGTGGAGAGAAAGAACGTGAACCCAGGCAGTCTTGGTGTCCATGCTCTTAACCACTGAGTCATACTGCAACAAATTCACTGGACCTAAGTTCCCTCCTGGTGGATATCATTCCCACTCAGGGGCATTTTTACTGTGTTAAACAATACTGAATTGAACATCCTTGAATACACAGTTCTGTACACATGCTTCATTATTTCTTTTCAAAAATTCGCAGGCCGAAGGGAAAACTTACTTTAAAGACTTTTGATACCAAATTATATTCTGCATGTATGAAAGTATGACTTTTTAAAGAATGCTTACCAATGCCAGGTATTTTTTCTTAGCAGTTTACTAAGGAAATGGTTACACATGATAATGTGCATTTCCTGGTGGCTCAGATAGTAAAGAACCCACCTCCAGTGCAGAAGGCTGGGGTTTGATCCCTGAGTGGGAAGATCCCCTGGAGAAGGAAATGGCAATCTACTGCAGTGTGCTTGCCTGGGAAATCTCATGGACAGAGAAGCCTGGGAAGCTACGGTCTATGGGGTCAGAAAGAGTTGGGCATGATTGAGCGATGAACACTCACTTTCCTTCTAGTTTGTTAGAAATTTTTTTCATAAAAGTTTTAGCTAGTTGCATTTTTTTCTTATATATAACTATTTTGATTGTTAACAGATTTTTTTCTCTTATTTTCTTTTATTTTAATGAGAGCATAGAGTCCCTTGTATATTAAGATTTTAAATCTTAGATTTATTTTGTGTGTTGGAAACATCATTCAATGTTGTCATTTGCCTTTTAATGTTGTCTACAGTGCTTTTAAATATATACAGACATGTTCCCCCTGCTCAAAATAAAGTTGTTTCTTACTGTACCTGTCTGATATACTCCTGTAGCAGCCAAGGAGGCTTGGTCTTATACATGTTGAATAAAGAAAAAAAGAAAAAAAATACAGACATGTTTAGTTTTTCCTGTGTCCAATTCACTGATCTTTTCCCTATGTTCTATCTTTAATGTTAAGTTTAGAAAGCATTCCCTACCTTAAGAGATTAATGTTCACTTTCATTTTCTCGCAGTTCTTTCCAAACAATACCACCTAATGGCTTTATGGTATGGTGAGGAAAACTGTAGAAAATCACAATAACTTGACCAATGGCTTGGCGTGTCCAGCTCAGTATCTACTTTGCTATCCTTTAAAAAATGTCCCTCGTGGGATTTCCCTTGTGGTCCAGTGGCTAAGACCCTGTACTCCCAATGCTGGGGGCCTGGGTTCAATGCCTGGTCAGGGAACTAGATCCCACATATCATAACTAAGACCCAATGCAACCAAATAAATACATTAAAAAAAAAAAAAAGTCCCTTTTGGGGACATACAGATAGCCAAAAAACATGAAACGATGCTCAACCTCGCTTATTATTAGAGAAGTACAAATCAAAACTACAATGAGATATCACCTCACACCCGTCAGAATGGCCGTCATCAAAAAATCTACAGACAATAAATGCTGGAGAGGGTGTGGAGAAAAAGGAACACTCTTGCATTGCTGGTGGGAATGTAAATTGATACAGCCTCTATGGAAGGCAGCATGGAGATTCCTTAAAACAACTAAAACTAGGATCTTCCCTGGTGGTCCAGTGGGTAAGGACACCACCTTGCAGTGCAAGGGGCGCCGGTTCGATCCCTGGCCTGGGAAGATCAGACATGCCATGGAGCAGCTGGACCCATGTGTCCAATTACCGAGCCAGAGCTCTGGAGCGCATGCGCCCAGAACCAGTGCTCTGCGACAACAGAGGCCACCGTGAGGGGAGGCCCACACGGGCCAAAGAACAAAGATGGATGAAAATGGACAAATGAAAGACCAATAGAAGTGGTCTGCCTGCTCCTCTCCCTTCCCACCCCACCCCCACCAAAAAAAAAAAAAAACTAAAACTAGAAGCACCCTATGACCCAGCAATTCCACTATTAGGTTTATACTCTGATGAAATCACAATTGAAAGAGGCACCTGTACCCTAGTGTTCATTGCAGCACTCTCTACAACAGCTAGGACATGGAAGCAACCCAGATGTCTATCAACGAATGAATGGATACAAAAGCCCTGGTGCATATATACAATGGAATACTACTCAGCTGTAAAAAGAAACGCAGAAGAATCAGTCCTAATGAGGTGGCTGGATCTAGAACCTATTACAAAAAGTGAAGTCAGTCAAAAAGAGAAGGACAAGTACAGTATATTAACACATATATATGGAATCTAGTAGGATGGTAATGATAACACACGCAACGAAGCAATGGAAAAACAGACATGGAGAACAGACATATGGACATTGTGGGGAATGAACAGTGGGTGAGAGGCCTAAAGGAAGTAGCATGAAAACCTATACTTTCATATGTGAAAAAAATAGCTATTGTCATTGCACTGTGAGAAAAACGGATTCTGAAGGGGTGCTGTGCGACGGCCTGGAGGGGTGGGATGCGGGGGATATACATATGACTAATCTGGGATCATGCATATCTGTAAACAACAAAACTCTCTTGGGAAAAAAACAGGACTCGGTGACATTTTGTGGGTCTCCCAGGAGCTGCCTATCATTCTGACTCAGGGACTTTTCCCCACATCCCCTGAGGCATCATTTCCCATCTCAAAGGTTGCCCGCTTGAGCCAAGCTGATCTCTTTTCTGCTGTTCGTCAGAGCCGTGGGTTTACCATCTGTGTGCATTTGGCCACTTCTTTTTCCTTTTGAGTCTTCTCCAAAGAATACGTTTATGAAGAAAATAAACATCTAGAGCTCCCGAAGACATTGAAAATCAGTCCAAGGACTCCAACATTTCCTTTCTTTAAGAAAAAAAAAAAAATGTATTGCCTTTGTAGACACTCACTAAACCTTCTGCCTGGCAGGAACAGCCCACCCAGGGGACCACGTCTATCTGGCTCTGATTCTCACTCAGTAAACTTGTTTCCTAGGCTCCCCTGGGCGTTCCTGCTGAGTGACAGGAAGACTCAGGTATTCAGCTGCAGTGTCTCGGCAGTCACCAGCAGTAAGGAAAAGATAATGCAAGTGCTCGATCGTCACACACTGCGAGCACAGCGTGTCTTTCTAGATGAACCTTACCATGTGGGGGATGAATGCCCGAGTGAGAAGCTGACAGTCACAGAGACAGACTGGCGAATGGATGACTTGTGAGTGAAGAGCCAATGAATTCCCAATTCTTATTTCTCCCTAGTTATTGTCAGCAAAAAAAAAAATGAAGAAAAGTATTTTCTTGCATAATTTATCTTCCTTTCCTCCTTTCAGCATCTTTCCTCCCTTGTATTACAATTATTACATTTACTACCACTGTCTTTTTCTTTTTTTTTTAAACCTTTATTTTACTTTTAACTTTTACAGAGTTTTGCTGTTTACAGATATGTATGTTCTCAGATTAGTCATATGTATATCCCCCCCTTCCCTCCCCTCCCGACCATCACACAGCACCCGTGAAGGATCCCCTTCTCTCACAGAGCAATGACTAGAGCTATTTTCTTCACTTATCATAGTACAGGCCTTCATGCTACTTCCTTTACGCCTCTCACCCACTGTTCCTTCCCCACAATGTCCATATGTCCACTGTCCATGTCTGTCTTTCTGTTGCTTCACTGCGTGTGCCATCATCACCATCTTACTAGATTCCATATATATGTGTTAATATACTATATTTTTCCTTCTCTTTCTGACTGACTTCACTTTTGATGATACGTTCTAGATCCAGCCACCTCATCAGGGTTGATTCTTCTGCATTTCTCTTTACAGCTGTGTAGTATTCCATTGTATATATGTACCAGAGCTTTTGGATCCATTCGTTCGTCGATGGGCATCTAGGTTCCTTCCATGTTCTAGTTATTGTATAGAGAGCTGCAATGAACATTGGGGTACAGGTGCTTCTTTCAGTTTTGATTTCGTCAGGGTATAAGCCTAAGAGTGGGATTGCTGGGTCATATGGTGCTTCTATTTTTAGTTTTTTAAGAAATCTCCAGACTGTCTTCCATAGAGGCTGTATCAATTTACACTCCCACCAGCAATGCAGGAGTGTTCCCTTTTCTCCGCAGCCTCTCCAGCATTTATTGTCTGTCGATTTGTGGATGATGGCCATTCTGACGGGTGTGAGGTGATATCTCATTGTAGTTTTGATTTGCATTTCTCTAATTATAAGTGAAGTTGAGCATCGTTTCATGTGTTTTGGGGCCATCTGTATGTCATCATTGGAGAGGTGTCTGTTTAGGTCCTTTTCCCATTTTTTGATTGGGTTGTTCATTTTTCCAGTGCTGAGTTGTCTGAGTTGCTTGTAGATTTTGGAGATTAATTCTTTGTCTGTTGTTTCATTTGCTATGATGTTCTCCCACTCTGTGGGGTGTCTGTTCAGCTTTTTTGTAATTTCTTTTGCTGTACAAAAGCTTTGAAGTTTCATGAGGTCCCACATGTTCATTTGTCTTTTTAGTTCCACTATTCTAGTAGGTGGGTCAGAGAAGATCTTGCTTTGATTGATGTCCTTGAGGGTTTTCCCTATATTCTCCTCTAAGAGTTTGATGGTTTCTGGCCTTACATTTAAGTCTTTAATTCATTTTGAGTTTATCTTTGTGTATGGTGTCAGGGTATGTTCCAACTTCATTTTCTTGCATGTAGCTGTCCAATTTTCCCAGCACCATTTGTTGAAGAGGCTGTCTTTGTCCCATTTTATATGTTCGCCTCCTTTGTCAAAAATAAGGTACCCATAGGTGCGTGGCTTTATCTCTGGGTTCTCAATCTTGTTCCATTGCTCTATATTTCTGTTTTTGTTGCAGTATCATACTGTCTTGATGACTGTTGCTTTGTAGTAGAGTCTGAACTTGGGGAGGCTGATCCCCCCAGCTCCATTCTGCTTCCTGAGGATTGCTTTGGCTATTCGAGGTCTTGTGTTTCCATATGAACTGTGTTATTCGTTGGTCTAGTTCTGTGAAGAATGTTATTGGAAGTTTGATAGGGATCACATTGAATCTATAGATGACATTTGGTAGTATGGTCATTTTCACAATATTGATTCTTCTGACCCAGGAACATGGAATATTTCTCCATTTGTTTAACTCTTCTTTAATGTCTCTCATGAGTGTCTTGTAATTTTCTGTGTACAGTTCTTTTGTTTCTTTGGGTAGGTTTATTCCTAGATATTTGATTCTTTTGGTTGCGATGGTGAAGGGGATTGCCTCTTTGGTTTCATTTTCTGATTTTTCATTGTTTGTGTATAGGAATGCCAGTGATTTCTGTATATTGATTTTGTATCCTGCGACTTTGCTGAATTCATTGATTAGCTCTAGTAGCTTTGTAATAGTGTCTTTGGGATTTTTCTATGTATAATATCATGTCATCTGCAAAAAGAGACAGCTTGGCTTCTTCCTTTCCAATCTGGATTCCTTTGATTTCTTTCTCTTCTCTTATTGCTGTTGCTAGCACTTCCAGGACTTTTTAAAAAACTGGACCTATGCTTAACTGTGGGGTCTGTTAGCTTTTTTGTAATTTCTTTTGCTGTACAAAAGCTTTGAAGTTTCATGAGGTCCCACATGTTCATTTGTCTTTTTAGTTCCACTATTCTAGTAGGTGGGTCAGAGAAGATCTTGCTTTGATTGATGTCCTTGAGGGTTTTCCCTATATTCTCCTCTAAGAGTTTGATGGTTTCTGGCCTTACATTTAAGTCTTTAATTCATTTTGAGTTTATCTTTGTGTATGGTGTCAGGGTATGTTCCAACTTCATTTTCTTGCATGTAGCTGTCCAATTTTCCCAGCACCATTTGTTGAAGAGGCTGTCTTTGTCCCATTTTATATGTTCGCCTCCTTTGTCAAAAATAAGGTACCCATAGGTGCGTGGCTTTATCTCTGGGTTCTCAATCTTGTTCCATTGCTCTATATTTCTGTTTTTGTGCCAGTACCATACTGTCTTGATGACTGTTGCTTTGTAGTAGAGTCTGAACTTGGGGAGGCTGATCCCCCCAGCTCCATTCTGCTTCCTGAGGATTGCTTTGGCTATTCGAGGTCTTGTGTTTCCATATGAACTGTGTTATTCGTTGGTCTAGTTCTGTGAAGAATGTTATTGGAAGTTTGATAGGGATCACATTGAATCTATAGATGACATTTGGTAGTATGGTCATTTTCACAATATTGATTCTTCTGACCCAGGAACATGGAATATTTCTCCATTTGTTTAACTCTTCTTTAATGTCTCTCATGAGTGTCTTGTAATTTTCTGTGTACAGTTCTTTTGTTTCTTTGGGTAGGTTTATTCCTAGATATTTGATTCTTTTGGTTGCGATGGTGAAGGGGATTGCCTCTTTGGTTTCATTTTCTGATTTTTCATTGTTTGTGTATAGGAATGCCAGTGATTTCTGTATATTGATTTTGTATCCTGCGACTTTGCTGAATTCATTGATTAGCTCTAGTAGCTTTGTAATAGTGTCTTTGGGATTTTTCTATGTATAATATCATGTCATCTGCAAAAAGAGACAGCTTGGCTTCTTCCTTTCCAATCTGGATTCCTTTGATTTCTTTCTCTTCTCTTATTGCTGTTGCTAGCACTTCCAGGACTATGTTGAATAGTAGTGGTGAAAGTGGACACCCTGTCTTATTCCTGATCTTAGAGGGAATGCTTTCAGTTTTTCACCGCTGAGGATAATGTTCGCTGTGGGCTTCTCATATATGACTTTTATTATGTCGAGATAGGTTCCTTCTATGCCCATTTTCTGAAGAGTTTTTATCATAAATGGATGTTGTACTTTGTCGAAGGCTTTTTCTGCATCTATTGACGTGATCATGTGATTTTTGTCTCTCAATTTGTTGATATGGTGTATCACATTGATTGATTTGCAGATGTTGAAGAATCCTTGCATGCCTGGGATGAACCCGACTGCATTATCTGTTGTAATCTCTCCTTTTTCATTTTTGATTTTGTTGATCTGGTTCTTCTCTCTCTTTCTCTTGATAAGTCTGGCCAGTGGCTTGTCAATTTTGTTTACCTTTTCAAAGAACCAGCTTTTTGTTTTATTTATCCGTACTATAGTTTCTTTCATTTCTTTCTCATTTATTTATGCTCTAGTCTTTATAATTTCTCTTCTGCTGCTGACTTTGGGATGTTTTTGTTCTTTCTCCAATTGTTTTAAGCAGAGGGTTAGGTCATCTGCTTCATATTTTCCTAGTTTCTTGAGGTGGGATTGAATTGCTATAAACTTCCCTCTTAGAACTGCTTTTGCAGTATCCCATAGGTTTTGCACTGTCGTGTGTTCATTGTCATTTTCTTCTAGGAATTTTTTAATTTCTCCTTTGATTTCCTCAATGATCAGTTGGTTTTTTAAGTATGTGTTGTTTAATCTCCTTGTGTTTGTATTTTTAGCGGTTTTTTTCCTGTAGTTGATCTCTAGTCTCACTGCATTGTGGTCCGAGAAGATGGTTGATAGAATTTCAGTTTTCTTGAATTGACTGAGGATTGATTTGTGGCCCAAGATGTGGTCTATCTTGGAGAATGTTGCATGAGCACTTGAGAAGAAAGTGTATTCCTCTGCTTTTGGATGGAAAGTCCTAAAGATATCAATGAGGTCCATTTCTTCTAGTGTGGCATTTAAGGCTTGTGTTTCTTTATTAATTTTCTGTTTGGATGATCTGTCCATTGGTGTGAGAGGAGTGTTAAAGTCTCCTACTATGATTGTGTTGCTGTCAATGTCTTCTTTTATGTCTGAAAGTGTTTGTCTTATGTATTGGGGTGCTCCTGCGTTGGGAGCATAGATATTTATGATTGTTATGTCTTCTTCTTGGATGGATCCCTTAATCATGATGAAGTGACCTGCCTTGTCTCTGAGAGTCTTCTTTACTTTAAAATCTATTTTGTCTGATATGAGGATTGCTACTCCAGCTTTCTTTTGATTTCCATTTGCATGGAATATCTTTTTCCAGCCTCTCACTTTCAGTCTATGAGTGTCTCTAGGTCTGAAATGAGTTTCGTGGAGGCAGCATACGTATGGGTCATGTTTTTGGATCCATTCAGCCACTCTGTGTCTTTTGGTTGGGGCATTTAGTCCGTTGACATTCAAAGTAATTATTGACACAAATGATCCTATTGTCATCTTCTTAGATGTTATGATGGGTATGTTTCGTGAATCTTCTCCTTTTATACTTGTTGTCTATATAAGTCCCTTTAACACTTGTTGTAAGGCTGGTTTGGTGTGACTAAATTCTTTTAATTTTTGCTTGTCTGTAAAGCTTTTGATTTCTCCAACAATTTTGAATGAGATCCTTGCAGGGTAGAGGATTCTTGGTTGCAGATTATTCTCTTTCAGCCGTTTAAATGTGTCCTGCCATTCTCTTCTGGCCTGCAGAGTTTCTGTTGAAAGATCAGCTGTTAAACGGATGGGCTTTCCCTTGTATGTCACTAGTTGCTTTTCCCTTGCTGCTTTGAGAATTCTATCTTTGTGTTTCAGTTGTGTTAACTTCATTAATATGTGTCTTGTTGTGTTTCTTCTCGGATTGATTCTGTGTGGTACTCTTTGTGCTTCTTGGACTTGATTGACTATTTCTTTTCCCATGGTGGGGAAATTTTCAACTATAATCTCTTCAAAAATTTTCTCATAGCCTTTCTTTTTTTCTTCTTCTTCTGGAACCCCTATAATTCAAATATTGATGTATTTGATATTATCCCAGAGGTCTCTGAGGCTGTCCTCTGCTCTTTTCATTCTTTGAGCTAGAGTCTGTTTTTCAGCAGTTACTTCCACTATTTTATCTTCCAGCTCACTTATCCGGTCTTCTGTCTCAGATACTCTGCTCTTGATTCCTTCTACAGTGTTTTTCAGTTCAGCAATTGAGTTGTTTGTCTCTGTTACTTTTTTGGTAAGTTCTTGTATTTCTTTATTCAGTGTGTTAGTTGTATCTTTCAATTTCTCTGAAATTCTGTTTTCAGTGTCTTTGATCATCTTTACTATCATTCTTCTGAAATCACTTTCAGAATGTTTGTCCAAATTCTCTTCATTAATTTGATCTTGTGTGTTTGTGGATTGTTCCTTCACTTGTGTGGTATTTCTCTGCCATTTCATTGTTATTATTAATTTTTTAAAACTGACTCTGTTTGGGATTTCCTTTTCCCAGACTTTGAGTTACATCTGTTGGTGTTTGTTGTTTGGATGGGGCTTCTATTCTGGGTGATGCTGGTGACTGGGTGATGTCAGGACTTGCATACAAGTGATTACCTTTGTTGGCGTTCTCACTTGTATACTGCTCTTTAGTGTTAGGCGTTCTCTAGTATTGTAGAGTTTTGGAGTCAGGGCACCCTCCTTAAAACCCCGGGGGCTTGTTGCCTGACCAGGGAATGAAGATTTCATGGCTGGTTTGTTATGGCATTAAATGATATTAAAACATATATATGCAAATGAGAAACAGAAGGTATACCTTTGACAAATGGCAATTTAAAAATTATGCAAGTACTATCTAGCGTATTGAATTATACACATAAACATATACAGCTATAACATAACCCAAGCATTCCAAAACAAAAATAACAGCTGTTAAACGGATGGGCTTTCCCTTGTATGTCACTAGTTGCTTTTCCCTTGCTGCTTTGAGAATTCTATCTTTGTGTTTCAGTTGTGTTAACTTCATTAATATGTGTCTTGTTGTGTTTCTTCTCGGATTGATTCTGTGTGGTACTCTTTGTGCTTCTTGGACTTGATTGACTATTTCTTTTCCCATGGTGGGGAAATTTTCAACTATAATCTCTTCAAAAATTTTCTCATAGCCTTTCTTTTTTTCTTCTTCTTCTGGAACCCCTATAATTCAAATATTGATGTATTTGATATTATCCCAGAGGTCTCTGAGGCTGTCCTCTGCTCTTTTCATTCTTTGAGCTAGAGTCTGTTTTTCAGCAGTTACTTCCACTATTTTATCTTCCAGCTCACTTATCCGGTCTTCTGTCTCAGATACTCTGCTCTTGATTCCTTCTACAGTGTTTTTCAGTTCAGCAATTGAGTTGTTTGTCTCTGTTACTTTTTTGGTAAGTTCTTGTATTTCTTTATTCAGTGTGTTAGTTGTATCTTTCAATTTCTCTGAAATTCTGTTTTCAGTGTCTTTGATCATCTTTACTATCATTCTTCTGAAATCACTTTCAGAATGTTTGTCCAAATTCTCTTCATTAATTTGATCTTGTGTGTTTGTGGATTGTTCCTTCACTTGTGTGGTATTTCTCTGCCATTTCATTGTTATTATTAATTTTTTAAAACTGACTCTGTTTGGGATTTCCTTTTCCCAGACTTTGAGTTACATCTGTTGGTGTTTGTTGTTTGGATGGGGCTTCTATTCTGGGTGATGCTGGTGACTGGGTGATGTCAGGACTTGCATACAAGTGATTACCTTTGTTGGCGTTCTCACTTGTATACTGCTCTTTAGTGTTAGGCGTTCTCTAGTATTGTAGAGTTTTGGAGTCAGGGCACCCTCCTTAAAACCCCGGGGGCTTGTTGCCTGACCAGGGAATGAAGATTTCATGGCTGGTTTGTTATGGCATTAAATGATATTAAAACATATATATGCAAATGAGAAACAGAAGGTATACCTTTGACAAATGGCAATTTAAAAATTATGCAAGTACTATCTAGCGTATTGAATTATACACATAAACATATACAGCTATAACATAACCCAAGCATTCCAATCAAAAATACAGTACAATACGTTAGCACGGCGAATAGAGAAATCCAAGAATGATATCCACCAGTTAATAAGCAAACTAAGTAGAGCACCAATTGGAGAATAAAGCTAGAGCAGGATCCCCGTTGGGGATAAGGCAATGAGGACAGAACAGACTAAGAAATATGGTGGGGAAAGGGAAAAAGAGAAAGGGAGGATAGAAGAGAAATATAGAATAATATTGCAAAGTTAAATATAGGGAGATAAAGATTTGGATGTATTAGAATTTAGTGCTATAGGAAAGGAGCTTCAGAGAAAGCAAAGAATTATAGAGGAAGTAGTAGTACAAATGAAAAATTATTAAAAATTAAAAGATCTAAATTTTATAGAAAAATATAGAAAAACAAAGCAAAAATAATAAAAACAAACAAAACCCCCACAGAACCTTAAAAGGCCAATGAGGAACCAGAAGTTTATACCAAAATAAAATGTGTGGTTTAAAAGGAAAAAGAAAAAAAAAAATTTTGTAAACTTGAATATATTCAGTCTTACTGATAAGATTAGTAGCTTCAATAGAATTCAGTGAAGGAAATAAACACACCCACTCTCTCTCTCACACACACCCCCAAGAAAAGAAAAAAAAAAAAAAAAAAGCAGTGGGTGCACTGAGTGGGTTTGGAAAAAAGAGAAAAAAAAAAATTGAAACAAAGTAATACAATACAAAAAATGAAATTGTAAAGTCCAGCAGTAACTCCAGCTTCAGACAAAACGTGAAAATAGTGTTTATGTTCTTCTGTCTCTTGCTGACTATTCAGGAATTATCAGTCTTTTTCTTGCCTCCGGCAGTGGTTGGATCTGAAGACCTCTTTGACTGCTTGTTTGTTTAGGCCTATTCCAGAACTAAAAGGCCTGCCCAGGCTGGCCCTGGGAGTTTCTTAATCCAAATCTCTTTTCTTGCTGGGTGGAGCTAAATTCCCTCCCTGTAGCTTGACCAGCAGCCCTGCAGTTTGACCAGCAGCCAAACTACAGTAGGGAAAATGGCGTCTGTCTCACAGAGGATTTATTCCCACACGCTCTATGGGAAGCACTTTCGCAGTGACCCCGACCCTGCTGCAGGCCACCGTCGACCCCCGCCACCGCGGGAGACGTCAGGTTACTCAGAGGTGAGTCTGGCTCAGTCTCATGCAGGATCGCTATTCCTCTCTCCCGAATCACAGTGCGCAGAGACTTTCCAGTCCTCCTCGGCGACTCTGTGATCGGGTTAATGGTAACCTCCTCCAAAGGGAACTGAGTGCAGCCCTTCCGAGGCCTGCTCAAGGGCACTTCTAGCTCAAGGGAGCACCTGGACCCTCCAAAGCAGGTCTGGCTCGGTCCCTTGTGGGTGTCAGTGCTCCTCTCCCGGGTTTTGATCTGCAACAGGCTTTGCGCCTTTGGCCCGCCCAGCCTCTCCGGTGGGTATGAGGTTTGACTTTTAAAAGTGCGATTGCGCCCCTCCTACCGTCTTGATGCGGCTTCTCCTTTGTTCTTCGATGTGGGGTGTCCTCTCTGTGATCAGATCCAACCTCCTTTTGTCGATGGTTTCCCAGGAACTCGTCGCAATTCAGGCGATTTTGCAGGAGAGATGAGTGCACGTCCTTCTACGCCGCCATCTTAGCTCCACCCCCGCACTGTCTTTTTCTTCCTGCCTTACAATTACTAAAGAAAAATATGTTCCCTGCATAATTCATCTTCATCTCCTCACTTCATCATCTTTTCCCGTCTATTAAAATTACTACCAGAATCTCTTAAGAGTTCTCCCAGAGAACTGCAAGGACAAAGGTAGAAAGGAAAGGCACCTTGGCGGAGACAGGGCTGAAGGGGCTCTGTACATTCTGACCAGATTCTTAGAAGGCAGCATCATTGCACCGTCTTCCCGCACCTACCCTGAGAGGACTCAAGACTGCCAGGGTGTCCGTAGCCCTGCAGTGGAAACTAGCCGTGGGTCTGAAGCTGGCAGCAGCCTGTTCCTCCTCCTGAAACAGAAGAGCTTCGGTCTCAGAAGGAGAGAAACAAACGCCTATGTAAGACCAGCTTTCAGTCATGTTCCATTTGTCCTCTCAGAAACACACTTAAACAGTCTCTACCAAGGAGTGCGGGACTGCTGGGAACAAAAGCACTTTACAGAGATGAGAAATTCTAAGACTCTCAGTACAGCATACCACCGCTCTAAACCCAATAACCTACAGCTTTGTTTGTCTCAATGCACTTTCGTTTTTAAATTTTAGTTTCAGATTTACAGAATTATTATGAAGAGAGAGTTCTCAGTTTCTCCTAGTATCAACAGCTAGCATCAGTACATTGCATTTCTTACAGTTGAAGAATCAAATATTGAGAGGTTACTATTAAAGTCCATATATTATTCAGCTTTCTTAGCTTTTATTTAACCCTTTTTCTGTTCCAGGATCCTATCCAAGGACTATCCCCGCCCCCTCATTACATGTATCTGTCATGTCTCTTCAGGCTCCTCTTGGCTGGGAGTTTCTCAGACCTGTTTTGATGGCCTTGACAACTATGAGGACTGGTCAGGTATTTTGTAAAATGGCCCTCAGTTTGGGTTTGCCTGATGCTATTCTCAAAGTGAGACTGGGTTACTAGGTTTTCAGGAAGAAGTTGACAGAGGCAAAGGGTCATGCTCATCCCATGCTGTCAGGAGCACAGACCATCAATAGCTTCACCACCGTTGTTAACCGTGATCAGCTGACTTCAGGCGGTATTGGGCAGGCTTCTCCACTGTATAGGTGCTGTTTTTCATGTACTTTCATCGACTTCCTGGTGGTCCAGTGGTTAAGGTTCTGTGCTTCGAATGCAAGAGACATGGGTTTGACCCCTGGTCAGGGAGCCAAGATCACAGACTGGCCAAAAAATCAGGTAAAAAGTTATGCTGAGGGGCTTCTCTGGCAGTCCAGTGGGTAAGGACACCGCCTTGCAGTGCAAGGGCACTAGTTCGATCCCTGGCCTGGGAAAGATCCTATGTGCCGCGGAGCGGCTGAACCCATCGGTCCAATTACCGATCCAGAGCTCTGGAGCGCATGCGCCCGGAGCCGGTGCTCTGCGACAACAGGAGCCACTGCGATGGGAGGCCCACACAGACCAAAGAACAAAGATGGATGAAAACAGATAAATGAAAGACCAATAGAAGTGGCCCGCCTGCCCCCGCCCCACTCCCGAAAAAGAAAAATTTTTTTAAAAAAAAGTTACGCTGAGGCTGCACTTAAGCAGTGGGGAGCTACGCACTACCTTCTTAAGGACAGGGTGTCCATATTAATGATTTGGAGTTCTTCTCTTCTTCGACATTTATTTCTTTATTTATTTTATTTAATATCGCTATTGTTTCATGGACATTTATATTATCATATTATATTTAACAGAATTATTAAGGGGTCTCAGTTTCTCCTAGTATCCTAGTATCATTGCATTTCTTACAGTTGAAGAATCAAATATTGAGAGGTTACTATTAAAGTCCATATATTATTCAGCTTTCTTAGCTTTTATTTAACCCTTTTCTGTTCCAGGATCCTATCCAAGGACTATCCCCGCCCCCTCATTACATGTATCTGTCATGTCTCTTCAGGCTCCTCTTGGCTGGGAGTTTCTCAGACCTGTTTTGATGGCCTTGACAACTATGAGGACTGGTCAGGTATTTTGTAAAATGGCCCTCAGTTTGGGTTTGCCTGATGCTATTCTCAAAGTGAGACTGGGTTACTAGGTTTTCAGGAAGAAGTTGACAGAGGCAAAGGGTCATGCTCATCCCATGCTGTCAGGAGCACAGACCATCAATAGCTTCACCACCGTTGTTAACCGTGATCAGCTGACTTCAGGCGGTATTGGGCAGGCTTCTCCACTGTATAGGTGCTGTTTTCATGTACTTTCATCGACTTCCTGGTGGTCCAGTGGTTAAGGTTCTGTGCTTCGAATGCAAGAGACATGGGTTTGACCCCTGGTCAGGGAGCCAAGATCACAGACTGGCCAAAAAATCAGGTAAAAAGTTATGCTGAGGGGCTTCTCTGGCAGTCCAGTGGGTAAGGACACCGCCTTGCAGTGCAAGGGGCACTAGTTCGATCCCTGGCCTGGAAAGATCCTATGTGCCGCGGAGCGGCTGAACCCATCGGTCCAATTACCGATCCAGAGCTCTGGAGCGCATGCGCCCGGAGCCGGTGCTCTGCGACAACAGGAGCCACTGCGATGGGAGGCCCACACAGACCAAAGAACAAAGATGGATGAAAACAGATAAATGAAAGACCACCAGAAGTAGCCCCGCCCTGCCCCCGCCCCACTCCCCGAAAAAAGAAAAAATTTTTTTAAAAAAAAGTTACGCTGAGGCTGCACTTAAGCAGTGGGGAGCTACGCACTACCTTCTTAAGGACAGGGTGTCCATATTAATGATTTGGAGTTCTTCTCTTCTTCGACATTTATTTCTTTATTTATTTTATTTAATATCGCTATTGTTTCATGGACATTTATATTATCATATTATATATTTAAGTTCTGTTTATAAAAGTTATATATGTTGTAACCTCAGGTTACAGTTCAGGACAACTTTAATCAATAATTTTTAAAATTTTTGTTGCAAAAAAATTTGAATACATACCAAAGTAAAAAGAATAGTATAATAAGCCCTCATATACCAGTCACCCAGTTCCAATACCCGTTCAACCACGGGCAATTTTACCCCTCAAATATCCTTAAGTATGTTCTGTATGTATACCTAAAAGACAAGGATTTTAAAAAATAACTATGATACAATGAGCACAGCCAATTAATAATAAATCCTGAAAAACAAATGGTCAAAATTCAAATTTTACATTGCTTCATAATTGTAAATTTTATGGTTTTTCTTGTAAATCAAGATCCAAATCAGATCCACACATTGTGATTAGTGTGTGCCTGTTAAGTTTTTAAAACTTTATAAATTCACTTTTTATCTCTCTCTCTCTTTTTTCAAGTTTTGCAGTTTATTTGGTGAAGGGATCAATTGTATATCCCAAGAGTTTTCACACTGGATTTACTGAAGACATTGCTCGGATGTAGTTAGTGATTCCTCCAGCCTTTGCAGTTCCTTTAAATTGGTAGTTGATCTAGCGCCACTGCTGGCTTTCAAAACTTACATCAGTCATCACAGAACAGTGAGACAGAAGTTATCTGCCCCTGTTTGAGATCAAGGACACGGAAGCTGGTCTGGTCAGGGCCACCTTTGAGCCTTGAACCAGTACTGCCTTCAGGGGTGTGTGTGCCGTGCACCCCCAGAGCCCTGTCCTCTCTGAAGCCCACCAAAGGACGCCCGATGGCTGGCTGTGGCAATCATAGAAGCCTACCTTGGCATGATCTGTAGTGGAGTCCCCACAGAATACAGGTTCAAAATGGTCTGTGTAGATCACAACCTCCTGTTTCTATTCATTTTAAAATGTTTTTGAAGTTCTTTATAAGCAGCTGCTAAAGTGCTAAGTTTCATAACTATTCAAATCCTTGTGCCTCAGGATCAGAAAGAGCTATATACTAGGTATGAAGTCCAGGTTTGAAGAGGTGGGGTCCTTGGTTCAAAAGTAATAAGAATTTCAAGACAGCAACAGCATAGCACTAAGCCAAGCACTGGGCCCTTCTGAGTGTAGGATGCTGTGTGACTTTAGGAACTGGGAAGCTATGCCTTTAGGGGTTAAAGGCGAGATGTATGCTCTTAGCAACTCTGCTTCTTACAAGGCTGAAGGAAAGGCATCTCTACAGAAGAGCACCACCAACCAGAGCCCCCTGGTTCTCTGTGGAACGTCCTAGGACCCTGGCTGGAGGAGGGCAAGGCCACCCCTTCCAGTCTCTTTGCCTGGAGAGTTCTATGGACAGAGGTGCCTGGGGGGCTACAGCTCCTGGGGTCGCAAAGACTCAGACACAGCTGAGCGACAAACACACTACGACCCCGACACATACATCCCTCCAAGGCAAATCCCTCATCATCCAACTCAGGGATACCATCAGCCAAGGCCTTGGCTCTGCATCCAAGGCAGGCTGGAACAGTTTCAGGACAGGTTAGGTCACAGGGAAGAACACAACAGGACTCCGTGTTGGGTCTGTTTCTTCGACTTTAACCTTTGCTTTCATTGCTTTGTTATTACAATCATACATCATGACCTGCCTCAGAAAACCCTGCCCACTAGTGAGGCTGCAGTAAAGAAGAAATGAACACACCCCTTCTCAATGCTGACCAAGCCAGGCAAAACTAAAGACCTTTAAACTTTACTTCTTCACCTCCTCTCCCTCTCTGCTCTATAGAAGAAACTGGCATCCAGACGCCACAGAACGTGAGACAGAAGTTATCTGCCCCTGTTTGAGATCAAGGACACGGAAGCTGGTCTGGTCAGGGCCACCTTTGAGCCTTGAACCAGTACTGCCTTCAGGGGTGTGTGTGCCGTGCACCCCCAGAGCCCTGTCCTCTCTGAAGCCCACCAAAGGACGCCCGATGGCTGGCTGTGGCAATCATAGAAGCCTACCTTGGCATGATCTGTAGTGGAGTCCCCACAGAATACAGGTTCAAAATGGTCTGTGTAGATCACAACCTCCTGTTTCTATTCATTTTAAAATGTTTTTGAAGTTCTTTATAAGCAGCTGCTAAAGTGCTAAGTTTCATAACTATTCAAATCCTTGTGCCTCAGGATCAGAAAGAGCTATATACTAGGTATGAAGTCCAGGTTTGAAGAGGTGGGGTCCTTGGTTCAAAAGTAATAAGAATTTCAAGACAGCAACAGCATAGCACTAAGCCAAGCACTGGGCCCTTCTGAGTGTAGGATGCTGTGTGACTTTAGGAACTGGGAAGCTATGCCTTTAGGGGTTAAAGGCGAGATGTATGCTCTTAGCAACTCTGCTTCTTACAAGGCTGAAGGAAAGGCATCTCTACAGAAGAGCACCACCAACCAGAGCCCCCTGGTTCTCTGTGGAACGTCCTAGGACCCTGGCTGGAGGAGGGCAAGGCCACCCCTTCCAGTCTCTTTGCCTGGAGAGTTCTATGGACAGAGGTGCCTGGGGGGCTACAGCTCCTGGGGTCGCAAAGACTCAGACACAGCTGAGCGACAAACACACTACGACCCCGACACATACATCCCTCCAAGGCAAATCCCTCATCATCCAACTCAGGGATACCATCAGCCAAGGCCTTGGCTCTGCATCCAAGGCAGGCTGGAACAGTTTCAGGACAGGTTAGGTCACAGGGAAGAACACAACAGGACTCCGTGTTGGGTCTGTTTCTTCGACTTTAACCTTTGCTTTCATTGCTTTGTTATTACAATCATACATCATGACCTGCCTCAGAAAACCCTGCCCACTAGTGAGGCTGCAGTAAAGAAGAAATGAACACACCCCTTCTCAATGCTGACCAAGCCAGGCAAAACTAAAGACCTTTAAACTTTACTTCTTCACCTCCTCTCCCTCTCTGCTCTATAGAAGAAACTGGCATCCAGACGCCAGTAAGCTGGCTCTGGGGGACCCTAGTCTACCATCTTCTAGGTCTGCTTGCTTTCCAAATAAAGTCTTTATTCCTCGCCTCAACACCTCATCGCCCAATTTATTGGCCTGTCATGTGCTAAGCAGAGCAACTTGCATTCAGTTACAGTTACCCTGCCTGGCAGCAGGGGAGTTCAGATTCCAAGAGCCCTAGCTCTAGTATTGTGGTTATGTGGAAATGTCTCTTATTCTTAAAAGAATACATACTTAAGTATTTTGGGGTGAAGCATTAAAATGGCTGCAACTAATTCTCAGAAGGCTCAGGATATATTGGATTGGTCAAAAAGTTCACTTGGGTTTTCACTCAGCTGTGTCCAACTCTTTGTGACCCATGGATTGCAGCATACCAGGCTTCCTTGTCCTTCATTGTCTCCTGGAGTTTGCTCAAACTCATTCCATTGAGTCAGTGATGCCATCCAATCATATCATCCTGTCGCCCCCTTCTCCTCTGCCCTCCATCTTTCCCAGCCTCAGAGTCTTTCCCAATGAGTTGGCTCTTTGCATCACGCAGCCAAAGTTTTGGAGCTTCAGTTTCTCAAATATATGCACCACATATAGAGCATACATGTGGTGGAAAAGGAAGGCCCCTCTAAGAGTGCGTCAAGTGGAAAACTGGGGAAAGAACATTCCAGAACAGAGAACCACAGGAGCAAAGCCTTGAACCTGGGTGCAGTAGCCAGGCAACCAGCATGGCAGAGCTAAAAGTTTAAAGTTGTGGGTTTCACAACCAAACAGATATCCCTAACAGATCCCACTGTATTCCATCGCAGCATTTATCACTGTGTAAAATCATCCTGCTCTGTCATTTGCTTGTTCCCCTTCCCCACCCTCTGCTAGAAAGGAAGGCTATTGGAGAAGAAGGCCTGTGTTCCTTACTCACATTGTCCCACTGGGTCCGGGAACCCAGAACAGGGCTGCAGCCAGAGAAACTCAGGATTTGTCGACTGGGTAACAATGGATGAATAAGTGGTCAAAATGAGTGTTTAACTCAAGAAAGTCCCTGAGGCACCTTGTTTTCCACTGGGAAGGAAAGAATCAGTGATGTCAATTCCACTGGCCCATAAAATCTGTGGCAGCTTCGCCAGACGATGAGACATTTCAAAGAAAGCCAAGGAGAGGAGAACGCTTTTGCTAGAATGGCCAACATGTGTGGCAGAGATGGTTGGAGTGGGCAGAAGAGGTGTGTGAAGGGGAGGCTTTCCTACTGTTCAAATCATTCCACGTAAACAGAATTTGGGTTCCACCTTCTGTTTCCCTTTGTGGACCCTTCTAAAATGTGGGGGGTGGGGCTTCCCTGGTGGTCCAGTGGGTAGAGTCTACCTTGCAGTGCAAGGGGCACCAGTTCGATCCCTGTCCTGGGCAGATCCCACATGCCATGGAGCATCTGGACCGGTGTGTCCAATTGCAAGGCAGTGCTCTGGAGTGCATGCACCCAGAGCCAGTGCTCTGCAACAAAAGAGGCCACTGTGATGGGAGGCCCATACAGGTCAAAGAATAAAGAAGGATGAAAATAAATAAACAAAAACCAATAAAAGAGGCCAAAAGAAAATGTGGAGAATGGAGGAGTCACTGCTGTGGATTTCATCTTACTCAGCAGCCCTCTTGTATCAGATACAGGAATTCAGAAGTCCAAGGGCTAGAACATGAAGGCCCCTCACCAGGTTGCCCAGGGGCCTTCATAACCCATTGGAGTTAATCTCCTGAGGTTTAAAGCATAACCCACTAGGACGGATGTGATTATTATAATTTCTCAATCTGGAAAGACACAGGAGCAGAGATTTACATTGACCTGCTTAGAATGTCAATGATCTGGCTGAATTACAATGGAATCCAGAACCACATTTTCAAAATAATTTTTAGCAGACAGGCCTAGTCTGTGCCAAGAAAAAAGAAAGGCAAAGAAAACAACTGTCTGGGAGATCAAATAAAATGATAATTCCGGACCTTGAGAATCAAAGTTGGGTACACGCCACAGGGCTCAGTACTCTTGTTGAACATGTTTTAAGAACAGCAGGTTTCTTAAAAACAGCCCCACATGTGGTATTGAGCAACCTGTGAGGTTGTTTCCCTGCCTTGTGAAAATGTGTGCATTTATTCATCCCAAAACACCCTGAGCTTGTCAAATATTAAAAACTAAAAATAGGACTTGTCATGTGAGACAGGATTTATGAACCAAATATGACTTGAACATCAAAGAATAAACAAAAAACTCATCTGAAGAACTGGACGTTTGGAAATCTAGTTATTTTTCCCCGTCAGTTCCCAAAGCCAAGCAAACAAAATAAGAATGATGCCAAATGATTCCAGTGTTTATCTCTGTTGGTGAGTTTAAAATCTTCTTAGGGAATAGTCCATCTGTTTAGACAAAAGAGCAATAGGCCCTTAGCCTTGACACAGGTCTTCTTAAGAGACTTGGCCCTTTGCCTTAACCTTGCAGTGCAAGGCACCAGTTCGATCCCTGTCCTGGGCAGATCCCACATGCCATGGAGCATCTGGACCGGTGTGTCCAATTGCAAGGCAGTGCTCTGGAGTGCATGCACCCAGAGCCAGTGCTCTGCAACAAAAGAGGCCACTGTGATGGGAGGCCCATACAGGTCAAAGAATAAAGAAGGATGAAAATAAATAAACAAAAACCAATAAAAGAGGCCAAAAGAAAATGTGGAGAATGGAGGAGTCACTGCTGTGGATTTCATCTTACTCAGCAGCCCTCTTGTATCAGATACAGGAATTCAGAAGTCCAAGGGCTAGAACATGAAGGCCCCTCACCAGGTTGCCCAGGGGCCTTCATAACCCATTGGAGTTAATCTCCTGAGGTTTAAAGCATAACCCACTAGGACGGATGTGATTATTATAATTTCTCAATCTGGAAAGACACAGGAGCAGAGATTTACATTGACCTGCTTAGAATGTCAATGATCTGGCTGAATTACAATGGAATCCAGAACCACATTTTCAAAATAATTTTTAGCAGACAGGCCTAGTCTGTGCCAAGAAAAAAGAAAGGCAAAGAAAACAACTGTCTGGGAGATCAAATAAAATGATAATTCCGGACCTTGAGAATCAAAGTTGGGTACACGCCACAGGGCTCAGTACTCTTGTTGAACATGTTTTAAGAACAGCAGGTTTCTTAAAAACAGCCCCACATGTGGTATTGAGCAACCTGTGAGGTTGTTTCCCTGCCTTGTGAAAATGTGTGCATTTATTCATCCCAAAACACCCTGAGCTTGTCAAATATTAAAAACTAAAAATAGGACTTGTCATGTGAGACAGGATTTATGAACCAAATATGACTTGAACATCAAAGAATAAACAAAAAACTCATCTGAAGAACTGGACGTTTGGAAATCTAGTTATTTTTCCCCGTCAGTTCCCAAAGCCAAGCAAACAAAATAAGAATGATGCCAAATGATTCCAGTGTTTATCTCTGTTGGTGAGTTTAAAATCTTCTTAGGGAATAGTCCATCTGTTTAGACAAAAGAGCAATAGGCCCTTAGCCTTGACACAGGTCAGACTTCTTAAGAGACTTGGCCCTTTGCCTTAAATAAAAGTTAGAAATGCCAAGTCCATAGACATATCATAAATAAAGATATTTCCCTTCCAGGAACACTTATTAGTTTAACCATTTGGCAAATGAGTAAGTGTCTTGTTTGAAGATTGATAAAAGTGACTTGAAAGTTTCTGTCATAATCAAAAAACATAAAGTTAGTGAAATCAACCAGTCCATTATGGACTAGGAAAATCAGAATTACAGAAGGCCTTCTATTGCAGAAGGCCTTGTGTCATACACATAACTAATTTAACCAGCCAATCACCTGACAACAGTTAGACATCTGCTTTAGAACTATCATCTAAGTCTTCATCATTACTCAACTTAAAACTATTAGGAAAATCAAGCAAATCCCTCCAGATGGTAAGCAAGGGTCTGAAGATGACCTAGGAAATGAATCTAAGTAGAGGCCAAGCTCAGTGTCTTATTTTACTTTGAGAATTTACTTCTGCTTCTTTAGCTTTCAGGCTGAGACAAGCCCTTTCTTAACAGCATCCAGCTCATGTCTTAGAAACTAAATCAGTTAAACCAATATGGGGATATGTGCTGTTGAGATAGCCTCCAAAACACATTTTTAAAATAATAAGTGCTTTTAAAAATAGTTTGAAATCTGAAACTATTTTCTAAGGCCTATGTCTAAATATTAGAAAACTTTTTGAAAGACCAAGATTTCATGAATTCATTTGAAAAAAGTATCTGTTATATATGCATGTGTTAGTCACTCAGCTACGTCCAGCTCTTTGTGATGCTATAGACTGTAACCCACCAGGCTCCTCTGTCCATAGAATGAAAATTTTACTTTATTCATCCCAAAACACCCTGAGCTTGTCAAATATTAAAAACTAAAAATAGGACTTGTCATGTGAGACAGGATTTATGAACCAAATATGACTTGAACATCAAAGAATAAACAAAAAACTCATCTGAAGAACTGGACGTTTGGAAATCTAGTTATTTTTCCCCGTCAGTTCCCAAAGCCAAGCAAACAAAATAAGAATGATGCCAAATGATTCCAGTGTTTATCTCTGTTGGTGAGTTTAAAATCTTCTTAGGGAATAGTCCATCTGTTTAGACAAAAGAGCAATAGGCCCTTAGCCTTGACACAGGTCAGACTTCTTAAGAGACTTGGCCCTTTGCCTTAAATAAAAGTTAGAAATGCCAAGTCCATAGACATATCATAAATAAAGATATTTCCCTTCCAGGAACACTTATTAGTTTAACCATTTGGCAAATGAGTAAGTGTCTTGTTTGAAGATTGATAAAAGTGACTTGAAAGTTTCTGTCATAATCAAAAAACATAAAGTTAGTGAAATCAACCAGTCCATTATGGACTAGGAAAATCAGAATTACAGAAGGCCTTCTATTGCAGAAGGCCTTGTGTCATACACATAACTAATTTAACCAGCCAATCACCTGACAACAGTTAGACATCTGCTTTAGAACTATCATCTAAGTCTTCATCATTACTCAACTTAAAACTATTAGGAAAATCAAGCAAATCCCTCCAGATGGTAAGCAAGGGTCTGAAGATGACCTAGGAAATGAATCTAAGTAGAGGCCAAGCTCAGTGTCTTATTTTACTTTGAGAATTTACTTCTGCTTCTTTAGCTTTCAGGCTGAGACAAGCCCTTTCTTAACAGCATCCAGCTCATGTCTTAGAAACTAAATCAGTTAAACCAATATGGGGATATGTGCTGTTGAGATAGCCTCCAAAACACATTTTTAAAATAATAAGTGCTTTTAAAAATAGTTTGAAATCTGAAACTATTTTCTAAGGCCTATGTCTAAATATTAGAAAACTTTTTGAAAGACCAAGATTTCATGAATTCATTTGAAAAAAGTATCTGTTATATATGCATGTGTTAGTCACTCAGCTACGTCCAGCTCTTTGTGATGCTATAGACTGTAACCCACCAGGCTCCTCTGTCCATAGAATGACTTACAGGTATATAACCAAGAGAATGGGAAGAAAGAGCTCAAACAGTTATTTGTACACTTTATGTTGCGTCTATTTTAATCACAATTTTTATAAATAACACATGCTGGTAATTATCTTTCAATATGGTTGACATTTCTGGAATCTTATGCATTTTATTTTATGCTTTTAAATATTGTAATGAAAGGGGCTGATGAGCTTCACAAGAGTGCTAAAGGGATCCATGACACAAAAAGACTAAAAACTCCTCAAAAATCTCCAAAGTAATTGTGGGTTTTGGAAGCTCTAGACCTCTCTGAAATAGAAAAGGAACCAAGAGAAAAAACTAGTTGTCTTAGTGAATGGAAGAATATAGATCTACAAATATTGAAATCTTCACTATAAAGTATTCTTCCTAATGAAAAATTTAAGCTGGATTCAGAAATATTTCAAATGTTCTTCAAATCTTAAGAAAGAACTATCATATTATAAGCCGTCCTTTTCAAAAAGATCGCCATGGGCATCTTGTCAGGTGCTCTATGAATGATTTTAATGATCGATTAGAACTAATCAAGCCAGATCGTTTTTCAGCATTTACCAAGATACTGTAGCAGGCTAAGGACTTTCATATCGTTTTGCATGTAGGAAAAGAGCAGGAAAAAAAAAAAACTCCTTCCCTTTTTTAAAATCTGAGTTCAAACAGGAGGAGGATAGTCGCTCAAATCTTTAAGGCAGTTTATCTGCTCTGGTGCTACAGCTACGCAGCTAGGTGTCCCCTCCCCTTGTCTGGCTCAAGTGGTCCCCACTACAGAAAGCAGGCCAGTCTGGGCAAAGGTCAAAAGGAATTTCCTTCCTCAAGAAGAAGCAAAGTCCTCTTTACTAACCAAAGTTCTGTTTCTCCTACCCAGTCCCCAAGGTTTTGTCTAATCATCAAATCTGCAAGCAGGTCATTCTCAGTTGTAAAGGATTTTTACATAAACTGATAAGATGTCATTCATACAGACTATCTGTCCTGCAGAATGCCTTCAGGTTTCTTATCTCAGTGGTCCTGATTTTGTCCCCCAAGGAAGCCTTTTGGAAGGTGTTTGTGGTCTTTAGGAGTTGGGGTGGGATATTCTGACATTTAGTGGCTGGATTATCTAATAGTTATTTGGTAAACTGCTGTAACAACAGAGGGTTAGGCTAGATAGAGTCTCATATGAGGTCCTAGGTCTCTGTCCCTGGCAAACACTAGGCATCCAAGTTTTTGAAATTCATCCTATTGCTTGGAGGGGAACAGAAATGAAATGAGGAGAGAATAAATGAATCTGTATGAAGTTATTAAATAGGAGCCCAACAAATATAGCACAGTATATTGAGTTGACATGATAACACAGCATATGACAAGAGTCAGATCATTTGGCATCAGCAGTGTGTACTATGGGAGTTGAGACAAGCTCCCTCCAGTGTGAGCTGGTGTAGATAGGCTGGTTTCATGAAGACGCTGAGAACCGTGCTTTCAGACAGCACAGGCTTTGAAGACAGAAGGCAACTTCCCTGGTGGCACAGATGGTAAAGAATCTGCTCGCAGTGCGGGAGACCCTGGGTCAGGAAAATCCCCTGGAGAAATGGAATGGCTCCCCACTCCAGTATTCTTGCCTGGAGAATTCCATGGATGGAGGGGCCTGGTGGGCTACAGGTCATAGGTTCACAAAGAGTTGGACACAACTGAGGGACTAACATACACACACACACAAGGCAACTTGTTATTATGATGAGTATGAGCTTCTTGGGCACCAGATTCCCCGGGTTTAACTCCTTCCTCTGTCACTTAACAAGTGGTGTGATCTTGGGCAAAGTATAACATTTTGGTGTTTGTTTTTCATGTGTAGAATCCACACACTACATTAAGGTTATTGTGAGAATTAAGATAATGCATGTAAAGTCTTAGCATTGTGCTCACCTCATGGTAAATGTTCATTGATGGTTAGCTTAAAAAAAACAAAAACAAAAAAGGGTGTGTGAGGGGTGTGTTGTGTCTAGGGAAACATACAATGGCTATTAGGGGCTTGAGTGAGGGATATGGCTTCCCAGCTGGCGCTAGTGGTAAAGGACCCACCTGCCAATTCAGGAGACATAAGAGATGTGGGTTCAATCCCTGAGATGGGAAGACCCCCTGGAGGAGCTCAACCCACTCCAGTATTCTTCCCTGGAGAATCCCAGGGACAGAGGAGACTGGTAAACTACAGCCGATAGGTTCATAGAGTTGGACACAATTGAAGCAGCTTAGCATGCGCGTACAATGAGGGACAGCAGAAGGAAAGTCCCAAATACTGAATTGGCACAGGGGAGCTGGGGTAGGGAATCTTCCATAGAGTGCCTGTAGAGTAAGGAAAATGAAAGGAGGCGGGAGTGGAAGGAAAGGGGCCTCAGCAGCAGGTGGAGGAGAATGAAGTCTTACCTCTGATAGATCCAAAAAACTAGCCCAGAGAGACCTGCCACAAAACTCAAAACTTATGTCCTGTTTCGTTTTTAAAGTTGCTGCGATTTTCATATTCATGCTAAGTTCCTCTTAATATATAATATGACTTAGATACCATACTAGTTAAAGTTTTAATATTTTCCCCTTAAATCTTCAAGTAAAATGAATATTGCAGGGTCATACATTTTGTCCATGTGACTTCACACATCCTCACCCAAACTGGGCTTGTACTCTCCAGAGGGATTCCCTCAGCTGCAAGCATTCATTTGTCAAATGTTGATTAAGTTCCCTCCTAGGAGCCAGACGCTAAGGATACAGAAATGAGTAGTAACCAGTGAGACTCTTCCTACTTGGAGTGACGGTCAAGGCCATACTCTAGTTCATACTCTAGTTCATACTCACAGTCTAAGGAGTGTGAACCCTAGAAGGCTGTGAACAAATAGAGGTGGAGGAATACAGATAGGGCAAACCACAGAGTTGATCTCAGCTCAATAAACATTGGGCCTTAAAAAGAAAAATGAGCTGACACCAAATAGGAGAGGCAGACAGGAAGAGCAGAAAATTAGACTCAGAATGTGGGCAAAAAATATATAAAGATACATGAATGATGTAACTCTTCCTAAGGGAGAGAGACAGCACAAAGGAGGCAGAAATAAATTCTACAGGGAGGACCTACTGGCCTGAAGAGGGTTTTAAAGTATGAGTAGGAGCTGACCAGACAGGTCAGGAGGGAAGGGCCTTCCAGGAGAGGAAGACACAGTCTGGTGACTCAGCACGCGGTGCTGAGGTGTTCTAAGTGTATGGGAGGGAGTGGAGAGAAGACCAGGGCCAGACAGTGGTCTCTTTGTCTATCACATAAGTGCTAGAACTTTATCTGAAAGCAGTGGGGAGTCACCAAAAAGTTTTGTAACAGGTGAATTAAATGATCAAATTTTTTTTGAAGAAATACAACCGTGGAAGCATTGGTTGGGTCTAAAAGCAGCAAAGCCAAGGACTGAACGACAACTGTGGCAAGTCAAGAGATGATCTAGTCAAGAGCTAGTAAGAGCCTGAGATGGGAAACATACTGTGAGGATGGAGAAGAGGGAATAAATCCAGCAGTGATGAAGAAGACGATAATTACAGCAATTAAAATACCATTAAGATAAATAAGACCATTACTATGTTCTAGGCACTGTTCTAAGGCCATTTAGTGAATTACTTCATTTTATGACCTCATTCAATAAATAATTATTGGACACCTACTATATGCCAGATACAGACTCAGGCAATAGGATGCAGCAGAGAACAAAATCAGTAAAAAAATCTTTGTCTTCATAGAGTTTACATCATACTGGGGAAGACAGGACAATCAACAAGACAATAAATGAAATTCAGTAGTTTTTAGATAGTGCTAAGAACTAAGGAGAAAAAACTAATGCAGGAAAGGGGAAATAAGTATTGTGAGGATGTAAAACTTTTAGCAAGCAGAGCTGGGCAAGGCCTGGATAAAAGGTGAGATTTGAACAGGCAAAGACATGAGGGAACCAGGCAGAGAGATGCCTGGTGGAAGGGCACTGCATGCAGAGTGTACAGCATGTGGACAGGGAGGCAGGAGTGTCCCTGGGCAGGACCAGAAACAGCAGGAGGTCAGTTAGTCTTAAAAAAAACAAAAGAGAAGGAGAAAAAGATTAGCAAGGGCAAAAATATATAAAGATACATGAATGATGTAACTCTTCCTAAGGGAGAGAGACAGCACAAAGGAGGCAGAAATAAATTCTACAGGGAGGACCTACTGGCCTGAAGAGGGTTTTAAAGTATGAGTAGGAGCTGACCAGACAGGTCAGGAGGGAAGGGCCTTCCAGGAGAGGAAGACACAGTCTGGTGACTCAGCACGCGTGCTGAGGTGTTCTAAGTGTATGGGAGGGAGTGGAGAGAAGACCAGGGCCAGACAGTGGTCTCTTTGTCTATCACATAAGTGCTAGAACTTTATCTGAAAGCAGTGGGGAGTCACCAAAAAGTTTTGTAACAGGTGAATTAAATGATCAAATTTTTTTTGAAGAAATACAACCGTGGAAGCATTGGTTGGGTCTAAAAGCAGCAAAGCCAAGGACTGAACGACAACTGTGGCAAGTCAAGAGATGATCTAGTCAAGAGCTAGTAAGAGCCTGAGATGGGAAACATACTGTGAGGATGGAGAAGAGGGAATAAATCCAGCAGTGATGAAGAAGACGATAATTACAGCAATTAAAATACCATTAAGATAAATAAGACCATTACTATGTTCTAGGCACTGTTCTAAGGCCATTTAGTGAATTACTTCATTTTATGACCTCATTCAATAAATAATTATTGGACACCTACTATATGCCAGATACAGACTCAGGCAATAGGATGCAGCAGAGAACAAAATCAGTAAAAAAATCTTTGTCTTCATAGAGTTTACATCATACTGGGGAAGACAGGACAATCAACAAGACAATAAATGAAATTCAGTAGTTTTTAGATAGTGCTAAGAACTAAGGAGAAAAAACTAATGCAGGAAAGGGGAAATAAGTATTGTGAGGATGTAAAACTTTTAGCAAGCAGAGCTGGGCAAGGCCTGGATAAAAGGTGAGATTTGAACAGGCAAAGACATGAGGGAACCAGGCAGAGAGATGCCTGGTGGAAGGGCACTGCATGCAGAGTGTACAGCATGTGGACAGGGAGGCAGGAGTGTCCCTGGGCAGGACCAGAAACAGCAGGAGGTCAGTTAGTCTTAGCAAAAGAGAAGAGAAACTGGAGACCTGCTAGGAGCAGTGATGGAATCCCGATCTTGTGGAGACAAGATCCTTGAGATAAGGACTTTTTGACTTTTACTCTGAGTGAGTCGGGAAGTGGAGCTCCCAGAGCAGGAGAGTAACTCAGCAGGACTTCAGTTTTAAAAGGGTCACTCCAAATGATTTTCGAGAATAGATTGCAGGGACCACAGCAGACTCAGAGAAACCCGTGTGGTGGTGCTCAGAACAAATAGTTGCCACAGGGATGGTGAAAAGTGATCCGTTTCTGATTAGAATTTGAAGGTTGAATCAATAAAATTTGCTGATGGATCAGATACTCTGTGTGGGGGGAGAGAGTGACAGAAAGAAACAGAAGACAGAGGATAGGAACCAAGGATGTCTAAGGATTAGGGCTGAGCAGCTGGGGAAAAAAAATGGAATGACCTTTAGGGAAAGACTTCCGGGAGGTGCATCAGCACTTCCGTTTGGGACTTGATAAATTAGCAGGTCAAGTTAGCAGCTGGACATATTGGCCCAGATTTCAGGGGAGTGGTCTGTGCTGGCGATAAAAATGTAAGAATGATCAGTATATAGGTAGGTGTTTAAAGCTCGATGAGATCAACTAGGGAGTGAATGAATAAAATAAAGAAGTGTGGGGGTGGGGCAGGATGTCCAAGGCCTAAGGATGTGGGCTGTCCTGGAAGCCAAGTGAATAAAATGTTTCATGGAGGAAGGTGTCAGAAAGATCGCCTGTGTGTAACTTGAAACTTCTGAGACTTCAGACAGGGACAACATTGGAGAGAGAGAAGGTGGGAAAGTTACTAAAATAATCAAAACAGGACAAGAATGCCTGGGGACCGCAGCGTTCCCCTCTGAGGACAAGATCCCCACTGAAGTAAGGAGGCGTGTCCGCAGGAGGGTGCAGGGGAAGCAGTGGTGTCCCCAGAACAGAGCAACGTTTCAGGGCAGGAGGGAGGGGATAGCTCTGGAGAGGTGGGGCGAAGGAGGGTTTTGCTGACGATTGACTAGGTTACAGAGGGCAAGTGAAAGGGTTTCAGGGGACTGGGAGGGGGTCCAGATGATGTCAGAAAAGGGGTGAGGATTAGACACCCAGGGATGAAAGATGACCTTTGAGTCTCTGGTCTTGTGGGGATGCAGGTGGATGGGGATAAGACGGACGATGGGGTTAGTCCTGAGGACCACAGGCAAATAGCAAGGGATCTGGGGGTCTTTTTTAAAAGATGTTTTGATGTGGACCATTTTTGAAGTTTTTATTAAATTTGTTACAATACTGCTTCTTTTTTCTTTTTGTAACATTTTTGGTTTTTTGGTCCCAAGGCCTGTAGGGTCTTAGTTCCCTGACCAGGGATCAAACCTGCATTCCCAGCAATGGAAGGTGAAGCCTTATCCACTGGAGTGCCAGGGAAGTGGCAGGGAAGTCTGGGTTCTGGGGGTCTTGATGGGAACTGGGTAGATTCTGGGGTTCCCTGATGGCTGCTGGGAGGGTGTGGGGTCTGGCCCAGGTCTTACCCTGAGCTGGGCCCTCTCTAGGGCTTTATTTAATCCACACAACACTGTGAAGTGAATACTGTCATTATTTGATTTACAAAAGAAGATACATTCCTAAAGTAAAGAGGATGAAAGAGCAGCAGGACTCAATGAATATAGGCAGGGTGAATTAAATCACAGGGTGAATCTGCTCTTAATCACCACTAAGAGGGTTGAGAAGAGAAGCTATTTGGGTGTGAAAGTAGAGGGAAAGAACTGACTAGGAAGTGGATTCCTGTTTAACAGGTTTTGAGTTGAGGGTGCAGGCAAAGGGGACTGGCAAATGGAAATGAGTTGAAGATGATGGGAAATCTGAAGCGAGCTTGGAAAGACTGACTTGGAAGTTAGCTGCTGTCCAAGCCAGGGCCCAGATCTTTCCTGGTAGGGATCTCACTACCACAGGGAAAACAGATTTGTTTTCCATGGATGAGAAACAGGAGGAAATGAGAAGTGGATTTCAATTTTGGAACTTGATAAAATATCAGCTGTTGCGCTCAGAGTTCAAGTGTGTTAGTTGCTCAGTCGAGGCCGACTCCTTGTGACCCCATGGAGTGTAGCCCGCCAGGCTCCTCTGTCTGTGGAATTCTCCAGGCAAGAATACTGGAGTAGGTAGCTATTGCGCTTCCTTCCGTTTACCGCTTGGATCTTCAATTTTGGGGCCAATGATAGAGGTGGGGCAGACTGACGATTGACTAGGTTACAGAGGGCAAGTGAAAGGGTTTCAGGGGACTGGGAGGGGGTCCAGATGATGTCAGAAAAGGGGTGAGGATTAGACACCCAGGGATGAAAGATGACCTTTGAGTCTCTGGTCTTGTGGGGATGCAGGTGGATGGGGATAAGACGGACGATGGGGTTAGTCCTGAGGACCACAGGCAAATAGCAAGGGATCTGGGGGTCTTTTTTAAAAGATGTTTTGATGTGGACCATTTTTGAAGTTTTTATTAAATTTGTTACAATACTGCTTCTTTTTTCTTTTTGTAACATTTTTGGTTTTTTGGTCCCAAGGCCTGTAGGGTCTTAGTTCCCTGACCAGGGATCAAACCTGCATTCCCAGCAATGGAAGGTGAAGCCTTATCCACTGGAGTGCCAGGGAAGTGGCAGGGAAGTCTGGGTTCTGGGGGTCTTGATGGGAACTGGGTAGATTCTGGGGTTCCCTGATGGCTGCTGGGAGGGTGTGGGGTCTGGCCCAGGTCTTACCCTGAGCTGGGCCCTCTCTAGGGCTTTATTTAATCCACACAACACTGTGAAGTGAATACTGTCATTATTTGATTTACAAAAGAAGATACATTCCTAAAGTAAAGAGGATGAAAGAGCAGCAGGACTCAATGAATATAGGCAGGGTGAATTAAATCACAGGGTGAATCTGCTCTTAATCACCACTAAGAGGGTTGAGAAGAGAAGCTATTTGGGTGTGAAAGTAGAGGGAAAGAACTGACTAGGAAGTGGATTCCTGTTTAACAGGTTTTGAGTTGAGGGTGCAGGCAAAGGGGACTGGCAAATGGAAATGAGTTGAAGATGATGGGAAATCTGAAGCGAGCTTGGAAAGACTGACTTGGAAGTTAGCTGCTGTCCAAGCCAGGGCCCAGATCTTTCCTGGTAGGGATCTCACTACCACAGGGAAAACAGATTTGTTTTCCATGGATGAGAAACAGGAGGAAATGAGAAGTGGATTTCAATTTTGGAACTTGATAAAATATCAGCTGTTGCGCTCAGAGTTCAAGTGTGTTAGTTGCTCAGTCGAGGCCGACTCCTTGTGACCCCATGGAGTGTAGCCCGCCAGGCTCCTCTGTCTGTGGAATTCTCCAGGCAAGAATACTGGAGTAGGTAGCTATGCGCTTCTCCAGCGGATCTTCCCAACTGCCCTTCTCGTTTGACCTGCTTTGAAGGATTCTCTCTCAATTTTATTGCTGATATAAGGTGGATGTTTTCAAAATATTGCTGTAACAGTGACCTCTAGTGTTATAAAGAGATCTCTGCTAGCCAATGAGGCCCTCTGAAAAGGAAAATTCCCTTAACCTAAGAGTCACTGCAGAGATTTGTATTGCCAGAAGGTACCTTCATAAATTATTCAGTTCATCTCTCTGCCTTTAGGGAGGGCATCACTTGAACAATTCCAGGTCACTTCTCTTCGAGGCAGATGTAATGGAGCTTGAGAAAGTTCAGAGAATGGCAACTAGAGTAAACAAGGAGAGAAATGTACTTCGCTGTGAGAACAGATTTTTTAAGATGAAGAAAAATACACTATAGACTAGGAAGTTGACGCGTGTGAAACACTGAGCTAACAGAACACATCTCCAAGGGCAAGATCTCTTTGAAACCATGAAGAGCAGCCTTTACCATAATACCGGCTACCACTTTTGAGCATTTGCTCCATGCCGGGTATGCTTACAACCACCTTTTTGGTAAAAACCTTTATTATTTCCATTTTACAGATAAGGAAACCAAGGCATAGCAAATCAATTGCTATTGTAATGAACAAAGATGACACAGCAGAAGGCGGGCAAAATCAGGATTGGAATCTGGCTTCCTGACTTTCAAATCTGTGCTCCTAACCTGGAGACACAACAATCCTGGAATAAATGGAAATGCTAATTTAGATATGGGATACACATGAACCGGTTAATCAACAAAGGATAGAAATATAAATTTGTTCAAGAAAAATATGGATGGGGACACGGCAGTTTGGGATACTGGGTGCTCCAGGTGAAAGACTGATGGAAGTGCCCCAAGCCAGGGCCCAGATCTTTCCTGGTAGGGATCTCACTACCACAGGAAAACAGATTTGTTTTCCATGGATGAGAAACAGGAGGAAATGAGAAGTGGATTTCAATTTTGGAACTTGATAAAATATCAGCTGTTGCGCTCAGAGTTCAAGTGTGTTAGTTGCTCAGTCGAGGCCGACTCCTTGTGACCCCATGGAGTGTAGCCCGCCAGGCTCCTCTGTCTGTGGAATTCTCCAGGCAAGAATACTGGAGTAGGTAGCTATGCGCTTCTCCAGCGGATCTTCCCAACTGCCCTTCTCGTTTGACCTGCTTTGAAGGATTCTCTCTCAATTTTATTGCTGATATAAGGTGGATGTTTTCAAAATATTGCTGTAACAGTGACCTCTAGTGTTATAAAGAGATCTCTGCTAGCCAATGAGGCCCTCTGAAAAGGAAAATTCCCTTAACCTAAGAGTCACTGCAGAGATTTGTATTGCCAGAAGGTACCTTCATAAATTATTCAGTTCATCTCTCTGCCTTTAGGGAGGGCATCACTTGAACAATTCCAGGTCACTTCTCTTCGAGGCAGATGTAATGGAGCTTGAGAAAGTTCAGAGAATGGCAACTAGAGTAAACAAGGAGAGAAATGTACTTCGCTGTGAGAACAGATTTTTTAAGATGAAGAAAAATACACTATAGACTAGGAAGTTGACGCGTGTGAAACACTGAGCTAACAGAACACATCTCCAAGGGCAAGATCTCTTTGAAACCATGAAGAGCAGCCTTTACCATAATACCGGCTACCACTTTTGAGCATTTGCTCCATGCCGGGTATGCTTACAACCACCTTTTTGGTAAAAACCTTTATTATTTCCATTTTACAGATAAGGAAACCAAGGCATAGCAAATCAATTGCTATTGTAATGAACAAAGATGACACAGCAGAAGGCGGGCAAAATCAGGATTGGAATCTGGCTTCCTGACTTTCAAATCTGTGCTCCTAACCTGGAGACACAACAATCCTGGAATAAATGGAAATGCTAATTTAGATATGGGATACACATGAACCGGTTAATCAACAAAGGATAGAAATATAAATTTGTTCAAGAAAAATATGGATGGGGACACGGCAGTTTGGGAATGACTGGGATGCTCCAGGTGTGTGTGGTTCCCTTCCATTTCTCACTCAGTGTTCCTCGGTTCTAGCAAATCCTGAATCTATGGACTTTCAGAGAAGAAGCCCCATGCAGACTGAGCTGTGCATTTCCATCTTTCAAAGTCTTCACTAGGGCTTCCCTGGTGGTGCAGTGGGTAAGGACACCGCCTTGCAGTGCAAGTGGCGCCGGTTCGATCCCTGGCCTGAAGATCCCACGTGCCGCGGAGCGGCTGGACTGATGTGTCCAATTACCGAGCCGGAGCTCTGGAGCGCATGCGCCCAGAGCCAGTGCTCTGCGACAACAGAGGCCACCGCGATGGGAGGTCCACACGGGCCGAAGAACAAAGATGGATGAAAACAGACAAATGAAAGACCAATAGAAGTGGCCCGCCTGCTCCCCTCCCTCCCCATGCCACCCCCGCCAATAAATAAATAAATAAATAAATCTTAAAAAAAAAAGTCTTCACTAGCAGAAAAATTACTCATGACTGTTATCAGCGAAGATGGAAAACAAGTGGACAGAAACCTCTCTAACCTTTTCCAATACCATCAATGTCACTCGTTATCCTTCTGGTCAACTCACCTTCACATTACAAGATCCCCCATCCATTCCAGTACCTCCATAGGTCTTTGTCTACATTGAGGCTTTAATGCATTTTATTGGAGCATTTTCGATGCTAAAAAGAAGTTTGTGCTTGCATACTTAATAAATCATATGTATGTCTTCCTTCATAATATTTATGCAATGTCTTTCATTTTCAAAGGATTTCCATACACTATAACTTGCTTGATTTCCAAGTGTATGCCCCCGTTTTACAGAAGAGAAAGTGGAGCTCTGGGAAGTGAAGTGATTTGTCAAAAGTTCTACAAGTAAATAGTGGAAAAATAACAAGGTTGACAAGAAAAGAGGCTGCATGGTATTTGATGACAGAAAAAAAATATCAGAATTTTTTTTAGGAGGCATGTAAGAGTGGGGCTTCCCTGGTGACTCAGATGGTAAAGAATCTGCCAGCAATGTGGGAGACCTGAGTTCGATCCCTGGGTCTGGAAGATCGACTGCAGGAGGGCATAGCAACCCACCCCAGTATTCTTGCCTGAAGAATCCTTATGGACAGAGGAGCCTGGCAGGCTGCAGTCCACGGGGTCAGAGTCAGACATGACTGAGCAACTAAGCACACACACAAAGGTTGGAAAATTATCCTTTTTGCCTTTTCTGCTTGTTCTGATAGCTGTCAACATCTGATAATGGAAATACCTAACAAACATAGATACAGTCTCTCTTTCTGGTCATCCTGGGGACTTTCATTAAATATTATAACCGGAGCTCAGAGCTTCTTATTCCACTTAGGGGACACAGGCAGCTTCCAACTCAGGGCCACCTAATTATTATTATGATGCCAGGCACTCTTCAACCACCTTCTAAGTATCAACTCATGTGATCCCCACCCTATGGGGTGGTAGGAGCTCTTTTTACCTCTTGTTTTACAGATGAGGAAAGAAGCACAGATAGGTTAAATAATCTGTTCAAGATTTTACAGGTAGCCCTGGTCAGTATAATGGTAGAGTTAAAGTAAAATCTGCCTAAATCCTCCTGTTAAGCAGTAAGTATCCATCACAGACCATGAGTTGTTATAACACTGAGCAGAAAGGGCAAATATGCTTCCTTTGATCCCCAAGGAATGCGGGTCTCAGTGAGATGAAGCCATTTAGTGTTGGTCCCCCAGTGAGCCAGGCTTCCCTGGTGGTTCAAATGGTAAAGAATCTGCCTGCAATGCAGGAGATCCAGGTTCCATCCCTGGGTCTGGAAGATCGACTGCAGGAGGGCATAGCAACCCACCCCAGTATTCTTGCCTGAAGAATCCTTATGGACAGAGGAGCCTGGCAGGCTGCAGTCCACGGGGTCAGAGTCAGACATGACTGAGCAACTAAGCACACACACAAAGGTTGGAAAATTATCCTTTTTGCCTTTTCTGCTTGTTCTGATAGCTGTCAACATCTGATAATGGAAATACCTAACAAACATAGATACAGTCTCTCTTTCTGGTCATCCTGGGGACTTTCATTAAATATTATAACCGGAGCTCAGAGCTTCTTATTCCACTTAGGGGACACAGGCAGCTTCCAACTCAGGGCCACCTAATTATTATTATGATGCCAGGCACTCTTCAACCACCTTCTAAGTATCAACTCATGTGATCCCCACCCTATGGGGTGGTAGGAGCTCTTTTTACCTCTTGTTTTACAGATGAGGAAAGAAGCACAGATAGGTTAAATAATCTGTTCAAGATTTTACAGGTAGCCCTGGTCAGTATAATGGTAGAGTTAAAGTAAAATCTGCCTAAATCCTCCTGTTAAGCAGTAAGTATCCATCACAGACCATGAGTTGTTATAACACTGAGCAGAAAGGGCAAATATGCTTCCTTTGATCCCCAAGGAATGCGGGTCTCAGTGAGATGAAGCCATTTAGTGTTGGTCCCCCAGTGAGCCAGGCTTCCCTGGTGGTTCAAATGGTAAAGAATCTGCCTGCAATGCAGGAGACCCAGGAGAGTCTGGGTTGAGAAGATCCCCTGGAGAAGGGAATGGCTACCTACACCAGTATTCCTGCCTGGAGAAGTCCATGGATGGAGGAGGCTGGTGGGCTACAGTCTATGGGGTCACAAAGAGTTAAACACAGCTGCACTGTTAACATGTTCACACTTGTACTTTCACACCATGAGGCGGGGCTGGTACCTGCTGGCACCCCACAATGGTCACACCAGTTGTTAAAATGGTAGATTTTCTGTGCAGGTGGACAGTGCTGTTGCTTCAAACTCTCCAGGAATCCCCATCAGCCCTGCTGCACAGGCTTCTCCCCTGAGACCTCTCCGAAGCCTTCCAGATCTCTCTATAGCCTGGAGACTCCAGGGCCCCTGCTCTGATGATGGTTTTTCTCTCGGCTCTGGCAGGCTCCCTTTGGGCACTGGCATCCGGGAGACAGGAGGGGGCATGCAAGGAGGGGAGGGGGCCAGAGGAAAGACTGCAGCCCAGGACAGAAGGATTTGAGGCGCACCTGCTACATGGATGACTTCATTTCCCATCTGCATTATTGCCTAAAAGACAAAATAGGGCTCAGAAACAGCAGAGGAAATATGTCTCCCTTGTTTTCACATGACCTGGAGAAACTCAGTGTCGGAGCAAGGAAACAACCCTGTCTATGCTGCTGGAAGACTCAGAGGAGCGAGGACCAGCATTTGGAAAGAACCAGTGGGCTGAAAACAAAGACTAAGGGACCTCTCTTCTTCCTGTTAGGTGGCTCCATGATGATACATATGCATAAAGCTCTCCGCTACTGGGTCTGGCCATTATCTGGCCTCCATAAATACATGTGTTTCTTTCTTGACTGAGTTATGATATGAGTTATTTTAAAAAGAGCCGTGAGTCTGCTTTCGTCCTTGAATTTAGTAGGGGATTACTATAGCTCCAGAGCAGACTGGTAGCAGCCAGGAGACATTTTGGTAAAAGAGAGAGTCCCTGAAATGGGCCAGTTGTTATTAATATCAGTGGCAAATGCCTACACGCTGATGTCAGAAGATGAACAGTAGAAACAAGAATGTCTCAGAAAAGACCTGAGTGCAACTGATTCTTCCAAGCCAATCCACTGTGTTTGTTCTCAGTCTCCTGAGGCATTAACACGGAAAAAAAGGACAGCAGACAAGGCACCCATCCGTCTGTACAAATACACTCTCAGGAAACAAAAATAAATAGCAAAGGGTGAGGAGTCAAGATGATGACAGA